>OX465283.1:150465631-151665631 GCA_949987705.1 Thereva unica
GCATCATAAAATTCTAATAATGGCTCCAAGGACACAAATGGTGGACACTTGAAGGATGAGATGAATTTAGCAGATTTTAGATTCATATTCTGGATTTACAAGAAAATTCAAAAGAGGGTGTTGGTCAAGAAGGAGAGAAATTAATATTCTCAATGCAGATTCTAAAAATGATGTGGGGTCTACTTAGGGAGTGGTTGGCTCCTTTTTGCAGGATTTTAAATTCAGGATACTAATCTCTTTTGCTCGTTCGCAACAATTATTATAAATTCTGCAAACTTGACTGGATGCTGGAGTTCCGGTTTAGTCATGTTAAATGCACTGATTAGGTAATTGTGTCATGTGTCACAGTAACATCAGACAACGTGCAGATAAGTAGATTTGTGTGCTCAATGGGAAACTTTTCAAAATAAGGGTGAAATTTGACGTATGCAGTGTTCTACATTTGAGTTTCGAATATATTGTGTGTTGAAGCGGTGCACAAAGTGTGTAATTAATTCGAAATGGTAATTTTAGCGTAAGAAGGCCCCAACCATTGCATGGACAGCTTTACGTAACGAATGATGATATTAAACAGTGCCTGTGATAGAAGCAGAAATAATTTCAATTAACAAAATTGCTGAAAATGTGAACTTGTAGATTTGTGATAATGTCAATCACGTGTTTGTAGCAGAGTTTATTTTTAAGTAGGTAGCAAGGGAGAGAGACTATGGAGGGAAATACTAGAAGTCAAGCCCATAAGTAAACGAATTGGCATGCTAAAGATTATGTATTAGGCGCTTTTCTAACATCAGCCTATTTAATGTGCATGTGTCCACGACGGACAAAAATAACAATTTAAAGGACAAGTTGGGTGACAAATTCGTATAAGTGCAGTTATGGCCGATCAAGTTAATAATTGGCAGGTTTCTGTTTGTCCTGACACATAGAAAGCTTATAATACCCAGTCGGAATAAACTGACTACTTAGCAAATAGAAATAATTTCAGTGAAACTGACTAGTACCAGCACGTCCGAACGAGGTCCGGAGATGACCTAGTTCAAATCACGATATCAATGGTAAGCCCACAAGATTTTTCTTAAAAAAAAATTAGTTTTGTTTCTTCAAAATGTACTAGCTCTCCAGTTAGGTTAGGTTAGGTTAGGTTAGGTTAGATATGGCTGAGCTGTTGGTTCAAGCTCACACACTTAGGCCAAAAGGATAGGCCCATTAGGATGCCATAGTGATCCAATTTTAAGCCTGATGTTAAAATGTCGTTTCTTCGTTAAAACCATCTCGAGGAAGTAATGAATCTTCTAAGTTGCGGGATCCCAATCTTCGAGATTTCCGCAAGGTTGCTTAGAAAGGGTTCACCAAATGTGGTTAACCTTATCCTGTTTAGGGCCAGGCAGTGACAGAGGAGATGTAGTACACTTTCCGCCTCGTCCAGGTTCTTACAGCTTCTGCAGAAATCGTAGGTCTCAAGACCTAAACGGGTCGCATGCGTCCCTATCAGACAGTGTCCGGCCAACACTTCCACTATAACTGAGAGTTCTTGTCTCCCGAGGCTCAGTAATAAGGTGGTTCGCCTGAGATCATAGGAGGGCCAGGTTAATTTGGCCAAAGTGCATTTATTAAGATCCCTCCAGTGCTTTTTTGCTTGTGTTATTGTGTATTGCTTGCATCGGAGTTTAGAGGTGGCCCAAGGCATACCAACTCTTTCCTTTTCTGGAAGGAGAGTAGCGGTCGTGCTTCTCCTAGCCAGTTCGTCAGCTTTACAATTTCCCTATACATTTCGGTGACCGGGCACCCATACGAGGAGGGTCCTGAACTGCTGAGCCATCTCGTTAAGAGATTGCGACATTCAGAGGTAGTTCTAGAGCAGTTTGTGCAGGAGCGCAGGGCTTTCAGAGCTGCCTGACTATCTGAGAAAATGTAGACAGTCCGGTTCCTATCGCCTTGCTGGTTGATTTGCAGAACAGCCTCTTGTATGGCTAGAACCTCCGCTTGATATACACTGCAGTGATCGGGTAGTCGGAAGGAGACTTCAATCCCAAGGGGAAAATACTCCTCCTCCCACACGACCCTCGAGCTTAGAGCCATCAGTAAAGAAGTTTATGGCACCTTGAAAACTGTGTGGTCTATTTATCCATTCACGACGTGAAGGGATGTGGACTCCGTAGTTCCTCGTGAAGGTAATTTCGGGAATGCAGAAGTCGGCTTTTGTGGGGATAGTAACTGAGTTCAGCACCTTCGTGTGTCCTCCCCTGATTCCAGTCCAAAAGCCGGATTCTATTATTCTAAGGGCTGCGGTGGTTGCGCTTTACCTTGCCACAAGATTTAAAGGGGGGAGGTATAAGATAACTTTAAGGCCTCTGTACGTGTGGAGCGAATTGCTCCTGTTATGCATAACTCCACAGCTCTTTGTACTCTCTGTAATTTGTTTAGCACGGAGTTGGCCACCATACTAAAACCCTGTAAAAGAGAATTGGGCGGACGATCTCTGTGTAGATCCATCGCACTATGTTAGGGGAGAAGCCCCATTTCTTGCCAATGGATTTTTGCAAGCGAAAAGCGCGATGTTTGCTTTCTTAATGCGCTCTTCTGTGTTTTCATGCCAGACGAGTTGCTTGTCCAGAATTTCTTCCAGATATTTGGCACTGTTGCTAATTTTGAGCCTAACATTGTTAAGCCGGCGGGTGTTAACGGAGAGATCTTATACCTCCTTGTGAAGAGGACCAGCTCCGTTTTTACAGGGCTAACGCGGAGTCCGCTGGTGGCAGTCTAGCTTGAGAAGGTTTGTAGCGCTGCCTGCATGAGATCACAGAGGACTTGAGAAAATTTTCCTTTTTTGATGATAACAACATCATCCGCGTAAGCCAAGACGTGATGTCCCTCTGACTACATGCGTCGCAACAGCTGGTTCATAGTTACGACCCATAGCAGTGGGGAAAATACTTCTCCTGGCGGAGTGCCTCTATTTACGGCCTTTCGGATCGAGCTGTCGCCCAAGATCGAGCTCACCATCCTGCCAGTAAGCATTTGGTGGATAAGAGACAGCTCTCCAGTTAGTTCAAAAAGAATAAGTCCTCCAAGAACTTCAAAATGAATTAGTTCTCGAAGTAGTTCAAAATGAATTAGTTCTCGAAGAACTTCAAAATGAATTAGTTCTCCAAATGGATTTTCTTTGCACCCAGTTTAATTCCATTGAGCGAGTTCTGTAGAGATCACAAGAAATGATATTCGGATGGTTCTATATCTGGACTAAACGGTGGGTGCAGTGCAACCAAACTATCCGAAGTTTTAACGGGTCATCAAAGCAGTATGGTCGAGCGTTGTCATGATTGAGGGAAGCACGTCTTCTAATATTTTATTAAGGCCGTTTTCATTTCCTCGAATTCCTCTCTCCCCGACACGGGAACATCGCTTTCTGACTCAAGTGCTCCCTTACTCAATGGATTCATACGAGCTAGATATGTCCTCCCCGCCGGACCCTACCGAGCTTTATTTTCTTCACAACATCTATATCGCGATAGCGCTCGTATATCTCGTCATTGTAGAGTCTCCGGAATCGCCCATCCTCGCATAAGGGGTCAATGATCCTCCGAAACATTTTCCTCTCGAGCACGGCCAAGAGGTTTGAGTGTTCTTTGCTAAGCATCCACCTTTCAGATGTATATGTGAGTACAGGTAAGAACATCGTCTTATATAGTAAAAGTTTAGACGTTATGATTAGATGCTTGGATTAAAACAGCCTTGACAGACTAAAGTAGGCTTTGTCGGCTTTTAGCAGCTGCCCACGTATTTCTGGTTCCACGCTATTGTCGGCGGCTACTAATGACCCAAAGTAGGTAATGTTTTTACCATGTCAAGCTCGTGTTCCTCTACCTTGATTGTGGGACCAATGTTAGACCCCTAAACCCTTTCCTATTCTCCTCTATTCTTCAAACCGAGCTTACTAGTAGACATTACACCATGACCTGAACGACATGATGGACGATGGGTAGTATAAAGGGTTACTCCTAAGCTTGGTTTTTTTCATATAAAAAAAGCCAAGGGACGTGGCATTACAAGAGGTTAAAAAGAAAAAGTACTTATGAGAGGAAAAAAAAAATGTTAAAGCTTAGACTACATCAACATTATTTACTGAAGCCTGACTGTGGCTTACCTTGCACTAATGCAAATAAATTATAATTCTTGCAATATTTACATGGCTGTAATTAATATAGAGAAAACAGACGCAGATTAAAACACGCTCAAGAAATGCAAATTAAGCACTAAAAATAATAAGAGTACTAGATCCGTAAGGCGTTAACCCTTTTATGCAAAAACTTGAAATCTCTGTTAATTTAACTAATTCATATAATTCCAAGAAATTCCCGAAATTAATAATTGAAATTTTGTTCACCTTCTGCAAGTGTAATGTAAGTGCAAGAAAAGTTATGCTGTTCTCGTTAAATCAAAATTTAGTGCATGTGATCCCAGCTCCAAGAATTAGCTCTATTTGCATGATAATTAGAAACGTTATCGTAATAGCTCTATATAATACGGCAGGTGGCAGTAACACGTTCCAGAAGTGTTGGCATACCACCCCATTAATGCACCTGGCTCTAAGCAATGTACACTATCCCAGGAATTTTTTCACATCTTACTTTGAACGAGCAGGGAAGTGAGTAATTGGTTTCGAGTGCTTTATTTGCTTCAAAGCCACCACACGGAAGGGTGACTTTCACTTGTTTCCGTAATTCCTGCCACATCAATAGCGAAAAGCATGCCAGGATATGGTGTAATGGTGGATGAGGAGTAGGTGTGGGAGGACAAGGAAACGGAATGGAATGGAAAAGTGAATGGGGAACGAGTGCTCTGGGGAACAACGGCAGGAAGTTTGGATACTCTTTAAGGCGTTAGGCTTCATTGTTATCCATTTTCCAGCACTTCTAGCACATATTGTCGTAGTCACTGGCATTCATAAATAATACATGTGCGCGCCCTTAAAGTGGCTGAACGAAACGGATGAATGCCGCCCGCGCTTACGGGGGCCCCCTGTATCCTTAGAAATTGGATCCACTTAACAACAAACATTACTCGTTTACTGTAGAATTTAAATGCCAATTTTATTCTAGCTCCCTATTTTGCTGCTGGTTATTGCTCGAGCTCAAACATTAATTCCCATTACACGCGGAGCTTTACAGCGTTGTTATGCCCTTTAAGTCGCCCTCCATGTAATAAGGAAACGGCCCGAAGGGATATATAGGTCGCGCAGACTCAACGAACGATATCCTGGCCCCCGAGTCCTTGATTGCTCCAGCCCGAGCCAGAGGAGCAGCGGCGGGCCCTCGGATCCGGCTCCAGCGGTAGTTTTCATTTCCTTTGGTCCTTGGCTTTACCTTTTTCTTTCATACTGAATGGATGAATGATCTCCGGGGGTAAGCAAGGTTCCATTTCTTCCTTGAACTCCTTATGCCAACAATTGTTATTGTACAAATAAATCCCTTTAATTTAGAAGAAACAAATTTTACCAAAAACGCTGCCTGTCGTTCTTGTTGTTGCCGGTGGTGGTGCTGCCTTTGTTGTTCTGTTGTTGTTGTTGTTGCTATTGTTGTTGCTGTTGTTGTTGTTGCGCGCCGCTACATTAATCTCCTTACCTTTCACGAAGGGGTACAGGAATGCGGCTTTTGGCTGTTTGGTATCCTCACTTTCAAGTATATATACATATATATATAGAGTATATTCCACCCATCGTCGTCGTCCCCATTCTGATGTTTCCTTCCCATCTTCGTTCATGCTTAAAAAGTTAGTGGTGTAGGTTGAAATATTTTCAGGGAATATTACACAGCTTAAGGGTGGAAACTAGGGAACGTATTTTGGTTTAACACTGGGTATAATTCGTTTGTACTTTATGGTAACCGAATGCCTACTACCCTCTTAATGCACGATGCTTCCTGTTGGGAGGGGGATGCTGTGCCAGAAATAAAAGTAGAATTAGAAGGAAAAAAAAAATTCATTAATTTTTTCGTTTTTTTTTTTTTTTTTTAATTTTAAAACCGCAGAGTGATTATGGATTTTCCGTAATTTGATTTGAATTTTAAATTTTTTTTTTTTTTTGGTATCGCTGGGTGTGTGTGGTATGAGTTTCACCTTACCTACCTTATTCCGTAAGTAGGTGTAAGCTTTCCAATCAATAAAATTGAACAAGAAAAAAAAACTTTTTTTTTCACGTAGGGAAAACGAAATGTTACAACAATGTAAAAATTCAAACTTTAAATGGTTCAAATTCCTTTATTGAAATTTTTGAGTGAAAGTTAAGTAAAAAAAAAGGACATTCGGAAAAAGTTCTCCTCAATTTCAAGAATCAATAGAATCGCTATGTAGAAGAAAAAAAATTACAATTACAAATAAAAAGTTTTTCGAATACACACATACATATACATACATCCATAAAGAATTAAAACAGTATTGATTTATGACTTAAATTACTTAACAAATCTAACCTAAGACTCTCTCCTTCATACAAAATCCGATGAGATTTACCATGACCAATCCCACTGCTCTGGAATGGCTTTGCCTTTTAACAAGGCATCGATCGAACGCTTTTCCTTATCTTTTGATATTATCTTAATGTCTCCGATTACAAAAGTTGAGGGAGGACAAAACAATTACGAATGAAATAATCCTTAATGAACGGAAGTTGATAAAAACGCAAGGAAGGTACCCGAGCTAAATCAATTACTGGCCAGATGTTTTGTTGTAAAATACGAAATATTACAGGGAATTAATGGGAGGTGGAGAGGGGGAGGGAGGATTGTTAGACGAAACAAACAGGATCGAATTTAATTCGAAATATTTTCGGAAATTTTCTAATTGGAAAATTATGTTTGGAATTTAAGAAAATTAAGTTTAAACTTTTTGTGTGGATTATAGTGTCCTTATATGTCCTGTAATGCTAGGATATGGAAGTAAATATTAAAACACGATATTTTTAATTTGGGCTGAAAAGAAAGCTACAGTAGGTAGATAGTAATATAGCTAGGAGGGTTCTGGATCACTTTTTACATATGAATTTAACAAATATCCAGTAAGTCTGATAGGATTTATAATGAAAGTAAAGGTAAAACTGTGCAATCCAAATCTATGTGCATGATGGCGTATTACTTATACGTATGCGTACGTGCGTATATGGGTATGATGTGTTTCGGCTGGGTATATGCGGAAGCAGACTTCATCGAGTGTGATTTGAACTTACCCATGCGCATGGGCGTAGCAATGAATTTTTGCTGGGGTGGGCCAGATTTTAAACCACCGTTGGCAGACAATAAACAACCAAACTAATTTTTTCAATTTTGAAGTATGTAGACTACTCAGGTAGTTAGAATTAAATGTAATTAAATATTAAAAAATACATACAATGTAACAATTTGTAACAATTAGGACAAAAATCTTTGTTTATTTCTTGAAAATACCCCTTAAATAGCCATCTGTCATTATACGTATTAATGAAGCCTTTTGAAATCTAGCTTAGGGGTCATCCATTAATTACGTCAAGCGTTTAGGTGGGTCGAGGCAAAACTAAAATAATCTCACGTGGGGAGAGGGAGTCTCGGCCAATGTCAAGTAGTTTTTTTCAAGAAACAGTGTAAAATTGCGAGAAAACTAGATTTAATTTAAGGAAAATATGTTTCTTCACTAAAGACCCCCATTCACTTTCAAGCCACCGGCAGTGGCCGGCAGGCTGTTAATACAAAACTTCAAGGCCTGGAACCGCCTTCCAATCTAAGTGGTACACGGCGTGAGCTATTGCCGTAAATTCACGGCTTGAGAGTGAATAGAAGTTCACATTTTTAGACAAGACCTGCCGATAAATGCCGAAACACAAAGATTTTTGTCAGTTTTTTGGACTCAGGATCCATCGCGTGAAGGCGAAAACTTTCAGGCCATGACCTGCCAGCGACCTGTGTCTAAATGGGGGCCTTAATGGCAAAATTCTGCGCAAAAATTTTTACGCGGTTATGCGAACTCCTGAAAGTAGCATAATATCCCCGCGATTGCTTAGCGGCGTGGCTCGGTGAATTCTGCAGCGTACGAGCCAAGTAAAACTGAGCCGGCCTTAGAATATATAACTACAGGAAGGTCCACGCCAAATTTTGAAGTTCTTGTTGAGTGAGTGCTCACGTTTTGGTAGTTGTGTGTCCACTACAAGCGGAATAGGTGTGTGGAATAGAGGAGGGGCAGAAAGGAGTCCAAATTATCAGTTATCTCTAATAAAATCTTGCACACGACTTGCTGTGGTTACGCCCGTAAATCCGTATTTTTAGTGTAAATACTAGCAATTTTTTAAAATTTGAAAAATCTCACGTGCGAAGAAGGGGTCGAGCCTGTCTTCGTCTTTTAGACACTCGTAACAGATCTAAGGAAATTTCGTTTGCATTCGAAAATTTCTGTATCTCACCCCAACCCTTCTGAAAGATTTCCATACTATTTCTGTCTTCCTTCAACAAAGCTATTGTGGTGTTAATAACATCAACTGGTGTTGGATTTGGAAATCTGTCTTCTTCTTCCTTAGAGGCTCTACAACCGGATCCCTGGCCTCTCGCAATAAAAAAGTCGTTCACTGCGAAAGCGCTGCAGCTCCACTCTTCAAAACGCTAGAGGTTGACCCGCCTTTGAGTCACCTTCCGTCACATCCCCGCTACAAAATCAAAGTATCTCCAAAAGTGCACTATAAATATAATTGCACTTATAGTGCACTTCTGGAGCCGCTCTACCCCCATACACTGAGTTTCTGTTGGAGCCGAATTGAGTTGGATTTGAATTTAAAACTCAACGACTTAACTCTATTCATGTTTCCATGATAACTACACGGTATCATACCGAGGATGATAAGCCTATCATTTATCTATCAAATAGCATTAAAATAATTTAGTTCCCGACTTTTTGCTGTTTCTTCCATAAGAGGTTATACTTTTTGTCTAAAGATGGTAATAAATCTTGCATTGTGTTACGTACGTGCAAGTTTATGCTGAAGTAAGTAGTATTTCAATAACTGCTGTCATATAAAAACTCGACATCCACTCAAGCAATCCAAACAACACAAGGCCACTGCGCTGTGTCAGATGCCGCGAACCAACCATAATCGTAGTTTAACGGTTGACCTCGAGTCGAGCGCGGGACGATTTTAAAACTATTTTTTGTAAAATTGTTTTAAGCGTTATGTTTCAAAAAGCATGTATCTTGTTTTTATTAAGTGATTCACTTTTATTCTGGGGTGGGCCAGAAGGATTCTGGGGTGGTCCTGGCCCACCTGGCCCCTCCCCTTGCTACGCCCATGCATGCGTTAGGACCGACAAAAGCAATATTTTTGCTAAGGGTCTTGCATTAATTACGTGGTGTTTAGGGGGAAGGCCTCGAGCCGAATCTTACCCAATCTCTCTCGGCAAATATCACTTAATTGATATCCTCAAGAAACAGTGCACAACGGCGAGAAAACTCGGTTAAATTCAGTAAAACAAATGTATGTCTCCACTCAAGGCCCCCTGCCACTTACAGGCCGCCCGCAGGCAGTGGCCTTTCACACAAGGTCGGCAGACACGGCCCGATGAAGGCCACAGATTACTCAGTTTGACTGAGGGATGAGGACTTCAGGCATTCGTCTAACAGGTCGTGGCATGCAGGTGACGTCATGATGGAGGATAGGCTAATATGATCGGGCTATTCTCTTGCAAGTATCTAAGTTTCGCGTGAGGGTAATAACCTCATCCGCAAAAAAATAATTATTACGGAACGAGCAACATGCCTTGTATACCGGCATCAACGACGACCACGGCAACGAAAAACGTAAAGCGATTTACGAATTTTCTCAACGAATGTTCGAACTCTGTAGGTACAGAACTCGAGCTACACAACATCTAGCCGATACCCCGCGCCATTCAGGAGATGAGATGGACAGGAAATGGTGTTTTGCAAAAACCTGAGTATGACGTATATTACAGCTGCCATACAAAACACCATGTACTCGGAGTAGGTTTTAAGGTCAACATAAGAATAAAACCTACCATTATCGGCTTTAAAGCAATAAGCGAAAAGCTATACACCTTTTGTGTGCGAGGTTCACGCATCTACAGAAGAGTCCCCGGATGATGATTAAGAAGAATTCTTCAAATTAGTTGAACGGGAACTTAACGCCTACCCCAGGTAGAGGTTCCGCCAAAAGAGTTGATGCCGGAGCGCGCAGCTGGGGAAATTAAAGCTGCACACAAATAAAAATTGCGCACATATTGATAAGAAATGCGCTTATGTATTTTCAAATTTCCCCTTCGAAATTTGTTGCGACTAGGCTAAGAGACGGGAACGGCATGCGGGGATTCTACTGCGCATGGAAAACGCGACTTTCTCGGCATCAACTCTTTTGGCGGGACCTCTATGATGTAAAAATCATACTGGGAGATCTGAACGCCCAAGTGGGCCGGGGGTCCGTATACAGGCGATATGTCGGCACCCACAGCTTGCATGAAAACATTAATAACAATGGACAGCGAGTTATAGAGATGGCAGCAAGTAAGAACTTGGTCGTTGCAAGTACTAGATTTACGCGTAAAGATATCCAAATAGACCATGGGTTGATAGACCGCTGCCACCTTTCGGGTCTGATGACTATACGAGCGTACCGAGGTGCCCCCTTCGACTCGGATCACTATCTTGGTGGTATGGTGCTCCGAGAGCGCATTACAACGCTGAAAAGCTTTGTAACCGCTTATCAGGCTCGAATCAACACAGCTACACTACGCAATGAAATGGCCAGAAACAGCTACGGTCATGCATTAAGACGCGCCCTAAGTCCTAGGATAATGCCCGGCGTCGACGAGAGCTGGACTCGCCTTAAAAATATTGTCATTGGTACTGCTGATCCCGTCTTAGGCAGAAGTCGTAGAGATCGGAACGACTGGTTCGATAATGAATGCAAGCTGGCAACTGAACGTAAGAATGCTGCGTACCGAGCAATGCAGCCGTCTCAGAGAACACGGGCATGCGAAGAGAAATATAAAGAACTCAGAAAAGAAGAAAAGATAAGTCACAGATGAAAAAACCGAGCTTGGGAAAACAATCTCGTCTGTGAACTAGAGCAGTACACAGAGCGACAGCCGCACCAGGCGCGGGAGTTCTACCGAAAAGTGCGCAGTATGACGCAATTCACATCACGTTGTACATACTGTACGGACAAAGAAGAGAATCTGATCACCGATCCTAAAGGCATTTTGGAACGATGGGAAGATCACTTTAATGAATTGCTAAATGGCGAGCTAACTGAGGATTCGGAGGCTCCACCAATATCTGATGATAATGCTATGCTGCCGGCACCAAGCTTAGAAGAAGTTAGCAGAGCCATAATCCGGCTCAAAAACAACAAGGCCTTGGGTGTAGATAGCATCCCAGCTGAGCTGGTTAAATATGGAGGGCCTACATTACACCAAGCGATTCATGAATTGATTGTGCAAGTATGGGAGCAGGAAGTGATGCCAGAAGACTGGAGAAAAGGTATCCTCTGCCCGGTACATAAAAAAGGAGATATCACAGCGTGCACTAATTATCGTAGTATAACGTTGTTGGGTACCATGTATAAGATATTCTCCGCTATCCTACAAAACAGGATGGTCCCATACGCCAGAAACATCATAGGCCAATACCAGTGTGGCTTCAGCCCAGCCAAATCAACAACTGATCAGATTTTCACCTTGAAGCAGGCTAAGGAAATATGTCTAGAGTTTCAAAACTCTATTTAACACCTCTTCATAGACTTTAAAACCGCCTATGATAGCATAGCCAGAGTAGAACTCGACAAAGCCATGAGAGAATTCGGCATCCCCAAAAAACTGACAAGACTATGTAGGTTGACCATGACCAATGTGTCAAGCCAAGTAAAGGTATCCGGAACATTGTCCAGTAAACGCAAGAACAAGACAAGACTAATCTAGTCTTGGTCTTGTCTTGTTCTTGTTCAGTCTTGTTCTTGTTCGTGCAAGCACAACTACGTCTTGTTTTTGTTCTTGGCCGTGCTTAGTGTGTGAGAACAAGATAAGACTACAAGAACAAGACCATTTGTGCTCATCACTACTGCCCAGACCCATCAACATATATAATGGAGTCCGACAAAGAGACGGTCTGACCTGCCTCCTTTTCAGCCTGACGTTGAAGAAAGTGAACCGAGCTCGGTAGGCTCCGGTGAGCAGGGCATCTAGCTCGTATGAGTGAAGATGAGCCTGCTCGGGAAGTTCTCTGCAGTAAGACCCACGGGGTGTGAGAGCAATTGAGACCCAACCTTCGCTGGAAGGATGGCGCAGACCAGCACGCTCAGAGCCAGCCTAGG
Source organism: Thereva unica (assembly GCA_949987705.1). Lineage (NCBI taxonomy): Eukaryota > Metazoa > Arthropoda > Insecta > Diptera > Therevidae > Thereva > Thereva unica. The sequence goes on from OX465283.1 coordinate 150,477,966, forward strand.
GGTGCTAAACTGGATGACCTCGGCTCAGAATCCGGTAGAGAGAACACTTGCGAGAGGCCAGGACTGAAACCCGGTTTAGAGCCGTTAAAGAAGAAGAAGAACATTGGTTCCCTGACTCTTGGTCTGAAGATTGAACATAACTGGCTATGGGCCAATTCCCCGTGAGGAGTGGAGAAATTTTGCCAATATTTCTTCGGGGTCTGTTCTTCCTTTGGTGCAGGTAGGCCGCAAGTCTAGAGAGCTTTCTGGCTCCCATCTGTGTACCTATGTTCAAGGACTCAGATGAGTCACTTTATATCTGTCTGTTCGGATACCTACCATGTTTTTTCTTGACTTAAAAAATTACTTTTTTATTTTCTAAGACTTTGTCTGATAATGCCATCAGCTTTTGAATCATGAATAGAGCCGTTCGTTCCGTTTGTGCCTTTCGTGATATCCATCCATATACATACATATATGCTCCCATGCTAATTTTTATAAATGGTCGATTGTCTTCTACTAAATTTAGTTTAATAGCTTAAAAACCCCCAAAAATATTACCAATATAAAAATTCGCTTAAATTTAAAAACCAAAACCAAAAAAAAAAAAAAATGCCGCCAAGTAAAAAAAAATTGAATTAGTATAAAATTGCTGGAAAATGAAATATTTTCACAGAAAGCTTAAGTGTAAGGCTAAACAATTTTCGCGGCCATTATGAACTGCACGTAAATCACTTTTATATGACAGGACTTTTAGTTATCTGCTCTAAAGCGAGCGAAATTGAATTGTTTATAGGTTTTTTGCTATCAAAATGTAAATTTCCTGCCATTATTTTGATAAATTTTACATTGTTCATAATAACGCATAAATTTTACGTGTATATTCTGTGTTTTGAAAAATTCAGATTTCATAAAATGAAAAAAAAAAGCAGAGAGGAAGGCGCATCCCATAAAAGGAAGGACTACACTAAGCTGTAAACGTGCTTCCGATAAAGTGAGAGAAAAAAAAAACACTGGAACAAAAAGGATAAAAATATGAAATAACAAACGATGAACGAGAAATTTTCATGTCCAATTTGTTTCTGATACGTTATAGAGAAGAATATGGGAGATTTCGGAAAGGAGATTTTTTTCTTCTGGCGGCTCCTTCGAGGAGATAAAAAAGTACACGGAAAATTTACATGATAAAATTGAACAATGAAAAATTATTAGATATTAATAACTTGATGCATAAAAAAATCGCCTGTGTGTGTGTGTTGAAAACATAATCCCTAAAAGGTCCTTGTTGGTGGCTGCTTTAAACAACAACAAAAAAATTATTCCATTAAACTTCCAAGAATTTCTTGAAATAGCAAAAATAAAATTAACAAGAAAAAGAGTTTTATGGGTGAGATTTTTTTCACCCCAGGCTCCATTCTAAGATAACCATTTTCCTTAATACATAATTGAGAAGCGCTTGAATATAGCAACATTTTCTGCTTAATTTAACTTTAGAGCTTATCAGTAGTTCTGAACTGAACTTGGCGAACATTAATTACGTCTGTGCATTTTATATGCATTTACCAAGTCGTTAAGGACGCTCTTTTTACCCATACAGCCATCATCACCCTCAACTTTAATGACTTCTTTTTCGTATAGCTGCAGTAATTATAAAACTATCAAGATTTACCTACTTTTAAAATGAAATTTATGAAATTTTTTCTTTCTGCTCGGAAAATATGATTTCTTTTTCAAGTACATACATATAGCTACTAGAAACTATACAGAAGGATCGCAATTATGGTGTTAGCGGCTTAAGTTGTACTCGAAGTTCTTGAAATACATGGAAAGATTACGATTATTTTTTGATGTAGTTGTATATGTATATTAATATACAATTATTAATTGATAATAATTATTATAACTTTAATAAAGAATGGTGGTATTTTTCTCTATTTGTTTCCTCAGACACCATTTTGCTTAAGTTATTATGTACCATCTTCAAAACTAATTTACAGTGGTGTGAAAAATTATAGACTCATACCATAATTCTCGTTTTTCTTGGGATTGGTAATAAACATTTATGACTGATTTTAACCCGAAATACTACCAACGAAAACTAATTCAGGGAACATCATTTGGCGGCGTAATTCCCTTTTTTACGGAAATGGTCATTTTAAACAGTAAAAAACTCAAATTTGAGCTGTGAAAAAGTATAAACTCAAGATCTTTATTCAACGGTACCTTTAGTTGTAAAGCGTAATTCGGTGTGATTATTGCACTTAAAATAAACGGAGAAATCTTGCAGTGAGAATAAAAAATTTATTTTTGTGATAGCATTTTGTGTCGAAGTTTAAAAAATGCCACGTGGCAAGCAGTTAACGGACATTGAAAAACAAAGAATAATGGATTTAAGTAATAGTGGAATGACTCAAAGAGCCATTGCTAGTGAAATAAATCGCTCTCAAGGTGTAGTAAAAAATTTTCTGCAAGCCGGAATTGAAAATTATGGGAAAAAAAGAGATCTGGGAGACCAGCCAAAATTTCGCCTACAGTAAAACGAGCCGTTCTGCGTGAAATTTCGAAAACAGGAGCTTCTTCATCCCAAATGGTTCGACGTTTCAATTTGGACTGTGATTCCAGCCTCGTCAGAAAATGGGCAGCGGCATCGGAAAAGTTAAAATATCGAAGATGTTTGACCAAACCACCATTAAAAAGGCGACATAAGGAAGCACGAGTTGAGTTTGCAGAAACACACATCCAACACACTGAAATGTGGTCGCATGTGATCTTCAGCGATGAAAAAAAGTTTAACCTGTACGGACCCGACGGTTTGAAGTACTATTGGCATGATCTCAGGAAGGAACGAAAAATCATGTCAAGGAGGCCTTTAGGAGGAGGAGGAGTTATGGTGTGGGCAGCTTTTGTTGGTAACTTAAAAACGGAAATTGTTTTTATTTCTGGAAGAATTGATGCCAAAAAGTATCAAGAAGTGTTGGAGGAACATCTTCCTCTAATAACGTTAACGGAGGACAAAGATGTAATTTTTCAACAAGACAACGCTCCTATCCATACAGCACGCAGTACAAAAACCTGGTTTGAAGAATATGGCATCAAACTTTTACGTTGGCCAGCCTTAAGTCCAGACTTAAACCCAATCGAAAATCTGTGGGGCATCCTGGCCAGGAAGGTTTACGATCAGGAAAAGCCAGAAATCCAAAATGTACAAGCTCTAAAGCAAAGGATTGTTGAAGCATGGAATGAGATACCAGGAAGCACCTTAAACAACCAGATTTGTAGTCTACCACAACGATTATTAAGCGTTATTAGGAAAAAAGGAGAAAGCACTTCATACTAAATAAATTATTTAAATAAACATTATTGAATAAAGATCTTGAGTTTATACTTTTTCACAGGTCAAATTTGAGTTTTTTACTGCTTAAAATTACCATTTCCGTAAAAAAGGGAATTACGCCGCCAAATGAATTAGTTTTCGTTGGTAGTATTTTGGGTTAAAATCGGTCATAAATGTTTATTACCAATCCCAAGAAAAACGAGAATTATGGTATGAGTCTATAATTTTTCACACCACTGTATAGGCTTTTATAACTACGCTTTTCTTTGAACAACGAATCCAAACTGCCTGCTATTTAATAATATAAAATATTATCATTTTCAATTCTTAAAATTTTATTTTTAGCCCAGAAAAATGTAATAAATTTTCATACGCTCAAGTAATAAAAGGGTAATAAAAATAAGAGGTAATAAAAAGGTAATAAAAATTACCGAAAAAATCCATTTGAGTCTAAAGCTTCTCGCTCAGGGTAATATAGAAGAGCCATCACTCTGTCCTCACGTGGCTTTGTGTATGATGCAGGTATTACACAATGTACTTGATTTACTGTAACGTACATGTTTAACGATTATTACGCCTTTGTAGTTATACAATCAACGCGAATGAGAACTTGTGATGGGCGGCGAGTCTGACAAATTTTCTGAGGCAAATAAGGAAGAACACACACTTCTAACCTTTGTTTATAAAAATCGATTTTTGGCTAGAGGTAATAAAGGGAATTAGGGGTCTATTTACTACACCAATAACTGTTGAAAAAATCGAAAGTATTTTTATTTCCAATTCATTAAAATTTTCTTTCGTTTTTTTAAATTATTCTTGGAACAGCGCCACAGGTAATTAAAGGGTAATAAAAATCATTATTAAAAGGTAATAAAAATAATCACGACAGTCATGTTAAAAGCTTGAGCTCTGTTTCAAAATCGATTTTTTCCGTCAGTGAGATGGACCTGTGGCGACTGCGTACAAACTTAATTATTAAGTTTCACACAAAGTCGCACAACATATTCCGAAAACGATAAACACGATCAATCGGAACACTATCTCAATCACCGAACTCAAAGTTCAGTGATCTTCCCGTGTCCCGTTCCGTCCCGATCGTGTTTATCGAGATAGCCAATTTCCGGCATCTCCGTTTTTCTGCTCGTGCAAAAAAGGTTACCAGACATCTCGTCCATAAATTACCTACAAAGCGCTAAATACTGTTAAAGTTTATAAAGTTTAAGTTTTTAATGTAATAAATAGTTGGTGATTATTTAACTAAAAAATTAGAGTTTTATTAACCACAACGTGGTTACAGATAACAATAATTGGTGACTCCGACGTCGCAACACGCGGCATAAATACTTATTGGATTAAAAACAATAATCCCTTAGTGGCCCTAGTGATTGGCAAAGTGTTACCCCAGAGTACATAAAATTGTTGAACAAAAGGCTTCGATTTTTCTCAACAATTATATCAACAGGAAAAATTTTATAAGAAAACAAAAGGATTGCAGCTAAGTGACGCATGAATTTTTACACTGAAAACTAAACATTTATTTTTCTCAAAAATTTCTAGAATACTATTAGTAATATTAATAAACAATTTAACGGCAATAAAATTTCTCGTAGCAATTCATTAATTGCATAATAAATGAAACGCATTAACTAGCGGGCCCCGTCAAACGATTTAAGAAATTAATGAATAACAATTGAGTCGGCTATTGCATTGCAGTTTTAAATTTTATTTGTTGAACTGATAAATCGTTTGAATAATAGAATAAAAAGTGCAACATTAGTGCATCGATAAGTGCGCCGAAAGTTGTAATTTAATACATTAAGTTATTGTGGGCGCAAGCGATTACTGCCACAACAATAAAAAACAAATTTTATGAGTATAAATTATATTCAAGTTTTAGTCAATTTATAAATTTGACATTTCCATTATGAATTGACTCAATTTGGAAGAATTTTTCATCCGTACATGCAAAGGAAAAAAAAACAAATTTTCAAGTTCAACCATTCACCGGTAAAACCAAACAAAGGAATAGTGGAAGACAAAATTTTCAACAAGAGACGAGGAATATACAGATAATTATTACATTGCAGATAATTTAAAAAAAACAAAAACATATTTTTTTTTAAAGATAAATTACAATTTTTTTTCTCTTCTCATACAATATATAAATTTATATATAATTTTCTATACATGCATACATAATTTATATACATTTTGTTTCCACATATTTTTTTTGAATCATTTTGAATTTTTCTCTACTTTTGCATAATATTAATTTTCTTTTTTTCTTGGACGTATTCATTGGTCATTTTTCTGATTTTTTTTTTGCTATTGTTTATATTTTTCAATATGTCAAGGACAGAAGATTTTGATATGGAAGCTTCGCACGAAGAGGGACCAAAGCCCGGACCTTCGGGAGTCGATGCCACTTCGGTATCTAAACTGGACATCCCGAAGTTCTGGGTACACCAGCCCGCCTCCTGGTTTTACCAGGCTGAAATAATGTTTCAACTGGCGGGCTGCAGATCGGAGAAAATGAAGGTCTACAACGTTATGGCCGCATTACCGGAAGAGGCGGTAACGGCGATGCGACTTAGCACCGTAGACCACGCCACCTTCTCCTATGAGGATATAAAACAGCACCTACTCGAGAAGTACGGCACTTCAGAGAAGCGCCGCCTCGAGCAGCTGTTATCAGTGCAAGAGCCTGGAGACAGAAAACCTTCTGAGTTTCTCCAGGCTCTCAAGGCACTAGCGGGCGGGTCGTCGGCGGTCAACGACGATCTGATCCGGAACCTGTGGGAGCGTAGGCTTCCACAGGCCATCCAGATCACGTTGGCCACCTCCGCCGACCAAACCCTAGCCGGGCTGGCTGCCACGGCGGACAAGGTATGGGAGGTGCTGCCTCATGGAGGCGCCTCATACGCGTCCGCCGTCCACGCAACACCTGCCAAAACGGAGCCCACATTGGTGGCGCTGCAAAGCGCCATCAATAGGCTGACGGCCCGGCTAGATAAGCTGGACCGTAGCCCGCGAAAACCGAGAAGCCGAACACCTGCCAATCGGCAGGGCGGCCCTCGACAGCCCTCGGCCAATCGGCCACAAGGGGCCAACCAGGCCAGGGGTAGCTTGTGCTATTACCACTACCGTTACGGTAGTGAAGCACGCAGCTGCAAAGCCCCCTGCAACTACAACGGTGGCCAAGCCAAGCCGGCGAAAAAAAAGGCCACCGCCACCCCTAAAAAAAACTAAAGGGGCTGGGGATCGACATGAGCGAGCATATAACCGGCCGCTCATATCGTTTATTCGTCAGAGACACCAACAATCGGATGGACTTTCTGATTGATTCGGGCTCTGACGTTTCAATTGTTCCCGCCAAGGCGTTCCCGGCCCATAACGGTAGCCCGAACGTCCTTCTGTACGCGGCCAACGGATCACTGATCCGAACTTTCGGCACAAAGTTGCTTGAACTTGAACTCGGCTTACGCCGACGATATGTTTACAACTTTATTATAGCCGACACCACTAAAGCCATTATCGGGGCGGACTTCTTAACGAAGTTCAAATTGTCCGTCGATTTCGAATATCGGCATTTAGTCGACAAACGCACCAAGTTTCGAATCAACGTGTGCGCCACAGTTGACTACAACCCCGAAACATTTCCATGCCGAGTTATTGGCATATACAAAGAGCTATTAACGAAGTACGCTTCGTTAACAAAACCGCCCAATTTTAACCTTCCGGTTAAACACAATGTGCAACACCACATTGTAACTAAAGGGCAATTACCATTTGTCACCGCTCGGCGACTCCATCCGGAGAAACTGAAGGTGGCAAAGTTAGAGTTCGACCATATGGTCCAATTGGGGATTTGTCGACCTTCGTCGTCCCCCGCAGCATCTCCGCTTCATCTGGTTCCTAAACGGGACTCTCATGATTGGAGGCCATGCGGCGACTACCGTCGCCTTAATGCTGTCACTGTGCCGGATAGATATCCGATCCCGCATATACAGAATTTCTCTGTGAATCTTCACGGCTGCACAATATTTTCAAAGGTTGACTTGGTACGTGCATACCATCACATACCAATCGCCCCAGAAGACGTGCATAAGACTGCACTCATTACGCCATTCGGCCTATATGAGTTTACACGTATGCCATTCGGCTTACGGAATGCAGCACAAACCTTTCAAAGGTTCATAAATGAAGTTACGAGGGATCTCGACTTCGTTTATGTATACTTGGACGATATACTCATCGCCAGTAAAACCGAGGATGAACATATCGTTCACCTCGAAGAGCTCTTTAAACGCCTCGATAGCTTCGGTTTAACCATCAAGCTAGAGAAATGCGTTTTTGGTGCAACAGAGATTAAGTTTCTAAGCCACCGCATCACAAAGGATGGAATACTTCCATCCTCCGATCGGGTTCAGGCTATCGTTGATCTCGCACCTCCAACTTCTGTCAAATCGATCCAGAAGTTTTTGGGAATGGTGAATTTCTATCACCGATTTATCCCAAAATTGGCTGAACAGTTGGTGCCTATAAACGAGCATTTGAGAGACCTTCTCAACCGCTCACGTGCCAATAAAGTTTTTGACTGGCCAGCAGAATGTCAGGCGGCATTCCTCAAGGTGAAAACCTCGATGGCTGAAGCAACTCTGCTGAACCATCCAATCGAGGATGCAAAATACAGTCTTACGACTGACGCCTCTGATTATGCAATCGGAGGCGTTTTGGAACAATTCAACGGTCATCGGTGGCAACCTCTAGCTTTTTATTCCAAAAAGCTGTCACCAACAGAACGGAAGTACTCTGCATTCGATCGCGAACTTCTCGCAATCTATGCAGCGATCAAACACTTCCGTTACTTCGTTGAAGGACGCAATTTCGTGGTCTATACTGATCACAAACCACTGGTTCGCGCCCTTCACACAAAGACCGAACGATCCCCTCGACAGACCAGACATTTGGGTCTAATCTCTCAGTTTACCACAGACATCAGACATGTGTCTGGTAAACAAAACGTTGTCGCAGACTACTTGTCGCGCTCACTAGCAACCGACAACGTCGACTCGGTCACCTTCGACCTGCCTACACTGGCTCAGGCTCAACAAGGTGACACAGAGCTAAAGTCTCTACAAGAGCACCCCAGCAACGGCTCACGGGTAAAACTAGTCCTCACACCAATACCATTTACCGCCCATCAGGTGTGGTGTGAAAATAGTATAGGCATTCCAAGGCCTTACATACCCACTTCCTTACGGAGACTAGCGTTCAACTCCGAACATAGTCTCTCTCATCCTGGTATTCGTGCTACAAGACGAGCCGTTACCAAGAAATACTTCTGGCCATCGATCAATAAAGACTGCAATGAGTGGTCTCGATCATGCCTAGGTTGCCAAAAGTCCAAAGTTTCACGGCATACCAAATCTCCATTGGAAGCTTTCAAACTTCCAAATAATAGATTTGACCATATCCATATGGATATGGTGGGACCCCTACCCCCATCTCGTGGATACTCTTATATCTTAACGATAGTCGATAGATTCACGCGATGGCCTGAAGCATACCCAATTCGGGATATCTCAGCTTCAACAGTGGCAAAGAAATTCGTCACTGAATTTGTCCCACGATTCGGCGTACCACTCGAGATCACAACCGATCAAGGTACGCAGTTCGAATCGAAACTATTCAATGAAGTTGCTAAATTACTCGGCACTCATAGAATCCGGACCACCGCCTACCATCCACAAGCAAACGGGATGGTTGAACGGTTCCACAGGCAACTTAAAGCAGCCTTAATGGCAAGGGACAACACTACTCATTGGAGTGAAGACTTGCCCTTTGTCTTGTTAGGCATACGCACGGCAATTAAGACCGACTTACAATGCTCACCAGCCGAGCTCGTATACGGTCAGAATCTGAGACTTCCCAATTCGATTTCTATCCCAACGGATGAGAATCCAATTGAAGAATCAGAATTCCTCTCTCGCCTTCGTTCTCATATGCAGAACATTAAGGCAATACATCCTCGGCAACCCGTCCAAAAGGATGTCTATGTGCCAGAAGCCCTGGAGAACGCCGACTACGTTTTCATACGAGTCGACAGAGTTCGAAAACCTTTCGAACCTCCATACGAGGGCCCATATGAAGTAATCAAACGATTACGAAAACACTTCGTTGTCAAATTGAACGGCACAACCAAGTCAATATCCATTGACAGGCTAAAGCCAGCCTTCGGTTGCGACCGCGACAACGAAGCTAAGCCGTCTAAAGCGGTAACATTCCGTTAACGCTACGCTGGGGGGGGAGTATGTGGCGACTGCGTACAAACTTAATTATTAAGTTTCACACAAAGTCGCACAACATATTCCGAAAACGATAAACACGATCAATCGGAACACTATCTCAATCACCGAACTCAAAGTTCAGTGATCTTCCCGTGTCCCGTTCCGTCCCGATCGTGTTTATCGAGATAGCCAATTTCCGGCATCTCCGTTTTTCTGCTCGTGCAAAAAAGGTTACCAGACATCTCGTCCATAAATTACCTACAAAGCGCTAAATACTGTTAAAGTTTATAAAGTTTAAGTTTTTAATGTAATAAATAGTTGGTGATTATTTAACTAAAAAATTAGAGTTTTATTAACCACAACGTGGTTACAGATAACAATAGACCAATCTCCATTGTATCTAAAAAAAATTCTTGAGGGGGTTTTTCTCGGAACACATACATATTTTGTATTTAAGTACTTCTGGCTGTGTACTGTAGAGCTATGTAGTTTGAGAAGAAAATAATTCTGAGAATTGTGAGCCGATTATGTTAGGTATAATAATAACACCACTCCGCCACCATTCATCAGAGTCGGGACCAGTGGGGGAGCAGTTGGAAGAGGCGCCAATACAGAGGCAGGTGTAGCTACCACGGTATGGAATGAAAGCTCCAGCTTCAGCAGACTGCTCAACTACCTATTGCCTATATTGCATGCACCTATGAACAATTGAGAATTGCCTAAGATAACAAAGAGAACTATCATAACATCAGAGAACATTCTGGACCAGATGATGCGATGTGGATTAAAGGTGCAGGTGACGATGAAAGTCCACCATAGCAGTAAATAATGCCAAGCTCAATGAGGCACAGAAAGGTAAAGAAAATTTTGGATAGATATTAGGTAGATAGCTAATCCAGTCCCGGAAAGCAATGAAGTAAACCGATCATCCGGGGAGAATGAAAGGAAAGAAAAATCTGGGTGTGTTATGCCAGTTAGAGACCCTCAAAACCGGGAAGCTTAGAATGCAAATGCACCGACCGCCACTTATGTAGCATGTAAATTAGGTAGCAAGCTTCGTCGAAGTCTTCCTTTCGCTGAATCGTATGGCCCACACCTTCTAAGGACCTTTGTAAAGACCACGTGCATAATGCCAGGCCGAAGTAATGTTTTTATGGCTTATGTCTGTCGTGGTACCAGGGCGGGTTTTTCCCTGACCGAAGTTTTTTTTTTGCAATTGTCAAGCTACTCTCACTTAGCACACTTTAGCTCTTCGTTGAGTTGATATACTTTACATAAGAATTTTGAAAATTGTTGATTCGCTTTCAGATTGTATTTGGTTTGAGTACATTACATGTGTCTACCGTTGGTTAAAGTACATTTGAGTTATTTACCATTAGCTTGGTTACCTGTAATTGGAGTTTGTTACTGTTAAATGCTCTGTTTTTTAAAGGTCTAATGAATTGAAATATTCTTTGGTTAGAATCTTGCGTTTTTTGTGGGGAAAAAATTGTCGCTATTAGCGGTGTTTTGGTAGGATGTCATAACGGCTGAAAATGGTTCCCGGTCGTCTGAACTTTCGTCTTTAGTTTCCCGTCATCGTGCTCTCCAAGGCTTCTGAGTCCTCTTCCAGTAGAGGGGCTCATCCGTTCAGGTAAGTGGTCATATACCAATTTAAAGTAGGACCTACGGAGTCTCACTCCTCCCCCTTCCATAGGACCCCTCCGGCAAGCCAGCTCCTGTCTTGTGGCCCAGAGCTTTGCAGCTGCTGGGATGGCTTGTTTGTAATGGCAGTGTTTAGTTTGAATTTTGATTTTTTTGTGAAGGGCAAATCCGGTGTTGGCTTTTGGGAGCACCCAGTCTAGGGTATGCATACGACTACAGGTTGACATCTGGTCTCTAGGGGGTTTATTCTTAGGACTCCTCGCAACCAGGCTATTATCTGGATCAGAGCAAAAAGACTTTCAGGACATAGTTGGTTTGGTTTTTGGACCCTGCGTCCGAAATAACTATCTATTGAGGATCAGGATGGTGAAGGACCCCACTTGTGTATCGAAGAGTTTATTTTTCTTATTTTCTAGAATTCTGCAGAAGCGTTTAGCGGGGTCTCATTATACGGCTGGACTTTCATTGGCCAAACAAGTCGGAGTTACAAAGCGTTTTAAAAACTTCTGAGCCAGTTCAAGCGGTCTGGTACACAAAGTTGAGGTATAAAGGCTGCTAAGTGTACAATAGATACACATTGATTTCGAACGAGTATCTCAAGAACCCATTTATAATTTTCCTTTCTGATTTTGTAGTCCTTTGAAGATTAACTAGTCTACCATGAAATACTTTACATCAAGCCCTAGAGTACGAACTACACAATAATTAAAGCTTAAATTTCTGTTATTAAATTACATCTTCAGATATAAACGCCTTATATATTTTATCCTCAAAATGCATTCTCCATCTAACAACGAACTTGGTCAATTCGCAGAAAGCTTTTCAAATAATATTTGATCCAGTTCAATAAAACGGATTGTTGTTCAACAAGAAACATTTACCCAATTTCTTAGTACCTTTACAATATTTCCTTAATGACCACATTTTCGCACAACATCCACACAACAGTCGATTAATTAGGATGCATTGTATATAGTCTTCCGACAATTACTGATAGCTCTTATCTGGGTCTCATGCGGAATTAAATTGCTGCCAGGATTTGGTAGGATTTGGTTGGATTTTCATAAGCCTGAGAAGTTTCCATTATCTTAACGTAATACGGAATTAAAGTTCAACAAAACTTTTTACTACTGTTAAAAGTTGACCATTTAACACAATTTGTTTTAAGGAAGAAATCTCTTTGGTAATTTGCTGGTTATGAGCGTGCATGGGTGTAATTGTAGTTCCTTAAAGTTTGATCATTATAGAATTGAATTGATTTTTTGATTTTTAAAAAAAGTAGAGGAATAGAATAACACGACAATTTCGGTGTTGGCTTTGAAAGTATTTAGAGCCGTAATCATCATCGAGGATGCCTATTTTACTTATTATGCTTTTAGGCGATGGCAGGAGAAAGGCCTGAGAACTTTTTGTAAACAGGGAAGACAAGAAAGAAGGAAATTCATCTAGGTTGGAAAAATTAAAAAAAGTCTAAAGACAATGCCGTAGAGTATGTTCGAACCCCGGACCTCTGAGATGGTAGTCGGACGTCTAAAGATGTTATTTGTTCCATTCCGCTGGTGGTTGGCCACCGCCGTTGTTACTACGCGATAGTTGTATCGGCTAATTAGTTAGTCGTCTATGCGGATCTAATTTCAACTGAAATGAATGGAAGAATTCATAAGAAAGTATGAGCTTTTTAAGCTGAAAAAGAAAACCGCTAATAAAATTTGTGGAAAAAAGAAAAGAGACTTATCAAAGTTCAAGATGAAAATACCAGAAATACTCGCAGATGAATTTGAAACTACATAGGGGATAAAAACAAGAGGGCGGCTTAGATCGCATGCTATTTTACTTGACGCAATAATCTATAATAATAAAAAAAAGTGTCTGTCAGTCTGTGTGAAAGTCTGCTTGCGTCAAGCACTGGGGCCTGGGGCTAGAAGAGTTAGAAATCTGATTTTTTTGTAGATGCATGGATACCCAACATGTGGAAGAAAGTTTCCGTTTTTCGAAATTTTAATTTTTTTTAAGTTAATTAAGGGGGCGTTCAAGTATTACGTAACGCAATTTTTGAAAATTTTTGACCCCCCCCCTCCCCCCCTGTAACGCGCCGTAACGTTTTTCTGTACCCCCCCCCCTCCCTAAACGTTACGTAACACCCAACACTTTTACCTGAAAGTGACAATTATATGACGCAAAGTACCAGAAAGCCGCTAAAATAGCTTATTTATTGTTTTAATCGCGATTACCCGTAAAACATAAACGAAAAGGGTTGCTAAGTTGGGAGATTTGAATGCCCTATTTTTTTATTTAAATAAAAAAAACAATGTTACGTAACGCGTTGTTCGAACCCCCCCCCCCCCCGCCCCTGTAACGCATCGTAACGTTTTACAAACCCCCTCCCCCCCCCCAAAATGCGTTACGTATTACTTGAACGCTCCCTAATTAGTATGATGGAACCATTTCATCTTGCAAGTTGATTTTGATCCACTTTCATGTAATCGATCAAGCCCAAATTTTGCCTATATGCATAGTTCGCGTGCAATGCAATATGACATTTTTGTAAAAAATCAAGATGGCGGCCGAATTATCTAATTATGTATGTATGTTTCCCAATCCCCGCCATGGGTATCAAATGCAAGAGTATGGCAAATAGATAGATAGCGGTAGAAAGTGTCGAAGATTTCAAATTTGTGAGCCCCTACAATGTCAGTTTGCTCGGTAAGAACGGGACCTGGAAGATGCTGTGTGCCAGTGCCGTAGCTACTCTCTTTTGCGTGGTGGGGCAAAGCAATTTTACTAAATTAACGCGGAAAATGTCACTTGGAAACAAGTTCGTACCGAGTGCTGGCTGTACCCCTACACTAGGAGGTATAGTATATTTTTATTGATATTTAGAAAATCTATCTCGTCACTCTGCTTAGAACAAAATGAAAGGTGCCGAGTTAAGTGCCGCACATAAGAGAAAGAGAGCCCCGAATGAGAGAGACAAAATTAATAATTTACCCAAACTAATACAGAAGTTAAAAAAGAGGACATCCAGCTAATCGAAGAATCACCAAAAGACACACGAAAGTTTTGCATAAGAAAGTGCGGGCTTCCTTAGTTGGTCTAGTTCTGTCAAGCAGCAGTGGCCAATTTAAAAACTTCGACAAACCCTTGTGGGAAACAGAATTCAATGCCGATGAGACAGACCCTGGTTTCTGGGACAGAAAAAATGTCAATTTAATACATGTTTGGATCAAAAATGGTCCATTGCGATACCAAAATCTTGACGGCAGTTTTTCAAAATATAAAAGAATATATAAAGAGGTCTAGATACGCATCCGCAAAGATAAAGGAGCTACGATATGGCATGGATATGACACGTGACACGTTCTACTCTATTCGCCATAAACTGGGTTTTGTATTTTGTTTCGTCCATTTGTTTCGTTTATTGTCCAGTCTTGATTTTTGCTATCGTCGGTTTCAATGATTAGAAGCATAACAATTTAATTGCAGAGCACGAAAATAGTATAGAATATCAGAAGTTCATGACACCCTATCTTAGCATCTCTTGGCCTGGCCTTCCCAGGAGATGATAAAGTAATTGGATCGTCAATAATTTGGAGCTCGATTCGTGCTCAGCGTCCTCGATAGCTCCCGAGTATAAATTTAGGGTTCATTTCGTTACACATTTTCCGAGATTTTTAATTTAATAACTAATGTTACATTAATTGTTCATAAATATTAGACATTTGTCAGACAAATAATCGATAAAACCATATGCACACCCTCAGACATGGAACACTTTCCAAAAAAATGGGTCATTCGGTTTTACTGCAAGAAAGTCAGTTTTGCTAAAATCCCGAGTAAAAACAAAAAATGATCTTAAAATTGGTGAACACCGACCTTGATTGAAACATATTCCTCTTTTTTCAATCATACTCCAATTTTCCCCTAAAATATAATATAACTCAACACGCTTCACACATTTCACGCAAAAAAACTGACGACTGGCGAGCTCGTTTCTTTTGTGCATCGATTATCTTTGAGTAGGATAAATCGAAAGGCCCATTGTACATTATGAAAATGATCAAGCTCCCATAAAGCATATTCAACAATACATGCAGATTCTTTTTAGCTCGAATTCACCGTCGAATGTCCGCCCGTATGTACAGCTCAGTTCTTGGCCATTTAAATTGGTCAAGTTTCGGGGTTTGTGAGGCTGTATGTTCTCCCTTTAAAAAGGTTAAAACCCCTACGGCCATCATATGCCCCTTAAAAGCCAAACGGCCGGTGTTCGCCCGTTGCATCTAATTATCGGCACACATACAGATATCTCCGTGTAAAGTAAAGAAACCTACTTGTGATGAAGGAATACCCGTGCAGACCTAGATTACAGGGATGCCAATTTGGGGAGAAAATGCTGAATGGGTTTTTTAGAGGCTTTTATTTTCGATTATCGTTAAATTTTGTTCTTTCTTTTTGTATTGTTTCGATTTCATATATAAGAAAAACGTGTGGGGCAATGCAAAGGCGTGGGGGGGCTAAGCCCCCCTAGCCCCTTGGTTGCTACGGCCCTGCTGTGTGCGGGACAAACACTAAGTAAGAAGGGGGAAGTGTAACGACCAACCGAAAAGAAGTTACATGTTCAGAGGCATCTACTTGAATACATAAGGCATTGTCACATCCCAATTTAGTACGGTTGTTCTAATTGAATCACCGATAAGATAGGGTAGAGGGAGAAGAAGAGCAGGAAGGTGGAGCACGTGTGTGCAAAAAGTTGCAATGCACGCGGGTTTTTTGATAGTGGAATATAAGAAGAACGAGTGCGCAAAGCAGAGGCACTTTGATTAATAAACGAATTCCACTATTAGAATATGCTGATTATGTGGACCACGTACTACGATCACAAACACTACATATTTAACAAACTTTAATTTGCTATCTTCATCAAGATTAATAAGTTGAGGTATGCAGGACATATTGTAAGAATAGACGAGACGAGGATACCAAGATAGACCAATAATTAGACCGAACAAGATATGGAAGAACGCAGTAACAATAGAAGTATGTATGATCCCGGGGCACAGTAGCTGGAAAAAAAGCCGCTAGACATCATACAAACTGAAAGAAATCTTCACAATAGATCATGGCGCGACTGCAAAAAGGCTGTAACGATGTAAGGAGTCGGAATGGAAAAATCATGTCTTAAGAATCTGGGCATAGCTCACCTTGAACTTGAGACAAAAAAGATGATTAGACATATCCCGGTTTGCCGAATGACCTATGATGTTTGAGTAGGCATACATTGAATTTACTTATGTTCCTATCATTATATCTAATTTTAAAGTTCTTAAAGTTAATGTGAAAAGTAAGTTGAATTAATAGAACTTACAAAATAAACTGAAATGGCATCGGATAATATCACAAGTATGGACCAACCGGTTTCAGCTTCAGTTTCAAAATTTCTTAAATGGCTTATGTTCGGGTTTCTGGTAGTGATGAGCAAACGCAAGAACAAGAGAAGACTAATTAATCTAGTCTTGGTCTTGTCTTGTTCTTGTTCAGTCTGTCTTGTTCTTATTCTTGCAAGCATAACTAAATTTTGTTCTTGTTCTTGGTCTAACAAAATGCGCAAGAACAAGACAAGACTGCAAGAACAAGACCTTTTTTGCTCATCACTAGTTTCTGGTGTTAATACATACAAACGAAAATTTGTCTAAAATATTATATTTCCGGATATGATATTCCAGATATTAAATGCTATGGCACAAAAATTTAACAAAATTACTAGAAAAAAAAAATTAAAAAAAAAATTTACCTTTACCCTAGCGAAAGCATTTCATTTTGATTTTGTTATTCCCACACTAAAGCTTTATATGCATATAAATCCCAGCTGGAATGTGTGGCTTAGACTTTTTATAGCGCACGGAGCTCGGTTGACAAAATTGAATTATCTAAAAATTTCTCCTCCTCCATACGCTCCAAGTCATAAAGAGTCCTTGATAGAGACGATGTGTATCCCCTAAGGGACAGGAAGCATACTGACGTTCCCTTTTCACATCCCACATACCATTCCCCCTCTACCGGCGGGGCTAGCATTTCGTTTTCTAAGGCTGCGAGCATCACATATAGAGGGCCTTTAAAAATCTCCTCTCGGCTGCTTTGTGGAATCAATATCCCCTTTAAGTGCAATGGCTTGTCTTCCATGCCCGAAGGATTTACAATGTTTTTTTCTTCACTTCCCAGCCTCCAACAGCAACAACAGCACTAACAAAAAATAAAGGATAAAGGAAAAAATTTTAAGTTTTTTTTTACTGGGGGGCAACTGTCATTACAACAAAATTGGACAAATTCCCCCCTGGTGCAGAGCAAACTATATTTTCAGGATTATACATTACAGGTGTGTGGGTGTGTTTGTATATGTTCTACCTTAAGCTGTTGATGGTAGATTTTTTACGGTTGAGCCTTCCTCTTGATTAAGTTAAGGATCGAGAGAAAATTAGCGTAAAAATATCCTTTTGCCACTCAAGTGTTGCATTTTCCTTTTTCTTTGCTGAAACTTTTATCCCTTTTATCACTTCATAGTCTGCAGTCTTTGCCCCTTTTTTGCAAAGTAAAAAATAAAGAAAAAGATGAAAAAATATGAAAGGAGATTCCTTTTTGTAGATTTTTCATCTTTGGCAGGCAATAAAAGTAGGATTTAAGTTAAATATGAATGAAAGTTAGAAAGGGCAAAGGATGTAAGAGAGATAAGGATTGTGGAATGGGGAAAGTTGTAGAAGTTTTTTGAATGCAAGCGCAATAGTATCAAACCATGGAATTTTCTTCCAAAACAGATCCTTGAGAAAAGAAAAGAATTTCAGCTATTTTCATTGCAGCGAACTAGAAACAATATCATAAACAAAATTATTTAATTTAAAAATTCCATTTGCTAGGTATAAAATAAAATAATCCAGGATTGTGCGATTGAGCTTTATCCATACACTTAGAGCCTTATAGATCAAAGAAGTTAAGCCTCAAATGTCATTTTATCAAAAATATCAACCAAGATTATCTCACATATAGGGCTGACTCTAAGATAATAATTTTACACCCCGTTTACCACGTGTAAAATTATGAAATCCAAAGTATTAGAATATCAAATCTTGTGGCACCACTAACTACCATTAACTGACAATAACTGAAATGGTCAAAATATATATCAAATGATTTTCGATAATGTTTGAAAAGGATTTCCAAAACTTAAAAATTTTACAACATTTAGTTTTTAAGCATTTGAAACATGCCACCACAACGAGTTATAGGCAAGGCAGCAAATAAGAACTTGATCGTTGTCAGTAAAAGGTTTGCTCGTACAGACATCTACAAAGTCGGATGGAGTCATTCGCAAACAAATAAAGCACGTGTTAATACACCCCGGCCATTTTGCGGGCTTGATCAAATCGAGCCTTCGCCTAGTCTTCCTATCTTCACCTCCTCGAAGATGTTAACTTTTCTTCGACTGACCTCCAGATACTCGTGTCTGACTTGGGTTGCAGGTTGATAACCTATCTCTGTGAAAACCCACCTCATTCGAATCCTCAAGACAACGACCCAGTACCGAGGTGCAAATATCGACAAAATTATTGATATGATATGACACTCCAATAATTCACCCACACATAACACCTTTGTGTCGCACCATCTGGATCACATTGTCTTAAAATGGGCAAAACTAGAGCTAGCCCTAAGAGAGCGAAAGCGACTTCTGAAGATGATATGCCGGCCGCCAAAAAGAGATGGGCATGACTTAAACATACTTTCATTAGTACTGAGTTTTGATTCTATCAAGGAAGATCAACAAATGGTGTGCTAACTGAGGAGCTCGAGGCCCCAACAGAATGTTTTTTTGATTCTCCGCTCCCGCCAACAAGTTTAGAAGTTAGTAAGAATATAAATTTGTTCAGACATATTCGGATGCATCGGATTCAGATAGAACACTATTGGAACTGGTCAAATATCTAGAGCATAAGTGGTTTATAAAGTATGAGAGCAGAAAGCCATCCCACAAAACTCCAAAAGAGGCATACTGCTTCTCTTTAAATGATAAAAAGGAAATATCACAGTCTGCACAAATTATTCCAAGATAATTCATGTATGATCGTATCGAATTAAACTGCTCCAAAAAAAGTACTGTATCATCTTAATTAAATCTGCACCGACCTTCTTTGAATTTCATCAGTGAACGCCTCATATTTTAATATGTTGGGCATAACTTTATCTGAAGAATCTACGATGGAATGATTATACGTGACGCGATCCGAGAAAAGGGAACTACTATCCAAAAAGAAAACTTTACAGGAGAAGCGATTGAAAGAAAGACGGAGGAGAGCGAAAACGCTGAGCTGCCACTTTAAACACTTTTGAAGACACATTTGTAAATATTTATTGCTCAGAAAGTAATTGGAATAAATTAATTCTGATTGCACAGAATTAAAGAGGAGATTCAAAACCTTAAGAATCACTCATAATCCGAAAATCGATTTTTTGGACAGTAGTCCCTTTTCTCGGATCGCGTCACTTTCAAAGTGCCAAACAAGGATCTCTTAAAAGATATAAATTTCCCCATCCACTAGCAGCCATAGACTCATTTAACCATCCTAGAAAAGTTGCAATTTCGAAACTCGTACAATATCCTAGAGGAGTGGTGGCAGCAGCTGACTTTTACAAAGCATCAAGCTCTTTTTGATACATTCTTAGTCGCAATCTGAAACTGTCCAAGAGCTGCTGTTGTTCAGAACTGTCCTACCAAGATGATCTAAGCGTCATTGCACCACGAACTGCAGAACTGCTGTTATTTATAAATCTGTTATTTATAAATCCTACATTCGGCCTCTTCTCGAATATAACTCCCTCAATTGGGGCGGCGCTCCAATAACCACCTTGGCATGGTTAGATAAGGTCCAAAAAAAGGCCCTTAAATTAATTTATGACGACACCGCTTGCTCCTCCATCGACCCCCTCAGCCACCGTAGGAATGTAGCAGCACTGACAAAATTTTATCGCTACTATCATAGTGACTGTTCTTCCGAGTTAAACGCTCTCCTGCCTCCACGGCAATCTTATACCCGCAACACCAGATTAGCCCACTCGTCTCATTCCCTTCACCAGCAACTACCCCTTTCACGCACTCAACAAGATATGAATTCGTTTGTTAACAGAACAACTCGACTGTGGAATAATCTCTCGCAGTCAGTATTTCCGAGCTCCTACAACATCCAAGAGTTCAAACGCAGGGTTCATCACCACCTTCTTCAATACCCCCCGTACCTTTTAACCCTTAACCTATACCCCCCACCCCTCCCCCGTACTAAGCTTACTGCTAGACATTGCACCATGACGTGACAAATGACATGACGGACTGGTAGTACAAAGGGTGACTTCTGAGCTTAGCAGTGTCACATAAAAAAAAAAAAAAAACAAGATAGGCCCTATACCGTTAAAACTGAATTCACTACTTCCACCGGGAAGTATTGAGAGATACAATCCTCTACAATTCTAATCAAATACTGGCAGACGACTTCGACATCATTGTAAGGTTCGTTTGCGTTTTTTTTTTTTTTTTTTTATGTGACAGACTAGAGGCTTAGGGAAAGTCCCTTTGTACTGTCGACAATCTATTTTTTCGTATAGAGTGAACAGCACATTGATTCCGTCTAACATGGCTTCCACAATCGAGGTAATGAAGCATGATTTTGAGATACATAAGACAAAACGCTGACATACAGTAGCAGCCGAAAACAGCATGGAACTAGAAGTAGACTAGATTCGAGCGCGATGCCTTAAGGCCAGCAAAGACCAGGGGAGGTATAGATAGAATTGCGCTATACGAGTAACACAGGACATCTAACGCGTTGACTCATTTATTCCTCATTATAAGGAATGCCCCACGTGACTTCCTTGAGGTTAAATCATTGCTGCTCGATTCCGAGTGGAAAAATTCCAGAATTTTGGCGTGGATATGTGGGTAAAAACTGACAGGTGTCGAAAGCTTTATATGATGCAGCCCCAACTGAGTACGAACATGTCCAATGCTGCTTGACCTCTGCAATCGAACGAGATCCGGACTATTATTTATGAAAAATTACATTCTTCACGGACACCAACATAACTGCCTGAAATATGAAGAAATGCACAGGAATATAGGCGGAGGTGAATGAAAAAATACAACTTAGAGCTGTATGAGATCAGTAAAATCCCAAACATTGTCAAAATAAACAGAATATGATGGAGTGGTCATTTCGGACGGGGTGAGTAACGAAACCGGACAAAGTTAATGCTCGGAAAATTTCTGCCAGGAAAACGGAGACCAGATCGTCCTAGGAAAAGATATATAGAAAATATATGTAGAAGACTTAACACAGTTAGGAATAAGAAACTGGAATTTACGGACCAGAGATTAACAATCGTGGAGGCGAATGCTGGAGGAAGCCTAGGCCAACAATAGGCTGTGGAGCTCCTGATGATGAAACATTGCAACAACAAAAACTTAAACTTTGAATGAGTAAAACTAAAGCTTAAGGGTATTACTCAAAAGCTTTTTAAAATGTAAGGCAGATGTTGGGATCGCCTCATTTCATTTGCAATGAGGTTGACTCATAGGGCCCTTATAAGAAACAAATAAGGCATACCTAGCTTCAGTATCGCTGATGTTTTTGCTGTGATGTTCATGAGGAAACTAAGGGGTAAGTACTCTTTACGCATATTCCTCATTTACTACATGAGGCCCTTAAAGTTTCCGTCTTTCGAAATTCGTACAACGATTCGTACGATTTCAAGTATTCCTAATATTGTGTCCTTCCATCAAGCGTCCAGCGTTGGAGGGTGTTCATAGCATCGTGTAGAGCCGGTTTTAACTGAATTGTAGACCACTTATGTGAGAAAGATGGATACCAGCTCTCCTAGCTTCAATCTAAAATGAGTTGGAAATAGTTTCTGGGCGTCGAAGTTGATCAACATAAATTATAATAAAAGAGGACACCATGCGCGATCTAACTTACTAAATCCATACAAAAAAAAAAGCTTTTGCTTCAGGAAGCATCCATCCTCGTGTATTTAGTCAGTACTGTGCTGCCGATGATCAAAATTTTCTTCGTTTGCACTCAATAAAAAAAGCAATAGGATACACCGGTTAATGCGTAAATAACATCTTGGTGCAGAATTATTACCATTGTCACTTTAAACTGCAATATATTATATTTTTTACAATATTCACATTCTCAACGTCGATACGACTTACTATGATAAAAAGTAAACGTAATTTTTAATTTAATATTTAGACTTATACTGAAATCACCTAAAATTTAGTGATGAAACGATTTCGATTACGATTAATCGTAATCGACGATTATCAGTATTTAGCGATTAATCGTAATCGTCGATTATCATTGCGATTATTTGTCGATTATCTGGTTTTGTTTAAATTCTCGTTAACAACCTTTATAAACGCGCCCTATAAGTTACACGTTAACATGATGTATCCGAACGCAAATTCTAGGAACTCCCTTTTGACGAGTAAGGGGATTTCCCACCCGAAAGGAATACAAAGGCCTTAATTACTATATTCAAATGTTTTTTACTCGAAACTGCTATTCGAAACTCGTTCTTTTATGAATTGCGGTGTAAAAGTAGTGTAGTATAAAATATGAAATACGATTACCCTTGAGCTTTTAGTAAAAATCTGGCAATATTGTTACAGTTTCGAGTAGAATTTAGTAAGTTTGGCAGTTTTGTTAGAAATCTTCACAATATTGTACTAGAGAATAAGCCCCAGGAGGCAGACAGTAACAAATTAAATACCGCCGGTGCAAATCTGTTTTGTGAGAAAATTGGTAACTTTGGTGATTTTGTTTGGTGTTTTAACATACATATATTTTGGAATTCTAATGTCATCAAAACGCAAGTCGACTAGTGATATTTGGCAGCATTTTGAAAAGACGTCTGAAATCCTGCAAAAATCAAAATGTAAGTACTGCAATGCCCAAATCTCTTGTGCGGGGAAAAATACTACAAATATGTGGAACCATGCCAAGAAGTTTCATACTATGGAGATTCAAAAACCTCCAGAAGCAGTTTCTAGTGTTCCTAGTACATCGGACGAACCGCCCCCGGTTAAAAAACAAGTGACAGTGGTTGAATGTTTTCAGAAAAACATTCAATTTGATATTAACGACCCTCGAGCGGTCTCTATTACAAAATTAATTGCAGAAATGATATGCGTGGATATGCAACCATTGAACTTGGTGAATCATGTAGGATTCAGTAGATTGCTGAACAAAATCTGTCCTAAATATAAAATTCCGTCTAGAACTCATTTGGCGCAAAAAATTATACCTGATATGTACGAACAAGTGAAAAATCATATTGTGAATGAACTGAAGCCCTTACCTTTCATTTGCTTAACGGCAGATCTGTGGACAAGCGATTCATCATCGAATGTAGGAAATGATTTTTTGAGTTTCACAGCTCACGCTGTGTCAGATGACTTTGAAACAAAATGTATGTGCCTAGAAGTTATGCCCTTTGAGGGATTAACTCATTGTACTGAAAATATAGCACACAATATCCACTTAGCTGTAATGAAATGGAACATTGCAAACAAAATTCAGGCCGTTGTTACTGACAATGCCAGAAACATTTCAAATGCAATCAAATATTTAGAAAAAGAAGTTCCTGGTATTCAACAAATTCCCTGTGCAATACATACAGTACAATTGATGCTGAAGGATGGTTTATTTCAAAACGAACTGATAAAACAGATCATTGACAAATCAAGGAAAATTGTAGGACACTTTAGCCACTCTACCAAGGCGAGGAAACTACTAGAAGCAAGCCAAAAAGAGCACAATGTCCCTCAAAATTCCTTAATACAAGATATAACCACAAGGTGGAATTCCACATATTATATGCTTAAGCGTTTATATGAACAGCGAGTGGCATTACAAGCAGTGTTGTTAAAAACTAATTGTAACTACGATATAAGTACTCAGGAATGGAAAATAATCGAGGAAATCACAAAATTACTATCAGTTTTTGAAGACATCACTAAGGAGCTAAGCAAAGATACTGCGATACTATCAGAAGTTATTCCAGTAGTTAATGTCATGTCTCGACTTTTGCAAAAAGGTCAGAATGAAGAAGCAACAAGTGCTTGTGTAAAAGACGTTGCTGTGGCATTATACGAGGAGTTACAAAGGAGATTTGGAGATATTGAGAAAAACATGACTTACGTAATCGCCACAGCTCTGGACCCGAGATTTAAAACACGTACTTTTAGGCAGGTCTCGACCCCGCAGAAGGCAAAGGAAGCCCTATATCTTTTCTGTTCAGAGCGCATTAGTACTGGGACTGAAAATGCAAGTTTGAACAGGGAAGCTTCTGCTGCTCAGCCCTCCACCAGCAAAACAGGTATCTGGGATATCTGCAAAGAGATAATTGATGACAAAGAAATGGATGAACCTCTTTCAGCTCTAATTGGTAAAATTTTTGTTTCTTACTTCTTGTTTTTTTTTTTTTTAAATTCAAAGACAATGTGACTATTTATGCTTTTTTATAGGAAATCCAACCATAGAAGAAGTAGATTCCTACATCAAAGCACCCAATCTACAGCAAGATGCTGACATTTTTAAGTTTTGGACAACGGCCACACAATACCCTGTTTTGCGAAAAATCGCCAAAAAATATTTGTGTTTAAAGCCTTCTAGTGTCGCATCGGAGAGGTTGTTTTCTACCGCCGGCTTGATTCAGACCGACAAAAGAAACAGAATGACTGCAGAAAATTTAGAAATATTATGTTTTCTGAATAAAAATTTGCAATATTTAAATTTTGAATATTAAAATTTGTAACATTTTGATTTTTTAAACTTGAATACACATTTCCTTATCTGTAAAATATGTTTTATTTGAAATATACAAAATGTTGCGATAATCGTAATCGTAATCGTCGATTATTGTGACTGATAATCGTAATCGTTATCGTAATCGCTAAGTGATAATCGTTTCATCACTACTAAAATTTGCCCTGTCCAACGAAAATTCTTTGTGTTAATCATTTGTGGAGATTCGAATTTGTTTACCTTCAATGAATTATTACAATTCTATCCTATCAGAATGTGCAAGTACCCTCAAAATGCACAAAGGTTGATGCATCTTACAAATTGGCAGCTATGTATATACCAAATACACACTGGTTACACTGGTTATATTTTGAATCACCAAGAACAATATCAAAAGGTTTTGCAGAAACATCTTCTGTAAGGCTTCACATCCTCGTATGTAACATGTAGACATACATCGCTGCCTAGTTCGGATCAGATCGTACAGGGTTCCAAACATACATAACTCAGTACGTTGGATAGAAGCTCTGGGGGTAGCACAGAAAAAAAACTCATGTTACTGAAATTCGCCCCTGAGAAGGATTTTCTACATTTACTAGAGTGTAGCCTTTGACCAGAAAGGGGCTAATCAAAGGCTGTAATCTTGTCTGTTTGTGATGAGCAAGCGAAAACAGAAACGAACTATGAAACACCGGTAATAAATTTCTACAGTGGAAGACACAATGTTCCGGTATCTCGCATGGCAAAGACTCGAGAGGATGCGCTATTTTAATTAAAAAGAACGAAATCATTGAAATTCTAGCTATAAAAGCTTCATCTCTGTGCAACCCAGTATCATGACATCATATCCCCTTACAGCATCAAAGTCTATAATCTAGCACCAGCATGTCTTCATTTTCTTTTAAAAGCCGAACTATAACACTAGCTGTGTACTACATAAATAGTATATGTGTGTGCATAGATAGAGAGCAGCAGCACTAGCAGGCTATGTTGGGACGTATAAAGTTAGTCAGGAGCTTTACAACAAATTTCAGGAATTAGTTTCCTTTGCCACAAAATTTGTTCTGTTGTTTTGCGGGTGCTGGATTTAAAGTTCCACCACTGAACCACTGAATACGGTGTTCATTTGTAAGCTGTACGACCTTACCCTTACTCACTATTCTATACAGAAACTACACATATACATACGTATATACACTATGTTCATCCATCGGTGATGGCTTATGCTAGTTGCAACCATACTGTGTCCTTTACTTTCCGACTGCTCTCTGGGTATTTTGAGGCTTTGAAGCGAGATTAGTTCCGCATTGTTCTGATATTGTTGCCTTTTCGATATACCCTCTAGCATCGTAGATTTTAATGTAAGGATTTCTGCTTTCTCGCATGAGGTAAAATTATTTGATTCATTAGAATTTTGCCGAATGAACTGCTCCTGCACACTCCTTTTTCTACCAGAAATTTACTTGGCCATGGTGAAACCATAAATCTGAATAAATACATACGTGATAAGTTAATAAATTGAGTTTTATGCGATGAAACGCCGCAAAGTTACTCAAAATTCATTAAAATTTTCGTATTTACTGAAAAATTTTGTGCCAAATTTTTGTTGATAATAAATTATTTTTGATTTGGTCATATAAAGGAAAAGCCATCCGACCAAACCAGACAATTGTTTACTGAGTTGCCAAATTTAAATTAATGTAACTACAAAGTTTTGAAATGTGCCAGGACAAAAAGAAAAGTTTTATTCTCACAAAAGTTTTATATCAAGGAGATTCTGAAATCTTCATAAACTAAAATATGAAAAGGACACGATTTAAGCTAGAAAGTTTTGTCCCAATAATGCTTCAAACTTACACAATTTTGAATTAATTTTTAGAAACCCCATTTATTTCATCACTTAAGTTGAAAACAACAATTCTTAGTGCAGGTTTGCAAGAGGTATTCTGCTTATATTCAACTATTACAGGTACTTTGCTTGTTGGATGCTACCTGGAGTCCACATAACTGATCCAAAGGTTGAGGTTTATTCGTATTTCAATTATCAAAATTTGCGGGGAATGCCGTATTGATTGTTTCAAATTTGTTCCCGCAGACCTAAATTAATTGGAAGTTCAGTTTGTCATAAATTGTTCTAAAAGATGTTCAATAGGCAGATATTTTATATATGTATGTATTGTGAGATGGTTTTTGTGATTAAGAATTAAGGAATTGTCGAACTGAATGAAATTTTATTATTTGCTAGAAAAACCCCGCGGGCGTCGTAACGCCTTTAAATAACGCTTTTATTTTAAAACTAGTTGGGATGTGGGTTTGACCCCTTCGGTACACACGACTAACTTCCCAGTATAATGAACGAAGATGGAATAAACTGACTTCTGACAAAATAGTTATACGTTTAGCACTAGTGGAAAATTGGCTAGTATCAGAACTGATGACAAAGCAATCCCGAGAGAAGCTAGTTCAAATAACTATAATAGTGGTAAATCCACAAGATTTTTCTAGAGAATTTGTTTTTCCTGAACGTTAGCAAACAAACATGTCCTCCGTATTTCGTTCTGCACTAAAGCGGGTGTTCAAATTCGTATTGAGCGTGCTGAAGCGCCGTTGACAAACTGAGAAGCGAAATTCCAAAGCTTTCCGGAGATATTAGCAAAACTGTAACTGTTAAGTACTTGTCAGACTTGACCAAAAAGAACAAATTTTGTGGTAACTACTGGAAATCCCGGGATAAACCGCAATTTTCTGAAACTGTATCACGCGTAGAAAACAATTCCCCGTCAAAAAGTGCTAATCCAAGGTTTGAAAAATTCGCACTGTTTGTAAAGGGTAACGAAATTTTGAAAGGTTGTCGGATTTTGACAAGTGATGTTTTTTTCGAAGGCTATCGCTGTGCAGAACCCAAAAAAGATCACTTCGATAAGAAAGGGTCTCATTTCATCGAGTTTATTAGATATTAGCAAAACTTGTCAATTTAAGGTCTTTCTGACAATTAGCCGACCGAATATTATGAAATTTTTTTCAGATCATTTCTTCGTTAATATTTTTTTTTTTTTTTTCGGAACCTCAATGAAGTCGATATAGTTTTTAGTTCGCGCGGTATCGTGCAGGTACAAAAATCATAAACGTCGTTTAAACAAAAAAAAAACGGTTCGAACGAATTTTATGAAAATCTTTTCAGATAATATTTTGGTTAATACTCTTCGAACGGCACTTCAACTAAGTCGATATCTTTTATAGTTCGCGCGATATCGTGCAGCTACAAAAATCACTTATGTCATTCAAACGAAAAAACCGCTCGACCGAATATTATAAAAATCTTTTGAGATTATATTGTCGCTAATACGCTTCGAACGGCACCTCAAGTAAGTCAATATCCTTCGTGGTTCGGGCGATATCGTGAAGGTACAAAAATCAATTACGCCGCTTAAACAAAAAAACGGCTGGACCGAATTTTATAAAAATCTTTTCAGATCATATTTCGGTTCGAACGACACCTCAACGAAGTCGATATCTTTTTTGGTTCGCGCGATATCGTGCAGGTAAAAATGACCACATACGTACGCACACACACACACACATACTTACTCCCAATTTTTTGCTTAAAATGCTCCTAGGACCTTAAAAGATGAAAATACGTCGAAATTTTCGATTTCGATTTTCGGACCGATTACAATAACTTCCTATACTGGGAAGTTAATAACCCAAAAAGCAAAAAATTATTTTGAAGGTAAAGTTTTTATTGCTGTAGCCACTTCTTATTCTTCTTCGATGGCTCTACAGCCCAATTCAAGCCTTTGCCTCTATCAGCTTCTTCCTCCAGACGTCTCTCTGCTCCGCAGCTTGTCTCCAGTTTCTTGTATTAAGCAGTTCTGCTGCATCGACCTTAACATTGTCTTCCTACCATGACTGTGGTTTGCCAACTGTTTTTTTGCCATCTGGTGAACAATTTTTGGCTACGTCTCGATCCTCGATAACTAATAATCGTTGATGCTTTAAGTCGCCCGCGTTATTTTTTAGTCAGGTTTTCTTCGGTGCCGATCATTGAATTCTTCAGTCTGCTGGTTGGTCTCGCCAGAAAAGTTTACGTGGCTAACGGTTTTCATCCATTCGGAAAACACATCCAAACCATTCTTCTTTGATCAGTGTCTGTTGACCGCATCTTTGTCTTCAAAGGCGTTCGCGGAGTGAAACACCGACAAGCTGACCCAAGCCTAGAATTTGGAAAACCTCGAGCTTGTTAACGTCCGGCTTGAGCAATGTCCACCGATATATAAGGAAGAATCAGAAGGATCAACGTTCGGTAAAGGCGTAATTTCGTTTTGATGGTAATATTTGTTCTTTTTCATATCCACCACTTGAGCGAGGCGAATGTTGCTGTTACCTGACCAATGCGACTGTGAACGTCGGCCGTCGGTGCCACGTTCTTTTTTCAACCAACGATCTGAAATATCTGAACATCGTAACCGGTTCGATTTAGGTTCCATTGAGGTGAACACTGGCTTTCGATCCATCTGTTGTGAGCACTTTGGTCTTTTCCGCATTGATTTTCAACTCATAATGATATGTGTGCTATGAGGACTTGGGGGTGTTAAAAGAAAGCACTTCCGGCCTTGATCATCTCAGTGGTTACTTGATCTATCTCCGGCGCTTTTCCATATTTCAACGATTTTATTGCCGTATTCTCCTCGATCATTGTCGGATCGGTATCGAGAAACTGGTTCGCCGGCTGTTCGATAATCGGCGGTTCGGGTGCTGGACCTTGTGGCAGATCGTGATTATACAGCTGCTGTAAGAATTCTCTCCGCCCATGGAGAGAGGCCACGAAAGTTCCATGCGATTTTTTGAGGTTTCGTTTGTTGTTGTTGTTTTGTCACCTAACCGCCGGATTGTCTGGTACAGCGTCCGGTATTCGTGCCTCGACAGCGTTTATTCCATGTCGGCCGCGACGTTATTCCAGCGCGTATTGCTAGAAATCAACGTGTTTCATTCGTTTCCGCTGATCGACGAAGTCCAGACAGCTGTCAGAGATCCATGTCTGCGTGCTTTTATGGATAGGTGGACACAACTCCATTGTACGCCCCACAATTGACTCCGATAATTGCCTTTTTTCTTCCGATTCTTCTTTATGGATCTGAAACGTGGACACTGCTCAAACCGGACGTTAAGAAGCTCGAGGTCTTCCAAATGCGATGTTTGAGGCAGATCCTCCGTGTCTCACTCCGTGATCGCCTTCGAAACGAGGTTGTCAGACAAAGATGCGATCAGCAAACACTGATCGAAGAAGAAATGCAAAAACGTCGACTACGGTGGTTTGGACATGTTTGCCGAATGGATGATAACCGCTTGCCACGTAAACTTCTCTGGCGAGACCGTCCTGCAGACTGGAGAATACAGCGATCGGCACCGAAGAAAACCTGGTTGAAGAATATCGAGGGTGACTTAAAGAATCAACGATTATCAGTTACCGAGGCTCGAGACACCGCCAAAAACCGAGAAGAATGGAAGCGAATCGTGAATAGAGTTCGGGACCCAGCGGCACCGACAGCAGCGTATCCGTTGCGGGGACGTCCCGCTCGGACCGCCAGCTAACGGATCAAAGAAGAAGAAGAAGAAGCCTTTTTTCTAAATATTTCTAGATATCGTCCGGTATTGCGACTGCCGCGAACCTGTTGGATAATGTCATTTGAAACTCTCGCCCAAGGGTCGGGTCCGTAGCCACTCACTAAATTCTTCTTGGCTAGTTGGTAGTGACGCCATTTTCTTCGCTCTTTGTAATCGCATCTGTAATTTCTTTCGAACAAAATAATGATCCGATCTGCAATCGGGCCCATGCATTGCATTGCACGTTTTTGAGCGTCGATCGGAATATTACTTTGCTCAAAACTTACTCTAACATCGCCGAGTCGTTGCCGGATGGATTTCGCCATTGAGTTGGCGTTTGAGTGGATGGCGGAAGATGCTGTTACCAACGATCCAATTGTTTGTTCCTGCGAATGAAAGGAGGCGTAGGTCGTTGTCGTTAATTATTCTGAATTTGACTGAATTTAAGTCCCCGCGAATATGATTAATTCGGTTCGATGTATCGTATCCAGCGTCTGTTGAAGCTGATCGTAAAATGGGTCCTTGTTCGTGTCCGCGCTGGTCTCGGTTGGCGCATAAATGGATGCGATCTGCACTTGATCGTTCCACCGATGGTTATAACCACCATACGCTTGGATATCGGATAGAATGCCATAACGCTGCTGGCGGCCCGTCGATCGTCCATAAACTCGACGCCGGCCTCTCGTTTCTCACCACCGGAATAGTAAAGCGTCATAGTTTCTTCGATTGTTGGCGGGGCTATCGTCAATGTCCCGGAACCAGTAAGTCGTAGTTCCGATAGCCCAACAACTGATATCGACAATTTCATTGGTATGATTTCCTTTTGGCCGACGTGATGTCCTGTTCGTGAAGGTCATACTTCTTGCCAGAGAAGGTCATACTTCGTACAACCAAAATTTGTTATATAATTTAAAAATCTTTCAGTGTGGCAACTCGATATCTTGCTTGTAAGTTGTTTACTATGACTAGTATCTCTCTTACTTCTTGTTTCTTCTCCCACTGATAGTAGTTGGAATGACAGCCTAGGATCGGTACATCATAGCTTGTCGACAGATTCATTACTATTTCTGAGTTCAATGCAGGTTTTTTCAAGAATAGCATTCATAGCAAACAACATATTTAATGCAGCTAAAATGAACTAGAAATATGTGGGAACACTCCATATCCACGTAACAGCACCTACTATTTTAATAGCATAATATATTTAAAAAATTGGGGTTTTGTCCGAGGTTCTCTTTGGTAGAATGAGATTATATAGATTACTATTGTTAAATAGCGTCCCAAAACATTTCTCTCCTTTTTCATTTCACTCCAGAATTTCAAACCAACAGAAATTAACCGAGCCATCAAGGCGTGCATTAATTTTTGGGACAAACCCTGAATTTTTGGGACAATCTTTAATACCCAAAAATATAGCAGTCATCGAACCCTGGTTAAGCCGTAATCTCATCGCAACTCCTAATCCTCATTTAAGCCTTTCTAAAACGCAAAAAAATGCTAAAAAAAAATCCTATACTTTAAAGTTTCCATAATTACACGAGATAAAGCAGGTGAACACATATCATTACCGCCACCATAAAAACCCAAACTAAAATATTTTCGGTTGAAGTTTTCCTCAGAGAGATAAACCCATGGATAAAAACGTTATATTGCCACTTGAAGAATCCAAAATCCCTCCCATCACATGCTAGCATCCCTCCATTATATTCTTGGGTTAGGGGGTTGGTTTGAGTATTTTTATAATTTATAGTTTTCCTTCCTTATCTTTTGGGGCAACCGCTTTTGTCCCATTAGAAAAATGTTCGTAAAGCCTCACCCCCGCATGCATATATATCTACAACAAAATACATACAGCAAATATTTGACAATTTTAAGGGGTCTCATAAAGGATAAAGAGCCACCCTTATTCCCCCAGGGGAGCTATTAGTCTGTTCCTGTTAACTAGTAATGGTCATTAGGAAGACCATGTCCTTTTATAAAAGGCATAATTACAGGCTTACTCCTTATCACTGTGTGTATGTTGGGCAACATTCCGTTCGCAGCAAGAAAACGTTGACAGAAGTTTGTAGCTTATTTCGATTTTGAGGCCCAAACTTTGGTCCTGTTTTAAAGTTATCATTCCCGATTAGGTTTCTGTAAGTGGTTTATGCTAAGGGGGTTATTGCCTAAACTTATCAAGCAAATTCTGTTTCATTTTGTGGTCAATGCCTCTAAGAAATTGTTGTTCTTAAAGTTGATTGTTCTAAGTGGTGTCGACTATTTTCTGAAAACAGGCAAAACTATAAAATTAATGAAAATTTTATGCACGTTCAGAAAATTTTGTTAAATTGTTTTAATTGTTGGACTGTATTGAAATTTTCAAAATGGCTTCGTTTAGGCGATAGTTTTAAATTTTTTGTTTTTTTACTTTGGGTTTGAGGATGGTGTATAAACTTTTCTAATTTCTAGACCACCAGACCTAGTCAACACTGAAGGTCAAAAAGGGAATAACAATATTAAAAGACTTCCCCTCAATTGGTATCATCTGCTAATATATTGGGACAAAACCAACCACAAACATTTACCCATTTCAAGAAATATGAAAATTTGCTCTCTAGTAAACAACTTGTCACAATAATGCAGTGGGAGATCCTATGGAGTTGCGCGATGATAATCTACAACTTTTTACAACTTTTCATCTATCCAGAAAATCTCGTTTTTCTCTCGTCGATACATTTTTCAACGTCTTGGGAGACGTATATGTAACCTAGGAGTTGAATTACCTGAATACCATACCAAAGGTCCCTGATTCGATTCCCACGTAGAAAAATACCTACTTTCTTGTTTGCCCTCTTCACAGCACTTCATTGCACTCTTATCTAAAATCGACAATCACCACAATAAACATTGAAGCTACCTCTTATTTGAAAATCGAAGCCAACCACGGTATAGACAAACAAGGTATTGCAAAAGACTGAATACCCGGTATTTTAGTGCTGAAGCCACTTGGTGACCCCTTTCCGTATAAAGTCGAAACTGTTGTTGTTTCTACATTAGTCCTGACGTTACTAGGCGAGCTTTTTCTACGGTATTTGAAGTTCGCAGTCTCTTTTACATTACCTTCCTAGCGGGAAATGCAGGGCTCCAAAAGCCATGTTTGAGCACTCCTTAGAAAGCTTACCGTTCCATATACTATTTAACATTGCATTTCATTGCAGAGGAGCATACCTTTTTATGCTCCTTCAAAAGCGTTCTAGGAGAACTATCAAAAACATTTTTAATAAAGAATACTCATGGACGCCTGTGGATATGTGGTGTTGAAAAGCTTTTATTTTGTTCATTTTTTGCAATTGCATTTTGCTTTCGAACGCGAATGTGATTTCACCAAAGCAGTCCCCCAACTAAATTCTAACCATTTCCAAAGCTGCTTGTCCTCCATATGGAACGGAAGACAGTCCATTGAGTATGCGAATGGCGCCCCCCAGCGGGAAATGGAGAGCTCCAAGAGCCATCTTTGAGCGCACCAAAAGGAGCTTACAGTGCTCCCGTTCCCATACCAATTCCATATTCTTTTTAACATTGCATGTCATTGCGAGGAAGCATACCTTTTTTATGCTCCCAAAAAGGCGTTGCTGGAGCATTATAAAAAAGCTTTTTAAAAAAGAAATATTCATGGGCGCCTGTGGGTATGTGATCCGGTATCGAAAAGCTTTTACTTCGTCTTTTGCAATTGCCTTTTTCTTTCCAAGCCCGAGAGTGGCTTCACCAAAGCAGTCCCCCAACTAAATTCTATCCACTTCTGAAGCTGCCTGTCCTCCGTATCGAACGAGAGCCGGGCTATTGAGCATGCTAATGTCACATTTTATGGGCATGAAGATAATTGCCCGTTTTCTTTTTTTATATAAAATTTATGAAAACTCCAAGAAAGCTCCCTTGAGAGTGCTCCAAGTGCACTCCCCTGTGCAGCGCTCCCAATTTTTCCCACTGGGCCTTTATGGTCACGAAGACAATCGACCGTTGTCTTTGTTCTATAAATTTTATGAAAACTCCAGTAATGCTCCCTCGGGAGCATATTTAACAGCGCTCAGAATAAGTTTGCCTGAGCAGCGCTCCTAGTTTTTCCTACTGGATTGTTTCTGTATACCGCGAAGTGAACGAAATGATAGTATTGGATGGGATCGAGTTGAATTAAGTCATATGTGTGTTAAGCTGTTCTATATTCCGTATTTCTGACTAAATCTTGCTCTTCGACATTGCAATCGAGATTGATAGATCGACGAAATGAGCGAAATTACTTCTAAGCTCTAATCTTTTACAAAAAAAAGACTGCTAGGTTTTTTTTAATGGGCTGGTTTAAGCTCAGATATCATTCATTATACTACCAATCCGCAATGTCGTTCATGTTATGGTGCAATAGGTAGTAGTAAGCTTAGCTCTCGAAGGATAAAAGGAAAGGATAGCTTAGGGGTTGTCTGAGGAATATATGAGTAGGAGGCGATGAATCTTGGTTTTTAACCCCGTGTTGCACAGGGTTTTCCGGGGCAGATTCACGAATTGGCGGGGCGCAGATAAGCTCGACGCGGCGTGCAAATCTCATCTTTTGGTAGCGTGTTATTGTAACATAGGTACAGTCAAGAAATAAAAGCATTTTTTATGGCATAGGTTAGTTGTTATTTGTTTTATTTGTATATGTTATGTTAGTTGCATTATCTGCTTCGGCAATAGCGCAGTCATGCAAAGTCCTTCCATACTTTTGTCGCTAATCCTGCGGATGCACCTAGCGTTGGGTTTTGAGAGCATTGTGGTGGTATGTGTAAAACTATAGGTAGAATTAGAAAAGTAGATTATGATTTTGTTTTTTCCAAATACTTACACACATATGTAGCTGCACTATGTGGCTGGCTGCAACCGTAGCTACTTATTTCTCTATAGAGCGGTACCAGAGAACGCTTTTATTGCGTCGTCAGAAGCGAGAGATACGCGTGACTTTTGCCTGATTTGCGAGATGGTAGGAATGACTCATGGATAACAAATGATGACAAGCCGTCAACATCGAATATTTTAGAAAACATAGCTCAGCGGTTTCTACCACGCTAACAAGAGTAGCCGCTGAGCATCTGGTCTATCGTATCAACAACTGCTTTATTTTGATTGTAATCTAGAATTTGGTACAACTTATTTTTGTTGGCGTAGTCGAATTTGGATGCATAATGGACCATGGACAGCATATGATGGGTTTGTTCTTGTTCTACACATAAGAACACAATGAAACTTGTTCGTTATAGTAGCCAAACAATGTCTATTTCAGCCAGGGCCGGATTTATAAATTGCGGGGCCCCAAGCACAACCTCGTGATAGGGCCCCCCTACAATGACTACCGTAGTTACGTTTAGTTTTAAATTTATTATTTTAGTCGCAAAACTAAGACGGTTGTATATTTGATTCGTATATTTGATTCGCCAAACAATTTTTTTACTTCCCTTTTATCTAAAGACGAACCAAACAAGGGGGCGGGGGCCCCCCTGAGGGTAGGGGCCTCAAGCAATTGCTTGTTTTGCTTGTTGGTAAATCCGGCACTGATTTCAGCGGAGGATTTTTAGATTTTCGGAACTCTTTTCTGAATTGCTCATTCACAGTCAGATGAACTATATATGCACGTTCCAAATTGGTATTGAGCATCATCCACAGGTCGTCAATAGTTGCGGTTTTGCTCAATGCAGTGCGGTCCACCTGCGTACTTACATTGTTAAAACGAATGAAGCAAAACAGTAGCTTGAAGCGGTTGAAAAATATCATGGAAAAATTCTCCCGAAAAAAATGGACTATAACCAAACAGTCTTGATTGTGCTCAAGTAAACGACGTTTTCTCTTTGGATGCCAAACGTACACTGAATAGTAGCCTACACAAATAAGGCCATTTTTTATTGGCTAAGGCCCATACAGTGACATAGCCGCAGCAAATATTTAGGCTTCCCCTGGCCTCAGCTGTCGTCCAGCTTCCATATATCTGCCACACGTTTGACAGTTGGGCCTCGAAAGCATCAAGTACGCTTCCGATGTTGCTATATAAAAAGAAAAGGCTCGACATATGTAAATCTAGTATATAGTCGACATAAATTTAGTATAGGTCTAAAAGTAACTTTCGAATATCAATTAAACCAGAGGAATTAGACCAAGCTCAGCACAGGAAGGGTACAATAGCCACCAACAGAAT
This sequence comes from Thereva unica, assembly GCA_949987705.1. Lineage (NCBI taxonomy): Eukaryota > Metazoa > Arthropoda > Insecta > Diptera > Therevidae > Thereva > Thereva unica. Next base: position 150,514,854 of record OX465283.1, read on the forward strand.
AATGGCAGTACAATAAAACTATTTGTAACCCAGAGATTGAAAAAAAATTTAAAAAATTTATACGGTAACTTACGAACACCTTTAAAATAAATATTAGACCAACTTATTTTGTGACGATTGTAACAATAGGATCAATGTTGTCTAATATTTTTCGCTGAAATTCATTCCTTTACACTCTAATTATTTCTTCCTTTTTCTTATTTCAAACCAATCACAACAACATATGAAAATGATTTACAATCTGTTCCAACTTTGTGAATGCCACCAATTTATAGCAATCATTACACAACCTATCCAACAATTTGAATAATTGAAATCTAAATAATTTTAACCCCAGCTTAGCCTATATGTATGAGTTAAGTACATTGCTGCAGTACAGTACAGGACAATTTGCCGTTATGTGCTACAGGACATAACTGAATAACTCATGCAATGTCTTGCCCAAGAACTGTTGTGATAAATTTAGGTGTTCAGCAACTTCTGACAACATAAATGGCCTTATCTAGTGAATTTATCAATTATGCAAGGCTAAACGTTGACACAAAGCTTGCGCTTAAATGATGTCCTTTCCGCTCCTGTTAAGGGAGAGGATTCTTTGCGTGTGGAAATTTGTCAACTTGGTATTAACGTTTGCTCAATGAATTTCTAAAGTAAATTTAATACTGAGATTAATGTAATGATTTAAAAATCAATTTTAGTTTTTCATTAAGGTAAGATTTAGAAATGAAAAGTTTATGACGTTGTTTTCGACTAAATAAATAGTGGAACTAACGTGATTTGAAAACTTTTGATGCTATTTGCACAATCGCAGTTGCACCTGGGGACTTCTAAGAGGGATTATTTTTTAGAGAGTTTCATAACGAAAACCTTTCCTAAGGAATATTTTACACTAAAAGTTAGCAGGAATGGAGATTTGAAATGTTTTTGATAGAGGTTTACATATAACCCTGTATTTTTGTAACCCTATTAGATACAGCAATAAAGCAGCAATCTACGCAGAGTACTCCCGCCTATCTAAGACGGTTAAAGTCAAGACTCCAACCCACCAACGTCCAGAGTTACATTATTTTTGAATCGGGACATTTTAAAAAGTTGAGGCCTCACTCAGTACAATTTACCATCGTGTAAGAGACAAGTGTACTACCTCGTGTAGGTTCGTCTCAACTCTACATTCCTTATGAGTCTAGAAATCTCGAGCGTGGAGGCGACCATGTAACGTCTAGCCTTCGTTCCGTAGGAGCTATCAAGCTCAAGCAATCCCTGATGTTCCTCTAATTTGCCCTCTGGTCCTTATCTCCTGCTCATTCATAGGATCGCTTTTCTTGTATAGCTATGATAGTAAGATGGGCATCAGCAGAGGATCCCATTCTTGTGTGGGAGCGACAAGGTTGTTGATACTTTGAAGATACTTCAGGCAAACCCTTAACACCTGTGCCAGACTCCACAGTTAATACTAGCTCTGATAATAATTTTTGGATGAGAGCTCTTACAAGAAGAAGCTGGTTGTGTACCGCGCTTCCAACATTTGCTAGCCTGATGCAAAATTTTACTCGGAAGCATGTACATATATTGGATCACCCTGCCTGCGTCTCCAGTTCCGTGAGCCATTAAATAGAACATTTTGTCTGCTGCATTTATTGGAAATCGTGAAAAGCTGCAGTCGTCTAATGTAGGCAGCGTTGCCTTTGTACATTTGGTGAGCGACCTCATTATTGTGGGACTCCGGTGTATGTACGATTTGTTAGTCCTGAACCGCAATGAGTACTTTCTGGCAATGCCTCTTCAGGTTTGAGTAATAGTCTCCTTCGTCATCCAATATGTTTGCGTCCATCAGAATCTCTGCATGAAGTGATAAATTCTTGAGCAGTCAGTGCCGGCGGATCGTGTTGAGCCCGGGTGGGTAGTCAGACAAACACACCCTGCCTCCGAAACTCTAATTTGGTAACAACCTTTCCAGAAAAAGAAGGAAGGTAGGTCATTGGGGTATGTAAATTGGAGGATGGGCCGACGGTGAACAGAACAACATGTGATGTCCTAGGACGTGTATCATGATGTGTTGAGGCTACGCCTCGATGAGATCGAGTGATGCTATCTAAGGTATTAAAGAGCGGCCTGAAAGCGCTGATCTGCCGTTTGCTAAACACAAAGCTGTAACTGCGCCGATCAGCAGCCTGGGAAAACAAGTATTTGTAAGAATCAAGATATGGGAACAGATCATTCACTCACAACTCGCCTTAAGGTTCCTGATGATGATGATAGACCACGGCCTTGATTTTAAAACCCAATCGGAGGTCATGACGGATAAAGTTTCCAATAATGCTGCCCAACGTGGGGGCCAAACAAATGCGTAGCCTCCTCATGGGGTGGGTGGTTAGCTTAGTCTAGCTTTACGCAGTGCCAGTATGGGCAGCACAGCAGCAAGAAAGAGGGTTAGCAGCAGAAAGTGCATACTGGCTAAAGTTTGAAACAAATACGTGCGTCCGCACAGTGCCTGTGGTGTATGTGGCTAATTTTTGCTGACAGACAGTTGCGTGCTTGGATTCCGTCTAGTCTTTTACAAATAAGCAAAAAATCTAAGTGACAAGTGCATGTCTCTGTTGTATGTGCTTGTGTTTGGTTATTTGAGACTATGGTGAATGCAGCAATGGGGAAAAGTTGGAAGTAGACCAACTTTGCGTTACGTGCATTCCGTTTACCTTACTACATATCCGTTTGCATTTGAATGTAGGCACTTCTAAATATATCAATCACCACACACACCAATCACCAACGTATCTGTCTCCAGCTTAAGCATCCCCTGCTCGTGCTGCGCATTCAGGACCATATCCGACGATGCAGCGTGCGTGATGGCCCATACGATGACCCATACAGATATTGGTGAGACATGCTTCTCTAGGATCCAGAATATGTTAGAGAAGGAGTCAGTGCGACGGCAGATGACACACTGCGCATCAGTAACGTAACGACAAGTCAAGTGAGACAAGTCTGTTGAGAGTCGGTGGATCCTCTGACTTATCCCAAACGGATATAGATGGCGTACGAGGGTGTGTGGGGAAGTGAGTTATGATCTCACGCAGGCCTTGAGTGGAAATAGAGGATTTAGATAATACTTCCATCGTTTTGAGCCCAATAGCTCAGCGCTATTACTGATATGACTAGCTAACCAGGACAATGCAGACCACGAACGACGACCGAATATGGATCGGAACCAGAGGCATTCTTTACGGCTCTATTATGGAATTTTCCGGATGGGTACTGCTACTCACATTATCCGCCGGCTATAAGACCAGTATTCTAATGCTGGAAGCATTTGACTACAGTACTTGTTGACTGCCGGGTGTGGATCTGGTTAGCATTTTCTCTAAACCAACCATCGCAAAATTTTGGAAAACTATTGTGAACTATCGTGACTTGTGAAACAATTTCTACAAAACCTAAAATTCAGCTCACCAGACGGAAATACTTATTTCAAATAAAAGTAATTGAAAAAAAAAAAAAAAAAAAAACAGAAAAATAATTTAATAAATTAATTTCCCACACACACTTTTTTTATCTATAAATAATTTCCCCCTGAGCGAGAATAATTCATGGCGTTTGTGTCATGTCATTTCATCTTTTTATCTGGCAACGGCCACTGGAGAAAATAAAATAAAATTTTAACGAAATCCCATTTAGAATCAGACCAATGTTTACTTCCACTGGCCGTAATCTCATTAATATTCATTGAATTATATCAGATTAAAACCGATTCCGGGTAAAAACCTGACAGGATGCCTGCTTATGAAGGGTAATTATTTGCTTTTAAGCAAACAAAATTAATTTTTTTTTATTTTATCATGTTAAGTTGCAGTTATCAGTTTCTGAAAAGAGAGAACAAAGTATTATATAGATGCTGTTTTTCTCTGTTAAGTTATAATGATGATCAATGAGATTGAAATTGATACACATGGACATGATCGGTGAATTTTACGAAATAAGGATTATATTGGCTCACAATACGAGTTCAGTGGAATATCAAGTTCATTTGTTGTATTGTTGATGGTAATCAATGGCAACGGGAAAACCTGGAGGATTTAAGGATTTTTAAAAAGTTTGTTGAGAGTTCATTGTTGGAACTGGCGCGTTGCATTCTGATTTAATTAATCGCAAAATAATTTTATTTAAATTGAACATGGTTTCGTTTTTGGAGAGCACTCATCAACTACGGGGATTTACTTTTTATGGAAAATCAACTACTTTAGTTACTTGATGTAGCCTTAAAATCCTTTAAGCTTAAAACACTGCGCAAACAGGATTTTTTATATTATCTATGAAAGACTCGAGAGATCAGAGTTAGCCCTCTTTGGGCCCTCAACTGAGGTATCTAAAAACCATCTCGAGCAGCAAGATATAGTCTAAAAAAAATAGCAGGGAAACGAAACGAAACAACTGTCAACCACTACTCGATGATTCACTTAACCGAACAGCGCGAAGCACATGAGACAAGAGATCGGTCCTTAGCAATGTTTGCGGAGCAGAAGGCTACACGGAAACGAAACGAAAACGGAAACGAAAACAGCAATAAGTCGAAGAGAAGTCGCCACCCGTCGCTTGTCATTGCGGGTCTTATAATCGAAAACAAAAAAATTAAATTAAATGAATTAATAAAATAGTGAATACTAGTATAGCAACGGCTTTCCGACATAGTGAAGTCAAGGGTTGTGGGCTCGGGTGTGGGCTTTATCCGCGACACCAACCGGTGTGCTTTAGGCGTTAGCGCCATCTGTGTGAAATTAGTTGAACTTCACACTGATGTTTTAGTGTATCTAGGGTGGGCTGTCATGCTGGGGGAGTTTTCGGTTAGAATCGGCGGTCTTGGGTGACATATTGTGGAGGAATTTGAACCACGTTCCAATTCTTGGCTGTATCTTGCATGAGCTCTCACGCTGGGGATCTTATCCGCGGTTCCATGTCGCTATGGTGGGTATTATATGCGATCTTCTGGCGAATATATTTTCGTGCTGGGATCTTTTTTTATGTGGCAGTGCTAAGTTCAGGAGTCACCCTTTGCACTACTAGTCCGTAATGTCATTCGCACTTCATGGTGCAATGTCTTGCAGTAAGCTTAGTACGGGGAACGCGGAGTATAAAGGTACAGGGGTTATTGAAGAGGTGGTGATAAACCCTGTGTTTGAACTCTTGGATGTTGTATGAGCTCGGAAATACTTACTGCGACAGATTATTCCATAGTCGAGTTGTTCTGTTTACAAACGAATTCAAATCTTGTTGCGTAAGTGAAAGGGGGTGTTGCAGGTGGAGGGAATGAGACGAGTGGGCTAATTTGGTGTTACGGGTATAAGATTGCCGTGAAGACAAAAGAGCATTTAACTTGAAGGAACAGTCACTATGATATGAGCGATACAATTTTTTCAGTTCTGCTACATTCCTGCGGTGTCTCAGGGGGTCGATGGTGGAGCAAGCGGTATCGTCATCAATTAATTTAATAGCCTCTTTTTTGACCTTATTTAACCACGCCAAGTTGATTATTGGAACGCCGCCCCAAACGAGGGAGTTGTATTCGAGAAGAAGCCGAATGTGGGATTTATAAATAACACCACTGGCCCGATGGTTGGAGGAGGAACATGTACATACCTCTTAAGAAATCCCAGAGATGGAAATATGTGGTCATTCCATCGCAAGTCTTTGGATAATGTCACGCCTAAGATGTGTAGTAAGGGATCGGCAGTTAATTCAACTGGGTGGCATCTAAACAGAAATTTTCATCAAAATTACATATACACACCAAGCCGATCAAATTAAATAGACCAGAAAGACTAAGCTCCTCAAATTTGTCTGCTTTGTCTAGTCTATCTGATCTTTCTGGTCTGCCATGCCAGGCGTATATAACCATGAAACATTAAAACTCTCAGGTGGACAGCTAGACAGGCATTCAGCCTTTCAAAAGAAACAAAATAACTCAATGACTCAGACAGAACTATTATGGCTTCAGATGGGTTGATGGATACATTCCTTGGGCAAAAGAAGAGAAGCGTTAAGGAAACATTTTCCTCTACATATATGGTGTGAAAGAGGGGGGCGGGGTCCCAACCTAACGAAAACAACAAATGGATTGGCTTGCATAATACACCAAGTGTGATGCAGAATGAAGGCGCACCCAAGACACACTAACCTCAAAGCCTCTACAAGATCCCACCGAAGACCGCTATTCCTACCTTAAAATCCCCCGCCCCATGGGAAGCCCAGCCAAGACATACTAACCCACCACTGTGAAGTTCAAGTAAAGCTTAAAGCTCACCACAAACAAAAGCTCGCCTTATAGGTTATTTTCGCAGATAAAGCTCACACCCAAACCCACAACCGACAACTCCAGTGTGCTCGGAGCGCTATTGCTATACTACTGTGTAAAGGCGGAAGGCAATAAAGGAGTGTTGTTTAGGTGGAAGAATTGGACAAACGCAGGAACACGGTGCTTGATGGAATCGAACCACAAATCTTTGTGATGGTAGTCGGGGTTCGTTAACTCCTTACGGAAACCATTTAAATGAAAAAGGTGGATGATGTAGTCTATGGAACTTGTCCGTGAGAGAGCGGTCCATGAGGTTATGGAGGTGCATGAGGTTGGATATGTGCTCCTTTTGGACGATGCGCCCCATGATTCCCTTCTAGTGTCTTAGGGACATGTAGAGTGATTGTCACCTCGGCCCTACTACTGATATTTCTGTTGATCTGGCTACTGCTATACCGGTTGAGTTTTTATTGAATATAGTTGAGGTTTTAGGTTATACTGTAGTTGATCATTTTAAAAGTAATCAGTATTATTAAAAGTATCTTCAATGGTTGGTAATGAAAACAAGTGAACCCCCCCCCCCCCCCACCTTGTACTTGTAGTTCAATTTGGAAATCAAGAAACAATGCTCTTAATAAGAAAAGGAATGCCCAACTCTTATCACTATTTAACACTATTAACTCACCAGATACTAAACAAGTCCACATACTATGTACTGAAAAAAACATACCAAAAAATCGATCACTGTGTCTAGATTGTATGCTTACAATTATTTTGACTTTAAACAAAACATTTCCCAAAAAAAAAGGTTGATATCCTTTCTATCTCTCTCCCTTTCTCCTACTGGCATTATACCCCAATCAATTATTCGATAACCGATAAAAAAAAATATCCTAAACACTTTCAATTGATTGATAACATGAAAACCCCTTATTGGAAAAAAGGATTTTAGGGCTAAAGTTTTATTGGCAGCTGGAGGACATTCGACTTAAGTGAAAATGTTTTAAATTTATTTTTTATTCGGCACCCTTCAACTTTTCGTTTAATTTTTATTTTTATTTTTTTATTTTTTTTTTTTTTTTCTCGAAAAGATGGTCGTGTTCGTAAGTGAACGAATGATTTGTATAAGAACGTTTATATCATGAATGTCGTTTTTTCTTTGATATGCATATAACGTTAGTAAAGCTACTGCTTCAGTCTGATATTTATAGTTTTATAGATAAGGCTGGGTTTAGTTAATATGCTTGTGCTTAACATTTTCAGGTGTTGGATTTACTGTAAGCGTACAGGGACCCCGTATTTTACGCCTTGCCTCATTGGCGCCTGGTCATAATGAATGCCCATTCCGAGTTGGAAAGGGAGGTTGAAAAATTTGAGAATTTCGGAGTCGATTTGTGAGTAACAACTGCATCGGTGGAGAAAACTTTATATTTTTGTTGTCTCCCAACTGAGTACTAATAACGTCCAATGCTGCTTGACCTCTGTAATCGCACCAGAACCTTTGGTCCATTTAGTGATAATGATACACTTTGCCTGAAATATAAAGCAATGCAACAACATTGTTAAGCTTTATATGAGTTAAACTAAAGCTTATGTCGCAACTTCACCTACCTTAGTTCAATCCAGATAAGTGGCTTCACCGGCTAAAGTCCAGTTTATATTCAGTTCAAGATTGAAATTGTTGTTGCGTTTTCGCCAAAAGGCCGAAATTCAAAAGCTTTCTGGACTGGCATTCCACTTTTACAGTTGATTACACTCTTTTGAGCGAGCTTTTACGTTCAAGTTCAGCTCAAGATCAGTTTGCCTACTGATAAGGTATACCTCACTGCAGTGTCGCTAATTTTTTTAGCGGTGTTTGTAAGGAAACTTTTTCGTCATGCCCCTCATTACGTGGAGTTCTCATAGGGAACGTACGGAGAAATCCCTCTTTCGGCATTCCCCCGAGGCAAGATCTTAATAGTTCCAATATAATATATTTAGTTTTTGTATGAAAAGTTTTGCTTATGTTCAGCCCTTCGCCCACACTCCTTCCTTGCCTGCGACCGAGATAGCTCTCCAACGTTTTGGGATATCGAGAGTACATGAAATATTTCAAGGCGAAAGTGCGTGTGTACTTTTTCTTCCATCCCCGCGCGTTCCGCCGCCGCTGGTATTACGAATTCACGCCCCACCGACGAACTAGCCTTGGTCGTGAGAACCAGGGTATAGCCTTGTTGATAGATGTCTGGAATTTTGTTAAAAAAAATTTTGTTTAATTGTATGAGAACCGGAGATTGGCCTCTTCGGGCATCCAACCTCGGGTTTCTCATTTCACACCCCAAGATCCATGGGCTTATGATGGGTGGGAGTGTAAAAACGTTTTGAAGTAGTTTAAAAACGCCCATCTCCAACAAGGCATCACAGGAGAGGATATATCCTGCTTTCATGAAGACATCCTTCCGAGGTTTCAATATAGAGTCGCCGACCAAGTCACAAAAAGTGTTGCCTAGACCTCGTTTTCACAGAGACATTGTTATAGTGTCAAACAATATGTTGTCGAAGACTGCATCGATATCGAGAAAAGGTTCCAGTGAAATTATTTTGTTTAACACTGCACTTCCCAGCCGCCTCAGTGGCCTTCTCCTTCTGGCATGCCTTTTGAGAGTTAGAGACCGGGGTAAAATACATAATATTCTTCTTAACTCCCTGTGGACGATATTTTTCATTGTTATTCAAAGCAAAGATGAGAGACTTATTGGCCTTAAGGGTTTAGGCACGTTGCTTTCTGGCCTTGGATAAATGTTATGTCGACATTCCGCCCAAGAGTTCGGCTAACAGCTACTCAGTAATCTGCATATAACATACATAAAACATTCGAAAGAGGCAATCACCATACTCCATCAAACTGTTACATCAACTTAATTCTACAAATATCGTTTGCTGCTTCTTTCATGCCATGCTAACGTGCAAAAACATCATGTTAACATGCCACTTCTCATAAAAATGTAAGCTTCAAATAATTTTCAAAACAATGTTCTTGGGATTCAAGTAAGCATATACATTGTGCCAAAACATGAACAAAAATCATATTTACCGAATCTATGTACGAAATTATTGCATTCCTATGGACATAAGCCCCTCTGTGCTGTTAAAGTGGAACACACACACACTCATTTACAAAACTTTACCCTGAGTGGTATCCTAAACTCATAACCCTGGCATCACTCCACCCCACCTACTACTACTGTACTTCACCCTAATAGTAACATGGCTTGGCAAAAATTTTCAAAAATATGATATTCAACCCAGCACGCTGCCACAAAGTAATTGTGCATCTCCTTTTTAGAGCTGTAGGGTATACAGGGATGTAGGTATGTATGTACGTACGGAACATAGAGGAACATATAGTCGCCTATGTAACAGGGACCAGGATTCTGGCGAAAAATGACTCCCCATGATCGCATTATCCTTTTTCAATTTAGGTTACTGCGTCTGTAATGTGTCATTACTCGATTCACACTCTCCCAGGAGACGGTAGAAATCTCCACCGGCAACAATAAAATTTCCCTTTAAGGTTTGGGACGCTTTTGTGTATAATATAGAGGAACGAAATTTTTGTGACACACTTACGCCCCTCCCGCCACCCGGCCCCGTCGCCTGGCCGCTCTCCCCTCCCCCCACCCACTCCCCAAATCTCTAAGTAGGTGCAAATGGTCATATTTACATTTCCTCACGAATATAAGGGGGAATGGAGGGGATAATCACGTGTTACAGTCTAAATTCTAAAAGAAGCAACATATTCATGGGTGGCATAAAACGTGTCAGAAATTCAGACTTGAGAGAGAAGAGGATTTTGTTTTATGATGGTTACATGACAGGAGTTGGAATATCCTTGAGTGCGATTTCTTTTTATTCCATTATATATCACGTCCTGGGGCGGCCGTCTTGCCATCTCTGTTGGGCAATTTCTCTAAAGTTTACTGCACAATTTTAAATTTAAATAAGTTCCTTTGCCTGCCTCTGACGGCCCTAAGTGCACCATTAGATGACGACTGTGGCGACAGCCTCCACTTATTTGATGCCATACTGTCAGTTTGGCATTGAAACTTTATTCATACGCAAGTCGTCAGCTGCCTGCTGATCCCCGATGTGACGTCTAAATCCTGGCAAAATATTCAGGGTGTTTGTTGATATGATTTTTGCATGCATTTTCCACACTCACATTCATTCAATCTCGCAGCTTGATTCTGATTATGTATAAATAAAAGAGAAATGAAATTTAAAACAAACTATTTTTAGGAGGTTTCAATTAAAAAATTGAAGAGGGGGATAAAAAGGGAATGTAACGATATTCGATTTCGTTGAGGTCACAAGTCGCTGAGTTACTACGTTCCGTTTAATACCTCCTCCCCAGATTCCTTTCAACTCATTAACGGGTTTATCGGCCCTTACGGATGTTTTTCATCACCGAATTTGAACGATCTTACGACTTCTGACAACGTACAAGATAGGTGCTGCATATTTTTCCCAAACATAGCACAGGGCGGACTCAGCTGCTACATAGGCGACTTCATGTACCTACGAGATTAACAAGGGGCTACAATAGCAAGCCGATTTTATCCTTTCTGACACACAGGTGCCTTTTAGCGTGATAAAGATTTGTTGGATCAAATTCAACTATACCTTTTCAACTTCAAATGGGGACTAAACAATTTTAAATTGAGACCAAACAATTTCAAATTGGGACTAAACAATTTCAAATTGGGACTAAACAATTTCAAATTGGGACTAAAAAATTTCAAATTGGGAATAAACAATTTCAAATTGGGAATAAACAATTTCAAATTGAGACCGAACAATTTGAAGTAATAAATGAACAACTATTAGTAAAGATTAAAGTATTAATTACAGGTAAACAATATAAAAACATTATTTAAAAACGAACATCCACCATATTTAATGCATCGAGTAAGAACCTTTGAACATGGGCAGTTTTGTGCAATTCACAACAGTTTGATTTCTTATATCATTACAAACTATGTTAGTAACCGCTGTAAATGATATTCGGCTTGAGTCATATTAGCCCTGTCGTCACCGGTTAGAATTTGTAGCATTTGAATTGCAAATTCTCCTTTAACGTTAGCTTTTAAGCTTGACCAAGCGTGCTCGATAGTTAAGCCTTGGACTATATGGTCCAAGTCTAATTCGGGAATGTTTTCTGCTTGATAATCTAAAAGTTGCTGAGCATTATTACGCCTTTTAATTTTATTTTCCTCGCTGTTCGCTCTTTGTGGTTCCTTATGCATATCTTTTCATGTAAATAACATACCATCTAAAGTTAAAGAAACAAAAATTTTGATAATTTTAACTTACTCCCAATTTTAACTTACTCCCAATTTGAAATTGTTTAGTCCCAATTTGAAATTGTTTGGTCTCAATTTGAAATTGTTTGATCCCAATTTGAAATTGTTTAGTCCCAATTTGAAGTTGAAAAGGTATAGTTTACTAGTAACTAGCCAACACACTATTGATTGACTGGCTCTTCTTAATCGAATCACCATTGTTTGGGTCCCGGGTTATCAGCGCTCCGAAGGCAATGAAAGGGAGGATTATTCCTGGCCAGACAGCACACTGGCATTATATTCACCATTCTGGAAATGGCTATTAGATTACGACAAGTGTGGTGAATAATCTGTAGCCGAAACCATCCTGGTGAAATAGCTCGAAATCTGGCGAAATCTAAGCTCCGCCAGGGCCGGTGTGTGTTTTTTTGCGCCCGATGCAGTAAGCCGATTGCGCCCCATAATTTCTGTTCATTTTTGTATCGCAGTGAAGGACAATGGAAAAAGACACAAAAATTCAATAGATTTCCTTTATCATAAGAAAATAAAGGCACGGAAACACCTTTTAACGTTTTTTCTGAAATTGAGCCTCCTATAATTGTGCCTGGTGCAAATACACCAATTGCACCTATGAAAGCGCGGCCCATTCCTTTTTCCAATCAGGATCTGATTCACGATCTTACTTTTGTGCTTTCTTGCCCTTTAACTTCCCAAAACTCTCCAGCTGTTAGCGGCACTTCCCTAACTATTTCCGGAATAATCCTGGGCTCCGAAAATCTATAGTACTATACACTCGAATTTTCATAATAGAGTTCTCTTTGTCGTTCTCCAAGCCTTTATATTTCGAAGGATAATAGGTGGTCATTGCACTGTATTCATCGGTTTCTACTGTAGAATCTTGCATGGAAAAAAGAAGCGATCCAGGTGTTTCTCGCCAAATTAGGGAATTAGGGATCTATAACAGTACGACTAGTACGAATTACAAATCAAGAATTTTGTCACCGGGTTTACCAAAAAGGATAGACGACGAAATCAAGCGAACGAAATGAGTAGTGAATGTCGACTGAGTAGACGTGTTTCTGCATAGCTCCCGGTTTTTTAATTTATCCGCTCAAATCTTCCGCCAAGTATATATTACCGCAGTGTTTTTAAAGTCGGTGTCCGATTGCGTTTTTAGCCTTTCCTTTTCCACTTTTCCTGTGCCTTAAAATGTCCAAATCAACTCAAACAAGGCCGAAAACAAGAAAATGTGCCGATATTGTCAATGTTAATCCCGCTGGGGTCAACACCCCCGCTAGCAGCAGCAGCAGCAGGCACACCGATGGCAGAAGCAGAACGCCAAGATCGACGTCAGTTGCTGGCCCTGAAGACAGCTTTGAACTTTTGGAAAAAAAGCTTTTAGTGAGCCTCAACCGCATGCTGGACGATCAACTTGCCACCTTTGAGGATCGTCTAAACTCACTCGAGACTCGCCTAGCAGCACGGATTGATGTGGTCGAGGATCGTTTGAATTCACTTGAGGCTCGCCTAACAGCTCGTATTGATGAGGTGTGTAGTTCGTTTAATAGTCAATTTTCAGGGCTAAGAGACGATGTTGAGAATGTGCAACACGACATCGCCGTAGTCTCCGATGAGGTGGAGGATCTGCGCCGGCAGCTACGACTCCAAGATGTGGTCATCCGAGGCGTCCCGTTGTGTGAGAACGAGAACCCGAAGCTTATCTTGGAATCGCTTTCCTCCACTATCGGGCATGAACTGTCACCTTTTGTGAACGTGTTCCGGCCGCATCAACGAAAACGTCAGAACTCCCCGACTGGTAGCGCTGCGGCTCCTAGCTCGCTACTGATAGTGAAATTCCCGTCGGCCAACGAGCAGCAGGAGTTTCTGAGGAAAGCCCGGCAGTACGGCACTCTCTTGCTGAACAAATTGAATCTGGGATTTACTGCTGACAGCGTTGTTCGTTTGAGCGAAAGCTTGTCGCCAAAAAATGAAGACATTTTTCGTTCGGCAAGATAGCTTCAATTGAGGAACCTCGTCGCCGCGGTATTTTCACGACAAGGTCGGATTTTTGTTCAGCTGGACAAAAATCAAAGACCTCAAATATTTAAGTCTGTCCTTGACCTGAATGAAGCCATTTCTGTCAAGCCCTAACTTTGGAGAAGCATCCTGCTATACTGTGGAGCATTTGTTTGCTATGTTTTCATTTCATTTTATTTTTTCTTTACTCTTAGTTTTAATTTTAATTTTTATCCTCTTAGTTTTGATTTTAAATTTAAGTTGTTATAAGTTCTTAATTTTTTTACTTTTAGTTTTGATTTTAATTTTAAGTTTCTATAGAATTTGTATGTACTATGTTGCCTCTTTTCTTGGCTATTCTTCTTCCTCTTTATCTGTCCCTTCTTATCCTGTCTTTTATTCCTTCTTCTATTTAACATTTTTAGCTTGTTTCTTACTGACTTTTGAGGTTGTGACTGTGCTCATTTCTTGCATTTATGTATCAGTTTCCTGATAGAGTGCACAAACAGGGAAGACTGCTAAACATCCTTTGCTCCACCTCCTCTGGGCTTAACATATGTGTTCTAAATGCGAGAAGTCTGAACAACAAAATGGATGAATTGAGATGGATGTTTGATCAAACAAAGATACAGATTGTGCTTGTGAGTGAGACTTGGTTAAAACCAGGAATCCCCTCCTCTTTTGTTTCCCTTCGTAATTTTGTGTTACATCGTGGTGATCGGCTTGACCGCACTGGTGGTGGTGTCGCTGTATATGTGACCTCTTCGCTCTCCTCAAGAGTGCTCGGTAAGTCTAATGGCCTACAATTCGAGTTTATTGCTGTTGAGGTAAAATCTTCATATGACAAATGTGTTGTTATCAGCGTATACTGTCCTCCCAATGCCTTCAATTCCGATATCACGAATGAGTTCTCCGATCTTGTTTCTTCTCTTTCTCACCACTATGAGAACATAATTGTTGCGGGTGACTTTAATGCTGATCTGCTCAAAATCAATCCTCGTGCGAATGCTCTTAGATATTTATTTGAGACATTGGACTTGCATATTCTAAATAATCTACCAACATTTCTTAATTGTCAAAACCCATCCTTGCTTGATGTCCTAGCTACTACCTGCACTGATGCAGTGTTAAAGCATCATCAACTTTCCCCCCCTAGCTTTCTGGACCATGACCTATTATTCCTTTCCGTTCAGTTCTCTCTTGGTGTGCTCTCCGTATCTAGTTCGTATACTTTTCGTGATTTTAGTAACATCAATGTTGATCAAATGTCTGAAGCTGCCTCCGCCATTCCTTGGGATGTTATCTATCGTACTAATTGTGTTGACGCTAAAGTAAGTTTGCTGACTCTATTTACTCAATCTCTCTTTGATCAATGTGTGCCGCTGGTCACAAGAAGCCGTAGGCCATCCTCACCCTGTCCTTGGTTTTCTAGTGAAATCCGTGACCTGATAAGTCAGCGAGAGTGCATGTACAGGCGTTATCGCAAGACTAGGATCCTTAGATATCTTAATGCCTATAAACAACTTCGCAACCTCGTCACTAGTAAAGTCAAATCACGAAAACGTAGTTTTTATGCCCGTAAGCTTGATCCCTCTTTAAACACCAAGCAACTCTGGTCCAACCTTCGCTCACTGGGCATACATGCTACTGCACCCTCCCATTTTGATATCGATGTTGACCTTCTAAATCGCTCATTCATTCAATCCCCTCCTGCTTTCCCTATCTCCCGATCTTTCTCAGTCCTTCCGCATAGTACTGATGGCTTTGCTTTCCGCTGTGTGGACCCCTCGGAAGTTTTTGAAATACTGCTCTCCATTTCGTCAAGCTGCATCGGTTATGATGAAATCTCTCCACGGTTTTTCAAGCTGCTCGCCCCCTTAATTTTGAATATCATTACGCATGTTTTTAATTACTGCCTGACTACTTCTCAAGTTCCCTTGTTGTGGAAAAAAGCCATAGTGATCCCCTTACCGAAAAAATCGTCCCCTGCTGATCTCTCAGATTTCCGTCCCATTAGCATTCTTCCTTTCCTTGCTAAAGCCTTCGAGAAAACTGTTTTCATTCAAGTCCAGCGCTACCTTGAATCTAATAGCCTTATTTCTGAATATCAATCTGGTTTCCGTAAAAATCATAGTTGCGAAACAGCTATACTAAAGGTAACTACTGACATTCGTTCTGCGCTTGATAAAGGTGATGTTGCAGTATTAGTGCTTCTTGATTTTTCGAAAGCCTTCGACTCGGTGGTGCACACGATCCTGCTTTCCAAACTAAGTCAGCGCTATCGCTTCTCTTCTTCTGCTACACGGCTTTTCTCCTCTTTGCTATCTAATCGTTTTCAATGTGTTCGTCATAATAATGTTGTATCATCTCTCCTACAGGTGCCTTCTGGTGTTCCACAAGGTTCAATTCTTGGTCCTCTACTATTTTCATTATATATTAATGATCTCCCCTCTACTATTGGCCACTGCTCCTTTCATCTATATGCTGATGATCTCCAATTGTATACTTCTTGCCCTCCTTCACAGATTGATTCTTGTATTTCTGACTTGAATAGCACTCTATCTCGAATAAATGAGTGGAGTGCTCTCAATTTCCTTAAATTAAACCCTAAAAAATCACAAGTACTTGTGTTAAGTCGTAGCTCTATGCTCCCCGTCAGAATGCCACTCATTTGTCTGGATAACATACCTCTTCCTATTGTTGATCGGGTCCATAATCTTGGTATTGCTATTAATGGCAAACTAACCTGCTGTGATCAAGTTTCACTAATGCTCTCCAAAATCTATGGGACTTTACGTAAGCTCTGGCTTTATGGTAGTCTCCTATCACCCACAATTCGTTCAATGCTTGTAAAATCTCTCATTCTCCCGCACTTCCTCTATGGCTCACTTGTTTACATTGTGTATGATTCATCCTGTCGTCAACGACTTAATGTTGCATTCAATGACTGCTTACGCTTTATCTTCCACTTGAGAAGATCGGATCATGTATCATCGGTTCGGAATTCACTAATAGGCAGTAACCTCTTTTGCTTTTTCGATATTATGACACTAGCTCTTCTACATAAAGTCTTCTACGCTAAAAGCCCTTCTTACCTATCCGACTTCCTTACCCCCTTGCAAACCTCGAGATCACTTAAATTTCTTATACCAGCCCATCGGTCTCGAATTGGTAGTCGTTCCTTTTTTGTGCACGCGATTAGACTCTGGAATGATCTTCCCTCCTCTTTACAAAGAATTAGCACAGTCACCACTTTCAGGAAACAAGTTTTTCTTCTCCTATCCACCTCTTCTCTATAGCTTTCCCTTCTTTCTTCTACTTTCTAATATCCAAAGTTCCCCTCTTTCTATCTACTATTGAACAATCTTGATATTCCTCTTAACTCTAGCTGTTCTCTATTCTGTTAGGTATTAAGCTTAGACTAGGTTTTTTTCTTTCCATGTTAGAATTCAAACTATATTCATATTGTACTCTAAAAGATGTAAGTCTTGTGTACTTCCTTATGTATAAAATAAATTGAATTGAATTGAATTGAATTGAATTGAAATGGAATTGGATTGGCCACGCCTTACACAAGACATTGGAAAAAGGCACCGGCACTCTGCGCAGTTCCTTTAATATATGAAAATGCAAAATTTAATTTTTTTTAAATTATAATTTCTGAAATTGCGCCCGGTGCAAATGCACCATTTGCAGTTATGAAAGCGCGCCCCTGAACACCGCCTTAGGCAGATATAATTTCTGGGTGAATCAAAGTAGTAAAAACCACACCTTAAACCGGGATGACGTTGTTTTCAAGAAGAAGTGAACATTAACCTATCCCTAACTGTAGAACATTATATTTTTCAGTTGACTTGTACATGCATTTCAATTTATTCTTGTTTGCTGCAGTTTTTTTTACCTAGTTAAATAGTTCTACTAAGTTGATTCATTTCGCACACTTTGTTTATCCTTTAGTTGCACATTGGGTGTTTTTCAGTTAAGTTGATGGCGGTGTCAATTTTTTTTTTTTGTTAAAAATAGATCGCTTATTGTAATTTTTTTGTGTTAAAAGAACACGTTCTGGCACCAGGGTGGGTTTTTCTTTTACTGTTTTCGAATTTGTGCGTAATATGAGCCTTGTTAACCTATTGAAGATCTGTTGATTTTTTCGTCAAGAATATTTGATCACGTGGGTGCATGTTGTTGAGCCTGGTGGCCTAAACAGTTAGTTTTTTTCAGGATGACTGGCCGGGCTCCCCTCCCCTCCAGGGTTCTCTTGTCGTTGTTTTTGATTGTTACAGGACCATTCTTCCCCAGGTATCCACAATGGAACCAGATGCGGACCAAATTTAGGCATTGAGAGGCAAGAAGAGGATCTTACAAGTGCATATAGATAAGTGGTGAGGCATGGCTACGTAGGCCCAGCCACACACCTCACGACCTTCCGACTTCCGACTTACGACGAGATAGCATAAGCGTTTGTTTAGGTTGATTAGGGAGGGGGTATTTTCCCTTTTTTTTTGCAATTACTTCCCGAATCGGGCTCTTCAGCGCTTACGACTCATGGGTGGAGGGTTTCAAACTAACTACTCGATTAAATTGGAGTAAAATGATAATTTAAATGATTATGTGTTTGCATTGGCAAAAGGTAATGTTGTCTACAAAAAAATTCAATCTGAGATAAAACTTTGGCTGCCACTTTAATTTTTCCTTCCCAGGAATTTAAAATTGGTTTCAAAAATGTTAAAAAAAATACGACATAAAACGATATTTAAATCAGCATCATCTGAATCAGCTTAAAGTTACATTAATAACAAGTCTATGCGAGGAGCATTCAGTCCCAAATTCGGGTTATCAATTTGGCCATTGCCCGAGGGTGGCCAGGGACACAACAGCAGACTTTCAATAAAATGAAATTTCCATCTTATCTCAATTCAGCTGAGCTTGAAAGCAAAATCAAGCGATAAGGACTCTTGAGTTTTAATTACAGGACGACAAGATTTAACTGTAAATTAAAAATTTAAAATGAAACCTTTTCGGGCTTGTAATTAATTCCTTTGCTGTATTTTTTTTTATTCTTCGTTTCTCTAAATGAAATATGTCCAACGTCAACCAGCAGCGCCAAAAAGGAGTGAGGTCGCTCGTTCTTTTTTTTTATCTTGCATGAGCGTGTAGACATAATTTCGTAAGGACCACGGGCCAAAAGTGGAGCTTAATTCGTACATAATGGTCATTGCGCCATCGTCCGAATTGCAATTAACCTAGGTTAAGAGATACCTGAGGAGATTCTCGTTCAGGTGAAATTTACAAATGAACTAAATCCTCCCCTTTTACGTGTTCGCAGCTATTTGGATAACAACATGAACAGAAGTTGCAGGAGTAAGGAAAAAAAGAAGCGAGAACCAAAAGGAAAATAGATTTCACAACACTTATCCTAAAAGGTTTCCCCCACACCCGGGCCGGCCCAGCCAGGACAGGATGCTGACTCGTTTAGTCCTAAAAAATTCCATTTAATCAGAGACAAGTGTTCAAGCGGGTATTTAATTGTCTTTTAATTACAGACTTACTTTACCGGTCTGGTCTGTCGTTGTGAACAAATTTTACTTTAATGGGGCCATTTCTCATTCTGCTGCTGAAAGAGCCCCACTAATAGGCTTTCTGTTCCTTGCGTAATTGACAGATAACAAAGCACGAGTTATTTACTATGCTTCAGCATTTCAGTGGAGTTCACTGGATTCATCTGTTATTTTGGCCATTTTGAGATAAAGTGGTGATACATATTTCGTGCATTTCAGATAATTTAGGACACTGGCACTCCTTCTGCCTCTGGTCCGCTCTCCTACGGGAACGGAATGAGTTTAGGCTAACATTTTGGAGTTAAAACGAGATAAGATTTATCTTTGCCAAGGAATCGAGAAAGGAAAATCCAAGACGTTGAGTTGCGTTTTATGGACAACAGCGGGGGATGAGAATGGTGGTGTGCTTGGAACAGAAAATCAATATTTTTCTGTTAACATTTTGGAATACAATTGGTCGGCAGATTGTTGGTCACCTTTTGAAACAAAAAATACAAATACCAGATGTCTTGGGGATGTGAGTACTCTATATGGGTTACTTAAATTTTCCGATGTCTTTACAAGATCTTATTTATTGCTTTGTTGACGTTTACTAAGAAAAAACACTTAAGCTCGTTTTTTATGTGAAAATCTAAGCTTAAGAGTCACCCTTTGTACTAAAGCTCCATCACGACGTTTGGACACGCCATGGGGCAAAATCTAGTAGTAGGCTTGGTTCAAAGAATCAAACAGAGGACAGGATAATTGGAGTTAGTTGGAGTCTGGACGTTCCTGAAGAAGGAGGCGATGTACCTGAGTTTGAACTCTTGGATATTGTAGTAGTTCACACCAAAGAGAAGAAATATGAACGAAGCTAGCGGATGCAACAAAAATCAAAACAAACAAGTTTTGTAACGGGGATTCGATTTTCTAAAGTCGATATCCTCAATAGCAACTGGAGTTAGAGACCCAGCTATACGGGTTAGCGGAAGACAGAAAGACTCTTCAGAGTGTTATGTCTTCTGAAACAAGTGAACCCCCCTAACCAGCCAACAAATGCTGTGACGGGAGTAGTACCAGATTACCACATGAGCGAAGAGGAGTACCGACCGCTAGACTACCGTCCCCAGTCATAAACGAGGGTTGAATCCAAGCTTGGTCCACTAAACCCAACTCAGCTCTCCTGCCTGGGTCGAGTTGATATTTCGCTAATATACGCGGGTTGAGTTATAATTGGGTTGAAGTGATATTTGGTTTTGTTTGTTTACCATCCGTGAAGTCCGCCTTCGAAGTTGGTTTTATGTTCGGTGTTAAAGGAATAAAAAAATTATTTCTTTCAACCTAAAGTGAACTCAACTACACATCATATACCGTGGTCGAAATTTGAACTCAACCACGACTCAACTTTTCAACCTTGTCATAAACGGGGTATAAGAATAATGTGGCCTCCAAGTCTTAATCAAGATACATGCATGTTTCTTCATGGCTTGAGCTTGATCAAGTAAAGTAAAGTAAATCTTCAAAACCACATTATATTCTTCTGTTTTCTATTAGTAAAGAAAACACGATTTTAACATTTGGTGCCGTGTCCGAACAGATCTCCTATTTGGAATGTAAAATCATTGATGCGGGAAATTGCAACGTTCACAATGTAAATTGGCTGAATTATTCAAAGGGGAGCAGTATTTCTGGCAAAGACCCTGAGCTACTTAGAGAGAATAATAATCTACAACTAATTTTAGATAATCCTACGAGAGTCTCTGAGGTAACAGGAAAAGCAGTTGACCCTTCCTATGTAATGCGGTAGTTAGTCGATGATGATTAACCTATCAGGAATCAGTATAACTTACTAGCAAATGCTAATTGCAAATAGAAATCTTCCAAAATAACCAATACGGCTTCAACAAAATCAGTAGTGTGACAAGCCGACTGGAGCTGCAGCCTATTCGCTTCTTTCAAGCCTATTGACTGGGATTTGTGTTTTTGTAGTAAGAACACGTTTCTAGCGGAGACATTCTATAGTTGTTGATTGTATCAGAATTCAAGTCTGCGATGAACACAAAGTTAAAGGTTCCTTTTGTTATTATATAACAGAGGTTTTACTATAAATCGTGGGTCCGGACCCATCAGGTCTTCAAAATCAATAAAAAGACGAAAGATTTTACCAAGCAGGGCTCTGGCACTTGTTTCATGGATGCAGTTTTTTCATGAATAAGCGGTTCATTAAAACGTCAAAAAGTTGGGCGAAAGGAATGTAGAAGATCGTACTCTGATGAAATGCACCGAAGTAGCATATGTATATGTTAGGACATTAGTTAAATTGGTTGTGGACATTATGCCCTCAATTAACGCTTGACAGTTAACCCAATACAAGGAAGTGGTGACAGCCATTCATCAGTCCAGCAGGAGATGGGATGCTTGAGCGCCTGTACGACACGTGCTTAAAACTGGAAACATAGTATATGAAGTCCGCATCCAGATGTTAGTATCAGTTTCCTACTAATTGAACTAAGCATTCTTGACCAGAACCGTTTAGGTATTTGTTTAGGTATTTCTTCGGCCAGGCGTGGATCAAAATGTAAGGGTTTTCCAAATTCCCTCGAAGGTTTTTTTTTTTTTTTTTTTTTTTTTATGTGAAAGTCTAAGCTCAGGTGTCACCCTTTGTACTACCAGTCCGTCATGTCGTACACGTCAACGTCGGGTGTCTGGTAGTAAGCTTAGCTCGAAGGATAGAGAAAGAATAAAAAGATTAAAGGGAGTCTGGGGGATACATGAGGAGGTGGAGATGAACCTTGCGTTTAAACTCTTGGGTGTTATATGAGTTTGGGAAAACTGACTGTGGAAGGTTGTTCCACAGTCGAGTTGTTCTCGAAAAGAACGAATTACTAAACTGGTGTGTGCGCGTTTGCTCCCCAGAGTCAGACAGTGACGCATATGGATTAAAAACCAACCATCTCTGTGTTCTTTGCAGACAATGTGACTTCAACAAAACTCGCTACTGAATTAACGGGCTACAAAAATGTCCGATTCAGTGGATCTCTAACCCGAGTGACCGGATTACGTCATTTCGTCTCGGGGCTGGATCAGTTATTTATCTTTCCTGGCATTTCTTTGCCTTTCTTTGCCTCATTGAGTCTCGCATTTTTTAAGGTTTAAGTCAATACCATTTCAGCGTAACTTACATCTTTCTTTACATAACTTCTGACCCTAAAAATCTGGTCCATGATGTTCTCCGGTTCTAAGAATACAACAGGTCCAAATTTCGGCCTGCAAATAATCCTTGCCTGCACTACTGGCTGAAGTAGGACTATACATATCTTAAGGAATCCCAGACATTGTTTGACTATTTGTAATATGGGACTGGTCCATTTCAAATTCTGTGTTAAAACTGTTGCTAAGCTATTAAGGGATGGGTCAACTTCTGGACTTACATCATCCATATATATAGCACAAAGTTTAATTATAGATGAGGCAGTAGTTTTGGAGGCCAGGAATATATCAAATGTTTATAGAGTTGGACATAAGCTAGCGATAAAAAAAGACATGGTCTCGCCCGTACTTATGTTATATATAAACATTAGAAAAACTCCGGCTTATAGAATCGACTCCTGAGGAACACCAGTCGAAGCTGTGAGAAGTTTAAATTTGACGCCTTTCACAGTTAAAAGTTCTAAAGCTGCAGACTGAAAGCCCAGGCTCCGGCGTGAAGAGTAGTGTAACGGTCGGTTTTTTCCCCCTAGCGGAAATTTCTCAAACTCTAAGTAAATCACCTGGAAGAATTAAAAAAATTGAGAAGGCAGGTAGGCGTAGGAAAAAAAAGAAACGGGGAGGAAAATTTTTTAGTCAGTCAGTCAGGCGGTTGGTAGAGAGTCATTTTAGTAAACCGAGAGTCAGATAACCGGTTTTGGGAAATATAAATGTTTTTATAACTGATGTTGTGGAAATTCGAAGCACCATATAAGTAAATGTGTCTTGTCCTACAAGAGTATATTGAGGAAAGAAGCGGATTTAGAAGAATAAGGGAAAAGGAACAGTCTTTGAGAGGTCTTTCTATTAAGAAACGGAGCGGTATACCGGCGGTTCAGCCAAGGTCAGGACGGAATTCGGCGATGGGGAAGTTCTACTTGGTTAAATTAGGCTAGTGTCGACCTGAAAGAAAAATGCTGTGTAGCAGTAGGATGGACTGTACATGGTAAATTTTAAAAATCTTTGCGTCTCGATTGGAGATTTTCTGGAAAAAAGAAGGTAGGCGGAATTATTGAACAGAAAAAAATCGCTACGATACTTTTGAGCTTATTTTTAGTGTAAATTAAGTGCACGATAAATAAAATAGTATCAAAGTAGCAATTAACTAACAATAATAAATATATGGCAAAGTTTTAATAGTACATATTATATGTGGTTTTGTCGTGAAAAGTAAGGCAAAATAGGTTTATGTAGAGACCGGGGATGTTATAATGTGCATTGAAGAAGGTGAAGCTGGATATATATCGTTTCAGGAGCTCCCATGTGAAATGTGAGGTATGTCCGAATTACCAGTGGTGTTCATGCAGGGCAATACCTTAGTCTACTATTCTTTCAACTAAAGTCACGCATGAAAGAACTGGAAACATACACTGATAAAAAAATTGTCTTGATTCCAGCAATTCCATAGTCTTCCTTTCGTTGTCTTGAGTTGAAACATTTTTCAGTCTTAACATGAGAATGCTGTGTCAGAGTAAGACACTAGAAATTCTTGAGCCAAGCAATTATATTTCTTCGCTCAACACTTATATTTTCGGGCAAGATATTTTTTTTTCTCGAAATAAGATTACAACAATCTCTTTCTTCTTTACTCAAGAAACTAATTTTTTTATTAAAAACAACATTTGTATTAAATAAAGATACGATGAAGCTTTAATTCGACAATATTTATTGAGGCAATTCACTATTTTATTATCTTGAGTTGCTTAAATTAAAAAAATGAGTATCTCAAACCAAGAATTTTTTTTTCTTACTTCTAGTAAACTTTTGTCTTCATCCAAGATAATAAAACCAAGACTATGAGTATTGCTTATCCGAAGACAATTTTGTTTTCCTTATATCCAAAACATGATTTGCTTCGTTCAAAAAAAATTGTCTTAAGCTAAGAATGTTTTTTTATCAGTGTAGAGAAGTTGTCAAAAGGGCCTGCATGGTTAAGGTGCTGATAGACGATGAGAATATTCTCATGTAAATGCTCTCGCGAGAACAAAAATTCGTTCTCATTGCCGTGTAAATAGACATGAGAATACGTTATCCCTCTCATGGGAATATTATCAAGCGTTCTCTTGAGAATCTCTCTCTCATACGTGTAAATAGATGCCATAGGAATATTCCAATAAGATTTCATGAGAATTCATTCTTTCCAACATGTTGGAAAGAACGATTGTTCTCACGTCTCTTATTATTGTTTTGTGAATTTTATTAGTAGGCGGTTGTGTTTTGTTGTGGATTCCTTTAATTGTCATGGCGGAAAGAAAGGAAAAAATACAGTTGAGAAATAAGGAAGTAAGTAAAAAAATATTATTTGGACATAAGCAATTTTATTTAAATTAACTAATGTATACAGGCATGGCCGGAAGAAAAAACGGAAAAAATGTTTGCCGCATACGAGGAGAACGAATGCCTGTGAAGGAAAAGCCATGAAAATTATTTCAAGCCCCACGGACACCTAGAAAAAAAATCGACCAAACACTTCTCCTTCTTCTGTTTCTTTCGGCCTCCTCAGCCTCTTCTTCTTGGAGCAGCATCCCGAAACTCACACAAAACCCAATCTTCAACTTCCGTCTTTCCGACATGGCGATTACAACAGAAATAACTTTCAATATATGCTCTCGAGAATTAAAATATCAGCCAAATCTTTTGTTCTCATCGTTTACGCACACTATGTTAACTACGGGATACCATATAATGTCACGTTTTCGAAAATAAAAATTATTATCACCAAACTTCTGTTCTCATCGTGTAGACACACATGAGAACTCATGAAAATATTCTCATGAGAGCGATTCTCGTGAGAACGATATTTACGCTCACAAGAACAAATACTATCACTCGTGTAAACAGCCATGAGAATATTCTCACGAGAATACCAAAATTTACGTTGAGAATATTCTCATCGTCTATCAGCACCTTTATTTAGATCGATTAGATTGTCTAAACACTAAGGAATGTAAAAATTTTTACTAATTATATGAAATTACAGAATGCACGAGAATTTTTCTATTCACTTATACCAATGTTTATTGAATATTATATTTTATATTATATTTTATTAATTGTCTATATTCATCTAGTTTAAGAATTCTTTTAATACACACTAACATTACTCTTTGAATTGGATATGTAATTTTCAGGTTTTTTAAACTATTAGAGAATTTATAATGTTTATACATAATATCTATATTGAAAATGAATGTTAAAAAGTCAACGACTGGCGCCAGGGCGTAGATTTTTTTGTTGCGAGGTTATACCTGTATAAACCGTATGTTGTTTCGTTTTCGTTATTAACACTTTTGTTAGTGTCTAATGTTGTTTTGAGGGAAATAATATGATATAATATAATATAATTATAATTAATTCATTTGTAATCGACTTCTTCTTTTGAGTCATGATGGCCTAAATAGCCAAACTTATTTTCCAGGATGGTTGATCGTGATTTTCGCTCCGGGGTTCTTTCCTTTTCCTTGGTGTTTTTGTAATGATTTCAGGTCCGGGAATCGTTGGTGTCGCAGACATGGAGTGACGAAGGAAGGATTTTCGCATCGACATTTAGGTAAGTGGTGAACCATGGAGGTATCGGCCCGGCCACACACCCCACGACCCCATCCGGCGAGCTAGCGTTCATCGTGTGGCCGGCATAAAGCTTCTCCCTAACAGTTATTTCGGTGGTTTAGGGAGAGTGATTTTTTTTTGAATTTTTTTATGTACGTGCATGTTCCTATAGTCAGGTTCTTCAGGGCTTCTGGCTCGTGGGAGCATGCACAGGCACAATGGCGTCTCAAATGGCTTTTCTCAGCACCTTCGCGCCATTGTGCCGTTACAGTAGGAAGGAGTGAGGGCGAATTTGTAAACCCTCCTATTACCTGGATGAAGTAGCCGCAACTGAACAGAATAGTGACAGGCTCGCAGCCACCTGAAGTAACCAACTTCACTTACAGAAACATTGTAGGTTCAGACGATCTTCTTTTTCTTCTTTGATCCGTTAGCTGGCGTTCCGAGGGGGACGTAACTTTTTGGTTGTGGCCTAAATTGAATGTTGCTCCGTACCTCACCCTTTTATCTAGTGTACGAGCCCTGAAAAGTTTAATTGTAAGAAAAAAAACTCGTGGTACCAGGGCGGGTTTTTCCCAGACCGATTTTAAATTAAAGTTATTTTTCAATTGTCATGCTTTCTCTCACGCTCTTCTTTCAGTGGATGTACTTTTTATAAGAATTTTGAAAATTGTTGATTCTCTTTCAGATTCAGATTCACCACTGCACGCGGTGTATAATACAAACCATATTGCCTGTGAGGCGGAATTTGGTTAGATACTAGATATTTCATCAGCCTTTTATTGATTGCTGTCATCGATGATTTTGGAGAGTATGGACGTAATTGTTATTGGACGGGTTGTTGGATTCACCTTTTTTCGGATATTGTAACACCAGATTTTGTGTTGTGGGTTTAGTTCAACTGCCTAAATGCTGTATTATTACTTGAACTCGAGAAAAGTTTTGCCACCTCAAGGAGCATGGTTCCCCCTCTTGAATGTGTGGCCAGAAAGTGCGAAAAGCCGATTCAATATGCCGTAAACCGATAACTCACCATAGATGCCAAACGTAATTCGTCTGTGGCCACATGATATCAAAACAAATTAAAAATTCCCCGATTAAACAAGATGTCATCCACTAAAAGCAATTTCCAAAATTAAATTCAATTAAGTGGAAACCCCCAAAGTATTAGAGTGAATTTTTCTCTGGCGCTTAAGTACAATCTAATTATTAACAATAAATGTCTATAATAAAAGTCAGTCATATCTCCATTTTCATTATAAACCTATTTCTCCCCTAAAGCTGCTCAGCGGCAGCCCCAGCCCGGCAGTATCCCCGGCCCGTACGTAGCTGGGGCTCTGCTGATGCTGCCGTGCCAGTCTCACAGCACAAACTCAATTTGGCGCCATTCAAAGTACCAATAATCTGGGAATATGTGATATCAAAGAAAATGAAGATGTTATGTGCTTATACGCCTTGCTTAACACCTCCCGAATTTCGAAGAGTTGAACCTAAGCACACCCAGGGAGCAAATTGAATATCTTCTGTGGGAATAGCTAAAACGGAAAGAGCTTCTGGGCGGAAAAGTGGTAATTGGGGAGCGAAAGTAGAGGAGCCGTTATAGCAGCTGTATGAGCAGAACTAGAAGAAGATGTGGAGCCTCCAACGTCACAATCTGACGGAGGAGCTCTCATTCTATAGAGGCGCTTCACTTTAAGTTTTCGTGAGATATTTCCTGCTATTAGTTTTGATATCGAGCATATTTCAGCAGATTTATCTAACTTCGACTGAGAATAGGGTGGGAAAAAAGAATGGGGTGGATCGAAGTCCTTGAAGATGTAGGAAAGTTCTTGCAGTTGTCGATGTGCTCGTATGTATCCACCCCCAACTCCAAGCCCATTCAATTACCATACAGACTTGGGTGGGGCTGGAGTATTATATGGCAATTGTTATAACTAAGGAATGCCATTCCATTTCGGATTAACGGTCTTTGTCCGAAAAATTTCTTTTCACTATACAATAGTCGAAAAATGAAGAGTCTGGGCAAAGAGAGCCCCAGCATCTCAACTACGGACGTGCACATATTAAACCTCAACAATGGGATGGGGATTCATTGAAGCCGGATAATGGCAATCTATTTTTGGAGTTGTTTAAGTTCGATCCTGGGCTATCTGGCTGCCAGCAAGAGGACAAATTAAACCGAAGCCCGATAAACACAGCCATAACACAGGGACATGGGGACACACTTGAGGAGCGAACTCATCCAATTTAGCTTCTGGTGCGATAATAGTCCAGGCAAATAAAAGCTTCTTTATACACACTGTGTTGTCCTGTCATACTCCATACTGTATGCCAAAACTCTGGACACACAACATGCCACATATATAGAGTTACTTGAACCCAGTATTAACAAGAACCATATTTATGCAAGCAAATTAAACTTGGACATCGGTGGTAATTCTTGATACATGGAATTGCCTCTTTTATGCCTCACAAGAAACATCGCCGGACTTATTCGCATTGCCATAACGCAAAAACTCATCGGACGTATGGTAATTGGGCGAAGTTGTAAATAAACTGATAATGTCAAAAGGGGGGGCGAGAGGAAAAATTACTTGAGGAAAAGCTAAGGAATTTCCTTCGGCTCTCCTCCTTCTGTGTATGTCGTTTTCTTTATCACGAGATTATTTTCCTGGAACAGCTTCTTAGTGGATTTTTTTTGTCACCACCACTGTCAACAGTAGGATAAGTGGCGACTTTCCCTTTTTGAGTATCTTTTAGCGGACAGCAGTAATAGATGCAACAAAGCTTTTTCGTCGGGATTTTCAGGCGATAAAAATTAATCATGGATAAAAGTTTCTTTTTTTTCTATATTTTTTTTTGTTATCTTATTTAAGTTGGTTCCCTCATGGATGGTGGTTTTAATAATGGTAATTTTTAAGCTGACATAATGTCAGAGGGTTATTAATCATGTCCACATTGTTTGGTTAAGGAATTAATGATGGGAGGTCTAGTGCCGGCTGGGTGAAACACTATTTTGAATATTCAACGTTTTTTTTAAATTTTCATTTTGTATTTTTAACCCGACAACGTCATTCGTTGCTATATTGCCTACATATGCATTTACATAAATATTAGGTCTCGAAAAATTTCGTGGTATTTTTTTTAGTTCTAGTACATCTACTGATACCGATGGAGCGATGTGTCCAGATTTTATCTATGTAAATATAATTAGAGTGTCTGTCTGTGATTTCAAGGTCTTTTTCTAGGCTCATATGGTCCTAGACAAGCCAAGAAGACCGGGCTTGCCGAACGCTCCTTGGAGAAAAAATGAGCGCCATAAGGACATTCGAAGTAAACTTGCACCATGTGAAAGGGACATCCTCCACCATGTGCAAGACTTTCCCGGAGAGGCATCTCCGTCTTGTCTGGCCTGGAGTCTTGAGTAACCGATGGTAAAGTCAGAGGACTTACCACCGGCTCAAGTAAATTAGAATATGATCGGAGCGCCTCTCGCTGTCCTTTTAATTGACAATCGAGTCACTCATCTCTCCATTACCAACTAGTGACGGATTCCAAGAATTCGTCCTTGCGTCCGCCTACCTTCCGGGGATCATGAATAGTGCCACCCCAGGAGGTTCAAGAACTCATTGAGTTCTGTCGCAAGACGAACCAACAATTCGCCATCGGCTGTAATGCAAATGCTCACCAATCCATCTGGGGGAGTACCGATGTAAACCAAAGGGTGAGTGTCTTCTAGAGTTTCTTGTTATGAATAACATAGATATTGCAAATAAGGGATGCAAAAACCAACTTTTGTCACTTCTAGTACAAAGGAGGTGCTAGACCTCACCTTCACGAGCAGTCTTCCCTCGTCAGAATTGAAAACTGGCGTGTTCTCGACGAGGCCTCACTGTCGGATCATCTGCACATAAGATTTGACATTGTGGGCCTCTCACATATCCACGCCTCTTCTTTGGTTCCTTAGAAAACCAACTGGTCTAAGTTTCAGGGACTTGTGGCCTCGAAATCAGACCTGCTTGCTGATTCTATCAGTTCAGTGTGTGAACTGGAGACTGCGGCCACGCATCTTACTGATGTGCTAATCTCCTCCTATCATGACAGCAACACCGTCTCTTCTTTTCAGTCGTCACGTAAAGTTCCCTGGTAGAACGACAGGTTTGCTGAAATGCGTAGAGATGCTAGAAGATTGTTCAATAGGGCAAAACATACCGGGCCTTGGGATGAATATAGGTTCACCCTAACAGTATATAACAAGGAGTTGAGACGTTCCAAAAGGATTGCCTGGAGGAAAAACTGCGAGCCTTCAGGCTCTTCCAGATTCCAAAGACTCCAAAAGCTACTTTCCAAAGACACCTTCAACGGAGTGGGCCTTCTCAAAAAGAAGGATGGCTCCTATATCTCTAACCATGAAGAAACCGGTACCTGCTCAGAGAGCGCTTTCCATGTTCAATCCTCCAGACCGCTTATATATTGGATGCTGGGTATAGTCTTAAGACCATCTCAGACCGCTATTCCCGGAGTCTTTCTGGGAACAAATTCGAACGTGACAAGGTTAAATGGGCAGTGGTCTCTTTTCAACCCTATAAGTCCCCGGGAGGAGATGGAATTTTTTCGGCATTTCTTCAGGAGTGTCTTGATCTGATTCTCGATAACCTGGTCTGCCTCTTTAGAGCCAGCATCAACTGGGGATACATTCCAACCATCTGAAGGAAAGTCGTGGTGCTTTTTATCCCCAAACCAGGCAACAGACCCCTCGAGCTGCCTAAATCATACAGACCTTTCAGCTTAACCTCTTTTCGTTTGAAAACGATGGAAAGGCCTCTCCCTCTTTCTACATAGCTCCTAGTTCGTTTACTCGAAAAGTAAATCCACAGAGGTTGCTTTACACCACCTGGTCAGCAAAATCGAAAAAGCCTTCCTCGCTAAAAAAAAACTGCTTTATGTACGTTCCTTGACATCGAATGTGCTTTCGATAACACTGGCTATGATTTTATCTCTAGAGGACTGGCTCAGGAACCTGGATCCTCACACGATTGAGCGGATAAATGCCATGCTTAAAGATCGTGACATTTCGTCTACACTAGCTATCTCCACCATTAGTGTTAAGGCTATTAAGGGCTGCCCTCAAGGTGGAGTCTTATCCCCGCTACCCTGGTAACTAGCTGTGGATGAACTTTTGACCGAACTATCTGAATCTACTTTCAATGACATCTGTTATGCAGATGATCTTGCCATGATTGTCCTTGGGAAGTTTGACTTGACCATTACAGAGGTCATGAGAACTACACTCCGAGAAGTTCAAAGATGGTGTACCACGGAGGGTCTGTCAATCAACCCAAATAACTCTGCCCTGGTACCTTTCTCCAAACGCTACAAAGTGAACCTAGCTCCTATCTGTATCCAGGGAATCACAGTTGAGTACTCACACTCAGTTAAATATTTTGGAGTAAAGTTAAACAAGAGATTGAACTGGAACCCTCAACTTGACTACGTCATTAGCAAATCCACAACAAAGATATGGGCCTACAAAAGGTTTCTGGGTAAGACATGGGGTTTTACACCACAAATGATGTACTGGATGTATAATAAGATCGTTAAACCAGTGGTAATTTATGCCGGTATAGTTTGGTGGCCCAGGACTAAACAAGTTACGTAGATCCTCAAGTGCAGCAAACAGCAATGGCTTGCTTGTCCCTCCATTACCGGACCCATTGGGCGCATCCAGCGCACTCAGCAGCTGAGTAGCGGCTAAGTGGATGGCTATTTGAACTAAGCCGCTTAGCTCAGCGACTGGCAAATTTCTCAGCGCAAAAATTTTATGCTAAGTAGCTCAGCGGTAGTGAATTGATGTCATTTAAAATAGAAAAAATAAATTTAGCTGTCAAAATATATTTGAACTCAGTTATCCCATCCAGCCGACACATATCGCTGAGTTACTTTTTACGCTGTGCTGTTCAGCTAAGCGGCTTTTCCGCTGAGTGCGCTGGATGCGCCCATTGTAATGGAGGGACAAGCAAGCCATTGCTGTTTGCTGCACTTGAGGATCTACGTAACTACGGTCCTCCTCGGTCCTCATGTTTCTTTTCTTTTTTTTTTGTAGAAAAGGGTGGTTGAGCAAAATTTTGGCTTTGACGACTCAACCCTGAAAGTTGGTGGGTTTGAGCCTTGACTTTTACCGTTTTAGATAGGCGGGAGTGTTCGGCATATGTTGGAAGATTATTCATCGAGTTACAAAAAGGATGATTATGCAAACCTCTACCAAAAACATTACAAAACGCGAGAGATCTATGATGGAAGTTGATTTCGTACTTAGAAATTGACAAACAAGAAACAAAACTATATCAAATAACATCAGCACGTCCCCTTCATGGGTACATATCACAAGTTCTTTAGTTCTGGGAACTGACGTTGACTCTTATCAACGGATGTCGCGCCTACATATCAAAAGACAACCTTGTCTGATTCAAGAGATGCTTGCGTGATGTTTTTCAGAAGAAACCTATCATGGTTCTTATGTACGTTGATGATATGCAAATTTGTTCCACTCGAGGAAAAGATTTAATTAAAGGAAATCGCTGCGGGTCGTCAGATATCCAAAAGGCAATACTTTGTTGAAAGTGTTTTGAAAGTCAACGTCTCGAGGAGATTTTAAAGTGCCTGGAAATTTGCTCTCGACTACGCTTGTTTTATATGCATAGATCGATCTTAAATTTAGTGAATAATCAACAACTGGGTAATCAATTTTTGAATACCATCAACATTCCGCAACAAATTAAATTAGTACAGGGCTTAGAATTCCATCGCTTGATGGAGCAAATCCCACGCTGTTATTACGAACAATATTAACTTTTGAATTTCCATGGAAACTTTCAACAGGTACGACTACAGCCAGCCCAAACTTTCTTAGTATAAACTTTTAAAAGTTGCCCGACTGCTGCCCCCGCATAGAATTACCGGAGCAATGTCGAGCGCATCTCACAACACCAATGAACAGTGAAACCCCAAAATAGGTCCATTCTCAGGCAGCTCCGCAGGATTGCTGGTGCAGCACAGGAACTTACGGAAACTTTAAACGAACCATCATAAGACCCACGAGAGAATAGCGACGGGGCATAAGTAGAGAAATTAGCATTTCAAAGTGACGCTACTTGTGCGTACTATTGGCGCAATATATACACAAACTCCAGTCAAGCCCGAGTCCTTGCAGGACTTATGAAGCGGTAGTTGAGTGGTCCGGAAGCTGCCGCAAGGCAAATGACTTTTCCACATGAACACCGCCACCATCATCGTTGAGTTGGCGGGGGTGGAAGGACAAGGACTCTCCAGATCCTGCCGAGGCAAATATTCGGGGAAATCATGAAATATTGTCAGAGAAACTTGAGGCATCGCTTGTATATCTCCAAAAATCTGAAAGCGGTAAGCATCCAGGACTGGTTGAAAGATAACAGGAAGTTTTGAATATCTTTAAGAAGTTGCGAGAATAGTTTCTAAGTCAGATTTTGTCTAGTGTTTGTTCGCAAGATTTGTAGCCTTTGAGCGCTATTTTCCTGGTCCTTTGTATCTGGGTGCCTGTTTATGGTGTGGAAGAGCCCCTTTTGTGTGTATGTAAGTCCGAAAAGTCTTTGAAGTTTTTTATCTGATATGGAATGGAAATAGTTTGTTCAGTGATTCAAAAGCAGTAACAGAAGCTACACCATCAGTTTTGCAATGAAATGGGCGAACATGAACAAATTGAAGTTTTTGTATCTACACTTGGGCACTCGTATCGCTTGTAGATTCTAGAGATAGAGGAGCAAGATCCTATTTGCAGTATTTGCTTAAACAAAACATCCTTGTTGTTGAAATCAAAAAGTTTAAATTTCAATAGATCAAATAAAAATGCGGATGTATGAATTGCAGTTTCTACTATAGATACGGATTTTAATTTGTACAATTTGTTGAGACCATAAAACATAAAGGATTTATACCTAAATGAGTAAGTGATTGGTCAACTTTGTTTATACAGGCGAAGATATGGCAAACAAAAAGGCGAGGTAACGGAAGCTCTGTCTGATTCAATTGTCTGATGTCAGAAAGCGGAAATCAAATATGTATTGTGTGGTATTTAGACGGAGAAGGTCTTCGGAAGCCATTGCTCTTGGTACACTTCGACCTGTGATCGATCTTAAGGGTATCCCACATAAAAGGGGTGTTTAGTCGAGAGTTAGATCACAAATCGGTCTGTTTTTATATTCCATATTTCTTTTTGCGCTCTCTAGCGAGCAGAATAATGAGTTTCTTGCCTTGCCTTATATCCGATGCAAGAGTTCACAAGTGGAAAATATTTTCTTTCCATATCTGAAGGGTTTCTTTCGTGTGACTTCTGGATGTCCTTGAAAAAGGATCTCGACCGTGACTGTTTTCATTCTGTCTTTCTTCCTTCTAGAGTAGACACTAGGACTATCACTACTAGGACAACTCTTTTAGTGGATGTGAAAGCTGTCAGTACATCGATGCCATCCCCTAATAAACTTTGATGCAACTATACTATTATCATCGTCATCTGTAGCAATACAGCCTGTTATTGGCCTTGGCCTTCTTAAGCGTTTAATCCATCTCTTTCAAAGTGCATGCCTCTGATCCAAACATCAGAACGGGCTCGATTAGCGTGGTGTATAGTTTACACTTCCTCGGTAGTCTAGGGGTAAGGCGCCTGGCTATCATCCCAGAGGTCCTGGGTTCCCGGCAGCACTACGGTCCTTTGCCTTTCCCAACTTTACCCCCCTACATAACTTTTTTTTCTCTTCTTCCCTCTTTTCATTCCTGATTCCTCCTGCCATAGCCTACCCTAGCCTAGAAGTCACGGGACTTTTTTTTAAATTTAATTTCTGAAAATGCGCCTATTGCAATTACGCGCGGTGCACCATTTGCACCTATGAAAGCGTCGCCCCTGCCTGCCGTGGTGGAGTAAAACAGGCCAAACATCATCTACGTCGACTACTCGGCCTTCAGTCCTATTCCATGGATGAGTTGCAAAGAATCTCGTGTCAGGTTGAAAGTATACTAAACTCTCGTCCCCTTATTCCTCTTACAGGTGATATTGACGATCTACAAGCCTTAACTCCAGGGCATTTTCTTGTTGGTGGTTCTTTGGTCGGAGTTCCTCATCCGACTCTCGTCAACGCGAACGACAATCGCCATTGATAATCCTACTCGTGTCAATTTTCATTTTCCTTGTAAAGTATCGCCTATATTTTTCCAGGATT
This sequence comes from Thereva unica, assembly GCA_949987705.1. Lineage (NCBI taxonomy): Eukaryota > Metazoa > Arthropoda > Insecta > Diptera > Therevidae > Thereva > Thereva unica. The sequence goes on from OX465283.1 coordinate 150,550,057, forward strand.
GACTGCCAGACCGCAGCCTGCTACCCTGCTGTCAAATTTTGGAAACATCGTCACTGTTGGAAACATTCCGGACACAATAATCACTAGGTCATCTGCGAATGCTACTACCTTAGCTCTGCTTTCCTAAAGTAAAGTAAAGGGAGATGACACCCCCTTGTGGTGTACCTCTGTTGGCGTATTTGACTACCGTCTTGGTTACTAAATCCGCTTAGATTATTCTCGGGCTCAGCATAGCTGCTAGGCAATGCCTCAAGCTTGCTTCTACTTTGAGGTCTATGAGAGCTTCTCGAATCGATTCAGTACGTACGTTGTTAAAGGCGCCTTCTATATCTAAGAAAGCTGCCAAAGTATATTGTTTGTAATATAGGGTCTTGTCGATAGTTCCCACCACATCGTGGAGAGCTGTCTCGGTGGATATATCATTGAGATAGGCATGTTGAGCTGGTGACAGTAAAGTCACATCTACAGATTGGCGGATGTGGGAGTCGATGACCCTTTCTAGTGTCTTAAGCACGAAGGATGTCAGGCTGACCGCAGGATTCGTCACCTTTTCTTTCTATCTTTGAGATGAAGCTGACCCTCGTTCGTCTCCAACTCCTGAGAACGTAGCTAAGCACAACGCAGTTCTTGAACATGACCACCAGCCATGGAATATAAGAAGTGCTCACTTTTTGGGCAGGTATGTTCCCCGCATCGGGCCATCCCGCGCTAAGTTCCATCATCTTGATTTTATATCGATTCATTTCAGTCTCTCAGCTAGCAGTATTCCACGATCCTATTCGTATCGAATAGCAAAGGTCGTCGTCATGTTGTCCATCCGGTTTCAAAGCATTGTTTGCCGATTCGTAGCAATGACGATTTGAATGGGAGCGGGTTGCTAACCCTCAGCCCAACCGACTTAAAACTCTGTTTTGTGGCGCAGAGAGCTCGCCATTCACCCGTCACCTATTAGCTCTTTTCGAAGAAGTACCCCAGCGAGCACCGTGGAAGTAGGACTTGCTAAAAGATTTGCTAGGTGTTTCTCTGCAGTGAATTTTCTCGGGTTTTAATAGAAGTGACAAATTGGGTGTCACCACCTTCCGAGGTCTTTGTTCGCCTCTCCGAACACACACTCCGCGACAAAAGTTTGACCTCCGGTAGAAATATGGGAACCGGGTAAGATGAGTTAATTCTGTAGTTACTTATTCATAAATTTCACTAGAATGACGAAAGGTGACTTTAAATATTCCATCCACAACCATAAGGCTTGACAGCGGTGACAGGACTCAATCCTGCGGTAGGCAGAGGTCTCTGTGTTTTCCACTCAACTCTTATCTAAGCTGTTGTTGAATATTAGAGTTCTAAGAATGCGGAAGATTCACAAACTTAAACTTTTGTAGATCGGCTGGCATTGCTGAATGTGCTACTTCATCTGGTACGGGGTCAATCGATTTTCCTTCATAATATGGGGGCAATGATATAGAATTTATAAGGTTCTAGGGTTTTGAGTATAAAGTATGACGAGCTTATCAGCTTTATAATCATTTATGATGTCGAACTGTAATAATTACCCAATTATAAATTGAAGAAAAAATTTAACCTATTGCTGGGAGACCGCATGGCCTTATAATATTTCGTTTTAAAATACCTAAGGCTATGATATGTACCTCAGACTAAACCACGTTGTCTTCTATAGCCCTATAATCCAATTATTTAAAATCTATTCTAATTGAAGCATCCACAGTATCTATAATCAAGTACTGTCTCAAAAAACATATTCTTGATCTGAAAACTGTTCATATAATTTACTCAGGTAGGGGTATGTTTAAAACATCACACACATTAATACCGTTCAGTTTCACCTCTTAACGGTAGTAGGAAAGCGCTTTCAATTTTTCAAAAATAATTTGTTATCAATTACATTACAAATTGAAATTATCATCATTTTGATTGTAAATGAAACTCATCATCTGTCGACGTCGTAATTCATCAATGGAAGCCTTTATTAAAATTAAGACACGAAAGAATGAGACCTCAACACTCGGTACGCCGCCACTCTGACCCCCTAATTAATGTAGAAATAACTTCATGAATGATTGCCTCAATTAATCAAAATCACCTGGAGCGCAGCCTACCAGGTAGCGATCACGTAAAAAATTACTTCGTTATGCTCTTGAAGATTAAGGAAAACCATACCAAAAGTACACACAGAAGTGGGGGGTGTGAGGGTGTGGGCGGCAAGATGAAGTCAAAGTCGCTATTTTCATGTCAAGTAGTAATCAGGGACTTTCAAGTGGAAACGCAACAATAAAACGTGTCGGAATGGGGACTGTACAGGTTGAGGTAAGCTCCATGTTCTGTAATTTCCAGAAACTGTCGTGCTTAAAAATGTGTACGTACTTTTTTTTGTGTGCTAACAGCCGGCAGAGGGCGGCTGGGCCCGGAGGGGTGGGCTGAATGGGGAATTGGATATGGGGAGTGGGGGGTGGTTGAAATAACACTGCTTATGCACTTGAACGGTGGATGACAAGCGCGCTAAATTATACAAAACAGAGCAGAGAATAGTGCTCGAGATGCGGACGCTATACTAGCATTGTATTCATGCCGGAGGATCACGGATGTAAAGCAGCACTTAACCCATTCAGTATGGTTAACAAGGCATTAAACCCTTCGCGTTAGTTTTCGTCTCATGTCATTAATCTTTGAACTGTGGGATGATGAGCGTATTCTTTTGCTTCGTCATGAACCGCCCCGCAACGTTGTGTGGTTAAACCTGAAAGTGCCAGGAACTACGTACAGAATTGGGGATTAAACTCCTGGTGATTAGTCTCTGTAGCATTTGGTGACAGTGGTAGAAACCCTTCTGAGAAATTCGTAAAATTTTCTCATATTCCTTGGCAATGGAGAGAGAGAAGGTCTTAAGAATTTGTGGTTTTGTCGTCTTATTGCTGAATGTGCCGAAATTTCAATTTTAGTTAAGTTTAGGTTGCATTTGATAAAGAAAATTTAGTTTTAGGATAAATTTTGTGAAATTAAATGGAATTTTGTTTCCCTTATGATTATTACATTGCATACTCTTACAACTACACAAATAGCTAACACTTAGAGTAGAAAATTTTAGGATATCACACCAAATGTCCTTCTCGGACCACCGATGGATACGCCGCTTCAAGGTAAACCTGCAGGTTGAAGCTTCTCAACCGCACAGAAACTCAGGAAGGACTAACTGGAAGAAGTTAGGTCAGATCCTGAGAGCTAAGCTAGGGAGTGCCCGCCTGAAAGTTTAGACCTTATAGAGGAAATCGAAGATTATGGTCAATACTTTCGAAGACGCTATCCAGTCGGCGTATAAGGTATCATGCTGAATAAGATGATGAGTCTTTCACCGTGGTGGAATGACTATCTCTCGAAACTGAAGGAGTTAATAAGAGAGACCTTCAATAACATTTATAAAAAAGTCCTTTGGCAGCCCTACAAAGTCTGCCAAAAGCTGTACAAGAAAGCCATTGCCTCAGCCAAGAGAGATTCCTGGCAGGAGTATTACCAATCCATAGAACCAGATTATGCAAGATCTTGTCCAAAGGACACTCCAGTCCGTACTTTATAATAAAGGAGAACAGAGCTTGGACAGAATCGGAGGCCGAATCTATAGAGCTTTTAATGAGCACACACTTTCTCGGTTGCAAGAACGAAAACGTGAAGTCATGACTTTTAGTAGGAGACGTGATCCTATAATTTTTAACTACACCTTTCTAATGAAGGTGTCCCTCGTGTAAATTTTGTTAAAGATCTCGGGATTAGATTTGATAGTAAGCTGGATTTTTCCACTCACATCAACTATATCTCTTCTAGAGGTAGTTTAGTCCTGGGTTTTATAAAAAGGTGGTCCAAAGAATTTAACAACCCCTTGATTACTAAACACCTTTATATTTCTCTTGTCAGACCATTACTCGAATATGCGTCCCAGGTTTGGTCTCCTCACTACTCTGTGCATGTTAGAACTGTTGAATCGGTCCAACGAAGGTTCGTTCGATTCGCACTGAATCATCTTCCTTGGGAAAACCCATTAGTTCTTCCATCTTATGAATCTCGGCTTAAGTTACTTAACTTAAGCTCTCTTCACAAGCGCCGTGAGGTGGCCGATGTTGTTTTTGTTCATCAGCTCCTTAATGGAAAGGTTGACTCAGGTTTTCTAGGTCGCCGTGCATCGTTTAGAGTGAGTCGTTACAATCTAAGAGGACCACCTCTCTAACAAATTAACTCTTCTAATACGAATTACGGCAGATTCGAACCTGTCAATCGCATGTTCATTAACGTGAACAACAATATTAATGTGTTTAACGTGAGTATTGGTAAAGATGTCCTTAAAAGGAGTCTTTTTAATCTCACGTGATTGCTTACATTTTATGTTGTTTGGTGGGTTACATGTTGGATGCCCTTACTTTTTATTTTAATTTATGTTCAATCTCTTTTTAGAGATAGGATTTGTGTTCTATTTACATGTTACTAATATTTTATGTTTGCATGTCTCAGCTGAGCCACGGCAGTGGTAAATATTTCTCAGCCCTGCTGGGAAGTGTGCCTTCTGTGTTAGAAGGGAAACTCTATATATGTATATATATATGTGTATATATATATGTATGTATGTGTATGCATATATAGATTTTCATGCTTAGCTGAAAAGTGCGCCTTCTGTGCTAGAAGGGTTAACTCTTGCTGATAAAACGAGATCAAAGCATCAGGGAACGAACAGAGACATTCCTGGAAGGAGATTTTCGCTTTTAATATAATATAAAAGGTCCTCTAATTAGCTTCTATCCCCTTCAAAGTACCCGGCCCAGGTGGCATACTTTGAGAAGTTAGATTCTTAACTCCACTACAGGCAGCAAAAACTTCTGGTCCTTGGTAACCGCCATCAAGGAGAATTTTACTTCCTCCTCAACACCTCCTGTTATTCACAACAAGGAAGTGATAACAGAAAGCAAACCCAAGGCCGACCTATTAGCTTCTCTGTTCGCGGCAAATTCTTCTTTACCCGATGCTGCTATGTCACCCCCCACTCTCGGGAATACCACCCACTCTATGGACGGAGTTCACTTCAGGACTCGCGAGGTGTTTAGGTGTCTCAAGGAACTCGACGCCAATAAATTCACTGGTCCCGACAAAATCCCCCCTATGGTACTTAAAAAATGTGCCTCACCTTTGGCTAAACCTCTGCGCAAACTTTTTGCCCTATCTTACTTCTCCGGAGTGTATCCCGACTCTTGGAAACTAGCTCATGTTCAGCCAATCCCAAAAAAAGGTGAAGCCAGCGACCCCTTAAACTACCGCCCAATAGCAATTACTTCTGTTCTCTCCAAAATCATGGAGACAATAAATCAATAAAAAGCTGATGAAATATCTAGAATCCAACCAAATTATACACGACTGGCAATACGGCTTCAGATTTAAACGGTCTGCTGGCGATCTGCTTGTGTGTTTAACTGAGCGTATCAGCCAAAGCATTCACAGCTTTGGTGAGTCTAGTCTGGTTGCTCTAGATATATCAAAGGCTTTTGACAGAGTATGGCACCCAGCTCTGTTGAATAAACTCCAAGCTATTGGTATACACTTAGTTCTAAGGAACTGGATTAAGAGCTTTCTTTCAGGCCGTTCAGTCAAGGAAAGATGGCGTCGAATCCAACCCCCACGCCATTTCGGCCGGAGTTCCCCAGGGGTCAATTCTTTCACCCGCACTTTTTCTAATCTTCATTAATGATCTGTTCTCAATCCCCTCCAACCCACTTCACTGCTTCGCTGATGACGGTACTCTGAATTTCTCTTACTCCTTCGACAATATAAGACAAGCACGTGCCAGACCTTGTCTTTACCACCGTCAACTGATGTCGGCTTCGATCAACCGGGATATCGAATCGATTCTTCATTGGGGCGAAATGAACCGCGTCGAATTCAATGCCACAAAAACGAAGCACTGTCTGATCTCCAACAAAAATTGTACCGACCTTCCTCCTATCTCAGTGGATAAAGAGAATCTAACGGCTGACTCAACTCTCAACATCCTAGGGGTAACTTTAACGGAGCATCTGCGATGGAATGATCACATATTCCAAATCGCCAAACAAGCCTCCCAATGCCTTGGATTTCTCAAGAGATGCAAGTTCCTCCTCCAGCCAGCCGCATTGGCTACAATATACAAATCCTACGTTCGGCCACGCCTCGAATACAACTCGCATATCTGGGCAGGCGCCCCAAAAACCACCTTGGCATGTCTCGACAAGGTGCAAAATCGTGCCCTCAAACTCATTGGTGATGGCCCCTTTCGCGCCTCCATAGACACGTTAAGCCACCGTAGGAATGTAGCAGCCCTCTCCATTCTTTATCGCTATTACCATGGCGACTGTTCCACTGAAATTCAGGACCTCCTGCCTGCACGGCAATACTTTTCCCGCAACACAAGACTAGCCCGCTCGGCTCACCCCCATAACCTACAGCCCCCTCGTTCACGCACAATACGGTTTAGAAGTTCGTTTATGAATAGAACAACTCGACTGTGGAATAATCTCCCGCAGTCAGTATTTCCGAACTCGTACAACACCTTAAAGTTCAAACGTGAGGTTCATCGTCATTTTCTTCTACACCCTCCAGACCCCCTCTAACCTTTCCTATTCTCCTCTATTCTTCAAACCAAGCTTACTACTAGACATTGCACCATGAACTGCACGACATGACGGACTGGTAGTATAAAGGGTTACACCTAATACCGGTCATGCTACAGAAACTACCTGAGTTAGTAGGGTAAGTCCTTCTTATATTCTGAGAGAAATGAAACGGAAGGCCGTAGGAGTGGCGCTGACGTAATTCTCGCCAAAGAAGCAAGGTTCAGCCTTATTAGCTGGTCACCAATATCTGAGAGGATTACTACCGTGCACCTGCGTACCAGACTAAGAAGTACTTCGGTAGTCCAATGCTATGCTCCAACTGAAGTCGCAGAAGATGACATCAGAGACGAGTTCTACATTCGACTGAATGAGGTTTTTCGCGCTATTCCAAGGAGAGACATCATTGTATTAATGGGTGACTTAAACGCACAGATCGGCCGTGACAACACCGGCCTTGAACAAACAATTGGAAATCAAGGTCTAAGCCAAATTACCAATAACCATCCATCCATACATCCAATGGCGCTACAGCCCAAATCGAGCCTTGGCCTCCTCTAGAGCATTTCTCCAAGTCTGACGGTTCCTTGCAGCAGTTCTCCAGTTCCGAATGTTCAGCATTGTCTCTGCGTCAGCCGTCACAGAGTCCATCCATCTTCTCCTGGGTCTACCTACTGGTCTGTTTCCTGGAATTTCGGCCACCATAAGCCGTTTTGGGATACGGTTATCATTCATCCTGACTACGTGGCCGGCTAGTCTTAGTCTGTTGATTTTTATAAACGTTGAGAGTTCTGGGTCGTCAAAAATTTCATACAACTCGTTGTTGTATCTGCTTCGCCATATCCCATCCTCTCTCGTTGGGCCTATTATGCATCTGAGCACCTTCCTCTCAAACCTGTTGACTTGTTCCTCTATCTCCTGGGTCATAGTCCAAGTCTCGCTGCCATAGCACAGTACTGGTCGTATTACTGTTTTGTAGAGTGAGAGTTTCGTTTTTCTGTGCACAAATCTTGAGTGCAATATTTGTTTTTGGGCATAAAAAGCTCTATTAGCCAGTAGTATTCGTCTAGTTACTTCTTCCTTTTCATCGTTTCTTTTTGTAATTGTAGACCCAAGGTAGACTGTTTTATCGACTACTTCTAGATTATGTTCGTCGATAGTTATATTTCTTCCCATTCTAAATCTTCCAGCTCTGGATTGTTGCATCACCTTCGTTTTTTCTTCATTGATGTTCAGCCCTATGTCCTTGGCCGCCTCTTTTAATTCGACATAGACTTCTTTCGCTGCCAAGAAGGACCTTCCCACGATGTTCACGTCATCCGCATATCCAAGTAATTGTACAGACTGCGTTGCTATGGACGCATTTCTCCGTACTGATGTTTTTCTTATCACCCATTCTAGGGCCAGGTTGAAAAGCATGGGGGCTAGTCCATCTCCTTGTCTAAGACCTTGTCGCACTTCGAACTCTTCTGTTATTGCATTTTGAATCCTTACTTTCGCCAGGGAGCTATTCGTTGCGCATTTTATCAGTCGTACCAGCTTGGAGGGGACTCCTAATTCCAATAGGATCCTGTACAGCCTCTCTCTGTTTATCGAGTCATATGCCTGTTGAAAGTCGACAAATATCTGGTATATATCTATATTCCTTTCCCAGGTTTTCTCCAGAATTTGTTTTAAGGTCAGCAGTTGGTCCGATGTTGACCTGTTTGTCCTAAAACCAGCTTGATATTCTCCTATAAGGCCTTCCGCTATAGGTTCTAGTTTTTGTTTCACAAGGATTGTGAAGGTTTTGTAGCTGGTGCTGAGGAGTGAGATGCCTCTGTAGTTTTTACAGGTTAATTTATCTCCTTTCTTGTAGATTGGACATATAATCGCTTTCTTCCAGTCATCTGGTATAACTTCTTCCTCCCAGACGTTACATATGAGTTCGTGTAAGTTCCTTAAGAGTTGCGGCCCTCCTTCCTTTAGTAGCTCAGCTGCGATTCCATCGATGCCTGGGGATTTGCTGCTTTTTTGCCTTTTCACAGCTTCCCGTACCTCATCCAGTGTTGGTGGTTCTATTGGAATACTATCTTGAGGTATTACCATTGCTTCCGCCTGTGAGTCTTCGTTTATTCTTTGGGTTGGATTCAATAAGTTTTGAAAATATTGTCTCCATCTTTCCTTTATCCTATCCTGGTCTGCTAATAGGTTCCCATCCATGTCTCTACAAATATCCGTTCTTGGCTGAAACTTATTACTGATCTGGCGTGTTCCTTTGTAGGCTTGCCTAGTTCTACCTTCGCTGAAGTCTTCCTGTATCTGTAGGATCCTCCTGTTTAGATACTCTCTCTTTTTCTTTCTGCACAGCTTGTCTGCAGTTCTTCTTTTTAGCTTAAACACTTCCATCCTTGCTCTTGTGGGCCTTGCGATGTACTCCCGGTGGCTCTGGTTTCGTTCTTCTATTGCAGCTCTGCAATCCCGATCAAACCAGTCAATTCTAGTCTGTCTGGGGCCCAGCCTAGGGCGTCTTCAGCTGCCTCCTTTACGCTGTTTTTCAGCTTTTCCCATTTGTTGTTAATGTCAGGCTCTTCTCCTACTCCTTCTCTCAGGTTTTGTACGATAGCATTCTGATAGGCCTCTCTTCTTTCTTCAAGTTTCAGCTTATCTATATCGTACCTTAGCTGTGTTTGCCCTCTTTGAGTTTTGGTCGTTATCCGGGCTCTAAATTTCACTTTGACAAGATAGTGGTCCGAGCCACAGCACGCTCCCCTCATAGTTCTCACATCCAGTATACTCGTGGCCCCTATTCTCTCAATTAGGACGTGGTCTATTTGATTATATGTAACCCTGTCTGGTGACTGCCACGTCATCTTATGAATATTTTTATGTGGGAACATTGTTGAACTTACTACCATTGAGTTCGAGCTAGCGAGATCGATCAATCTACTACCATTGTCATTGGTAGCGTTATGTAGGCTGTGCTTTCCTATGACTCCTAGGAATTCCTCTTCTTTTCCTACTTTGGCGTTCATGTCTCCAAGCACCATTTTAATATCGTTTGACGGTATTAATCTGATGACGTTTGTTAGCTCCTGGTAGAATTCCTCTTTCTCCTCATCCGTCTTGTCTTCTGTGGGCGCATGGACGTTTATGAGACTAATGTTATGTAGTCTTGTTTTAATCCGAAGCGTACATATCCTATTATTTACTGGCTTGAAGTCCAGAATCAGTGATTTCATTTCTTTTCGACTATGAAGGCAACTCCGAACTCTCTTCTTCCATTCGATGAACCACTGGAGAGTATCGTGTGGGTTTTGAGATCCATTATGCCACTGTGAGTCCATTTGGTTTCCTGTAGAGCGGTGATTGCTATGCCGTATTTTTCCAATAATAATAAAAGCGAACGCAGAGCGCCCGTCCTGTTGAGCGTTCTGACGTTCCAAGTTCCAATGTCAAATTCCATATTTCGTTGCCTGGGTCGTTGCCGTTGAGTCCGTCCTGTCCGAGGCCTGCCTTGAGGATTCGTGACGGGTGGGTTTTTACGGTGGAAGGTTGTCAGCCTGCCGCCCAACCCCCAACCTGGAGGACCAGTCCAGTAATTACCAATAACAATGGTGAGCTTTTCGTTGACTTTTGTAGTTCACACCAACTCATGGTTGCTGGAACTTACTTTTGTCACAAGAAGATATACAAAGAGACCTGGGTATCGTCTGATGGTAGAACGAGAAATCAGATAAATCACGAGGCCGTCAGCCGCAGATGGAGAGCTATTCTGGAGGATGTCAGGAGCTTCAGGAGAGCAAACACTGGAAGCGACCACCATTTTTTAGTAGCAACTATTCGCCTTGAAATCTACGCAATCAGAAACGACCAACGCCCTGCAATGTAGATGGTTTAACGTAGACCTTCTGCGGGAGAGCGTTAAAAGGTGAGAATTTGCTGGCAACCTGCAACAAATATTAAACCAGCAAACCGTTTGCTATCGCCAATGAGTTTAATGGCGCGGTTCTGCACCTTGTCTAGCCAAGCCAAGGTAGTTTAGGGGCCCCGCCCAGATATATGAGTTATATTCCAGGTGGGGTCGAATGTAGGTTTTGCAGATTGTAGCTAGGGAAGCTGTCTGAAAGAGGAACTTGCTTCTCTTAAGGATTCCGAGGCATTGAAACGCTTGTTTGGCGATTTGGAATATGTGACTATTCCATTGCATATCATGAGATAGAGTAACGCCAAGGATGTTAAGAGATGGGTCAGCTTATCCCACCAGCCAGCCCACTGAGGGAAGGTCGGTACAGGTTTTGATGGAGATAAGGCAGTACCTACTTTGTTTTTGATGCGTTAAATTCAACCCGATTCTTTCGGCCCCAGTCAAGAATGAGTTTGATGACCGCGTATAAACATTTATTGAATTTGGGGGTTCGAATAAGTTATACTTTACTCCTCTGCGCCTGGTGCAAAGCCCAGGATGTTAAAGGAGGAGGGTTGTCGCCCTGCCGAATTGACCAGAATCGGTCAATCCGAAGAACCGAAGAAACTATGCAAGAAACCGCATTTTTAAAACCGGCACCAACAGCAGCGTATCCGTTACGGGAACGTCCCGCTTGGACCGCCAGCTAACGGATCAAAGAAGAAGAGACGAAGAATGTAATATTTGGTTTATCGAATTACTCATTTCTGAAAATCTGACAATAACTTTTGTCCACCTAGCTTGTTCTAGGCAAAACACTGTGCAGAGGTCAAACTTTTGTCGCGGAATATATGTGTATTATAATCTCCAACAATTTTGTAGCCCCTAATTCGGTGTCTTCGAGTCATATGGGTTCGAAAAAATTTGATTTAATGTTGGGATTTAATATGACAGGAAGTCCGCACCCCCTGAACGCCCGTTGTTGCGCCTCTGCATTGGATGGATGTTGATCCAGAATCAGGTCTGGGATTTTAAATATTCAAAAAAATTTTGATACTAAAATGGAAATAGAGTTGCCCCAAAAATAAAAAAAAAATTGCAAAGAAAACAGAAAGGAACATCAAGAAACATATCAATAAATCGACCTACTGAAAGCATTATGAGAAAAAAGGGCTTCAAAAACAAACTCTTAGCCGAAACACAAAATGCGTTCCAAGATCTAGGGATAATTCCACTTTGACTGGGCATACTTATTCGGGTGGGCGCCCAATGCTCTTTATACTTTGATGTTTTATTAACCAAGCCAAGAAGTTATATATCGTGAAGACTAAAAAAATCTCAACAAAACAACAGAAAAAAAAAATAACACAAAAATGCCAAAACCTTTCCTAGGTACAAGGCCGGGCAAAAATACGCCCAGTCTCCTCTCTCTCTAAATAAACCGTAAAGTCCGACAGACCATATAATAACAAAAAGGGAAATTTTCAATTCTATTTGAGAATCACTTTGAAGGACCTTTGCAACAGGATAATATTATTGTAAAGTATCTGCACATACGCACATTAGGTGGATCGGAATAAATTTCAATATTTGGATTTCATTTAAATTGATGTCGTTCCACTCTCTGCATCCCACCCACACACACATACACCCGGTTTTTGCCATCCACAAAGCATTCGGATAGGACCAACTGGGTATAGCTCCCACACTCCCCCGCACGGACACATTATGTTTCCCTGTGTCGATACAAATATCTCTCTGCGTGATGACACATAATTTGCATATAAATTGAAGTAATGAAAAATGTCGGAGTATGTCAATCTGTCAGTTGCTAAAATGAGGATGATTTATGGATTTTTGCTCAATACACCGCTGCCACCCCCAATGAACATGCTTACATGCACACACACATACACCAACAGAATCGTGATTTTCTTAAAATGAAATTGTACACAAGGCTATTAAAGGGCTGCAAGATATTTCAAGATGTGATTTAATCCCAGTAGATGAAGAAGAAATCCCTTTCTGGAAATGATGGTTGTTTTGGTAGAATTTTTATGGTGATTACGCGGCATGTGGGCGATGGGTATGTTGTATACTCCCAGTTGTCCTTGAGACTAGAACAAGGATTAATGAGTTACGTGCTCGGTAATTACGATTCAAACAATTTTGCGTCCCGGTCGCTAGAAAGAGTGGTTAAGTCACTTGCCCTTGGTTTAACCCAAGTTCAAAGACTTTATTTATTTTTAAAAAAATGTAATTTTTCGAAGAAATTTTCAGGTTTTTGCAGATGGTTTTACACGAGTGCCTAAAGTATTTTTGGTAAAGCAAAAAATAGAAAAGTTAAATAACATTTGAACACGTGCTTGAAAATTTTAGACCATGAGATGCTACAGAAGGGTTCTTGGCCCTGGAGCAGCGTCTCAGATCTCTCACTCGCGACCTTGTCCGAAGCCTCTTTGGCCTCAGGGTCAGTTTCTGGAATATTTCACCACCTTCAAATCAGTCACGGACAGACTGGACTCTATGGAGCGCCGTCAAAAAATGGGCTGAGCGGCATCACTGACTCCTAATACTCCTCATACGATGTAAACAGCACTATGCAGACTCTGGAAACTGAAGTCTCTACAATTAAAAAAAACGTTTAACGGTTTTTAATTTTGACGTCAACAGCACCAACAGCCAGTTCAAAAAGATAATATTTATCATTGACCCGTCTAAAAGGCTTCTTTACCATAATCTTCAGATCTAAGGTAATCTGGACAAAGTCTTGAATGTTATGTACCTTTAAACTTTTGGTAGCGCACAGATACATACAATCCCAAAGCTCCCATAATTTTTGGTCTTTAGGAAATAAATGAACCCGTTATATTATTGCAACCAAATACACAACACTGATTGAGTAACCGAAAAATCACAATAATCTAGAACTATCTGACAGGCGGAGGCAAATGTCACTCATGTTTACGTTATAATACATTGGCGCCCCTAGCGGGAGAAATTTCCAGTAAGGCGTCTGGCTACCATCCCAGAGGTCCCGGGTTCGAATGGCTCCACGGTCCTTCACCTTTTCCACTCTCCCACCGACAAAACTTTTTTTCTTTCTTCTTCCCTCTTTACATTCCTAATTCCTCTTTTCATAGCCTTCCTTAGCCCTCCCCCCGCTCCACCAAAGGGCATGTCTTTGAGTGGCATTACCAGTGATGGCCTTGTGCGGGTCGCTCGAATTTGTTAAGATCTCCCCTTTACTTGATCTTGCTGAGTTTAACTGTCCATCTGTGGAATCGCTGGAACCGCTAAGCGGAGGCGTATGAATGATTATGATTATGATTAGATTATTTTTTTTTTAGATTTCTTCTTCTTCTTTCTTCGTACCCTTTGCCAACCCTTTGATTTTTGAGTCCGAATACTTGTGATGCATTTGCATTCCAGCTGCAATAACAAGGTAGGGACACCACTTAGAATTTTCAGTTCAGATATGTCTGAGCTGCTGGCGCACTTAGGCCAAAGGTATAGGGCCGTTGTCATGCCATAATGATCCCACTTTAAACCCAATGTTAAAGTGTCGTTTCTTCGCTAAATCACCTCGAGGACGTCTTAGTTGCGGGATCCCAAACTTCGTGAGTTCCGCAAGCGTGCTTAGGAAGGGTTCACCAAAAGTGGTAGGTCTTCTTTTGCTTAGGGCTAGGCAGTGAGAGAGAAGGTGTTTTACACTTTCCTCCTCGTCTATATTCTTACAGCTTCTGCAGAAATCGTAGGTTTCGAGACCTAAGCAAAACTAACTAAAACTAACTACTGTCTAAGACCCTATTAGAGAGTGTCCGGTCAGCAATCTCACTGTAACTGAGAGGTCTCGCCTGCTGAGGCTCAGCAGTGAGGTGGTCCGCCTGAGATCGTAGGAGAGCCAAGTCATTTTGGCCAAGGTGCATTTGTTAAGATCTCTACGATGCTTTTCTGCTAGTTGCATTGTGTGGTGTTTGCATCGGAGTTTAAAGGTGGCCCAAGGCATACCAGCCCTTTCTTTTCCAAGAAGGAGAGTGGCGGTCATGCCTTTCCTAGCCAGTTCGTCAGCTTTACAGTTTCCCTTTATATTTCGGTGACCAGGCACCCATATGAGGAGGGTCCTGAACTGCTGAGCCATCTCGTTAAGAGATCTGAGGCATTCAGAGATAGTTTTGGAGTTATAAGTGCAAGAGCGCAGGGCCTTCAGGATTCTTTTTATATCTGTCTATTGCCCGTCTGGCTTGCTTGATGAGTTTGTTCCTATTCGAACAAATACCATTACTGAAAAATCCAAGCCTTGGCTGAGTCCTGAAATTATGTCCTTAATTATTGAGCGGGAGTATCTTTATAACAGATTCGTAAAACTAAAAACCGAAAGCGCCAAAAACTGTCAGAGTCGCGAAATGGTTGCGAGTAGGGAGAATAAAAAATATCGCGGCTAGATTGTGACACTTACTTCCTTCTCTTCTCTCTATCTTCCGGCTAGAGCTGCTGTTCGACATTCACTCTATACGAAAAAATAGGTTGTCGACAGTACAAAGGAACTTTCCCTAAGCCTCTAGTCTGTCACATAAAAAAAAACGACTTCGTAATATCACCACTGCTAAAATTAAAGAAGCCAAGCGAAATTTCTACGCATCCCGTCTCAACTCAACTCTACCACCGCAGAAACTATGGGATAATTTAAATAAGTTAGGAGTGCAATCATTTCTACTTCCAATTCCCTGACTACTTCCGAATTTCCCATTTCTTGGAAACCTGCCCTTGTACTGCCTGTTGCCGAATGTTCTTCCACTGTGTGCCCTGCTGACTTTCGTCTTATTGGTATCTTACCGTTTTTAGCAAAAGTGCTTCAGGAACTGATTGCATTTAAAATTGCACTTCTTAAAATATCGACAGACATTAGGAATTACTAAGATGGGAACCAAGCCTGCTATCTTGCCCTACTCGACTTTCCATCCTCTGCTGTGGTGTTCCGCAAGGTTCAATTCTTGGCCCTCTCTTATTCAGTATATTCATTACATGCAGTAGTAAACAGATAAAAAGTGATTGGTGGGGAAGTGAGTGATACTATCAAACTCAAAGCGGAAACTTTAGTAATCAATTTACTTGGAGCCATTATGACCTGCTTAAAAATTAATCAGAAAATTTTGTAATAATTCTCATGTCTACATTTCATAATTTTTATGGTCGATATAATATTTTTGTTTCCTATTTAAAATCCATTTCATCCTTAAATTTCTCAATCAATTATTTAATAAAAAATTCCATAGAATACAAACTAACCGTATACTTGTAGTAGTGAAACCAACAAATATATTTTCAATGCAATTAACAAGCAAATTTTATGAAATTATTTAACAAAAAGTAGAAATTAATTAGACTTCGATTATTATTGCTAGCTAATAATGGAAATATAAAATGACCATAATGAATGCTTGTGAATCTGCTCTTTATGAACTGTTGTCTAGCACAAAGCGTGTATATTGTGGATCAATAATTTCCAAAAAAAAACCGCAGCTTTGAAACATGGTAAATTTGACCAGAGTTACCACAGAAATTAGTGAGCAGTCTGTACTAGTGGTCGCCAAACTCATGAGTTAAAACAGAGGCAAATATCAACAGTAGAACGATTGAAAAGTTATTTTAATTTAATTAAGGTACCAATTAGCTTGCTGAAAATGTCCTTAACCTGATTGAGGTCAATTCCTTCCAAAACTTTCGCATCCACACTTGTATACCACCTACACCTTTATTTTCTGTATACGTCCCAATCATCTCAACATACCTTTCTCAATTATCGAAACCACATATTCTTTCACTCCATAAAGCTGCATTGTCGAACAGGTTTTAGTAGAAGGAGAGAGCTATTCCCACAACAACAAACGAATCAGCCTATCACATCAATAACTTTCTTCTAGAAAAGCTGACAACTTAACGAGCCGAGTATGAATATTTGGATGCCACAATAGAATGAGAAACGCTGTAGTAGAACTTGATTTGACAATTGTTAGCCACTCTGTTACAAGTAGATTGTGGATAGGGATGATTATGTAACGTATAGTTTAGTAAGCACAGTTCATTCGTGATGCAGACCAAATCCTAAAAAACCCTACCAAAACCAACAAGGAAAGCTGTATTCAGCGAGGGCAACAAACAAGGACAAAGCCGATAAACGTGCTTGAAAAGTGAAAATACATGATGAAACTTGCGAAAAAATGTGTGAAGTTAGACCCAAAAGCTTGCTAGATAGGGAACCGAAGTGGAAAAGACACCCCACTTAACCCGAATGGGAATGCCCTCAGCCACCTACGAACTGGCTGTGAGGATAATCAGCTTAGCTCGAGTTGGGTTGAGATGGGCCGCAGCAAAGGTGAGACGTACTCTGCATGCAATGTGGCCAACTTTGGACACCAAGCTTTCAAAATCTCTTGGTCAGTTGAACAAAAGAAGATAAGCCATCTAGTAAACGTGCTGACCGGTCACTGTCCCTTTGGCCCGCATGCCGAAAAATTAGGACTTCCCTGCAACGACTTATGAAGAAGTTGTGGTAATGAAGAAGACTAAGAAACTGTCTTCCATCTTCTCTGTACATGTTCCGCCCTCGAAAGAAAAGATGGACCTTCTTTGGCTCACCCTTCCTTGATGGATTGAGTGAGCTGCAAAATACTGATGTTCCTAATCTCTGTCGCTTTATCAAAAGCTCAAAATGGCTTGAAATTGCTTGAACTTTGTCCCAACACTAGAATGGTATCACAATGGGTCCAATGGCGTGCCTAAGGGGGATCCCTAGTGGGGGTAGCCATTTCAACATAACCTAGACTCAAAAGTCAATAAAAGAAATGCCAGAACCAGTTGAGTTCTAGCGCTTGTAGCGTTCACTTCGTCGGCACGGTGCCTGCTCGGTCGATCGGTCGCTCTTTATCGGTCGCTCTCTCTTTTCCTGTGGCTCTTTCTTTCTCGGTCGCTAACTCTTTCTCGTAGCTCGCTCTTTCTCGGTCGCTCTCGCTTCGTCGGAACGGTGTACGCTATTTCTCAGTCGCTCGCTCTTAATCGGTCTCTCTCTCTCTCGCTCTATCGGTATCGCTATCGCTCTTGCTCGGTCTCTCTCGCTCTATCGGTATCGTGATCAGCACCGCCACCGCCACCTCAGGCGCCACCGCCAATGTATTTTAACACCAAAGGAAAATACATCAGCGACATTACGGCAACTTTAACAACTAATATCAGACCAAATTTTGTTGGATGGTATACAGCATACTCGTATAAATCATAGTCTCAAAGGAACGATTTAACAATACTCTGCTTGAGACAGCGGTTTCCCAACTAGGGGGCGTGACCTCAAAGGGGAGGGGGGCTATAGCTCAAAAGGGGGGGAAGGGGGTCGCCTAAGATTTTAATGTTTTGACTCTTTTGGCTCACTGTTCAATTTCTACTTAAATTGTGTCTGTTTTTTTACACATCTCGTGTACTGAAATGCCATTCAGTACCATTTTAGCTATGAGTCCACTCACATCGATAAAGCTTGTTGAAATTGTAGCCCTTTACATTGAAAACAATCGTTCAATTATGACGACTGTGCGGGCTTATCTTTAAAAATACGGAAGAAATTCGGCGCCTTCAGACAACACAATTCGCAGTTTGGTGAAGAATTTCTTTAGGTACGGGTCTGTAAGCACTCGCCAGCGTCCCATTCATCCGCGACACTCCAATGAAGTTGTTGAAGCGGTAATACAGTGGCCGAAATTGATTTAAGTTCACCCAACACTTCTATGTTTCAGAGCGTTTTCCTCAGCCCCATTTTGTTGTGGAAACCTGAATTTTAACATAGTTGCCTTTCTAGGGGTTGCGAATAAGTGGTAAAAAAATTATATCGCTAGCTCTCTTAATAACGTCAAAATGCATACCGGAAGTAAAAGCATTTCAATTTGAAGCATTTTTAGTGCGAAATTGATTTAAGTTCAGTAAAAAATACAAAGAAAAAAGGGTTCTTATTGCCATAAATGAACTTTATTTAATATTTAATCGATTCTCCATTGTTTTTATGACTGGAAAAATTCTTTTTCTCATACTCGCCACTAATGTGTGGAGCATTTCTTCCGGAATTGAATTCCAAGCATGTTAAATGCTTATTTTGAGCGATTCTACATTTTCAGATTGCCTTCCATGGGCATAAACCCTCTTGACTACAATTCCCCAAAGGTTTTCTATTGGATTTAGATCAGAAGAGCGTGCCGGCCAATCCAAAACTGGGATCTGCTGCTCCTCAAACCACTTTAGTGTAGCTCTCGCTTTGTGGATGGGTGCATTATCCTGTTGAAATTTACAATTATCGCCATGTGCATTCTCTCCCAATACGACTAAAACATTGTCCAAAAGGTCAATGTAGTCTGCAGCACACATCCGGGTAGTTATCCAACAAATAGGACTCTTTGTACGAGCAGAAAAATCGGCCCAAACCATCACTGTGCCTCCTCCAAAATTTCGGCTCCAAGGAACTTCAGGTGTTTTCTTAAGATCATGCCAAAAGTATTGGCAGCCATCTGGCCCGTCCAGATTAAATTTTTTTTCATCAGAAAAAATAACAATTCGCCATTCCTTGTCCCTTGACATTACATTCTCTGCAAATTTAAGCATTAGCAATTTATGCTTTTGGCATCACCTTAAGAAAACACCTGAAGTTCCTTGGAGCCGAAATTTCGGAGGAGGCACAGTGATGGTTTGGGCCGCTTTTCTGCTCATACAAGAGTCCAATTAGTTGGATAAGTAGCCGAATGTGTGCTGCACACTAGATTTCACTTTTAGACCTTTCAATAGGATAGTGCACCTATCCATAAAGAAAGAGCTACTATGAAGTGGTCTGAGGAGCAAAAGTATCCCCTTTTGGATTGGTTGGCACACTCTACGGGTTTAAATCTGGTAGAAGATTTATGGAGAATTGTAGTCAGAAAGGTGTATGCATGGAAGGCGGTTTGAAAATTTAGAATCGCTCAAAATAAACATTTAACATGCTTGGAATTCAATTCCGGAGGAAATGCTCCACACATTAGTGGCGAATATGAGAAAAAGAATTTTTCCAGTCATAAAAACAATGGAGAATCGATTAAATATTAAATAAAGTTCATTTATGGCAATAAGAACCCTTTTTTCTTTGTATTTTTTACTGAACTTAAATCAATTTCGCACTAAAAATGCTTCAAATTGAAATGCTTTTACTTCCGGTATGCATTTTGACGTTATTAAGAGAGCTAGCGATATAATTTTTTTACCACTTATTCGCAACCCCTAGAAAGGCAACTATGTTAAAATTCAGGTTTCCACAACAAAATGGGGCTGAGGAAAACGCTCTGAAACATAGAAGTGTTGGGTGAACTTAAATCAATTTCGGCCACTGTAGAGTGTTGCCGATGTAGTCCAAATATAATCCAAATGTGTCGTATCGCCGCCGATCTCAGGAATTAAACGTGAGTAGAACGACTAAAAAGAGGACTTTAAAGCAAGATCTTCATCTCTTCCCAAACAAAGTGCAATTTACTTAATGATTGTTGCCAACGAACAAGCCGCGTTGTTTGTAATATAGAAATGTCGCCACAAAAGGATCGATGCCGAGCTAGATTTTTGAGACAACATTTTGATGACGAACGAAGCTCATTTTACACTCTCTGGCGGAGTCAATAAACAAAACTGTCGAACCAAGACGTCATTCACGATACACCACTGCACCACGAGCAAGTCACTGTTTGGGTCGAAATAATGTGCTCGAAAACTATCATCGAACCACTTTTCGTCAAAGTTCGAACCCTCGACGAGGCACGGTGCTGGTGCAATTCGTGTGTCCGAAAACGGCACACATTGCCACACCGTAGCTCCTACGACGAAGTTCTTGCAAAAGTAAAACTTATGCCAGCAAACCAAAGACCATTGACGAACTCATAGCTAATATATGAGCCGAAGTAGATGTTATAACGCCCCGGAAACAGCCGTTTTTTTGCGTATCGAACTGATTTGAAATAAATGGTAGAGAGTATCCTAAATAAATCTTGCTCATTTGTCGAAATCGACTAAAAAATGTCGGAGCTATTCAATGTTGAAATACCGAAGGTGTAGATGGCGCATCTCACCCAGTATGCAAATTTACGTATTTTATTATTGGGGGGGGAGCAAAGGTTGTTTATGTAACATGGGGGCCGCAGTATCATAAAGTTTGGAAACCACTTGAGACAACTTGTTAGTCCAAAAAGCCAATATATTTTGTAGATGCAATTAAAAGCTGATTTCCAAGTCACACTACGAGTGAATTAGCACGGTCTTTGCTTTTCCAAAATTTCATGAATTATGAATATTGCTGGTATTTATGTTCGACCCATATTTTTACCTATGAAATTATAGCTTTAAAAAAAATTTTTTTTTTTGGCTTTGTAATCAGATGCTTAACTTTTGTCATTGTTTATTTCTCGTTTGTTCCTTTATCTAAAAACATTTGCATAAAAACATAATAAATAATAACCCGGAAGTGAGATACATGGGCCTATATACTCCCGGTAACAGCAGCAATGGCGGCGAGTCCTACCTGTGCAATTTTCGGATGAATGAACTGTATGCACCCTTGGCCATTATTTAAAAAAGCAACGGGAAAACTGCTATTACAATAAATTATATTTTCGGTGTTTTATTTTTCCATTTCGTTCGTGCCGGAAATTAAATGCTGGTCCTCACATAATTCCATGAACATTTGCATGTAAATTTATTCTGCAAACTTTTTTTTTTGTTCTTCCTGGATACGGTTACTTACACACATATACATGAGTCCTTTTTGCGTTTGTAGGTATGTATGTGTATGTACAATGGCTCATTCCTGGTTCAGGAGTAGCTGAGGCGAGTTTTTTTAATGTTTTCTTTTTTTTATGCCTAAATTTTCAGCAGGTTTTCCCGCAATGAAGTAACTCGACAGAATTAAGTTAGTCATAACATAAACTTCCCTTTTTTATTATAATAAAAAAAATATATTCAGGTATCTCTCTGGGCTTACCTGCTGCATTAACGTACATTTCGGACACTCAAAGCTTGGTCCTTAATTTTTGGCTGAAAAGCTTTTCATTACCTCAGCATAAAAATTGTCTTAATTGCGGAAGCGTATAGTGTTAGCGGCCTTAACACAACAAGGATGTGCTTCTGTGTTTTAGCGGAGGGGGGAGAGTTTTGTTATTCATGTTAATTGAATTTTAGTTCATTTAACATTTTTCTGGATGGCTGCGCGCGGATGGGAGGGGATAATGCTGCTGAAATTAAGGCATAAATGTAATTTTATACAAACTATACACAATATTTTTTTTATTACTAATTGTATGTAAAGTAGGAGCTGCAACTCTTCCTTACGTTCACTTTATCATTTTACATTTTGCAGGAGTATAGTGCTCCTTTACGCAAAAGTATATTTTTAGAGCAGCAAAAAATTAATATTTGTTGCTTTACTATTCGAGTCAAGAACTGATGGCATTTAGCTAGTATGCACTATGGTTTTCGGATCGGGGTGTTAACTACATGTAGTTATAAGTCGAATCCTGAACTTTAGACATCTTTCAAAATTGACGTTTCAATAAAAATAAGACCAAGTTTTTAATACCCCAGCTTCACCAATCTCAGTTCAAAAATGTTCTTCAGTTCAATCCACGAAAGTATCCACTTCGTCCTCAGTTCATTCTTGAAATTCTTCTTGCTTTTTCGCCAGAAGTTTGAAATGCAAAAAATCACTGGAATGACTTTCCATTATTCCAGTTGATTATTCTCTTTTGAGCGAGCTTTTAAGTTTAACGTCAATTCGAGTCCAGTCCGGCGGATTGAGATCTGTTTTATGCTCAGTGAATATGTGATAATTGTATGCGAACTGAGGTTATTTTAAAGCTCGAACTTGAGCAGTTCCGCCGGTGACCAATGGCTCCAGAGTCAATGCTTGTGGAAAAGTCACAGTTCTATTTTTCTACGCTTTTCAGAAAATTGGTTGATTACTTCACTAGCCGTTACGTCGATCTTCCTGTGAATACTCAAAAGATAATTTGTGTCTTGAAATGACATTCAGAAAAGGCAAGTTAAAGGATCAGCAAGTTCACTTTTGAATCCTTGGATCGGGAATGTTACTGTGAAATCAAAGAGCTGTATTGTCCGAATCTCTCACTGATTTTGAACAATCGGTCATGAGCCACTTGCGATCCGCGTTTGAGGCATAAGAACTATATAACTATATTACTGCTGATTTTTTTAAAAAATGTAAACTTTAATAACTAGCACTTTATATTTCTAGTATATTTTCTAAGGTCTGCATTGCTTAACCTTAACATTTCCAATTCAATTTATTGTCAAAATAGACCGGAACCTGTTCGATTTAGGTTCCATTCAGGTGAACACTGGCTCTCGATCCGTCCGTTGTGAGCACTTTGGTCTTTTCCGCATTGATTTTTAACCCGTATGACCGCGTCGTATATGATGTTCGTTGCTTTGGCATACGTGTCGGTGAAGTCGGCGCTATTGTCAGCGGCCATCAATTCGGTTACAAAGTTGTTGTCGTCGTATCGAACTCGAGTCGTCCATCAAATGCTTCACGCATAATCGCGTCGATCGCAACGTTGAAGAGAAGTGGCGAAGCGACGTCTCCCTGTCGGACACTCGTTTGAATCGGGGGCTCCTCGGATATCGTACGACGCTTGGAGAAGTTGGATGATCTTCAATGGCAAGTGTTCGGTTTTCACAGCTTTCCACGAGCAATTCCAATCGATGCAATCCAAAGTGGATTTGAAATCGATGAAAACTACGACAGTTCGTTTTCGCCAACGATTTCTTTCTTCTATATTAGCTGACGGAGTGCGAATAGTTGATCAATACATCCTCAATGTGATATAAGGCTGGAGCCTCGATTGTATAATTTTCGTAAAAACTTTGCTGACGATCGAAAGGAAGCTAATATCCCGATAATTCTTGCATTACCGACTGTCGCTTTTCTTTAAAATTGGGACAACGGCCGCTTTGTTCCACACCGACGGGACACGATCCGAATGCCATATGAGAACATGAAGTCGTTGTGATAAGACATCACCTACGGCTTCGATCATTTCAATTTTTCAGCGATTTTATTGCCGTCTTGACCTCGATAATTGTCGGTTCGGAATCGAGAAATTGATTCGTTGGCTGTACGATAATCGGCGGTTCGGGTGCTGGACCTTGTGGCGGATTGTCATTGTACAGCTGCTGAAAGAATTCTCCCCACCGCTGTAGCGCTTATGGGGAGAAGTCACAAAAGTTTTTTCCGATTTTTTTATGTTGTCGTTTGTTGATGTTGTTTTATCGCCTAACCGCCGGATTATCTTGTACTACGGCCGTTTCTTCCATAACGGCCGCAAAATTATTCCAGTACGCTTCTCGTTCCACTTTCATTTACTATCGAATTTCTTTATTCAATCGTCGGTATTTTTTAAAGTCGATGTATTGCATTCGCTTCCGCTGACCGACGAGGTCCAGACAGCTGTCCGAGATCCATGGCTGCGTCCATTTAGGGATAGCTGGACACACCTCCATTGCACACTTCACAATAAACTCCGACAATTGCCTTTTTTCTACATGGATATCGTCCGGTATTGCGAGCACCGCGAATTTGTTGGATAGTGCCATTTGAAATTCTCGCCCGATAGCCGGGTCCCGTAGGTACGCCTAATTCTTCTTGGCTAGTGGGGCGTCGTTTTTTCGCTCTGTAATCGTATCTGTAATTTCGCTCGATCAAGATAATACTCCGATCCGCAATAGGGCAAACGCATTGCACGAACGTCTTCGAGCGTCGATAGGAATCTTGCGTTGATCAAGGCGTAGTCTAACATCGCCGTGTCTTTGCCAGATGGATTTCGCCATGTGGGTTGGTGTTTGACTGGATGGCGGAAAATGCTGTTGCCAACGATCAAGTTGTTTGACGCTGCGAATGAAAGCAGGAGTTAATTATTCCAGGTCTGAATTTGACGATCGTTCCTTCCCATCCGGTTCGATCTGCTCCTGAATGTGCATTGAAGTCCCCCGCAAGTATTATTAATTCGGTTCGAGGTATCATACCCAGCGTCTGTTCAAGCTGATCGTGAAATGCACCCTTGTGCGCGTCCGTGCTGGTCTCGGTTGGCGCATAAACGGATACGATATAGGTCTTGATCGTTCCATCGACCCCTTATCCCAACAGGCAAAAAGTGACTACCCGATTTTACAAGCGAAAAGCGTTTTCAAATCACACACTTGGGTTTGCAGTGAAGGCAATCCCAAAAACCTATTCCAATTTGAAAATTGATTATAAAATGCAAGTTTAGGGATATCTAAGTTTGCCTAGTCAAAATAACAGGGAAGTAAATGTCATTAAGAAATGAAATACAAAATCTTTTAGTAATATTATGCACCGCAGCAAATCACCGTAACTAATTCACTTTTTATTGATATTTAAACTTAGTAACTTTTTCATCAACCTTAATGAAAATCTGCTTTCGCTCAGGGGCACCACCAGGGGGTGGAAAAAAAACCTCAAAGACTTGAAATTCTTTTTGTTTTAATAACTGAACCCTTCCGTTTGTCAATTAACTAGAAGATCGCATTAGTGCCGATTGCTCTTTGGGTGGCCTCCGCTGGAAAGGAAAATAAGAAATCATCGGCATAAAACAGCAGAATCGAATTTTGCCTACTTCTAAGGAGAAAAAATTTGAATTATTCATAGAGTTTAGAAAAACCAATTTCTTGCCCCTGCCACCATCATATTGCCATAAAAGTGTATTTTAATCAATATTTGGGTCTGGGCCAAGAAGACACTGGTCCCAAGCCCGCTCGACCAAGGGTATACTAGTATACAGCCCGAAGAAATTGATATCGAAGACCCGGTCTCTCCCCTATACTTTTTTTTTATCATCTCTTCTGGGGTACAGTTTTCGCTTGTTTCAAATCCGGAACTCACTGAAAATTTATTCATTCGACACGACACCATAGTCCCGTCTTCATAAAAACAAAAAAAAGAGAAGATTTCAGCGATTCCCGATAGAGGGTAGAAGACTGTTCAATTGGTTTCGCATTGAAGTTAACCCCGACCAACGGAGGACAATCCCGGCCGACCATACCGACCATCCTGACAGAGGAAAGTACTTGCCAATGACCAGTATGAATTTGAACTCTATTTCCATGAGGAAACCATTTTGCAAACAGAGGAACAGAAGTGGTAATGGAAAAGACATGTTAGTTCAGAGAGCACCTTAAAGTGCTCGTAAATAATAAAACGTAAAAACGTAAAAACCTTTTTCTCCAAGGAGCAGGATCCGTAGTCCTTGGTCCTTAGGTGAAAACGATTTCGTGTTGTTTTACCGTCAGCAATAAGACAGGGTGCAAATTTTATTTTGGGTTGGCACGGAACGAATACTTTCAGACTTTTATCAGTACTGTTCTGCTATACTCTCTCGGTATAGTAGGAGCACTGACGTTTTAGTTGAAGTGTATACCCCGAACGATATGGGGGGATGGTATAGGGTGCCTGGGAATACATCCCCCCGCCACTTTCACATCATCAAGCACAATTGCCGCTCTCTGATAAAATTTTATAGTCGCTTTATGCCACAGTAAACTTTATATGGCATATACCTAATAGAAATAATATAGACAAGAGCAGCATTTAATGCGGATTATTCGCATTTTACATTCTGGCTTCCCTTGTTGTGTTCCGCGGCTATACCGCTCTCTCCATTGTCATCCATGACATTGACAATGGAATTTTTGGGGCATTAATACAAATAACCTCGAATTCGGTTTCATTCTCGGTTCATTTAAAATACTTGACAATTTGTGATGCTGTCATAACACAAGGTGCTTCAGCTCTACAAATATGCAGGAGGGTGGAATGGCTCTGGCAATAAAATGACGCATGATAAAATTTCTTTATGCTCTCAGGAAATTTCGTTTTAAACACCAATCTTCTATTCACACACACATTAAAGTGTTACCAAGTGATGCTTTATACCAGTTTTTATTTAATGGTTTATACAATAATATACATTCAGGATATTTTCAACAACAACAACAACAACAAAAAATGCTGCTCCTAAAAGAAATATAAGTTAGGAGCTAGCTATGGGCTGGTTAACATTTTATTGCACGTTTTATTTCCAAGCTATAAACGCTTTAACAAGGCGCCAAGTATTTTCTTGGGCTAAAGAGCTGCTCGTTAAATTCACAGAGAGAGTAGCCTATGCTGGTTAAGCCTTGAACGAGGAAGAAATACCAAAAGTGTTAGAGCTCCTTGCCTAGATTATTTCTCGATTTTGGCTTAATATGGTTAAGGCTTTAGGATTGCACGATCACAAACCAAGGCCATACAAGAAGTTAAACGTGAAGCTGTTTATTAAGGAGAAAATAAAAGCAATGTTGAGTGAAACACTGTATCGAAAAGAATGCGAATGTGCATTGTTATTTTCAATTAAATTTCACAGAAGTTTGTTGTGAGAAAATCAAACTTATAAGCCAAGAAAATTTTCCTAGAAAACTTCAATCAACATTAGCAAACAGGCTTTGAGCTTTTCTCAGGAGTAGAGCACGTTCCACGTATAGGTTTGAGTATCGAACATTTGTATGGGAATACTAGAACTGTTCTACGAAATTCGATTTGGATTTTATTTGGTTTCTGAAACAGTCTGCCAAATAAAGTTTTCCATTCCACTCCTTAAACCTACTGAGTGTGTTTTATGCATGCGTCGGTTTCTGAAGCAGGTATAACCGTATAACTCTTGAAGTAAAGAAAAATTAAAACGTTGCTCTACTCAGCCTTTTATTTGTCGATTGCTGGAAAGGGCACTACCAAGCTATTCATAAATTCAAAACCCTTTAACTAAGTTGTTGCAAGGGGTAGATTGTGGGCTAAATACAGATAGTGATCTCCGTCCATCTAATAGCGCTACAGCCCAGATCGAACCTTGGCCTCCTCTAGGGCATTTCTCCAAGTTTGACGGTCCTTCGTAGGACAGAGTAATTAATATACAGAGGGAACAAGCCAATAGAAAACATGATATCGCTAAAATTTGTGTAAGCTTTACTGAGAGGGAAAGCTTTTACCAATTTAAAAAGCTTAACGCTTTTATCTCTCGATTTTGTTGAGGCAGAAACAAGCGCCCGGCAGAGGGTCTTACCTTATACACATTGATGGGAGTGGTAATTCTTGTGGCTATCGCTACCGCCATCGCAACCGCCACCGCAACAGTAACCATGGGTTGGTTCATAGGGGCCTCAATAGCCTAGGGATAAGGCGTCCAGCTACCATCCCAGAAGTCCCGGGTTCGAATCCCGGCCAGCCCCACTGCCCTTCGGTAACGACGATGGCGGTAGCGGTTGCGATTGCGGTTGCGGTGGCGGTCTAGAGGATTGACCTTGCAAAGTGCTCTCTGAGCAGGTACCTCAAGGTTTTTTCGTGGTTGGAGGTGTAGGAGCCATCCTCCTTTTTGAGAAAGCCCACTCCGTTGAAGGAATCTTTGGAAAGTAGCTTTTGGAGTCTAGACGCCTCTGGTAAAGTCTGAAGGCCCTCACCGTGTTTCCTCCAGGAAAGCATCTGAACTCCTTGCTATAGGCGGTTCCCATTATGTTTTGCCCTATTGAACAATCTCCTAACATCTTTACGTATTACAGCTAGCCTGTCGTTCCACCAGGGCACTTTATGTGACGACTGAAAGGAAGAGACAGTGTTGCTGTCATGGCAGGAAGAGTTCGGCGCAAAGCAAAGCTGCGTGGCCGCATTCTCCGGTCCACACACTGAATTGATAGAAGCAGCAAGCAGGTCTGATTTCGAGGCCACAAGCCCCTGAAACTTAGACCAGTTGGTTTTCTTAGAAACCAAAAAAGGCGCGGATATGTGGGAGGCCCGCAATGTCAAATCTAATATGCAGCTGATCCGACAGTGAGGCCTCGTCCACAACACACCAGTTTTCAATCCTGTCGGCACCTCCTTTTTTCTAGCAGTGATAAAAGTGGGTTATGTTATTTATAACAAGAAATTCTAGAAGACAATCATCTGTTGTTTACATCAGTACTCCCCCAGATGGAGTAGTGAGCATTTGCATCACAGCCGATGACGAATTGCTGGTTCGTTTTGCGATAGAACTCAATGAGTTCTTGGACCTCCTGGGGTGGCACTATTGCTACATCCCCGGAAAGTAAGCGGACGTAAGGACGATTTCTTGGAATCCGTTGGCGGTGGTAGCCGCAACCGATATCGCCACTAGATCTCTAGAAATAAAATTGGTAATGGAGAGATGGGTGACACCATTAAAAAAAGTACGATCTTATACTAGTTTACTTGAGCTGGTGGTAAGTCCTCTGCCTTTGCCATCGGTTACCCAAGGATCCTGAATAAGAGCAAAGATAAGATGTCTCTCCGCGAAAGTCTTGCACAGGGTGGAGTTTCACATGGTGCAAGTTTACTTGGGGTGCCCTTATGGCGCTCATTTTTTCTCCATGGACCGGTCTTCTTGGCTCATCTAGGACCATTTTATCTACTGTGAGGTACTGATTTGCCCCGTGCTCCGACTCTAGGTTCGGCAGGAGTGATCTTTTCCGCCCGATGCTAGCTCTACTACAGACTCCCTGGCGTAAGCTGCAGATGCGGGGCCAGATTTGGAAAAACGCCAGGGAGGTACCATTTCAGACCCTGTAGTCTGAGCATCACACTACGAAACCTGCCCTTGTGGGTGCTTCTTTGAAGGATCTTTATCTTTAAGAGTTAGCCTGGCGTGGGAGCATCGATAAGCGGTGTCCACTACTATGACCAAGTGAAGGGTGTTGTCATTTACCCGCCTCTAGACCACTTTACACTTCTCAGCGGGGACCGAGTTTTGTGCGGCAATAGTCTCCAGCACTTTCCCGTTGGTAAGGCTACCACTCTTGAGGAAGTAGCTAGGGTTTGCATATGTGAAATTCGAAATTCCAGAATTCCGAAATTCGTTCTCTCCGGTCTCAAAAATATAATTTCGAATTCCGAAGATTTCATAGCGAATTCCGAATTAATAAAGTTTACTTCTTCGTTTTCTTCCGTCTTATTATACATACATATGTATGTTTTTGTTTCTGCGGAAGAAGAAAGCGGCTCATCAAAAATGATAATTACACACTATTTAATCAACAAAAAAGATGAATTCCATTCTGCAAGAATGTGTGCCTTGGATAATTTGCCATTCAAAGTTTTTTGTACCTCTATCGATTTGAGAAGTTGCATTTTAGCTAGGGGGCTCGAGATTATGTATTACCAAAATCACCTAACTCCGTTCGCAAAATGGTTTTAGAATACGCCCAAAAAATGCGTGCTAAAATGTTGCTGCATTTTAGGAGCCTGAAAGAAGATGAAGCGAGGTTTTGCTTAACTTTAGATGAATGGACATCATCAAGAAACTGATGTTATTTGAATGTGAATACCCATACCAAGGAAAAGTTCTAGAATTTAGATCTACATAGTTCGAATGACAGGACGTTTCCCTGCAGAGAAGTGCGTTGTGGCCCTGAAAACCACATTGCGAAACAACAATCTAAATTTAGATAAAGATATTACGTCCATAACTAACTACTAATAGGACAGTGGTTATGCAAAAATTGGGACGCCTTTTACCATGTAATCAGCAGTTGTGCTTGGCACATGCCTATAACTTCAGAGGATGTTAGTATAGAAGAGCCACGGAATGACTACAAGGAATTATAGGAATACATTGATGATGACGTTGTTTGGCTTGATCGAACAAATTGATAATCTAGCTGAGTTAGAGCATATTCAGACCGAAGAATTTGGATTTTGCTCAGAAAAGTTCGTACGATTGTACAGAAATTTCATTTTTCGAGAATATCGAATTCTTCAAATGTACGCGAAACAAGAATTTGGAAAAGAATTAAAACTTATCATGAAGACTAGAACTAGGTGGAATAGCCTAGTCCAAATGCTTGAAAGATTTAACCAACTAAAAAGCTGTGTTCGAAAAGCACTGATTGACATCGGATCTGATATTGTTATTTCAGAAACTGAAATTGTGTCGATTAACAACGTTATTTCTACACTTCTCCCAGGTTTCGATCGAATTCCGAAGTTTTTTAAATTCGAATTTCGAATTCCGATTTTTTTTCTTTCGCCAAAATTTGCAATCCCTAGAAGTAGCCTCGTACTACCATGGTCTTGGTTCCTAGTAGAAATCTTATTTCGAAACAAATAAAAGGATAAATAAGTTAGGAGGAATCTATGTTTTCTAGCAGGTAGTGACGAGCTTTATTTTTGAACTTCGGGCTGTTGTAAGAGCCAACTTTACAGCAGAAAAACTAAGCTACAATCCTGCCCTTATACCTGTTGATCTCTCGTAATATTGAAGAATTGCGTCATCGCCAATATTAATTACATTATTGTGAACCTTTTAATTAGTCGCCTCTTAGCTAGGATAAACGAATTTTTGATGTAATATTTTCGCGCGTGGGCTTATCGCGAATCGATACCGCAATAATCCTATTTCGATAATCCTCCACACAGCTACATCATAAAATATTTACGTGTAGAGGCCGGCGCTTTTTAGTCCGAAATGTGAAGGCAGTGTGATTTTACATTTAGCGCTGATGGCAACCGACATCAGCAGCACAAAACTTGTCACAAAAATATATAGCAGTTCACTTCCTGTGTAGAGTTTAGCAGCTTTAAGTTGCCAATGTTTGGAAACTTTTGTTTACCGGGAAAACTTTCCGGGGGGGGATGCTGATACTTTTGTCTACCCTGAGGTTTCGCGCAACCTCAAAACTCATCAGAGCGTTATAATTAAAAGCAGATTCGCCTTGTATTGGACAGAAATTATTTCATTAAAAGGATACCCCTTGGTCTTTTGCTCGTTGCTCTCCTTTTTGGTTTTGGCCAAATCACCTACAGCAAATCTTAGTGAAAATCAACTTTCCGAAGGTTACACGTTTTTGCCCCATGCCAGTTTTTCCCCGCCCGCTTTCAGCGTTGGTTAAGGCGCCTTGGTACTCTCTTCGCTTAAGGACTCCCTGTATCCCTGCCAGATACATTATACTTTCGCTTCACGACTGTGTCGCTTCTTTATTATTTATTTAGGTGAACAGGAAAAATAAACAGTCGAGCATTTTCTTAATTAAAAATGTTTCCAGTACAAATAACTTATCGGAAGAGAGTGCAATTATTTTCGCGTCCTATAAAGCCCTCACACCCCCTACACAACCCCCGGGGCCACTGGGCACGGGGTTAGGAATTGTTTGCGCAACTAGAAAATGTTTGTTTAGGCGAGTTAAATGCGGGGATTTGTAACTTTAGGATTTCTTTTAGATTTCTCCGCCACAATTTCCATATTGCTTCTATTTGAACAATAAGAAGCGAAAAGGAATCGTAGTGGAAAAATGGAAATTCAAATGGAAATTAAAAAAAAAAAAAAAACAAGAACGATTCCAAAGAAGTAATAAAAGTACAAATACAGCTACTTATCTTCCTTGTAATTCATTGTGATGTTTTATTAATATTTTTATTTTTATTTTTTTATTTCTATTTAATTTTTTTTTAATTATTTTTCACCTGGTTTACTTGTAACGGAATTGCGACATGCCTGAAGCGAATAATATAGTGCTAGCCTGGTATGCCGTGATGCATGCATGTTTCCTGATGTGCAGGCTCTGGCTGCTGCTGCTGATGAAAGTTCAAGTGCTCATTTCGAAATTGCTTCGGGCACAATACCGAATACATGAAGCTAAGTGATTTTGTGTGTTCTATGGCGGATTTATAAAGGAACGTGTTCGTGTTGTTTATTAGATCTGAACATTGTGTGTACGGAAGGGAATGAGATGCTTATCGATGTATTTAAGGCTTATTTCGTGTGGAGTTACTTAGCAAGAAATAATTATGATACTTGGGTTTTGCGGGTAGATTATTGTATTATGGGTGGTGATTTGAACACACGGATCTTTATCTGGGTCATGACTTTTTATTTCAGGGTAGTTATAATTCTAGTTAATTTTTACAGTTTTGACAAACTTGGTTTGAAAATCTAAAAGCACCCCACAAAAAAAGATCAGTAAGGGGTTAGACAAAAATTGGATCTACAGGGGATTTAACTTCCTAATAGCAATGAATTATTGCCTTATGCAGTTTTGACGGATGATGAATTCCCTCTACAGAAACCCACCATGAAATCCTTTAGCCGTCAGCATGCTTAAAGCACTCGTCAATGGGCACGTATAGTACCTATTGGAAGATATTTTTGGTTTTCTAACAAGATTAATCGGAAAACGTTGAAATTTTCGCAAAAACATTCTTTCATCTTCATAACTTTTTCAAAAACAGTAAAACATTACGATCAAGAAACTTTGGATAATGAAACGAAATGAAAATATTATTCCTTGATTATGGAGAGCAGTAGTCCAAAGCGATACTGGTTTGTAGAACTTGACACATGAAGTCAACTTTTGAAGCTACAGAAGTGAGAAATTAATTAAAGAGATGTTTTCAATCAGTTGAAGGACGTACCTATGCCTTCTACGCCTAACTTTCATATGCTTTCCGTTACTACCGATGGCTATGACATTGACACCGCCGGATTCAACTAAGGATTGCAGCCTTGAGCATACAAAAACTTTTGTATCGACTTTGCCAAAATTGTTGGGCTTCAGTCAAATTTCCATTCTGTGTTGGGACATTTATCCACTTACTCTCCCCAAATTTTGCCACTAAGTGAAACCAAAATTTTACCTAATGATGTCTTAGATCATCACCAGGCTTCCGAGTACCCCCTAGTGCATAATCTCTTCCCTATATCTTTTTCAGACAGTTCACAACAGCACATAGCCTAACTTTAACCACCTCGGTCCAAAAATTTTACTTATAAGCATGTTATTTTCAGGATCAGGAGGATCCCTGTAGCGTTGCCCTATTAGTACTCTGCTCCAAAACACAATAAGACACAACGCCTTGGAGCCTTGAACCTTTGCTTTGAGCTAAATAATTGCTATCGTACTTGTATGTGGGAAGTAGCCACAATCCCTAATATCAATAATGAAACCACTTCATAAGCATTTCACCCTATCTCCAAATGCATCTCCTCATTCCTATGCTTACATCTAGAGTGTTAAATCATTGTTGCTAGTGATTCCAATGTCCACAAAGCAAATTGGCTGAATTACTCGAATGGCACCAGTTATTCTGGCCGAAAGCCGAGCCGAGTTCCTGACGCTTCAGACCAAGGGGCCCACCTCCTCGATTTTTTTCTTACCTTCCACTCAACGCGATACTCCGTCAAAGTAAATTTGATTCGCCTCTAAGCAACTGAGACCACTACCTGATCAGCTCAAACTTACCTTACCAACCTCTCACTTAATGGGCAAAGTTTTCTTCAAGAGTCGTTAAGTGTACAAGTGTCACATGTCATGTACACTGGCCACGATAATATTCCCTCTATGGTTCTTAAAAATTCTGCCGCACCTTTGGCTTAACTTCTGTGCAAATTCTAAGCTCTTTAATACTACTCCGGAGTTTTTCCTGACTCCTAGAAAATGGCCTATCAGTCAGCCTTTCCCGAAAAAATGTGACTCTAGCGACCCACCTAACTACCGCCCAATAGCAATTCTATTCTCTCCAAAATCATTTAGGCAATAATAAACTGGAGGATTATGGAATATCTCGAAAGCAAAAATAAGCTTCAGTGCACCTCCTTCAGTGCACCGGCTTCAGCTCTCAATATTCAATGGCATTAGTAATAATTGGATATCAGTCAACGCAGATCTTCAGCGGTAAGGCACACTTTCGCTTCGATGTATTCGTCAACAAGTTGAATTGTCATATCGGGCCGTACTTCTTCACAAACGAAGTCAATATGTTACTGTGACAGCGACGCTGCTATCACGTCAAGATAGCCTAGTTGAAAGCTATGGATGTGCGCAATATTTGGTTCCAACAGCATAATACCACCTGCCACACAAGACAACGAAACAATTACTTGAGTTCAAAGTTCGATTGTAGCATTACCTCCCTCAACGTAACACCAACTGGCAGACCAAATCATGTGATTTGACACTGTTGAACTTCTTTCTTTGGAAAAATTTGTAAAAGAAGGTACACGCCAATAAACCAACAATCATTCCAGGACGAGATAGTTCGACATATTAATTAATTGAACAAACTATGCTTACGCCAATAAATACTCCACAAATTTCAATTGGTTTGGGATTTAGTAGCTTCATAAATTATTGTCATTGTGAGTGGCAATCACCAGACTTTGTTTAAAACAACAACAATAGGGAATTTATATTAAATCACACGCCATAGTTCGAATATTTGAATAAAAAATAACAAAACCAGTGACATTTCATTTAAAAACAAAATGATTTTAGGCATATGTTACCAACCGATTTTGTTGTAAATCAAAAATATTTATTTTCTCTTAATAAAACAAAATTTAGTTAAATGAGCGATACTTAAAAACAAATGGTTCAAATTTTTGAACTACACAGAATAAGCAAAAAACCCAAAACAGAAAAAAAAACAACAACCAAACAAAAATATTACAAAGCATCATCACAAGGACGAAATCCTTTTTCATCGCTTGGCACGGAATATAATAAATTTGGGTATCTCTGCTCTGTGTCACCCGCACGGGTAACAACCAATAAATTACTTCAGGCTTGCTTCATAAATAATTGCAAAAAGCTCAAAACGTGGAAAAGAACTGCTCGAATCAGGACACACAGGAACAGGACTACACAATTGCTTTATAAATTCACCATTTGAGCGTTGCCCCCGTAGAAAGCTATCCTTGGAAATATAGAGGCAGCTAGCGCCAGAATAGAAAACCGTGACCGTAAATCAATTTTACACGCTTTTCGCCCCAACTTGTTATAGTTAAGCTCGTACGGAAGTTAGCGTTTACCCCGTTTTTCACATTGCTGCCAGTTCATTTGGACCTTGGCCCGCTTCCGTCTACTCTTTTT
Source organism: Thereva unica (assembly GCA_949987705.1). Lineage (NCBI taxonomy): Eukaryota > Metazoa > Arthropoda > Insecta > Diptera > Therevidae > Thereva > Thereva unica. The sequence goes on from OX465283.1 coordinate 150,585,568, forward strand.
TTTTTTTTGGGGGGGGGGCCATTGCCGTAAAACAATAATCGGACTCGAAGCGCTCGAAACGAACGTGTTTTGAAACAGCATTTGCATGACTGAATACGCTTTCATCAACTGCGAAATGCTTTATATAACTTTCTGAATTGGTGTTTCCCCCACCACCTCACCATCCCCAGTCTTGCCAACGGTTATTACCCACCGCCCACCCATGATCTTTAGGCAAAACTCAGCTTGGTCCTGTATTTTTGTACGTTTTGGATGCTGCCGAATTTAATATGGTCGTGGTTTGGGGCAACAGGAGTGAGATCCTGGAACGAGTGTATTTAGAGAGCGGAATTTATATTTTCGAATTTACGTTAACCCTTTGCCAAAAATTCTTGCAGATAGTAAACAAGAATAATTGTTTCAAATAAGTCTGTTATTTAGAGAATTAAAGGAATTTTTGTAAACTCTATTCGTCATACCTTACTTGCTCCGAACGTGTGCCTTGATTAATAGTGTAGTGTAGGAGATGTACGTGAAGTATTAAAATAGCAGAACTGTGGTTAGCACCTCCAAGCGATGGCCACTGGTAACTACCCCAAAAGGTAGCAACTGTCACCGGGATTTAAAGGATGTGTCGGTCACAATTACTTATACATATTATCCTGTCTGGAAAATGTTGAATTTCTTTATCATAATAATCGAAAAAGAGATGTTACAACCAGTAATGCTTGGAGGAATCGTAACGGTTTAGCCGAGAGGGCGTTTTGAAGGTATTTTGGCAGATGTTTACATATTACCTTGTATGTTTGTAACCCTATGAAATATTTTAGTTCGTAAGGTAGCAGAATTCTACCACCTATCTAAACCTGTAGAAGTCAAGGTTTCAATCTACCAACTTCCAGAGTTATGAGTCAACAAAGTCAAAATTTGCGCGCAATATGGCATTATGCACCGGGCGCAAAAACACAAAGCAGCAGCCCTGGTCTAGACAAACGAATAGTATTCAAGGCGGGGCCGAATGTAAGATTTGTAGATTGTGGCGACTGGCTGGAGGAGGAGCTTGCATTTCTTAAGAAATCCAAGGCATTGGGAGACTTGTTAGGCGATTTGGAATATACATATGATAATTCCTTCGCAGATCCTTCGTTAGGGGTCTATTAAATGAGGTTTTGCTGCTGCTGGAAAACCTGCCGTTTACAGTGATGATACATGTAATTATCTGAATATTTTGATTTCCATCAATTACGACTGATGGAATTGATTGACGCTTGCATGAACATGTACTAGACCCCTTAAAGCTACACCTAGGATGTTAAGAGTTGAATCAGCCGACTCCAGATTCACGCCGTGAACAGCCGCGAGCACCCGTTTTCTCGTCTAGCTCGCTCCTTGTTTTTCGGTGTAAATTCTCGCCGTGAATTCACGGAGTGAATGTGGAGGCGTCTTTACATCCTTTTCTCCAATGGAGGTAAAATAGTAAAGTATTATGCATTATTGAAGGAAATTTAATTCTCTACATCCGTTTTGTCGGCATTAATTTTTGCCTGCATCGTTGAAGAATTATCCGGTCAAAAAGAGCCAAGGAAATTGTGAGGCAATTGTTTTTTTTTTTTTTTTTTTCGAAATTACAGACTTTCAAGAGGTGATATCTCGAAAACTATACGACATATCGAAAAACTTGGCTGAGTAAAACTTATAGAAAACTTAATCAACTTTCATTTCGACCACTTGGTCATGTCTCTAGGATGCATAGTTTCCGAGATATAAGATTCTACCATCTTCTTTTACATTGTGGGTACAACCACTTATTTTATCATTCTGAGATTAACAGTTATTTTATTGCTTGGCATTTTTTCTAGCCCATACTGTTATCATCTCGAAATGAAAAATTATATGAAAGTAATATTTAATATTCAGCCTTATTCTCGTTGTCGAGTGACGTGACGAATATGTCACTTCGAACTTAATTTGGTACTCGCAGATTTCTAGCGAGCAAATCGACAAAATTCGTATTTAATTGCCGCAAGGTGACGTGTAAAGTGACATTTTCCTCGATACCTGTGTAGATATCGACAGTTTTAATCCAGTGCGTCCCTCGTAGTCACGTTACTCGCCAACGAGAATACCACCTATTATGTTCATCATCGAGAGGGATAAAACTTTGCTTGGATGCAATATTTTAGCTGCTTCCCTTATCGCTTCCAGCAAACAAATATTCATTGAGAATCGCAATCTCCACTTGCCCCTTCATCCACAGCGTGGCACCGAAACAGATCGAACAGTGTAAGAAGCAATTCAAATCCTACTTCTCATCGTAGTTTTCGTATTGCGAAGCGAATTCAACTTTCGCTGATGGACATAATAATAAATATTGCTACCATATTATTTTTCATTTCGAGAAGATGACAGTCTGGGATAGAAAAAATGCCAAGCAATAAAATAAATGTTAATCTGAAAATGATAAAATTAAAAAAATTGTTGTAGAATTGATCAATTTAGATTTAATTTTTATTTTTTTAAGAAACTGCAAGGGAAGTATTGCATTACTTGCTTTCAAAGACAACGCCACTGAACAATACACCCTTAGTATGTAGACGTTTTGACGCTTTATTCTACCGGTGCTTGTCCATTAGTAAAAGTTTTTCATGTCGCGGGACAAACAGTCGACAACCTTTTACATTACAAAGAATCACAAAAAGCATCAATAGTAATGCATTCGAAATCAATTGTTATAGGACCCCTTTCCCATCGGGAGTTATACACCGTATATACACATAAAATCAATTTGCCGCTATTCATTAATTTATAGCAACGAAATTCAATGAAGGCAGCTCTCGATCTACCTTCTAAAGTGGGGTTAAACTTGGTATATTATAAATTCAGGACAAAACTATTGCCCCTCCATTATACTCAACAAACATGTTATTCAAAATTCAATTTGGCTCGTTTACCGAAAACACTGAACCCATATTGCGTCCCATGATAGATGGAAAAAAAAACCTTAACAGGTCCAGAGGTATCAATTTTACCTCTGATAACATTTGCTTGACAAAGCCCATTCACCCCCTACACCCCCCAAGCCGATTGAACACATGCTACCAAGGAAATCGTTAACCGAACGTGACGTCTATAGTTCAAATAGGGAAGGTTCGTAGGTCTTTATCCCTTGTGGCCTTACCATTAACTTGTCATTAATTTCAAGAGCACAGCACAGAACATGTTCGGCAATTTGGCGCGTATATCGGCCCTTTATACAAACTTTGCCTACCTATCATGCTCCCCTGGATCCTCGTCACTGGGGGATATATAGATGCAAAGAATAAGAAGCAAGACATTCAATGTAATGGAATATAAAAGAAAACTGTATACGTATATAGGGGGTATATAGGGGTGTTTTTTCTCACGAAACACCCACCATTCACAAACTGCAAAGTTTCATACTTCGTCACTGCATTTAGTTTGTTTCGTTTGGTGCTTCGAATACGAATCACGATTGCTGTCGTTACTTAAAGATTAATTGTTCAGATAAAATGGGAACAATACATGAAGGGAGAGGGAAAATTTGATGTCAGGATACAAATGATTTCTTTTCGAGATGAGGAAAACTTGCAAGGGAAAAACCAACAAAAATAAAAGGAAACTTGGATACTGGCAGAAAAAGCACGTAACTAAATCCTGTACGTTACACTATGGCGTGGCCCGCTTGAGATGTAATTTTTCACAACGACTACACAAGAATCCATTCCAGCATAACATTCAGAAGTATCCTTAGTTTGATAATATGTCAAGGATATTTGCCAAGCTTTATTGAATTTTACTTAATTGAAAGCTTTGCCATATGATAAAAATCTGTGACAGCAAACTGGGGGCGGAGGACATTTCTTAATATTCCAGCTTGTCTTCAAAGGATATTTTCAATATATAAGTGTCACACTAATGCCGTCGTCTTATCTTTATCAGCCTGTACGGGGATGTATATACGTGAGACAGTATAGTGTCGCCTTAAGAAATATTTTAGATTTATGTATTAGAGAACTTGTATAAACTTTAAATATTCCGTTTAATCTGTGGAGCTGCAGAAGCCTTGGTAAGTTTTCGAATAGGACATGTAAGGACCTTGCATGTTGTGTTCCTTATCTTCATCGTTATCGATTATCGTTTCCATTAACAAAAATACATATACTGTAGGTAGATTTCCATCCAGAACATTCGTCGCTTATGCAGTACTTTTACTTCCAGCAGTCCACAAAAAAATCTACCAGAATTTTTTGCCGAATTCAACTGAACCGAACTTGCAAACTTGCGAAGTCTTTTCGCTCTATTACACTAACGAATTTTACTAAAAACATAAAAAAAAACTAAAAAAAAAAATACCAGAAGTAGATGAGTACTTTAGATCGAAATCCTTTAAAAATGTCCCTCTTCAAAAGGGACAGCAGCATGCATATCAAAGAAGAAAATCTACCGATTCCATCCGACATCAAACGGTTCCCTTCATAGATAAAGATTACTACAGTAAAGAAGGCATTGCTTTACCTTGATAAAAAAAAAACTCACACACACATACAGAAACTCTTCTCTTCCTTCAGTGTCTTTATGGAAATGGGACGAGTTTTTAAGATGGATAGACAAAATGCTGAAAGAGGTCGCCATTGTATCCACGAAAATTGCCAGTCGCATAGTATATATAGTAAATTTAAGGATTGGTAGGGGATGTCCTTTTGTGTAACCTACTTGTCGATGATCGTTATCAAGGATAAGTCCTTGGATATATGCTATGTGACCTTTATAAGAGGACAATTTTTAGAGTTTTGGAGCAAGGGGAGTATATATGGAGAAAATTGTACCTTTCTCAAATAGATATTTTTTCAGAATTTTTCATCACTGTTGAAAAATCCTTTCGATTTTTGTTTCAAAATAATTAAATATTTAACTGATATCTCTATATTTAAAAAAATTCCGTACCTTCCATAACAGAGTAACAGAACTTAAGTTTAAACAAAAAAGGCTATTTTCATTTTCAGTCGAATTGCAGCAACTAAAGATGTCTAAAGTGTGTTCCCGAGTAAAAAAAATTGGACTCTCAACGGGCGAATATCGTCCGCTTGGTTGTTTAAGGGGCATATGATGGCCTTTGAATTTTTAACCATTTTTAATATGAGCGCATACGGCCTCACGCCGCTTAAACTTGACCAAAAGATTTAAATAGCCAAGTACTGAGCTGTACAAACGGGCAAACGTCGGCAAATTTGAATCGAAAAGGCAATCTGCATAGTGAACGACCGTGCAGTCCTGCAAACGACCTTCTGATGCCCGTCACATTGCCGAGTGGTATGTTTTTATCACGGTCGGTTTTCCCCCGATGTAAGGCCATAATTTATTTTTACTTCTGAAGGACGTTATACAGAAAAGGAAAATAAAAAAATTAAACTCGCCCGCAGCTAGCATGCAGCAGGTACGCACTAGCCCGCTCGTCGCCCGCAGCTAACATGCACGTTTGAATGAACATAAGACTCGCCCATAGGTAGCATGCAGCCGGCATGAACGATCAGTGTCAATGGGTCTTTTTCTAAACTCAAATTTAAAACGAACGAAAACAAATATTTTCGTAGAATAAATCATCTTACGCTTCTTAAAACAGACAGCCACAGGCACTCACTCTCCCCCCCACAGACCTGCACGAAATCGTCTGTATGGCTTTAAAAAATTAGGACGAAGAAAATGGGCAATTATCGCGGTGACCAAAGAGGGATGCTATTATTCAGTAGAACAGATCTCGGTCTATTACGTAGGTCAAGCAGCATTAGACATGGTTAGTGCTTAGCTGGGGGACTGCTTGGTAAAAGAACACTAACGCTTGGAATAATCTATGCCGATGCGGACGCATTTATAAGTTTTCATGTCTGAATTTTTTATATTTCCGTGCCTGTAATGGAAGCGTGCAAACATCACCCTAAATGCCTCCAAATTTTTTTGGGGCTTTTTTACTCTAAAGCCCCAATTCTACCGAACTTATTCAGATTTTAAAAAATACTTAAAAAAAATTTAGTAAAAGATTTTTGGGAATTTCAATCTCTTTAAACGGGGGCCAATTTTAGCCCCATACCCGCAAAGTTATGTGGCGGGCCTGCGAGCAATATTCAATGCTGGCCTTGCTGCAATGAGGATTCAACTTTGGAACGCAAAGTGACATGCCCGGAAGTAAGGCTAGCGACATATGATTAGGTTTTTCCCGGACCGGGTTTTCCCGTGCCAAATGGAACACAAGCAATTAGGTTGGCTACGACATACGTTAAGGTTAAAACCGAATAGGTTTCAGAACCGAAAAGCATGTAAACACGGTGGTGTTAAAATCGGGGACGGTTAGCCAAACGGGAAACACCTACATAGTCGTATGTCGCTAGTCTAAGAAAAGGAAGAAGGAGGTAGAAGAAATAGGAGGAGGAGGAGGAAGAAATACTGGAAGCCGCGAAGAGGATTGTAGTTGTCAAAGCCCCTAGGCCAGCTTATTGGGCGGTTTGTAATGGGTGGTCATTCCAACGCAGGCTCTTCTTTAGTAGAATGCCTAGAGTGAACCAATAGTTCTACACCATCTACTGAGAGGGATGGGGAGATGTTGCAGGTTGTAGTGGAAATACGTCCAGTACCATCATTTTTTTTTTAAATAAAACAACCAAAAGCTAAAAATGGTAATGTTTGTTGTTACGAGTATGTTATGTTAGATACGGTATAATTGTCATTTAAAAATACTTTAACTGTGACATTTTAAATCCATTGGAAATAAACTGAGGTATATTCACTAATTATTTAACAATCGATTAGGCAAATTAATGCGTTTCTACTAACATTTCCCCGTCCTTCCGCATTAATTGCTGGCAATCATAATAAAATTTAAACAGCATAACAAAACATTATAACACCATGTATTTTATACTAAACAAAGCTCAATTCTTAACGAAGCGCAAAATGCAATATTGATTACAAAGTGTTCCTTTGTAATTATGAGTTGTTGTAAGTTATCCACATTAGTACAATAAATATTATTTAATTCTCGCAAAATTTTCCATTTTTGGCTCTGCCCATCTCTGCTGATTTAAATACTTCATTGTAGATAAAATAATATAGTTCGACTAATACCACCCTGATGGTGTTTTAATAGGTTGTTTCACGCCCATAAATAATTTCGATATGTTAAATTTTAGCTTCACATTATTTCACACTTCGCTAACTGTTGGCCATTTTATTTTTTATGGAAAGCAAATAAACGATAATTCGATGAGTAATTGTTTTATAACAAAGTGTTATGTTACCAGTTTCAGGTCATGCATAAAGCGGTATTTAAAAAACAAAAAACAAAGTAGAAAGGTTTGAATTTATCGATACAAAAATATTTTACTCTTTATTTTTAATTTGTGGGTTATCTTGTCGATAGTCCATGATCCAAAATAGTGGTTAACCTCCTTCTGCTTAGGGCTGGGCAGTGACAAAGGAGATGTAGTACACTTTCCTCCTCGTCCAGATTCTTACTCTTACAGCTTTTGCAAAAATCCTAGGCCTCAAATCCTAAGCGGGTCCCATGCGTCCCTATCAGACAGTGTCCGGTCAGCTAAGCTGATCTGTATGTACAAGAGTGCAGGGCTTTCAGAGCCGCCTGACTATCTGAGAAGATGTCGACAGTCCGATTCTTATCGTCTTGCTGGTTTATGTACAGAACAGTCTCTTGTATGGGTAGAACCTCCACTGCAGTAATCGGGTAGTCTAGTCGGAGACTTCAATCCGGTGAAAAAAATCCTCCTCCCACCCGACCCTCAAGCTTAGATGCACCAGTAACTGCATGGTATATTCAAGACGTGGAGGAATGTGCACTCCGTAGTTCCTCGTGAAGGTTATTTCGGGTATGCAGAAGTCGGTTTTTGTGGGGATAGTAACAGAGTTCGGCACCATCGTGTGCTCTAGCCTGCTTCCGGTCCTAAAACCAGATTCTTTTATTCTAAGGGCTGCGATGGTTGCGCTTTCTTTGCCAGAAAATTTAAAGGAGGGAGGTATAGCATTACATTTATGCTGTAAACATGCTAAGGGCGAAAATAGTTTCCACTGCGATTGGCAAAAATGAATAGAATACACAGCTTTTCTATGAGTATGAAGGGTGCAGCACAATACGCAGACCACTCGACGACGAGGTCGCCGAGAGTGGCGACTCAATCAATCCAAGTTCTATTTCGTAGCCGTCGCCCCTCCAAGTTTCCTGGGCGGTGTGACACAGGATTGTGTTGCTATTCTCGTATGTTCCTTGCGCGTGTATAGCATTTCGGATGTCGAAGATGATTATTCTTGTGTGTGCTTTTTAATTTGTGTGCACCGTCGCCGTCGCCCTTAGCATGTTTACAGCATTAACTGTATCACCTGGACCATTTCCAGGTATTTTGCTACGACGACAGTCATCTTCCCTTCCTAGTCGCTGGAGTTGACTTCGTCGATGTCTGCGTTGAGGAATTGTCGCTCCGTGAACAGGTTACCGACGGCTCCGCCCAACTCAGAGTCTGTCGATGCATCAACTTCGCTCTGAACTGCGCTTTTGCCATTGATTTTCATGTTTTCTGGTTTATCGCCAAAGGTCTTGCTGCAGGCAACTTGGATCATTACGGCTTCCATGTCTGTTTTGTAGACCTACAGTTCGATCTATTGAAAGCCGTAGTTCAGGTGGATTTTTTTGCCAGCTGGTTCAGGCGTTTTTCATTTAGGAGCAGAAGTACTTGCATTGTGGCCTGTTAGTCTGCTCCGTTTTGATAACCCTCCAGTTATCGGTGTTAATGTGAGAGTTGAAGGCCTTCAGCATAGTGAGGATTGCCTCAGGCTCCGATGGAGCTACTGGAAACCATGCTCTGGCCCTCGGATTTGATGGTATATCAGCGGCATTAACAGCCTTGAATCGGGCGCCTGGGTAAACTTGTCCGACTCTAGCTACCACAGCTTTATATAGCTCTGCGGATCTGGTGTTGTCATTGGTCGTAAGTTTTATGCTGCCTTGTTACCAATCGGCATCAAAGCATAAGAGGGGAGGTCCTGGGTTGTCTTGGAGGACCTCCATAGCCACTTTAGCGAGGGCGACTTGTACCCACCGCCATTGGTGTTTAGGAATCCTCCCATTATCTTTATTTTCGACCAGGACGCCGATTATTTTGCGATCCATCACTACTTTTGCGAAGGATCTCGCTTTAGTTCCGTGCGTCTTGAACTTTTTCGGAACTGGACTGTGCGTCCTTGGTTCCTCCACAGATCATTGGCGTCTGGTATGACTTGAATTGCCCAAGCAAAATCTTCCTGGACTTTGGTGTAGATCGGGTTGGTGGCCAAGCGGCGAAGGATTTTGCTGGCCACCGGCCACCCGGACTTCTTGATGACCTGCTTTTGTAAGGTTCGGTCTTTTCAGGTCCGTGGCCCTTCCGCAGACCATTCGCTCACCTGATCACCCAAATGCCGTACCCGCAAGTGTGCGCTGGTTAGCGATGTAGTCGCAAGGAGAAGAGATTTGCTAGTGTTCTGTTGGGGGTATTTTTTCGAGGGGTGGAGCTTGTGGCTCCACTTCCACTTGGTTTGGGTTGGCCAGGGGGTACCGGAGCCTTATTATTTGCAGGATTTTGTGGTCCCTTCCGGTGTTCGTTAAAGGGAACCGGTTTCTTTTTTTGTAGATATTCTTTTGGATGTATCCATAATTACTCCCACTAGTAGCGGAGAAACGAGGTCCACCCGGGCAGGTAGACGTAAAATAGGGGGGACGAGTGTCCGCTACTTTAGAGAACGCATTGCCCAGGGTGAACCAGGTTTCGTCACGCATATGTGGAGGTCGTCGTCATTTAACCCCGATATTGTACTACCTCAAAAGAAAAAAGAAGCACCTCTTACATACTCATTTTATAATCGTGTCCTATCCAACACTACTTTATACATATGTATCTAAAAGGACAATCCTCTCAAAAAATTTAACTGAAGTGAAGTGAAAGAGAGTCCCGCAACTCTTTATTTTGGTGTCACAAATAATTTCTCAAAAACCTTCTGTTAATTTTGTAGCCGGCCAGTCATCTTTATGGACTTTTATATTTTGATGTTAAATTTTTTTACCCAATTTTCAACACTTAAAAAATGTATAATGAATTTGAATCGCTCAAAGTTGAATTGCTCCCACTAAGCGAAAGTTCATAGCAGAAAATATTTTATTTGCGAACTGAAACTTCTTCTTCTCTACTAAATTTTAGTTAATATCAACATTGCATATTTCCAGGAAGAATCGGATCTTGTGCTTCAGTTACAAAGCATAACGAGCACGAGTTCTGCGAGACAATTTCAACTGAACAATAGTATACACAGTTTTATTGACATTCCATGTTATTTATCCATTATTCATAAATCAGTAGGCAGTTGTCCTTGCGCCTCCTCGGCTCTGTAACATCAAAAACAAAAACTCGGAGAGTCCTTCCAACCGTGGGCACTACTAATTAAATTTCATTTTTGAAGCAGCAACAGCGGCAGCAGCACCAGTCGGTAGGCAGCAAACGCTTTTCACAGCTGAATGAAGCGTCATGCTTTCTGGCCTGTATGCTGGCGGTTGTCCTTTGATGTGCTATAATTATTTACCAGAGCTGTTAACCAATTGCTACCGGCAGACCAGAATATCCCACATTGTCACCAAAGCCATTTTTGTCATTTATGCTCCAGCAGAGCGCAATCTGGAATCTGGGCTCCTATTCCGAATGCCGAATGCCGAATGTGGATTATTGTCCTTGTTGACTGTTATAGGAAATCTTCAACAGATACCAGGGATCAGAAATGAAGTTTAGTGAAGTGGTGGGGGGCCCGCATCAAAGTCTGGGTCTTGCTTTTTATTGGGTCTTACGCGAATTCCCCTTTGAAGTGCCTTGTGCCTTTTGTTTTAGGCATTTGCTACGTGTGGTAATTACACACCACCACGGCTAATTAAAAATCGATACTGGAGCTGAGCACAATCTCTGAGCTGCTGTGCTGTTCATTAGCTAGGGGAAAAAATTCAATCCTTCTAATGGGTGGGGGAGGATATCCTTTTCGGCTGCGTAAAATCCTTTTTTCTCCCTTGCGCCCCTCTCTGGCGCCCCCCATATTGATGAGCTTCGCTAATAAGAATTAAATCTTTCGACAGCAGCCGAACGTAGTGATAATTGGCAAGGATCGTTCGTAAGGACATGCAAAAACGTTTCTTTATAGATGGATTTGAGCGTGGCAAAAAGTCCTTAGTTTTTGTCTAATTCCGTTTCAAGATTTTTTTTTTTTAAATATACTACATCCATTTGCATAACCATTTGGGAGTAATTGGGCATGACCAAAATACACTCTCTCTGTTAGTACGTCTTTGGACCTATCATTTGTTCCCATGTTAAAGTTATTTGCATATACAATCCCCCAAAAATTTTTTCAAACGCTGCTCCACTAAAAGTATATCCAACTATCAGGGCGCTAGGACAATCATCATTTCCATAAAACATCAGAGGGACGTGTTAATCCTTAACATGTTCCGTTGATAAGATAGACGCACTAAACGACAACCCCTAGTTGTTTTGAAAACGAAAAGGCTGCCGTCTAGTATTTCATGTGATTTTAGTCACAAAACTAATTGCATTCTAACGAGAATATATTTGAATCTTTGTCATTATTTTGTGACAATGATCAACTAGTTCGTCTGCTTTCAATATCCTAGGAAGTTGATAACCAATACCAAAAATCGAAGACGTTACAAATGATTGGCAAAAATTATAGAATCCAGTTTTCGATTATTGGTAATTGTGATCTTGATATGAGAGAAAATCTCGGCATCGTACGATTTCGTTATCAATTGCCATCATAGTTTAACGAAATTGTTATTATATAAGAATGTTGACGTTCTGCCTGGAAATATCCATGTAATTCTCGATATTTACGATTCGTGTTCTCATAATATGATTTTACTATGTTTGGTTTGTTTATGGAGCATCTTGAGGAAAAGGAAGATTGTACAGTGGTTGGGTGTAGTTGATTATGATTGGATGAGCTAGTTCAGATGGTTCGGATCATTTTAGTGATTGTTAAAGTGATTTTTCCTGGTCTAGAAATGACGATGAATCTAATCTAGAATAAAGAAAAGGAGATACATACTGAAATAGATATAGTCTGAATAAAATTTTTGTAAAGGTACTAATGTAACGAAATTTCTCGCTCAAATAGGATTTTGAATCCTGGGGAAAACTCTGCATGCACACGGTGATTAAATGATTACAAAAAGGAAAAGCACTGAGATTTTTCCAAGGAGGGAAATAACGTTTTTCGAAAACAAAAAAAAAAGGAATCTGCGAGGAGTTTGTTTTGGATTCTTAGAAAGAAATCATTGAGAAAAATCCTTTTTATTCAGTTTTCGTAAAATGTGAATGTTCAATTAGTCTGGAAGAAAGGAACAAAAGAAAGTTCCGGGTATCATATGGAAGCATAGGGCACCTAAAGGAACTTAATTCACCTATAGGAACATAAAGTACATACCTTGATATGACTAAAGGTTCAGAAGTGTTATTATTACCCATCTGTGGGAACTAAGGAACCGAATCCAATGTATTTGATATTTAAAAGTATTAGTGTTTCGTAAAAAAATAGGAAGGCTGGAAGTGGTTAGATAACAGAACCACCATTATCAGCTAGGCCCTATAGCGCCGCTCTAGGTCCAGAATTGCCTGAAGGGTTCATTAATGTGATGAGAGCTGTACTTGAACCCATCTTGTCCATATTAAGGCTGCTAGAGACGCCGTATTGGAGTACTAGAGGAATCAATCGTGTGGAATCCTACAAGATTATTCTATTTTAAGATTTTATAACTTCTTTACTCTTAAAATATCATTTATTAGCTTTAAGTAGTTAGGGTTGTTGACTTGTGTACAGTGTCTTTCTTGTTTTTATACATTTTATTTTTTCAGTTGTTCTAGTTCACTAAGATTTTATTAAGTAACTGGCCTAAAATGATTATTGTTCCACACCTCACCCTTTTATCAGGTGTAAGTATTGTTAGCCTTTAAAGATCTAATTGTAGGAAGAAAAACGTCATGGTACCAGGGCGGGTTTTTTCCGCACCGATTAGGGGTCGTAAATAAATTACGTGAAGCGTTTTTTGCGATTTTTCAAATGCCATAGCGAAACTGAAAAATCATAAATCATAATTAATCATCAGCTCCAGAAGGCATACCCACGGAGATCTTAAATGGTGGGGAGAAGCTATGTCTCATCGCAGAACTATGGAGAAGCAGCAAAATGCCAGGAGAATGACTAGCCCAGTCCATAAAAAAGGTAAATTGATCTCTTGCTAAAACTACAGACCAATATCTTTGTTGAACTTTACTTACAAAGTGTTTTTACATATTTTATTTAATAAACTAAAGCCCATTTGGAAGAGAAAGTAGGTGATTGCCAAGCAGGATTTAGAACGAACAGATCGACAATAGACCAGATTTTCATAATGAGACAAATATTTGAAATATGCTGGGAAGAAAGAATTAATATACAAATAGCCGGCGGATAATGTGGGTATGGTGGGTAGCAGTACCACCCGAAAAATCAGGGTCTGTAAAATACTCAGCCTAAATTTGAGAATAACCGAGGTTTTATCTTTGAATTTTTCAAATTGCTCAGTACGTTTATCAAATTGTTTATGCTCCTGGCATTTCTTTGCCTTATTCTCTTTTCCACGGCTTCTTCCAGCTTCAAATTCCGGTGTGTAATCTTCCTTCCACCCATCCTCGTTCGTCATCTGTCTAGGATGTGTTGCGGTGGCCATTATCTCTAGTTTTCCTTTATATTCTGGAAACATGGGCATGACGGACACAGCTCCTATTCATCGTGCTCGAAGCGATGCTGGTATTTTCTATATCCTCCATGTACAGTCAAAAACTACGCGAGGTCGTAAAGCCGGATCTACACGATGCGGTGAGCGTTTGGTTTCGAATGTTGGCTTGCAACGATTGAGTCAATACCCACAGCAGCCCGAACGTGTCCAAATACGAGCCCTGGATGCACATTAGACGCATTGACATTGGACATTCGTAGTTCAAGCATCTGCGGCATGATGTGTCCTACCATCAAGCGTCCAACGTTGGAGGGTGTTCATAGCATCGTGTAGAGTCGGCTTAACTCACTTCCTTGCGCGCCATCGTAATCCATGACGTGAAGGACCTACAGACTGGTAACAAACTCGTCCCACCTTTCCCTTAAAGCTGTATCCGAATCTAATTTTCGAGCAGCAGCAGCTTTTAAATCAGAATTAGCAGTAGCAACAGACTTTTTAATTGCCCATACAGTTGCCGGACTTTGAAAGCACCAAGATTTGGATTAGTATGAGAAAGCAGCAGTTTGTCATATGACGACCATTAGCCAATAGGAACCGTTTACGGCTGCTGATCGTCGTAGTACTGAATTTGACTCCCCTCTAACATATTATGGATGATTGAGACCCGTGCCTTCTCTCGCCAGAATGTGTATGGAGATCATCACGCCATCACGCCCCCTACATTGTTGGACGCGGTCCTGCATGCGCAGAACGCGCTGAGGAGTGTTAGTCTGTATGAAAAAATGACAGATCACCTCAAGGTAACTCAGAGAGGAGCAACTGTTAAAAAAAGTAAAGCAAGAAATCTTGCCCGAAGTTACTCTACCACAAAAGGTAGAGCAAAAAACCGTCTTTTAAGTTGCTCCAGCTCAACACATTTTTCTAAGATATTTCAAACTTGCTCAACCTAGAGCAACTCATTAAACACAATTAATAGCGGACGATTTACCCGCCATAAAGTATACTTTAAAATTTAACTTTTACGGCTGCGAGTGAATGATCTGTTCCCACAATGTGATCCTTACAGACACTGGTTTTTTCTGTTTCCACAGCTTAAATTTTGTGCTTAGCCAGCGTCAGATTACCGCTTTCAGGCCCACTTTAATCCTCCAGATTGCTTCGTTTGCGCACATTTCGATCTCCTATGAGCACTACCTCGATGCGAAACCGATCTAGTTTTGGGCTCAGTGCGGATCCGTACGGAGCTCTGCGTATTGTCCTGAACACTATCGACCCATCTTCCGGTTTTTTTATGTGAAAGACTAAAGTCTCAGGAAAGGCCCTTTATTCTTCGCATAGAGTGCAATGTCGAACAGCAGCTTTAGTCGGGGACGAAGGAACTGCCACAACCTACCAACGATACGATTTAGTCCACCAACTCCCAACCATTACTATCGCGACTTTGACATCCGGGCATCGGGAAACAACTCGCTGGGGTGTGACGCCTCCTAAAACGAGTTGAATCTCATCAACCAACCGATGTCATGCGCTTTTTAGTGGAGCAGGGAATGGCTATAACAAGAGGAATCAGGGATGTAAATAGGGAAGAAGAAAGAAGGAAAGTTATGTAGGTGGGAGGGTAGAAAAAGCGAAGGACCGTGGGGCTAGCCGGGACTCGAACCCGGGACCCCTGGAATGACAGCCACACGCCTTACTCTCTAAGCTACCCGAAAACTTCGTATTGAGGCATTGATAAACTTCCTGAAATCCACATGATGGCTTTAAATATTGCCCACAATTGGTCAAACAACCATCAAACCTTAGGTACACGAGGGGTGGCATTGGCCCTCTTTTTTCTAACTAGGTAATTAATTTTTCAAATCCTTTAACTTCCAGCAATCTTGAGACGCTTGCCCATAAATTTCCCGATAAAAAAAGTTGGATTAAAATATACTTTCGGTAACATGATCATTAAAATCAATACCAAACGTCCTAACGTCGGCTTACACGGTCATTAATTAGTGTAGGTCCTGATTTTTCTCCAGCGATATTTTACTACATATATGTATATACTTTAAAAAAAAAAACAGAATGAGCCAGCGAGAAACTCTTTAAGTATATAATGACGTGCTCTGTAAAAACAGGAATTACCCTGGGACCATAAAATTTGTTAACAACTTCACTACAACGAGAGCCTCGACCACTGTTTATGTTTGATTTCCTGAAGTCCTTACCTTTTCCCCATCCAAAATTCAATTTGCGGCAGCCAAAGGATCTCTGGCTGGAACGTGTTGATAAGGATACGCTGCACTCGAGAGCTCTGCCAAAATAGACTGGAAATGTTTTGCTTTAATTACGTCGCCGTGATAAAAACCTTTTTTATACCTTAGAGTCCTTGGACTAATAGTATCAGAATTTTGCGCTTCCCTTTTTTTGTGTTGCTGCTTCTCTCTCTCGCTGTACTCGGGAAATTTATCTCAGTGTATTTCTGTATAAGCAGCTTAGGGTTGAGGCAGAGACGACGGAGATACACTCAAAGAGTTGAAGTCTTTTGTAATGGAAGCAATTTCTGAGAAGGATCCTGCACGCATACTACCTCTACGGAGTTTTCATATACATACATACTCTCGTAAAACCCTAGAATTTTCTGGCGGGGTATTAAGTATAAAGTAGAGTCCTCGTAGCGTAGATGTCTCGCTGTAGATGTGACTTTCAGAGGAACGTGAGGTTGTTACACTTGCATTAGGTTTCAGATTTGTGTATAAGCATATCCTTTGTGCATACTAAATGACAAAATTTCATTCTTTTGCGATACATGCTCGCAAATTGCTTAAAATGTTCGAAAAGGATGTTATGAAAATGGAGAAAGGATATTATTACGTTATTCTGGTAAAATTAGCGTAACGAAAAGGGAGCAGCATCAAAAATGACAACCATACGTTTTTTTTTTGTGTCGGGCATAAACGGAAAGGCTTCTTTATAGGACCGTGTTATAAGCATTTTGTCCCAAGGACACGACCAAAAAAAAAGGGAAAACTAATGTTTTTACATTTACTCAATTTATATGATCCCCTGGGGGTGGGCACGCTCATCCTGGAACAGGAACAAATTATATATGTTCATCCATATATACTAAGTGAAAGCGACTTTATCTCACCAATTGCGGGAGTGTTCTGCATTTTCCTAGGCAAAAGCCTTTTTACTTGACATTCTATTTCTCTCTATATACATATTAAAGGCATGTGTATAAAGCTCATGCACGGATGTTATGCCATGCTGGAAGGAATAAGAGAATAGAGAGTATTCTAGAAAGATTTGCACCAGAACGATGCCTTTGTATAAAGGAAAATGAAGTGTTGGATTACACGGAATGGAGGATTCAGATACTTTATTGTTGGGGGTTGCTTATGTGATGACAGTGTGAGCTACACTACATTAAGTGTTGATTGCTTGTTTGAAAATGAAAAATAAAAAAAAAAAATAAAAACAGAAACAATTTTCAAATATGGTTTCTTTCTCTTTAAAAGACAATGATACGCTAGACAGAATTTTATTTGTGCTCGTCCTTGTGCTCGGAGGCTTTGTTGTCTGATCTTCAGTAAATATGCATGTGTTGTAAAACACTTTGACTGACAGCAAAAGCCGCGAGTAGGTCATGTTTGAGAAACGATTTTCATGGGAATTTAGAAGAGTATAATATAAGTGTCAAATATATAATATATGTAGCTATTAGTAACTGGATACTACTATTAACTGAGATAATGCTAGTAACCACTGCCTTAAACCTACCCAAGTTTTATGTACCTACACTCACTCTATCCTTACTTAACTTTATAGTTCTCTAACTGACAAAATTTGGCCCTCCGCCTGCACCTGTGATAGGGCTCCAGTCGTACTTAGCCCACAGAACCTACCAGATTCTATTCCACCGGGCCAAGTCTAGAAACATCGAAGCCTCCCCTGAGTCCCACAAGGCAGTCACCTCGGCCCACTTCTTTTTATTCTATCAATTGATGACATTGTTGCCTTGTTAAATAACTATAAAATCCTTATTTGCGCTAATGATATTAAACTCTACCGTCACATAAGAAGTATTGAGGATTGCAAACTTTTGCAAGTTGACCTGAACACATTCTATTCTTGGTGTTCCAACAACAACCTGGTACTTAATATTAGTAAGTGTGAGGTTTTGGCTTTTTGCAGGAAGTGTGGTCCGCTAACGTATGACTATACTTTCCTTAACAGCATAATCTCTCGCCTTAACTCTGGGCACTTTCGAAAATTCACCAGTGGTAGCTACCGATTTGGTGGCGCTACCACATTGGTAAGCGAAACAAGGTTAGAGTGGTTAGTTTTTACCGAATGGAAGATGTAGTTAAGAGGTGGATTTTCGAAGAAAAATTTAACATATGTGCTTCTTTATGGTCAAGCGTTTGATTTTTATTCTCAAAACTTTAATTTAATTAATACCTACATATTTACTGAATGCATTTTTATATTTAAAATGCAGTTTACTACAAATTCTGTATATTTTCAAAAGAACTTTTAATTAGTTTCATAAATGTATCACACATCTTTCGAAATACCCACTCTGAAAAACTCCGAATTCTAAAAAAACTGTCACTTGCATAATTTCAAAATCGAAAATATTTTCCGATCAACCACTTCAACCATCAAACGAATATGGTTCCAGTTTTCTGAATATTCGAACATGGTAAGTGGTAACTTATGGTAAGTGATCAATTTTCGAACATGGTAGATGAACTGATGGTTCGACCGGTAGCTACCGTGGTGAATTCCGAAAGTGCCCTCTGTGATCGATCTGGTGGTCAGGTTTGAAAGTAAGATGCATTTTTCCAACCATATTAAATCTATTTCCTCCAAGAGGAGTTCAGTCCTGGGATTTATAAAAAAGGGGTCCGACGTATTCAACAACCCCCTCATCACTTAGCATTTGTACATGTCGTTAGTGAGGCCTTTACTCGAATACGCCTCTCAGGTATGGTCTACTCAATACTCCTCCCAAGTTGAAAGATTCGAATCGGTTCTAAGATCTGAACTTCCTTGGAATGACCCACATATCCTTCCGCCTTATGAAAACAGGCTTAAATTACTCAACTTAAGCCCCCTACATAAACATCGTGAAATTGGCAGACCCCCACAGACCCCCTACACCCAATAGTGCACTCCATGCATTTGAAGTGATGTTATAGATGAGCTAGATAGCGTCAATAGAAGGTATAAAGAAAGTGGTTGAAACATAGAACGCGGACATGTGCCGAATATGAGAAGGTTGTTTGCGGGACTGTACGGCCATACACCATACACACACCGATGGGTTCTTCCCCAGTTGTTTGTCTATTATGCGAATAAAAATAAATATAGCTCTACTCTACTTTAGGCCGACACTCGGCAAAACTATAAGTTAAATTGACGCAATTTAACTACTCCAAAAAGAAATCATTTTGGGTTGAAGTGTGGCGTCCGCACCCAACAAAACTCAAAACTCACTGCGTGCATCACATCTTGAAATCTGGTGATCATGCTCCCATTAAAAATGGTCTAAAGTTCTATAGCCGTATGCCCCTTAAAAAGCCAGGCGGCCGGCGTTCGCCCGTTGTAAGGCCATTTTTTATTTTTACTCGGGTAGTATATAACGTGTAAACTGTTACAAAGTAAAAAGTGTACCGATTCCGAAAACTTGTTTGTTCGGATTTTCTTCACTCCTCCCCTATATTTCGGCTGGGGTTGTTACGTAGAGCCTGAATCCTTCTCGTTGATACTGGCAGGGATTTCATGATTTCCAGGACGAACTCAGAGTCCCCAACTATATTTTTCAGCAAAAAAATGCTGCTGTTCATCGGGCAAGGATCGTTGAAGAATGGTTCCAGACCACCGAAACACCGACTATTTCCTGGCCAGACCGAAGCCCAGACCTAAACTTAATTGAAAATATTTGGGAAGTGCTAGTCCAAAATTGTTGTCGAAACTGTGAATTTGGAATACATTTGAAAACAGCAAAGATTTTTTATCATGCTAAGTACCTAAGACCCCAGTTTCAGCGAGATCACATTTTGTGCTAGCTTTCAGTCTAAATTTAAAATCTGTGCTCGAATTTGCCGGGGAATGCCCGCGCGTACAGCTTAGTTCTTGGTCATTTAAATGGGTCAAGTTTGGCCGCCTTGAGGCCGTTTGTTCTCTCATCAAAAATTGTTAACAAAAGCCCCTTAACCCCTTATCAAGCTAAGCGGCCGTGATTCGCCCGCTGTAAACCCATTTTTTATTTTTACTCGGGTTTCCATCGATATTATCATCTTCAAGCTGCTGTTATTGGTTTTTCCCTGGGTGCTGCCGTTGTTTGTTGAGGATCACCCACCCAACTTCTGAGAACGGAATCTTCTTCTGTTATTACGAATTGTGTAGCACACAGCATTCCTGTACAATTATGTTTATATTCTCTATTCTATTTTCCTCTTCTGAATCTTTCTTTCAGGTGTACCAAAAACGTTTTCCACAACTCTCCGACACCGTCACAGTATCTTATTGAAAATTCGTTGTTCATCTGTCATCACACAATTGAAAGGAAAAGATTTCAAAAGAATTCGGCTCAGTCGGAACGCTGAATCTCCTATGATGACAACAGGCATATTTATATCATTTATATTTCGAGTCATTCCTTTTATCAACTGGGATTGCTCATGATATGCTTTTAAAAATGATGACTTAAACAATCCTGAGTCGTTGCATTTTCCTGGAGCTCCTTCATGAATATACATGAAAAGATATCTGAAAAATAGTTGTTACAGGAACTAACTATGTATTATAGATACAATATAATCTTGCGTCAATCAAAGCCATCAAAGCAATGGAGTACCAGCCCTTATAATTGTAATAATCAAGCGCTTCGTTTTTTGTTGGGGAAACCTCGGTGTGACAGCCTTCTGGAAAAATATACTGACTATTCGCCTGTTATACTTCTTCAAAAGTTAATAGCTTCACTAAATTATTTTGTAAAATATTTGGTAATAACAACACCTGCACATCCATTTTGACACTTTACAAAATAACCAAAACACGTGAAATTAACCATACTGTCAAAATCGCCGTGTATCATATTTGTAATTTCAACTCGAAATTGAAATAAAATATACTAGATTTCGACGTCTGTGTGTCTAGGGTAGGTATAAAAGTGTTTTCACTTCTGCAAGTTTATTTGAGACTGACACAAAACCAAACTTGCGCAAGTTACTTCTGGAAGTCACACTTACGGATATTTGATTGCTACGGTACATACAGCTTAACATCAGCATCGATTTCAAAGTTAAACTCATAAACAAGTTGATCCGAATATTGATTTTTTAGTGAAATTTAGTAGCTTCAACATATCCAGCGACAAGGAGTCGCTTAATGGTATTAACATACAAACATAGATCAACTGGATCTTCAAGCTTATTCCGGCATTAGCTTGAAATATGAAAATTCAATAAAACCCCCAGCGACATCATGCTGCCCTATTAATTTTGAACAGCTATCCTTAATAAAGACAACAATATCTCTCTCATAGGTAATATACTTCTCCCCCTTTAAAGAAAGTTTTTAAGTTATTTTTTTATAAGTTGATCTGTTTACATCTCAATATCCGTTATCGTCCAAAAAACCCATTCAAACTTCTTTAGCTTCTTATACTGTCAAAAACAAAACAAAACAAAACAAGGACCGAAAAAAGCCGGGATATGGGAACAAAAGTCCCTGAGAAAAAAGTCCTAGTCAAAGTACACCAACATAATTCACGGGGCTCCATTTTTACATGCCAT
Source organism: Thereva unica (assembly GCA_949987705.1). Taxonomy (NCBI): domain Eukaryota; kingdom Metazoa; phylum Arthropoda; class Insecta; order Diptera; family Therevidae; genus Thereva; species Thereva unica. Next base: position 150,607,168 of record OX465283.1, read on the forward strand.
TTCAGGCTGGGGAAAACAAAACCCACACATAATCTCCAACACATCCTCCCATCCCGGCGCACGAAAGTCGTTTGTGCTTAAAACTTTCCGTCCGGTGTATTCACATGTGCGCCCTTACGCCTATCAGTCATCGATTTTACCCTTGATCCCTTATCCTGGGACGTGGATGGAGCGAGGACTAGGGAGGAAACAGCGTCTGAAATTCCACTTATGAAAGATTAGATTTTTGGGCTTAGACAAACAGGCAAATTCACTCTGGCCCCAGAATGTAGCACAGCAGCAGCCGAAGCAGCAGGATGCGAGGCATAGCGTACATTATTGGGAAAATTCGACGACGATAGCAAATATTCGAATCCTTGAATCTTCCGAATCCTCGATATCGGAACGTCAATGCAAACTGAAAATGCGAGCACAAATCATACACGATAACCGCCGCCACCACCATCGCCACCACTACCACTGGCATCGTTATCATAGCCACGGAAGCAAGTGTAGAGGAAGCCATGATATAAAAGGTCCTGAGATCCTTTTGATTTACGTGCAATCATCCATAAGCAGCTGTACCTGGAGGCGACAGGAATGCTTGTTCTGCAATACCCAGAAAACTTTGCAAGGAAGCAGATTTATGAACATTTCGATGCCAAATGAATAATCAAGGGAAGGATTACGGGCTACGGTTTCCGGGATTCGGGATCCAGGATTCCGGTCTCAGCCATTCCCCATTTTCAGCTCAGCTATCAGGGATAAACAAAATTTCCGGCATTTCTAGTTCTTTTCATCAGGAATTAGCAACCGAAGAAACAAAACATTCGTCGGAAGCTCAATGGAATGTGAATTTGTCGCCCTTTCATGGGAAACGAGGAAACGCAAGGATGCGAACTTAACCGGGTAAGATACGGTTAACTCCTTTAATGGCGAACTCTATTCAGCGGACGGAAGCGGTTCGGCAACGAGCAACTTTTCACGGCAAAGACATACTCGCCATGTTTTTTTTTTGCTCTGTGTTGGCACGAAGATGCTTTTATATTTATTTAATTGTGTTTACATTTTATTTTATTTTCATTTTATGGCGGGAAAATGTGTTGTTTTTGTCCTGCAGGGACTCTCCGGCATAAATTAAGGTTAATGGAAGTGGTTTTGTTGTACCCTCGTCAAGGACGAGCCCTTACATTTGACAAATGTGCTTTCAGGCGGGCAGTTTTCGATGTTTGGTAATGCGAAAATTCGAAATTATATTTCAGGAGGAAGATCTGATAAATGCTTGTGTTCGTATTTTGGTAGAAACATTTTCAAAAAGTTCAATAGCAATGATTTTTTAAATCTTCTTCTTGGTATGCTCCTTCTCTCGTGGGACATGGCAGAAACAGTCGCCTTACAACGGACTCTATATGGTCCGCTTTCAGCACAGCCCAGAATCTCCCAGTTAACTAAGGCCTTTGTTGACAAGGTTCTCCTCCACGTTGTTTTTGGTTTTCCAACTGTGGGGCTTCCGTTTCACCGATAGAGTTGATTTTACACTAGAAAATAGTATACCGTAGGGGCTATTTCTGCAAAAAAAATTGGGGCGGTGGTGGGTTGTGTTTTCATAAGCAAGTGGGAAGCACTCAATTTTAGTAATAACGGTAATCGTGGGGGTAGTTTCCGATCAAGTTAGGGGGTTGGTTTCATTTTAATTGAATTCGCCATACCCAAATTAGTATAAAGTGACATTGAGTGGAGTGAATTAAAACTAAGTGTACACTCCGGAGTGGAGAGATCGTTTTAAGTGGACACTCGATTTGGTGTGAATAAAAATTCCCTCATTTCACTCATGGGAAATTCTTGGATTAAAGGCAAAAGTTTTTTTTTGGCAACTAGCAATAATAGAATTAAATTAGTAAGTAGTAACTGTTTCCGCCCTATGCCCATGATGGATTAAAGGGGAATAAAGTAAGTAAGTAATATGTTAGATTGCACTCATATTCAAATATTAAAGCCAACCCGACTAGAATTTCTTGGTTCGGTCCGAATGAGGTTAGCCTAATTTGACTGTTAGGCCCTAATGTTGAAACCTAATAAGGCCCAGAAGAAAAGTGTAACGCTTTTCACCTATTACCGCCGAACTAGAAAATCCTCATGAAGGTCATATCAGGCAAAAATGGATAGGGCCATATAATGCGTACCTATCGTTTATTATGTAAGGCGTGCGATAGATCATTGGCAGTTTTTCCCCATTTCGAGGGGTATTGTGGCTTAATAGACGCTGCTGGCAAGAATAACTCACCAGTAAAACTTGACAAAAACTCAGGAAAACTAAAGTATTTTTTTTCTCTTTTTCTTAATAATAAAAAATTGAAAAACCCCGAATACAGAAGTCACGACTATATAGTAGCCCAGTCACTTTATACAAAAAAAGGGTCAAACCCTGTCCTATACGAGAGGTTCATGTTTAAAGTGACTGGGCTATAGCCACCAAGAGTAGATTAAAGGACAACGACTACGGCGGATATGGAAACAAACAAAAATTCTCTCGTGAAATGACTTGCTTGCCTATATATGACTGCTGATTGACAAAAAAATGAGTTTACAATTTATTAAACCAGAGACATTAAAAAGTCTGATGGCGATTAAGCACATTTTGTTACTTAACCATAGTAGTTTGGTTTTACATGTGAATTATATCATGAAGGGAAAAATTTCAATCAAATTTCATCAATATACATGGGCCTCATAAGGATTTATGTATTCAATAATACCTAACGGGGTAAACACCTTCTTTCCCAAATAAGGCCCTTGTAAAATTTCCCTAATGAAAACCTAATCTTAGAGTGCATGCGGAGTTCCTCATGTATTTTGTATGAGGCCCTTGTAAGGTATTCATAAAACAAATTTAATTTTGTTATACCTTATATTGCCCTATGAGGGCCACATGAGGTCTTCATGAGGCAAGTCTAATCTGGTATACCGAACGTTTACCTCACGAGGCCCGTACATAACTTTAGGCATGCCTTCATTGAATTCTAGTCGGGAAGTTTTCACGGGGATGAATACCTAAATTGTAATGGACAGGACCAATTTATAAGTCTTGATGTTCAATGACTGTGATCTACCCACATGAATCTGGCGAAACTCTGCAATATCCAGTAATCTTAATGAAAATTCTGCAGGAGCCATTTTGCTCGGAGATGAGAACTTTGTTTTATTCACATCAAAATGAAGTATATTCATTTATATGGAGAAATGACAGAGTGAAGTACATAACAAAACCAAACGAATGTTATTTTTATTCACGCTAAACTATGTGTTCACTCCAAAAAATGAAGTGAACACTTACACTCAATTTTTATTCACTGCATAGCTTCCATAGTAAAAAAAATCACTAAAACTGCAAAAAAATTGTAAGTTAAAGAAATTTGGAATGGGCGGAGTTTAGCAATAGGAAAAAAGGTAACCGTTGAGTTCCAGGCCGTACTTTGTGAAAATCAAGAGAAAATTTGATTGAAAGGATTTTCCGACGCTTTCTAACTCGGGACAAACGTCAAAATTCGGAAAATGTCAAGAGAACAAAAATAAAACTGTGAAAATTCTCGACAAAAAAGTTCCTGTAAGGAAAATGGAGGGTAAATTTTTTTTTTCGAATATACAGGGTGTATTAACGAGTAAGTCAGAACGCCTGGCTATGGATAGGTCTTGGATAGACGAACAAAAAATTGCATGGGTGGGGAGAATCGTTACGGTTTAGCCGCTAGGGCGTTGTGAATTTTTTTTGGTAGAAGTTTACATATCACCCTGTATTTTTGTAACCGCTTGGCAAACGTGCATGAGCAAAATACCAGTGAACACAGAATTCCTTCACCTACATATCTGTGATGGTAAATACGATGTTTCTATCTTATCAACTTTTGGAGTTTTGTCAAACGGTTTAGCGGCTAGGGCGTTTTGAAATTTTTTTGCTTTTCATATTACCCTGTATTTTGGTAATTCTATGACCTACTCTCATGAATAAGTGGACCAATTGTCAGCCAATATTAATTTTTTTATATATCGGAAGAATTACAATAGACACCTAGCAAATTTGGCTAAATTCGTTCGCCACATAGGCCCTGAAATTTAAAATGTATAAGTTAAAAACCCGATACCGCTTTCAATTGGAATTTTTATGCAATTGGCAAATTCTTCGGCTATATTGGTGCGGCCATTTTGAATTTATAATGCTTTTATCATAAATTCATTATTTGAAACCTGAAAATCCCACAGATTTCGATTTTCATTGGAATCGGAATACAATTGGCAAATTTGTCGACCATATTGGCGCGGTCATTTTGAATTTATAAGTTTTGACCACAAACTCGTTATTAGCGACCTTAAAAAAACCTAGATACCAACTTTCATTGAACTCGGAACACAATTTTCGGTCATTTTTGGCCCGACCATGTTGAATTTCGAAAATCGGACTTTGAGGTGTTTCATGGAAGTTCCCCACGAGCCTTCGTGCAAAATTTCGAAGCTCTGTGCTGTGATGCCTCGTGCGCCCGCATGCATGCATACAGAAACTTTATTTTTATTATTTCCTTTGTGGTGGTGATGATGGGCTGAGTGCCTAGGTCATCCTTACTAATATTATAAATGCGAAAGTAACTCTGTCGGTCTGTCTGTATGTCGCTCTGTTACGCTTTCACGCCTAAACCACTGGACCGATTTTAATGAAATTTGCTACATTGATAGTTTAGACCTTGGAGACGGACATAGGCTACTTTTTATCGAGAAAAAAGGGTTGAATGGGGTGAAATGGGATTGAATAGGTTGTAAGGGGGGTTTTATTTCTTTGATCAGATTTTCTCCAAACTAATTAAAAAAATCCTAAACATAAATAATGAAATACGTGTTTCAGGATTTTTCAAAATTCATCCCCTAATGGGGTGAAATGGGGTTGAATAAAGAGGTTGTAAAGAGCGTTTTTTTCTTTAGTCAGAATTTCTTCAAACTTAGTAAAAATACTCCTCACCATAAATAGTGAAACACGTGTTTCATTATTTTTCGAAATTCATTACCTAAGGGGGTGAAATCAATAGGTTGTAAGGGGATTTTTTTTTCTTTACTTTTTTTTTCTATTGTATAAAAAGTAACTGACTAACAGACAACGCACAACCTAAACCGCTAGAGCTAAAGGGCTAAAATTTTGACAGTGCATCCCTATAATGACGTGGACATCCACTAAGAAGCGATTACTCGAAATTCATCCCCTAAGGGGGTGAAATGGGGTTCACCCAAACCGCTGGAGCTAAAGGGCTAAAATTTTGACAGTGCATCCCTATAATGACGTGGACATCCACTAAGAAGCGATTTTTCAAAATGCATCCGCTAAGGGGGTGAAACGGGGCTAACCTAAACAGGTAGAGCTAAAGCGTCACTTCTCTTGATAACATATACATGCCAATCTCTGCTTCAAAACTTGCAGATTTGTTGAGCCGAGGTGATATTCGCAGCAATTTGTTTAAACTGTTTTTATTTAAAGGCGTTGCAAGGCACGCGGGTTTTATGCTAGTATGTATATAATTTAGATTTTTTTCTATTGGATAATTTTGTTTGTTGTTCTGTTGCTTTCAGCAATTCTGTATTCACAGTGTCTCAATGTTGTGTTATAATTTTTTTGGGTATAAGCGTATAAATGTACGTCGTGGTACCAGGGCGGGTTTTTTCCAGCCACTTAATGTTGAAAAATTTATAAATGCATAGTAATCTAACCTACCTTGTCTAAGTTAATCACTATACTTTCTAGATTTGATTTTGATTTGGTTGCTTATTTGTGCGTATTTCCAATAATGTAGTATTACAAAAGGTGTAAAGATTTAAAAAAGTGCTTGAGAATTATTGTGTTTTGTTTAAAAAGGAGGAATTTTTGTGTTCTTTGAATTTTTGGGTAGGATGACGTACTAAGGCAAAATCAGGATTCCTGGAATTTTTTCACGGGGACACCATGCTCCCCTAAGTACTCCGCGTTCACTCTGTTGGGGCGCGTGTAGGTAAGTGGTGGTGCAGGTATGTATATATTTGGTATTTCCGGTGTCTCAAGAATCCACGGCCCCTCGACGAGTCCGCCTTACGCTTGAGGGCCGGGATACCGCCTTGATGATCAGTTTGTGTGAAGTTTGTGTTAAATTTTTGTTTGTTGTGTGTGGATCTGAGGCTGGCCTCTTCGGGCACCCAACCTGAGACCCCACATTACACTCTTGACTTTGAGTTTTAATTTGAACGAAACCTTTTTGTTCTGTTATTTACTACAGTACTGCTGGGTAAATCGCTACCCTTGGATTGAAGATAAGCTGACGTTCATAAAAATAATGCTTAGAACGAGATTGGATTGAATTTGGAAGGTGTACAAGAACAGCCTTATCAATAGTAGTTTAGGTAACAACTATAAGTCATTGCCCGTTAAAAGTTTTGTAAAATCCAGTGCAGCTTTCCGGTATAATCGCCATACTCATCGCCATATTTGATTACAAAAGAACAAAATATCCATAAATTTTACGCGAAAAATATTAATACATTATTCAGCAAAGTAAACAAAAAAAAAACAACAACCAAGATAAATTTTTTATGAAGGATATTTTTCCGCATTATGTCTAGAATTATGAAAAAAAATGACCATCAACAATAAGATGTTCAGCTCTGCTAAAGGAGAATCCCTTAATAAAATGCCACCGCCATCAGCAACAAAAACAATGCCCCTGGAAAGTATTCACTGTTTTTTTGCTTTTATTGCTGTTGTTGTTGTTGTTGTTATTTTTTATATTATAGGAAAAACCCTTCTCTGCCTTTCAATACCTTTTATGACTTTCTAATGATGTCAAAAAGGTTCAACAGAAAATAGAAAGATAAAAACCTCCTTCTATGTATCTTTCCGGAAGTTTTAGTCAATGCTAAAATATTGTCCTTTCCTTTATATTTAATAATTAATTAGGGCCAAAACGGACCATCATTAATGTCAGTTTGATTAAAAGAGAGAGGGAGAGAGGAGAAAAAAATAAATTATATATATGTGTGTGTATAGGAGAAGGAACAAACGTTTCTGCTTTGCCTTCACGGAGAGCCCAGGACTAACGAAATATTTCCAAAATACATAAAAAAAATACATTTTTTTCGGAAGAAAGAAGGATGGACGTCAGCTTTCTTTCTCTCCATTTGTAAAAGGGACCATTCAGGAACACGAGAGTTATACGAGTCACGTTCATTTCACTTTTTTCATTTATTTTTTTCCATTAATTTTTTTTTTATTCTCTTGTTTTTTGAAAGGTTTTTGTTAAAGATTCATAAAAAAGGATTTTTCTCCCTTATCTGTTAATTAATGATGACTTAATGCGACTGAAATCAGAATATAAAATTTATTTTTTGTTTGATGCGAGAGATTTTTTACGCAGTACGCTCCAGGAGTGTATGAGGTCGATAATCTGGCTTTACTTCCAAGTAAATGGAGCACAGTGAGGTGAGTGACTCTACCTTATTGATGATTCTTCGATTGGATCCTGTCATATATGAAGAAGAACGAGGGTGTAAGCTAAAGCTTGTGATAGGTGTGAGAGACGGTATTTGGAGTGAAAGCCTTGGATTCAGAGCCATAGCTTAGGCACGTGTCGACTGTTTTTCAAAGAGAGATGTACGCTGTACGGATGTGCACTCATGAAAACTTAAGAAGACCCTACAAAAGCGAACGGATCTTTATCTTCTCTGACTGCTAACGTACCCTTGGTGAACTGGACGTTCTCAATTAAATTACCCTTGTTTAGGTCATCGGGTCTTCCAAGGCCATGAAAAGGCGGATGCCCTGGCTAGACAGGGTTGTGACATTATATTCATCGGTTCGGAACCGGGTATTGGAGCAGCCACTTCATAATTTGGTAAAGATGACCCTTGCCAATGGGACTTAGATAAAACCCACTGAACGATGAAGGTGTACCACCAGTATTTGTCAACTGTAAGCGGGTTCTTTCTGGAGTCAAAGACAAAAACAAACGATTCCTTCCTACGTCGTCTTGATTACCTGAATTACCAATTATGAAGATTTTAAATGGCGGAGGACTTCTCCTGCACGCTTTGCCTTGAGGAAGATGAGTCGGCTCTTCATGGTAGATGAACAATGGTACATGAAGAAGAAGAAACCCCTAAATGTTAAAACGTGTTCGGGTAAATTATGTTTATTGTAAATAGACTACCAGCAAGAGGCGTCATTTTAAATATCGCGCCATTTTTGATAGTTGACTAGTAAATCTATTTCACTTTCAGATAAGGCTCAGCGGCCACTGTGCTGAAAGCCGTATTTCGACTGAAATGTCACTTTTTTCAACTCGAACGATTTGTCACGCCACACCACCCGACTTTCAGCACAAGAGCCATTATATAGACCAGTTTAACATGGTCCAACAGTGAACCCACAAAAATAAATTTGGGGTAATTGCCCTCACCCTTTTGAAATTCGATGAAAAGTCGAATGGGCTTTTACAAGAGCCATATTATCCAACCAACTGTACGTCAAAATGCTTTAGCTTATTGTTGCGTTTTTATAATCTTAATTCTCCCTTTTGCTATATATCTCTCCCTCTCTTCCAGAAAGAAAAAATAGCCACACAACTGTCAAAAAGTTGAGTCAAAAAGGTAGGGAGAGACTTTGTACAAAAAATCGTCCCTTTCGTCCTCGCTTACCCTCTTCTCCATAAACGACTTTTTCAGCCGATCAGAGCTATTAAGAAGTTAACCCGAAGCTTTAAAACGCATTAGCCATGCATACAGTCGTATTCACACTTGCAGAATTGGACCCCTCGTTCAATTACAGAAGTCAAGCAGCCTGGACGTAATTAGTACTCAGTCGGGGACCACATTGGTAAAACGATACTAGCGATTAAAAATGCAATGTTTTCGACACCAACGCAGTGTGTGCTTCTGAGATTGCGGCGAACGGAGTTAAGCCGTAAAGAACTTCAGTTTTTCTTTGCCGATAGTCGAGGTAACTACATTCCTGACAGCTTTGTAGACCCTAAGGTTCACTTCAGTTTTATTTTCCTTATATCTTCTAAACAGGTATTCTCTCTCAGATATGAGACGTTTTATTTGAGAGCAGAGCCAAGGTGAGGTAGAGGGAAGTATGTGTTAAACTTTGATTTTAGCAAATGACTAGAGCAGGTGCTTGTACAGGAGCTAAAGTGTACTACTTGGCCGCCAAAGTGATGAGAGCAAAATTCATTGTTCCAGGATAGTGCGGATCATTCTTGTAACAGTTCAGGAGTGTTAATGGCCTTATAATCACGGTAGGAAAGAGATTTCTTCTCGCTGCTTTCATTTGCGAAGTTCAGGGAAAAATATAGGATATTGTGATCAAGATAACTTGATGGGCTGATTTGATTATGAAATAAAATATTTCCTATTTCCGACACGAAGAAGATGGCCAGCCTGGTTGGATTAGAAGTGTTACAGTACATTGGAAGTTGATTGACAGGCTTCAGGTCAAAAGTTTTGAAAATGGTTAGGAAACTATAGCAAAGTTCGCTGTAGAATACAATATTGACATTAAAGTCTCCTCCAACAGTGATGCTATTATAATTGTAATTACAATTAACTGGTTTCAACGATAACGTGCGAGGAGGAAAGTAAACGACCGTCGCAAGGCATTTCCTAATACCACACACAACTTCAAGGCTGAGGAACTCCAGGGCATTTAATATGGATTATTTTATCTTGAAAGGCCGAAGACCGTTCTTAACATAGATCCGCAAGGATGATCCTAACGATCGTTCTAAATAGACGACAGCCATCCGTTCGTTACAGAGAGCGGATTGCATTACTTAACGGTGTTGACTGACTTTTTTCGGCAAATAATTGACCGCCCAGATCGTGCGATCTACCACTTTACTCATTTAGGCTACGTTAAAAACAAAGATACACGATTCAAGCGCTCAGACAATTTTAGAGATGTCCTTGCGGGCTTCACTCTTCAAAAATGTGATAAAAAATTATATCAAAGGAATAACCATTTTTCGGAAGAGCCGAGGCAGATTTTGTATTCCATTATTAATCTCAGAGGTTGTACTTAAAATAAAAATATCATCGTCTTACGAAAGTCAGAAAACATTTGTATATGTATTTTCTGAAAAGTCCATATTTTATATTATTATATTTTGAGACTCAAACATCGCTTTTAATGCGATAATTAAATGTTCATTTTAATTTTGTATCGTAATATTATTACTCAGAATAAATTAATCATTTCCTAGCAACAAAAATCATTTTAACAAATTAAAAATTAAAATCGTATATAAATGAAATTCTCAATTGCAATTTGTAATTATTCTTAATTTAATTCCTTTGTATTTTAAATTATTTACGATTTCTGCGGCAATTAGCAATGCAAATGGCCGATGAACATTGATTATTAAATCCCTTTAAATGATATTGTGGTTTAATTAAAATTTGTTTTGGTAGGTAAATAGTTGAAAGGTTCTTTTTTCATTATAAGAAGTGAGTTGAAGGCAAAAATAAAAATTTCGTTTGTTTGATTAGGATTATCCCCTTATGACTAGGTTGAAAAGTTGAGTCGAGGTTGAGTTAAAATTTCAATACAATTATTATACTAAAAAGTACATATACAGACATGTATTTATATCATAATTACTTGAACATCCTAATCAATTTTATATTTTTGTTTTTAAAAGAATGAAATTTAGGTGAAAATTTTGCAAGAATCTAGCTAAAGTCTTGCTCTGGGTCTTGTTTTTGCACAGTTAATCTTGTTCTTGTTCTTGCAAGCATAAGTCTTGTTCTTGCGCTAAATGTGTAAGAACAAGGCAAGACTGCAAGAACAAAACCATTTTTTGCTCATCACTATCGAGTTGAGTTCTCTGTGGGGTTGAAAAAGAGTTAAAGGTAGGTATATGAGACGAAATATCAACTCGACCCAGTCAGGAGAGCTAAGTTGAATTGAGTGGATTCAGTTTCAACTGGACCCCCGTTTATAACTGAGTTGAAACCTGGTTGGAACTGGCTTGAAACTGGGTTGAACAAGGTATCAATAGCGCACCCCCTTCATATTTGCTTTTTCCGTTCCGCACATTTGCAAGGTGGGTTGCCAAGCGTTCACAAATTCAAAGGTTTGGATAAGGCGTTTGGCTTGGCTGTGCAAGCTTGGCAACTCAACAGCATGATGACGGGCTGTAAGCCACTTTATATGTATGCGTGTATAGCATGGGGATTCTAAGCCACTTTCTATGCATGCGTGTAAATGAATGTGTATGAATAGAAACACCATGACAGTTTGATCACGACTCAGTTCTTCTAAATCAATCACTCGCTAGTAAAAATGTTACTACTTAATACAAAGTTAAACTATAAGTGTTGACTCAATAAACGCCGCTAAGTGTTTAAAATGTGTCTACTACGGTTTAAACGCCTAAGGTGTTTTAAAAGTGTTTATATTATGCAAACTAAATATGCTTCCCTTCTACAGACAAAACTTCTAGAGACTTGGCAATCAGTATGACAAGCAGCAAAATCTTGATCATTCTCTTTTTTTTATATATATACTATATGAAAAAACCAAGCTTAGGTGTAACCCTTTGTACTACCAGTCCGTCATGTCGTTCAGTTCATGGTGCAATGACTAGTAGTAAGCTTGGTTTGAAGAATAGAGGAGAATAGGAAAGGTTAGAGGGGGTCTGGAGGGTGTAGAAGAAAATGACGATGAACCTCACGTTTGAACTCTAAGGTGTTGTACGAGTTCGGAAATACTGACTGCGGGAGATTATTCCACAGTCGAGTTGTTCTATTCATAAACGAACTTCTAAACCGTATTGTGCGTGAACGGGGGGGCTGTAGGGTATGAGGGTGAGCCGAGCGGGCTAGTCTTGTGTTGCGGGAAAAGTATTGCCGTGCAGGCAGGAGGTCCTGAATTTCAGTGGAACAGTCGCCATGGTAATAGCGATGAAGTATGGAGAGGGCTGCTACATTCCTACGGTGGCTTAAGGTGTCTATGGAGGCGCGAAAGGGGCCATCACCAATGAGTTTGAGGGCACGATTTTGCACCTTGTCGAGACAAGCCAAGGTGGTTTTTGGGGCGCCTGCCCAGATATACGAGTTGTATTCGAGACGCGGCCGAATGTAGGATTTGTATATTGTACCTAGCCAATGCGGCTGGCTGGAGGAGGAACTTGCATCTCTTGAGAAATTCAAGGCATTGGGAGGCTTGTTTTGCGATGTGAAATATGTGATCATGCCATCGCAGATGCTCCGTTAAAGTTACCCCTAGGATGTTAAAAGCTAAGTCAGCCGTTAGATTCTCTTTATCCACTGAGATAGGAGGAAGGTCGGTACAATTTTTGTTGGAGATCAGACAATACTTCGTTTTTGTGGCATTGAATTCGACGCGGTTCATTTCGCCCCAATGAAGAATCGATTCGATATCCCGGTTGATCGAAGTCGGCATCAGTTGATGGTGGAAAAGACAGGGTCTGGCACGTGCTTGTCTTATATTGTCGAAGGAGTAAGAGAAATTCAGAGTACCGTCATCAGCGAAGCAGTGAAGTGGGTTGGAGGGAATTGAGAGCAGATCATTAATGAAGATTAGAAAAAGTGCGGGTGAGAGAATTGACCCCTGGGGAACTCCGGCCGAAATGACATGTGGGTTGGATTCGACGCCGTCCAATATGTACTACCTTGATTGAACGACCTGAAAGAAAGCTCTCTGCTCAGCATACCTTCCTCATGACTCTACCGATCCACTACCCTCCAACAAATTCAAAGTGAGATAATTCCAATAAGAGCGGTGTTCAGGTCATCATGCGATGCAAAACAAATGCTCATCATGAAGCATGGGGCAGCAGTGAAGTCAACTAAAAGGTTGAGCACCTGTTTGATTTTCTCTTAACTGACACCAATAGAACCGTTAGGCAGGAGCTTCTCGGTAGTATGATGTCCACCACCCAACGCACCTAAGAGCATTTATTTAGCCAGTGAATGTGGGTAACGCGCTTCGTTAAAAATACCAAAGCAGAGACCAAAGGTTGCTAATACGTCTGCCCTTCTGTGCCGGCTCTGGTGGGCCCCTCCTTGAGGAACATTTTTAAGGATAAAGGATACCACAGCGAAGTGATTCCTTTAATAATTGTGCCTGTCTGGTCTAAAAGGTCATTGAAAACGGTTGGGGAGTTTAGTCAGTACGGATCGGCGGTCTCTTTTATTTGGGGGTGCACAAACCCGTCTTCTTTCGGATGCAGCATCTTTTCCAATTTCTAGCAATACGGCTTACACCCAGGCTAAATTCTTCACTCTGATATGATAAGCCTCACGTCGACAATGGAAATGTGAGTAAAAATAAAACACGCCCTTACAATGGGCGAATGCCGACCGTGATTGAAACAGAGTCCTCAGCCATGTAGTGACGGGTATCAGAAGGTTGTTTGCAGGTCTGTACAGCCAAGCACCACACACACATATGTAGATTTGATTCAGATTATATTTTTTGCTTAAATTTGCTCAGGACTTGGCCACTTAAATCTTTTGATCATATTTGGCCGTCGTGAGGCCATATGTGCTCCCATTAAAAATAGTTAAAAACTCTACGACCATCATAAAAAACCTTAAAAGGCCAAGCGGCCGGTGTTCGCCCGTTTTAGCCAATTTTTTTTTTTGACTCAAGAAATTGTCGATGAGGAAAAAATAAAGACTTATCTTGTACGGCAAACATACCATCTGTTCTTCTCAGCACACCATGTATATACATATATGTAGCATGAATTAGATCGCACTGAGGCTGCCATTCACGATCGTCAAACTAAAACTAGCAGTGTTACACAAAGTAATTGCTTCGGATTCTGTGTCATCTGTACTTCCGTTGTTCGTTTTTTTCCTTTTTAAGGGTTATGTTTTCTTTGGAGCAACACACATAAAACACACCTCAAGTTTATAATCGATACTACCATGGTGTTAAGATTGAAGTATGCTATTTTGTTTTAATTATGGTGCTTTCTAAGTGGCTAAGTCTTTTGTAGAAACAATGTGTTTTCGATCCATAGAATCAACAAGCTTCCGTTAAGAAGACTTGCCAAACTTAGAAGAGACTTGCCAAAGTGATAAAAGTCAATCGAATATATTACATAGAACGTTTAATATCTCTAAGTTATTAAAACAATTTTACCTAAGATCTTTGTTATAAAATGTTTCTCGTCATTCTTTAAGCAAAATATCTAACCATGCAAAGTTTTCCTTGATGCTTTTGAATTTGACATCTAATTGGCAAGTCACTCATGCTTAGGAATAAATCATACAAAAAAAACAAGGTCGAAGACCGAAAATCGTCAAACTTCCACCTCCTTCTGGCGAAGAACCTCGTTCAGGTTAAGGTCGATTTATTTTTCCCGATAAAAAAGCCCACACATTTTCCTTCGCATACATGAAAATCTGCATAGGTACCACACCGCCGCACCTTCGCCACCGCACCACCACCACCACCATCGCAACCATCATCGTCTCCAGGATGTATAAACAAGAGTCTCGTTCCATGCCTCGAAAGCGATGTATACATGGTATTTTGTTTTCCACTGAATTTCCCTTGAAATATATTAAATTTTACCCATGTCTACGCTACACGAAATTTAAAGGCTACAAAACTATTCTTTAGAAACAACATGCCGACATGAGGCACATTTACATAAGTAAACACAACACATTTGCACAAGCTCCTGGAAAACATTACGTGTCGAGTTCGAATCGAAAACGAGTTGGGAAAAGCGAAATTAGATTTTCGACAGAGAGAGAGGGAGAGAGAGCGAGGAGCCGCTGTCGAATCGTAATCGTTTCGAATAATACGATGAGAAAAAGGATCGCCATGGAAACTTGTGTTTATGTGGTCCTAAATGAAATTTTCATTAAAAATAAAAGATAAGGCATTCCTCCTCCAACGAAAAGTACTCACGAAATGAAAATGTCAGAAAGAGCGACATTTTCCAAGGATATGTATATATACTTTTTCTGGCAAAGGATTCTCGTGTCCCTCCAGCTACAAGGCGACGAATCGAGAAACTGTTTACAAGGATCAGGCATATGAAAATTGACGGTGGTATACACACCTTTGGCATTCCAGTTTGCTCTGTTGTGCCTTGTGGCTAAAGCAAGATAATCCGAAATGGTCATTCGACTGAACCCATCCATCTTAAGCTCCTTTCAGATTTCCTGTCCTTCTCAACAGTTAATGGAAAGGCATTATTCGGTTGAGTAGTGAAAAGTTTGATATTTCGAGCAGAATAACCGAATAAGGGTTATCTACGTCCGAGTATACGGATTTGCATTTAACTGTACGTGTCCTGTGTCCTTAGGTTGAACGTGACTTACATATAGATTTAATTCCCTGTATTCCATCTTGTCTCTGATGTGGCTTTCAGGACCGTTTCCCCAACCCATCTCCTTGTTGTATTCAGATAGAGAGAAAACGTAAAAACAAAACGTAGAAATTTTATGCAATGTCACTCTGTTTTATAAAGAATGTCTTTTTCCTGTACGTACACAAAATTTTGCTTGGTTTTGTGTTGTTGGCACAAAAGAACAAATTAACAACAACAACAAAATACTTGAGGAGGTCTGCAGTTAGCTTACGTAACTCAAATTATTCTCAAGTGCGAATCTTGCATTCATAACCCGTATTTTTATCATTCCTAGTATCAAGACTCAGACGGAACAACGTCTCAGCTGTATGGAGAGAAGGATTGCCAATGCCTTTGTGAAGTAAAGATCAGAAATGTGACTACACAGAATTTAAATTGAATTGATGCATGAAAGGCAGGAATACGACGAACCAATTTTATTAAATTTTATCGATTTAGAAGCAGTAACTAATGAAGGTGGGTCAAATGGTAGCAACGGCCTCAGGGACCTTTGATGGTGCCGGTACATCAAAGAGATAAATCCTGGGTAACGCCAGATGTGATCTAAGGTCTTCACGATCTAAGATTTTCCGCTATGCTATCGAATCCTACCTCAACCTCCACGAAGATGTAGATTTTACATCGGGTGTCCCCTGGATGCTCTTGTCTACACAAGAGTAACAGACGGAGGAGGGTGAAAGGCGAGTGCTTCGCGCCTCAAAACGAAGCAAATACCGGACTGATCCTACAGGTTGGGGGTTGGGCGGCAGGCTGTGGACTCAACGGCAACGACTCAGGCAACGGAATATGGAATTCGATTTTGGAACATGGAACGTCAGGACGCTCAACAGAACGAGCGCTCTGCGTTCGCTTTGATTACTTCTAAAAAAATATAACATAAAGATCACAGCCCTTCAAGAAACAAAATGGACCCACAGTGGTATAATGGATCAAAAAACCCACACGGTACTCTCCAGCGCATCATCAAATAGAAGAAGAGAGTTCGAAGTAGTATTCATGATAGAGAAGGAAATGAAATCTCTGATTCTGGACTTCAAACCAGTCCGCAATAGAATATGCACACTGCGCATTAAAACAAGGCTTCATAACATCTTATAAACGTCCACGCGCCCACAGAAGAGAAAACGGATGAGGATTTCTACCAAGAGCTAACAAACGCCATTAGGTTAAAACCGTCAAACAATATTAAAATCGTGCTTGGAGATATGAATGCCAAAGTAGGAAAAGAAGAGGAGTTCCTAGGAGTCATAGGAAAGCATAGCCTACACAACGTTACCAATGACAATGGTAGTCGATTGATCGGTTTCGCAAGCTCAAACGCAATGGTAGTAAGTTCAACAGTGTTCCCGCACAAAGATATACATAAGATTACGTGGCGGTCACCAGACGGAGTAACTAATAATCAAATTGACCACGTCCTAATTGAAAGAAGAGGGGCCACGAGTATTCTGGACGTAAGAACAATGAGAGGAGCGTGCTATGGCTCGGACCACTATCTAGTCAAAGTGAAATTGAGAGCCCGGATAGCAACTAAAACGCATAAAGGGCAAACTCAACCAAAATACGATAATAGATAAGCTAAAACGGGAAGAAATAAGAGATGCCTACCAACATGCTGTCGTACAAAACTTGAGAGAGGTAGATGAGCAGCCCAACATCAACGACAAGTGGGAACAGGTCAAAAGCAGCATAAAGGGGGCAGCAGAAGAGGCACTAGGCTGGGCCCCCAGACAGACTAAAATTGATTGGTTTGACCAAAACTGTAGAGCCACAATTGAAGAAAGAAACCAGAGCCACCGAGAGTACAGCGCAAGGCCAACAAGAGCAAGGATGGAAGTCTTCAAGGAAAAAAGAAAAATCGCAGACAAGCTGTGCAGAAAGAAGAAGAGGGAATATCTAAATAGGAAAATCCTACAGATACAGGAAGACTTCAATGAAGGGAGAATTAGACAAGCGTACAAAGGAACTCGCCAGATCACCAATAAGTTTCAGCCAAGAACGGACATCTGCAAGGACATAGATGGGAACTTGTTGGCAGATCCTGATAGGATAAAGGAAAGTTGGAGAGAGTATTTTCAGAACCTATTGAATCCTATCTCCATATTAAACGAGATTGCAGAGACAGAGGCATTTGTAATTCCCCAAGATAACATCTCAATAGAACCCCCAACGCGGGAAGCTGTAAAAAGGCAGAACAGCAACAAATCGCCTGGCGCCGATGGAATATCAGCTGAGCTGCTAAAGGAAGGAGAACCCCAACTATTACAAACCTTACACCAACTCATATGCACCATCTGGGAGGAAGAAGTTATACCAGAGGACTGGAAGAAAGCGATTATATGTCCAATATACAAGAAAGGAGATAAATTAAACTGCAAAAACTACAGAGGCATCTCACTCCTCAGCACCAGCTACAAAATCTTTACAATCCTTGTGAAACAAAAACCGGAACCTATAGCGGAAACCCTTATAGGAAAATATCAAGCTTTTAGGACAAACAGGTCAACATCGGACCAACTGCTGACCTTAAGGCAAATTCTGGAGAAAACCTGGGAAAGGAATGTAGATGTATACCAGATATATGTCGACTTTCAACAGGCATATAACTCAATAAACAGAGAGAGGCTATACGAGATCTTATCGGAAATAGGAGTCCCCTCAAAGTTGGTAGAACTGATCAAATGCGCCACAAATAGCCCACTGGCGAAAGTAAGGATCCAAAATGTTGTAACAGAGGAGTTAGAAGTACGTCAAGGGCTTAGACATGGATATGGAAGGCCCCCATGCTTTCCAACCTGGCCCTAGAATGGGTGATAAGGAAAGTGCATCAATAGCTACCCAGTCGGTAAAATTACGTGGATATGCGGATGACGTAAACATCGTGGGGGTGGGAAGGTCCTTTTTGGCAGCAAAAGAAGTCTATGTCGAATTAAAAGAGGCGGTAAAGGACATAGGCCTGAAGATTAACGAAGAAAAAGCGAAGATGATGCAACAATCCAGAGCAGGACGATTTAGAATGGGAAGAAATATAACCATCGACGAACATAACCTAGAAGTAGTCGATAAAACAGACTACCTTGGGTCTACTATCACAAAACGAAACGAAGAAAAAGAAGAAATAACCAGACGAATACTACTGGCTAATAGAGCCTTTTATGCCCAAAAACAAATCCTGCACTCAAGATTTGTACACAGGAAAACAAAACTCTCACTCTACAAAACAGTAATACGACCAGTACTGTGTTATGGTAGCGAGACTTGGACTATGACCCTGGACATAGAAGAACGAGTCAACAGGGTTGAAAGGAAAATTCTCAGATGCATAATAGGCCCAATCAGAGAGGATGGAATATGGCGAAGAAGATACAACAACGAGTTGTATGAAAATTTTGACGACCCACAACTCTCAACTTTAATAAAAATCAACAGACTGAGACTAGCCGGCCACATAATCAGGATGGAGGACAATCGTATCCCAAAACGGCTTATGGCATCAGAAAATTCGGGAAGTAGGCCAGTAAGTAGACCCAGGAGGAGATGGATAGACTCTGTGACGGCTGACGCAGAGTCAATGCTCAACATCCGGAACTGGAGACATGCTGCAAGGGACCGTCAAACTTGGAGAAATGCCCTAGAGGAGGCCAAGGCTCGATTTGGGCTGTAGAGCCATTGGATGGGTGGATGGAACTAATGAAGGTTTATTCAATTATACAGGAATGATAAATAAAATAAAACGACACGAAGTTCACTAAAAATACCACTCTAGTTTTCTAAAAAAAAACCTGTACTAAAATATGGTATAGCAAATCTGAGAAAAACTGCTGTATGTATATGGATGGTGTTTATCCCCACCAGGTACCTACAGCTTGTCGCGGTGGTAAGGATCGCGTCTCGGAGTACCATTGGGCTATGTCGGTGGCAGTAAATTGGGGTACCAGCGAATCAATGAAAGGGACACCCATTCTAAACAGGCCGAAGCTTGATATATCCTACCCTCCACTCTCAATCTACCAATTCCAACCCTAATTTACTCCCGCTCCTTATTAACATCTGTCCTGCACTTTTAATCCACCACAACCCAAGATGATTTCTGCGCCCATGGCTATGGAGTCAGCTAGTAACTAAAGAGTGCTAGAATAAGATATTTTCACCGATACCGGGGCAAGGTCGAAGCTTACAAGTGCATTATCCTCGTAAATGACTCTGCCAGAATGTCCGCATTACTATTACTTACATTGAAGATAAGAGAACATCGAACGGCCAAAACGAACAAAATTTTTCAAGTTAAACCCAAGTTAAACCCAGACCCAGAAATGCTGCTTAGCAAGGTGGGCAAAACGCTGCGCTAGCTAGTTGATTGTGCTAAGCTCTGTGAGAGCACTTCATCAGATCTGCTGCGTGGAAATGGCTCACTCACTTTCATTCTGGTAATTTGAATGTGAAATAAAAGTCACGCTCTTGACAATCACTGAAAAAGCGAGTAAACTCCAGCAAGATAGTCATTTTTTAGCAATGTCGATAGTTACTACGTGTACATGATGAGTTGAATAGTTCATTTGTGGTTGAATTGAATTTTCGACACGCGTTACAAATCACAAACAAAACACAGGGATGCTGCTGTCAAGTAAATTCGACTATTCAACTACTGATCTCGCGTCTATATGCATAATTTCAACTGAACTCAGGTCGCAGAGCTTAGCCGAGTTTATTCTACCCTAACTCAACTTGAATCGCGTCTACATGTAGTTTAACGGGCGATCAACCTAAGTTCAACTCGTCATGTATACGTACTAAGTTATGTGGAACTTGGCATTGACCACAAAATTATTTTGCGTCAATACCACAAAAAAAGTTCGAAGAATGGGTTCCTCGCTGCTGAGGCATATTGAAATCCCATAACTGCTGATTTAAAATGGCAATTCGAAGAGTTAAAAATCTTGGACAAGTGGTGGTATGCCTACACCAGCATTAGTGAAGCCAGGATTAATGGTGAAAAAGCTGTTGTTGCGTTATGGCTAAGTCCAGTGGTCAAACGATTTATTCTGGAGTCTACTACGGACAACAACAGAAGTAGGAGTTTAAGTCACGCTCAAGCTGTAGGTTGGAACGCAATATCCACTAGGGTGCGGTGCATTGTTTTGTAGTTGCGCTCATGAAAAACATCCCGCAAATATAAATCCATGGTGTCTGATATTGGCCAAAACTAGACATCCGCAGAGAATCGATTATCTCTCCGCAGCTACCGCTGTGCTTATTATACGGAATTCTCAATCTGGCAGCGACGATTCTGGCGATATCCTTGCGTGGCCTCACCTAGAGGTGTTGCAAACGCTTGTTATAACAATAATCAATAAAAAGCTGATGAAATATCTAGAATCCAATCAAATTATACACGACAGGCAATACGGCTTCAGATCTAAACGGTCTACTGGCGATCTGCTTTAAACACACAAGCACGGAGCGTATCAACCAAAGCATTCACAGCTTTGGCGAGTCTAGTCTGGTTGCTCTAGATATATCAAAGGCTTTTGACAGAGTATGGCACCCAGCTCTGTTGAATAAACTCCAAGCTATTGGTATACACTTAGTTCTAAGGAACTGGATTAAGAGCTTTCTTTCAGGCCGTTCAATCAAGGTAGTATTGGATGGCTTCGTATCCAACCCACATGTCATTTCGGCCGGAGTTTCCCAGGGGTCAATTCTCTCACCCGCACTTTTTCTAATCTTCTTCTGCTCTCAATCCCCTCCAACCCACTTCACTGCTTTGCTGATGACGCTACTCTGAATTTCTCTTACTCCTTCGACAATATAAGACAAGTACGTGCCAGACCTTGTCTTTACCACCGTCGACTGATGTTGGCTTCGATCAACCGGGATATCGAATCGATTCTTCATTGGGGCGAAATGAACCGCGTCGAATTCAACGCCACAAAAACGAAGTACTGTCTGATCCAACAAAAATTGTACCGACCTTCTTCCTACCTCAGTGGATAAAGAGAATCTAATGGCTGACTCAACTCTCAACATCCTAGGGGTAACTTTAACGGAGCATCTGCGATGGAATGATCACATATTCCAAATCGCCAAACAAGCCTCCCAATGCCTTGGATTTCTCAAGAGATGCAAGTTCCATCTCCAGCCAGCCGCATTGGCTACAATATACAAATCCTACATTCGGCCGCGCCTCGAATACAACTCGCATATCTGGGCAGGCGCCCCAAAAACCACCTTGGCTTGTCTCGACAAGGTGCAAAATCGTGCCCTCAAACTCATTGGTGATGGCCCCTTTCTCGCCTCCATAGACACTTTAAGCCACCGCAGGAATGTAGCAGCCCTCTCCATACTTTATTGCTATTACCATGACGACTGTTCCACTGAAATTCAGGACCTCCTCCCTGCACGGCAATACTTTTCCCGCAACACAAGACTAGCCCGCTCGACTCACCCCCATACCCTCGTTCACGCACAATACCGTTTAGAAGTTCGTTTATGAATAGATCAACTCGACTGTGGAATAATCTCTCGCAGTCAGTATTTCCGAACTCGTACAACACCTTAGAGTGAGGTTCATCGTCATTTTCTTCTACACCCTCCAGACCCCCTCTAACCTTTCCTATTCTCCTCTATTCTTCAAATCAAGCTTATTACTAGACATTGCACCATGAACTGAACGACATGACGGACTGGTAGTATAAAGGGTTACACCTAAGCTTGGTTTTTTTCATATAAAAAAAGGCCATGTCTTCCTAGCCTTAGCGCATGATAATAGGCTTCTCCATCCGAAGCCAGCTACTGAATAGAGGCTTCTGTACGTTCTCTAACGGTGTTCCTGCGAGATGTCTCCTTTGTCTGTGATCCGATATTGAAGGTGAACCTGAACTTCCATATCAGGGAAAAGAGTTACTTCTGGCAATTATACAACAGCTCCTACAACATCCTAGGGTACAAACCCAGGGTATATCACCACCTTCTTTAATACCCCCTGTACCTTTATAACCCTTAGCCCAACACCCGGGTCTGATTTGGATTTGTCTGTGTTCAGGATAACATCATTGCCTTGCTATTCCTCTCTGGCAGGGATACGGATATTGTCAGGTCTTCTCGACCAAGCCACCCACTTCACTCAGCCGGAGAGCCGTGCAGGCGGCCTGATGCCTGGTATGTAAGGCTGCTCGCACACTGCATCAGAATTTGTACGAATTTGTGCGAATTTTGATAAAATTGTATACTTATCATATTTTATACTCCTGTCAATGTCTAGGCCTTGCTGGCATAGACTTGACATTTCAAATAGCCTCACACAACAAAGTCTGATGCGGTTAAATCCGGAGAATCATATCATAATTTTCTACAAGTAGGGCTGCGGTGTGGCAAGGTGGGACGTCTTTTTGAAAGTAGAAGCTCGTCAGACCATTTTAACGCATTTTCGCACACTCAAACTGCGCCAACATTCAACAATAGCCTGTGCCGTCGACAGGTTTTCGAACTTTGAGGGAAAATGGTGCAATGGTATTTTTGAGTGACTTTCTCGTCGCACAGTGGTGTTTCGTGAATGACGTGTGGGATTTCTGTTCCCTAAATTCGAGAGTTTTATTTATTGACTTCGACAGGGAGTGTCAAATGAGTTTCGGGGTGTTTTGTCTCATAGCTAAAATGGTACTTAATGACCTTTCAGAATCGTGTACATTTGTCGAAATCTGCTAAAAAAATGGCAGAGTTATTCATTGTTGAAATACCGAAGGTCTAGATGGCGCAGGTGGGAACTACATATAATGTCAAAATAAATTTTCAAGACTATTTATTTAAAAAAAAATACAGGACTTCCTCCCCTCTTGCACACTGTTACTTACATTTTGAATATTTCTGCTCCCATGTCCTTTGTACCGCGAAGACAGCGAAAAAATTAAAGGGAACATTGTACAAGTGTAGAAAGCTATACTGGCCAGTTTTGGAATTTTACTAAAAAAAGCTTTTAGTATTTAACATGATCCCCCCCTTTAAATTTTCTTATTATCTTTTCAAAATCAATAAATTGCATAAATTTGCTTCTCTTCTTTATATACCACTTTAATTATAAGACCGTGCCATAATAGCATTTCAAAAATTATTTTAAATAATTCTTATAATGAAAATCGGTTTATTTTTAAAGTGGAGAAGAAGACTTCGAGAGCTCCGAAGTAGACGATATTTCTATCGCACAGGCACAGTTCAATTCCAGACAGAAAGCACTCTAGCCAAAAGATAGAAGAAAAATGAAAGAATTCCTTTAAATACACTTCGAAAACTTCTTATCCTGACCGTAATTGTTCATCCCTTAAAAGGAATAGATCAGAATTTCTTTTTAAATGAAGAGTCATTTCACCCTTCATTGAAAACTTTTCCAATAGCGAACTTGTCTTGGTCTATGAATAAGTTTTTAAAGGTATATTTGTGATTTCATCATCAGCAATAATTCTGGGCTTTTTCCAGATTTAAAGTATAATTTTATGCAATTTGTGCAGCTTTTAAAATATTTCAAATCGCACTTTAGTATCAATAGATTATTGCGCCCTGAAAATTCACTTTTAGAACTTTGCTTTTTTAGGCAAACTCTCAAACAAACTTTTGACTTGTTCCTAAGATTATATTGTTCATATGAAAATTCAACGTTTGCTGCTGCCTTCTTGGATTCAAACATTCAACAGTTTTAAAGATTTCCATTTCGATAGGTCAAGACTGATTCTTTTTAAGAAAATATTTTCTGTTTAAATATTTGTTTCACGCTCTTCGTCTTGCATACTTCCAACTTCCAGACTAGTGACGTTGTTGAGGTCAGGTTGTTATTATTCTATATGCAATGGAGTGTTAGAGCAGTTTTCTGGAAACCCCCATTATTAATGTCAGAACGATAATCTGACAGGCGTTTACGGAGTCTCGATCCACACATATCCGTGACGTGACGGCGTCTTCAGTCTAGTACCGGGAGCATCAGTGAAAAAAAATTATCGGTACGATATAATTCCATGCAAACAAATTGAGAAAGGCACAGATGCAGAAGGACACCAACGATACCAGTATCCTTCAGCCGTTTGTGAAAAGAAAAAAATACGATGCCGCTATTTTTTAATTGACTCGGGACATGAATCAAATATTTTTTGAATTCAGCGAAAACAACGGATTTTATAAGATTTCAACAGAATTTTAGGTGAAGTTTATTCGAAATACACTCAAACCTGCCTCGGTACACTTCCCGAAGAGTCTACTTGGGACGAACCCTCTCTCTCTCTCCACTCTAAATTCCACGACTCACTTGATATTGTCAGATGCCCTTGAACATTGAGCACTGATTCGGAAAAAGGCGATGCAGTTTGAATTTCATTGAAAAATTCATCTCGGAAGACTCTGACAAGAAAAGCCGTTACGGATATGTATGAATCCTGCTTTACCTGAATTCGATGCACTTGCCTTGGCGATTTGGCCGCCTTTTATTTTGGCCGCCTGCGTGCTGCGCATACAAAGGACGCTGGCCAGGCACGGCCTGCCCATAAGAGGACTTTAACAAATTGCCGCTGGAACTTTTGCTTTTACACTCATAGCAGGGTAGACCAACCTCAATCCGCATAAGTAGCTTCATCGGCTGGTATGTTCAGTTTGCGCTTTAAATTGTTGTTGCTTTTTCACCAGAAGTTAGAAATGCAAAAGAACACATCATTATTCCAGTTGATTACTCTCTTTTGAGAGAGCTCTTACTTTCAACCTCAATTTCATGTTCTGTTGGGCGAACTCCGGCTTGATTTTTCCTGAGTTCAATATGTAAAAATGTATGCGAACTGAAGCTAATACCCCGGCTTCACCGCCCTAGTTTTAATCAAGTTCACTTCAATATGCAAAAGTGGCTTCACCGGCATTGTTCAGTAGAGAAAGCTTCGTGTGTGACGTATTACATTTGAAAGCTCCTTTATAGAGATGGAAAATGGAATTTTCAATGCTTTGTGGGATTTAAATTTTTTATTTAATAATACCTATTATAAAATAAATGTAATTGAGTATATATTTATTCATTGACAGACATCAATAGGGTAAACTTGCTTAAATCGTACCCCTTAAGAGAAAATTGCTATTATAGTAATAATACAAGCAAACAAATAATAACATTGCTGTAAAACAAAACTTTGTTTATTCCCCTAAAATAATTTATAACACAAAATAACAAAAATAATCATCTTCTTGAGAAAAAATAACAAAATAAAATAAATTCAAAAGTACGATTTAAGATTATATTGTCTTAATTCGTACCTGAATATTCCTTAATCGTACTTTACGAGATCGTTTTGCAATTGTCACAACAATAATAGTAAGTGGTACTATCTGCGCCTGCGCAAAGCACATGTACCCATTTGGAGCATTCATTGCACTGTATCATGTCTTCATTACATAAAAGACATAGCCATGTTTCAGTCTCTTTAGGCTGTTTTTTTATTTTTCCTGAAACGCTCTTATTTTCCTTGTTCTTCCTTCCAAGTTTTTTAGTCTTACTCTCTGGCAATTTATTTTTTGGAACTTCTATCTTTTTCTCTAATTCGTTTTTGTATGGACTTCCCGTTAATACACATGCTGATGTTGTCGTAGTGGTTTTAGAACTAGCAATTTTTCTCATCGGTGAAATTGATTGTAATGCTGATCTAATCGACCATGTGTTAGGTAATAATTATCAGATAAAACCTTTACACGAGGTTCAGCAGAAGTCTGTGTGTCAAAAGTAAATTTATCTTTAATCGTACCGGTACGAATTAGAACAATGCTATGAGTACGAATTAGGCAAACATAACCCTAAAATTATAAATCGTCCGCGTAAATAAATGACGCAGGCGAGAATAACAAAGTTGACACAAAAAAGGCAGAAATTAATATGTATTTACACTATGCTGCGGGCCAAAACGAATACCAAATAGTTATGGAACTATGAGCTTATGAAATGTGATAAAAAAATACTGAAATTGTCAATAAAAACTTACTTTTTGTATAATTTTGTAAGGAGCAGCCTCACAGTGTTCTGCTTCTTTTCGTGCAAGATGGCGGACTAAAGTTTACGTTTTGTGCTGCTTGAAGCGCTGTGGAAGCCTTAGGGTGGGAGAAACGCATCAGGTACGTTTTAGGAACAGGTACGATTTAAGCAAGTTTACCCTACTTCCTTTTTTGATCCATGTTTATTTTTTCAAAGCTCTAACTTTAACTGTCATGTAATAATACATCAGTTGCCATGGAAATATTCCAATTTTTTACTCTCTTGCGAGCTTTTACTTTGAAACTCAATTTCATGTTCTGTAGGCCCAAAGCAGGCATTTTTTCCTGACTTTAAAATGTGAAAAATGTATGGGAAATCAGGAAATTTTAAAGTACAGTAGACTAATTTGCTCGAACTTGCGAAAATTTGGCGGTGAAGCCGGGGTATAAAATTGAAGCTCAGTACACAAGTTTGCTCGAGCTTGCGCAGTTCGGCCAGTAAAGCTGGGATATAAGAAAAGCTTTCCACATGCACTGTGCTTGATCCTAGAAGGAGCCAGGTAATGGCAAAGAAATAAAATGTCCAGTTGCCTTCCTGGAAGTATTTGTGGACGTTCGTCAAGGGGGAGAAAACAACAGTTCATACACCGCCTCTGATTTGAAAACATGTATGTGTAGAACCACGGCATAACTCGTGTTAGGTTGGAAGATTTTCCATCGTTCCGGTGGAGATCTGGACAGTTACTTGGTATATGTACGTGATGAGTTGAATAATTGAGTTGAGGTTGAGTTGAATTTTCGATTAAAACACAGAGCTACTGTTGTCAACTAAAATCAACTACTCAACTACTTGCGTCTATATGTATAATATCACCTCAAGCCAGGTAACAGAGCCGATTCGAGTTCAGTCGACCCTAACTCCAGTCGACTCGAGTCTACATGTAGTTGGACTCGGGTTTAATCTGAGTTAAATTCTTCATATATATGTACTAATTGAAACCCAAGCTGAAATCAAAAGGCTCTTCTACCATTCCCAATATACTGCTTTGTTGATACGTCTTCTGAGCCGAGCAGCCGGCTGCACATTGATTGCCTCCATGCTGGTTCTACACAGAGCCCCCATATAACATGAGGCTCTTTGAGCATAGCCTAGCCTGGATTTGTTATATTCTTTTACAATAGCAGAACACGAGAGTTGTATGTTGTATGGCGATTATACACGTTGACGAAGGTGGCTTTGTTGCAAGCTTTCTATATTCAGGAGGGTGGCCAAAGTAAATAGGTTCTATTCTAGGGAGCATTATACCGTCCACACTACTTAATACATTGCGGTGCAATCGATTTTTTTCCTGCAATATTCGAGAGGATCACATTTGGGCCTTTGCTATAGAATTTGGGAGGTATAGGTCTAGCTTCTAGGGCTTATCATCCTTTACAGTTTCGTTTACCTGCCTTCGAAATAAGATTACTTTGACCCATCTCACTTTACCCTATCTAGTTAGGCATGTAGATGTAGTTTTAGTTCAGGCCGTTTTTGTAGATTGACAAGACCCATGAATTCATATCAGAAGGATAATTGGCTTTTTATGTTATCCATTCCGAAAGAAGCTGCTCAACTACCAAAAGGCATTTATAGTCCCGATGTAGCGTCGCTTATAAACTTGTTATTTCATACCGAATAAAAATCATAACAATAACACCCATAAGAGATATGAGCGTCAATGACTTCAGCAGCAGGTAGAGCTAATGGTGACATCATGTGGAAGTTGTAAAAAATTATGCTAAGAGTATTTTCATATCCTGCCAATTTTTATGGGATTGTTTTTTAGATAATTTTCAACCAAAAAATAATATTCAGATGCATTGAGGAGAGTGGATTAAACGTCAGTTACATATGTACATATATGAACTTTAAAAAGAGGTATCTTCGCGCATGTGGGGAAATGAAAATTAGACACAAATAAACATTGCGCACTGACATGCGCTTACGTATTTTCAAATTTCCCCTACGAATCTGTTGTAATTCTCACTGCGCATGGAAAATGTGACTTTTGAGATAACTCATTTCTTTTAGTACGGACTCTATACAGCGAAACTATGAAAGGCTTGTCATAATTATTTCTACAAATGTCCACACAATTCAATTTCACATTTTTTCCAGCGCGACCTTTCGTTCTCCCTGGTTAAAAGCTCATGTGAAAATTTATCCACATATGCATGAAATTCTTCACTTTTTCCACATTTCAAAGCTTGCCCGTTAAAGCTTTTGCGTCTGGATGCATACATCCAGGGGTGGCGCTTTCATAGATGCAAATGGTGCACTTGCACCGGGCGCAATTTCAGAAATTAAAATTAAAAAAAAATAAAAACTTCGAGAAACAAAATTAAAAAAGGCGCTTGCTTGCCTTCATTGTCATATATTAAAGGAACTGCACAGAATCTCTGTGCCTTTTTCCATTGTCGCTGCAAGGTGTGACTAATCCAATCCCATTTCGTTCGCCTGATTTCGTCGTCTATCCTTTCTTGGATAGCATGTTGCATTGTTGTTGATTTGTAATTCGTACTAGTCGTACTATTACAGATCCCTAATTTGAAGAGAAAAACCTGGATCGCTTCTGTTCTGAAGTTGTGGAAAGCGCCTTCTATATCCAGGAAGGTTGTTAATGGGGTCTATTTTTTCTATGCAATATTCTACAGTAGAAACTAATACATCCAGTGCCATAGCCACCAATTTTCCCTTGAAATATAAAGGCTTGGTGAACGACATAGTGCCGTCTATTATGGAGATTCGAATGTATGGTACTATATATTTTCCGAGGCCAGGATTGCGCTCAAAATGGGAGGGAAGTGTAGCTAACACCGAAAATTATCCTGAAGCATTAAAGTACACGCAAACTCAGCACAAAAGCAAGATTATGAAATAAATACTGATTGAACAAAGGCAGGGGCGGCGCTTTCATAAGTGCTTTGGTATCTTTGCACCGGGCGCAATTACAGGAAAAAAGTGATAAAGTGTTCACGGAACTTCATTTTCATATGTTAAAGGAACTCCACAGAGTGTTTGTGTCTTTTTCCATTGTCCTTCACTGAGATCAAAAAATGAACAGGTCATGAGGGTGCAATATGGCATACTGCACAGGGCGCAAAGAAGCCAAACGCCGGCTCTGCATACATCCTCGTCTCCTATGGCCCTAAGACTATGATTGCTTCCATATAGCTTCCAGATAGCTTCTTTTCCTTGGTATTGTGTTTATAACTGGACAGGGAAATCCATAACTTTTTATCAAGATATAGATTGGTAGATTAGAAGAAGGTGTTTTATAATGCATAAAATCAAATCAAATCGAATCAAATCATTTTAATTTATCACGCATTGTTTGAACACGTACAACTGTTCCAGGAAAATCTCCATTCCTTTCAGATAATGCTGGTTGCCCTAAAACCAACACAGCAAGAATCTACGATCGGAGGAAACTTTTTTTGCGCGTTCAATATTACAAAAGCGAAAATAAAATGTTTCCCTTCTAGAATAATCAAAAGAACCCCTCTGCTCGACAGAATCGGGGAGGAAAAACTGTGCCCCACAGTCAACCCCCTGCATCCATCCAATTGGTATACTCTTTTTAAAATTGAGCGGCTGTAACCTCAAGTAAACGATTCCTCTAAGCCCAGCATCTTTTAAATTTTTAAAACTTGGAAATAATTGTTTCGAAATCACGGAAGATTTCTCGTGTAAACAAAACAAGGAAACTCTTCGTCGCAAGCACTCCCCCGACATCGTCCCGCGACTCCCCAGAGTTTAATGACTTCCTTTCAAGAATCTTTTATGAGGGTGGTTTGAAATTGCGACAAGAAGGATGTTCTGAGTCCTTTCCAGAGTGTTGCAGTCGTGATTTTTATTAGTTCCACTGTTTTTCTTTCCCTTGGATTTCTGCTTGCTCTTGTTCCATTGTGTTTCTTTTGTTTGCTCTGGATCGCAGCAATTGAGTGTTGGCTGAATGTCCTGAATGGCTGAATTATATTTTCTGTTTGAGCGGCAGGAAGGGCAGAAAAACCACCATTGCTGGGCGAGAGAGAGAGAGTGCCCAGGGACCAGAGAACAGGACTACCCCCATCCGCCTATCAAAATCGGAAATGTACATAAAAACCTTGCAGAAAAAAAAAACCGAGAAAAAGGAAGCTCCCCCCTCCATCCGAAAAATTAAGACGGCGCTTATCATAATTCAAGTGGGGAATAAAATCCGTGACCGGAAAGTATTATGTGCTGTCAAATTGAAAAAGGTTCCGGATGTGCTACATTTGTTCGGAAATATTCAATACTAAAGGAGGATAAAGTTACAAATGTCTTCGCCTCCGACTTAGCGCCGGGACTGCTATGCAAGGAGCAAAGGACCCTCCAGCTCTCCTTTCTATTGGCTAGAGGTTCCTGTTTTGCTTCGTGGCATTTATTTTAAATTGGGGGTAACGTTTGTGCCAGAAATAAATTTAACATCGTGTCAATACATTTTATTGGTTTGTCGATTCTTAGCAGAAGGTGTGAAATGTGGGAAGTAATGAATTTTTATGAGTCATTTAGGGGTGGCAAAGTGGGATTGAAAACTGCTGCGCACGGCTACGGGTGCAGAAAGGAAAAATATGATTTAATACGTTTTGTAGCCAGGCAACCTTTAACTCTTGCCATTCTCTGCTATAATTTACTTGGTATAACTTGCTTATAAATGTGCTCGGATATTACGATTTTCAAGTAACACATGTGAAAGCTTTTAAATGAAAAATTGCACGCCATAAATTGTTTATTGTTACAAACTTGTTTTGATATAAGTAATAACATGATGTTGTTGGCTGTGTGCTATGCTGGCTAAACTGAATCGTAGCTGGAAGAGAGCGATGCAATTGTTAGGCCACTTTATAAAATCATAAAAATGCTTTAACCAAGCGCAAAATTTCGTACTTAATTTAGTTATTGGGTTCACTCTTTATATTCTTGTTTTCGGAAAGTTTTGCCTACAGGAAAAAATTGTAGGGGAAAGTGTTTGCCCGAGTAAAAATAAAAGATGGCCATACAACGGGCGAACACCGACCGTGATTGAAACATAGTCCTCGGCTATTTGACGAGCATCGGAAGGTTGTTTGCAAAAGTGCAACGGAGGCGAGCTCGTTTCTCTTGTAAGTCGATTAACTTTAAGTAGGGTACATCGATACGATTGGTCATAACTAAAATGCTCAAGTTCTCATAAAACACATTCAACAATACATTTGGTGCAGAATCTTTTTTGGTTCAAATTTGCCGTCATATGCTCGTTGGTACATCATAGTACTTGCCCATTTAAATTTTTTGGTCGAGTTTGGCCGTCGTGAAGCCGTATGTGCTTCCTTTAAAATTGTTGAAAAGTCTACGGTCATCATATTCCCGTTAAAAAGCCTAACGGCCGATATTCGCCCGCTGTAAGTAAGTTTTCTATCTTTACTCGGGTGATTCAGTGCTTCAAAAAGGAATATATTAAAAAAAAACCCTCAATAGATGGTGCTGGTGCTTTCATAATTGTTTTCGTCCTTTTAATGATATATAGGGCCTAGGTATACTGCGGCTACTCCCAGGACATCCCCGCATCCCAGGCTTCTACAACTTGAAGAACGTAAGTAGTTTGCCTAACAACACACTTATTATAAAGTATATAAAAATCAATTGCCACATGTCTAACGGGGAGCATCACTACCTTTAGTAAAACGTTCATACTCGAAATCAGTTTCAAAAATCGAATTTTCTGGAGCCCGGTGCAAAATCACTCTATGGTCAGTACGAAGAAAATATTTTTCATCAAGTGCGTACAACCGCAGCGAATCCTGAACTAGTATTTAACGCGTAGTTATACAACGTGGCGGTGATTTCTATAGAGAGTTTGTACCTGATCAAGTCTGACAAGATATTGCACGAATAAGGAAAGAAAGCCTCATATACTACATATTCTGTAAGTCAATCAGTACCAACAAAGATTCCCCTTTTGGATCAGCAGCAGAAAACCGTATATGAAACATTGATGATAGTAGTTAACGACGGATACGGAGTACCTGGCACAACTGGTGTTCCTAAACTCACTGACTTTAGTTTCAATTGGCGAACAAGGTCAAACAGGCGCTGGCTGTAGCATCATCAGGAATTGCTGCCACGTTGGTAGACGGAGGACGAACGGCCCATTGAGCCCTCACACTGCCACTGAATTTGCAAACGATAGATGAACCGACGTGCAGTATTGCCGAAAAATCGGCAATGGCGAAAGTACTATGTACATTGCAAAATAAATCATTTGGGATGAGTGTACGATTACGCACGAACGTTGATAGATTTGCAAAATAGTCAGGATCTCTTTGTAATCCGATTTTCGGTAAATGCTGCCAGTCATTCCAAGGACAACAGCTAGTGAAGAAATAAACGCTAGCCATCGAATTTGGGGGGATACGTTAAAACTCTAAAGTTAACAACGAATATGCGAGTCGCGTTACAAATGACGAATCGACTTAACTGTTTTGCACACAATTATTAGGCATTGACAATGAGTAACTTCCGTTAATACGATATCTAGGATACGATGATAAATTCCGAGTAGTTTTTATATAGTGTATGTAGGCGAATCTTATTTCACCACGTCTGCTTGATCGTGAACTTATGCCCATTCCAATTAACAGGGATAAAAATCTGATTCTAGATTGGGGCCACAAGAATCATGTCGAATCCAACGCATGGAAAACAAAATACTGCCTCTTCTCTAAAAAACGCGCTCCAACAATTCCTCCCATTACAGTGGACAGTCTAGAACTGATGGCAGAGCCATCTCTCAATATCATAGGCATAACATAAACTGAAGATCTGCTTTGGAATATTCCAAATCGCTATACAAGCATCACAATGCTTGGGGTTTCTTAAAAGATGCAATTTCCTCCTTCAGCCGTCTACCATGGCTATAATCTACAAATTCTACATTCGGCCCCGCCTCGAATTCAACTCGAACCTCTGGGCAGGGGCACCGAGTACCTTCTTAGCGTGGCTGGATAAGGTGCAAATGCGCTCCCTCCAACTCATTGGCGATGGCGGCGTTTGCTCCGCAATTGATTCATTAAGCCACCGCAGGAATGTAGCGGCTCTGGGGAAATTCTACCGCATCTACCATAACGACTGCCCTACCGAAATATATAACCTCCTGCCTCCACGGCAATGTTTTTCCCGCAACACAAGACTAGCGCTTTCGGCTCATCCTCACTATCTACAGCTCTTGTTTTCACGAACACGCCTGTTTAGAAATTCGTTCTTTTCGAAAATCACTCGACTGTGAAACAACCTCCCACAGTCAGTATTCCCGAACTTATACAACATCCAAGAGTTCAAACGCAAGGTTCAACTTTATCTCTTCATATACCCCTGAGACTCCCTTTAATCTGTCTCATCCTGTCTCTATCCGTCGAGCTAAGCTTGCTATCAGACATCTGACCTTATCGTGTATGATATGACGGGCTGGTAGTACACAGGGTGACACCTGAGCTTAGTCTTACCCATAAAAAAGGCAGCCTTTGAGGTCGTAGTACTTCGATGATGATTCGATGTAGATGCAGGGGCGGCGATTTCATAGGTCAAATCAAGGTGCGAATGGTGCACTTGCAACGGGCGCAATTTGTCAGGGGCGCAATTTCAGAAATTAAGATTTAAAAAAAATTGGTTGGCTTGAAGTTGTTTCTGTCGGCTTGGTGCAGGGCCGTCCTTATGGCGACCTCGGAAGCTTCGGTGTAGGGAAAGCTCGGCGTCCGGTGATAGGTATGCCAATATTGTCGTTTCTGTGAAGTATTTTTTGCATCCTTCAAAATCTGTGATCGTCTCTGGTGTCCAGCCTATTTTTGTGGTGTCACTTTTGTTAAATCCTTGTATCATGACTCGAAGGATCATTTGATTCTTCACGTTGGGTATAAACTTCTGGTAGAATGCGAAGAGTGCTAGGAATCTCTTCATGTCCTTTGCTAACTTCGGACGCTCGAAGTTTTTTACGACTGCGATCTTCTCCTATAAAGGTCGAATACCATCCTTTTAACCGCGTGGCCGAGAAATTTGAGGTCCTCTCTTCCTAACTTTCACTTGGACACGTTTATAGTCAAGGCGTGCTTTCGCAATATAGAAAAGAACTCACGTAAATCTACTCGACGCTCTTCAAGACTGACATCATCGACGTAAAAGAACACGTACAAACGACCCCTGAGGATTTCGTGCATGAACCCTGTAGAGTTTGTCCCGCGCTGCAAAGGTCATGTAATTGAACTCGTAAAAACCGAAGGGTGTCGTGATTGCGGTCTTCGGGGCTTGTCCTGGTTCTATCGGTATCTGATGGTGGGCTTTGTGAAGATCAATGGATTGTCTCAATGTAGTGGGTGACAGTGGTAGGTAACGAAGTTTTCTGTGTAGCCATCGATGGCATCGTAATATCAACGAATTCCTGCAATAGTTCCGCGAATGGGTTGTTCGCGTATATCATTGTAATTTGTCTTTTCTCTACCCACTTAATTGTGCCTACAACAGAGATGTTCGTCTGCCTGTTATAACAACCGAGTGCCTCTAATGTCGACTAACAGCCCGAATTCGTCTGAGCGATAACGAAGCTTGATGTGAATTGGTAATAGTGTTCCTAGTCGATCGTTTTTTCTTTCGTAATTGGTGGAATTATGGAGACATCCGCAACCGAATCTATTGAGAACTTCGTCTCCGTGAGCTCGTCTCGTATGAAGAGGCCTTTTTCCACCTAATTTTGCCTCTGTAATTAGGTAATCTTTCTGGTTCCCGGCATTTCTGCTGTTTAGTATGGGTAGGGTTCGCGACATTTGGTGGTGACCTTTCCTTTAAATCCCTTATGGCAAAAACATACCCAATCTCGTGAAAAGCTTCTGCTCCTTGATCACGACCGCGGTCCGCTGGAATTTCTGGGAGGTCATGTGATACAGCATGAATTATATGGAGATCGTTACTCCTCAATGAGACGTAATCTCATCACTTTTGGGCGGTACATGAGACCTCAGAGGTAAGTTGAATATTCATTCCATCCGGATTTTGAAACTAGAAAAAATTAAGTTAGTAACAAATTTAGTTTTGTTGTTAAAACCGACACAGATATAAAAATATATAATGTGGACTGATTCTAAAGCAAAAATGAGTTTCATTCAGAGGTCAATCACTTTTCGTCTAAAAAAGTATAAAGTAACGAATTAAATATCATTTTTCACTAAACCAAAAGATAAAAAAACCCTGATAAAAGAACCCAACACCAGTAAAAAAATTCTAAACAGACATTTTTATTGTTCTGTGTCTACCTTTGCGTGTCTTATAATTACAATCCCATCCATTGTGTACACGAAATTGTCAGGATATCAAAGGTTGACATTTAATATCTCAAATGATATCAGGCAATCAACCTGTTTCGTAGCCAGGGATAAATGCGTGACTAGGCTTGCGTGTTCCAGATAAAGTGTCTCAAAATTTTATTACAACACAAAAAGGGGGTGGTGGTGGAGAACGAATGAAACGAGAGGTGATATTAAAGTGATTCGTGGAGTGCGAAACAATCACTAGAAATTGTCAGTCGATGACACTGTGTCTAACTGGGTAACGCAAAACAACAAGAAAAAAAAAAGGACAAGTGAACATTGTAGCCATGTTAAAAATGTCGAACAGTAATCATATATGCAAATTATGTTGTGTTTGCTAGCTTTTCAAAGGTGTATCTACCCCCTGAAAATGGGGCACATAAAAGCATTATAAGGCCGGGCAGTAAAAGCTTCTATACCGCCGCAATATTGCTGCTAGCACACATTGCAGAGGCACACCATGGACGGAGATGATGCATTCAGGCATGCACTTTACGAGCATCTAAAATTTCCTTATAGGGATTATATTACACTTTTATGATGCTGATGCAAGGATATACACTGGTGTATAAGGGATGATGGTGCTATATGTATGTATATTGGTGCATGCTGTAGTTCTAGTGCTAGTTTTAATTTAACTTCATCTTCCTTAAATTTAATAATGATAAACCAGTTGCAGTTTTTTTTTTATTTTTTGTTTTGATGTCAGAACTTTTTTACTGCATTATTTATAAGGAAAACTTTATCAGAATTTTCTTTAATACTTTGTCGTGTATCCTTCTGCATTTGGATAACATATACATATATTTTTATCCCAAAACGATGAGAAAAAAAAAAGGTTTTACAGAGAAATTTATTAACTGTTTGCGGCAACAAAACCAGGGGTAAAAGAAAAAAAAACATTGATTGAAAGTCTCCAAGATTTTCCATGGAAAATGCGGATTTTCTTGATAGTCAAACCCTTGTTATCTGACAGGATTCCAGATGATTGAATCAGTTAGCGATTACCACAGAAAATTTAACCCATGCGACTGACTTATCCTCCCTTTCCCAAACATAATGTCAACCGTCAGTACCACCATTGAAAATATGTGTACATACCACATAACCGTCATACATACATACATACCTACATATAAGGTGTACCTTAGAGCTTTAACCGATTTATGGCAACCACTGGATTAGGGGATATGAAAAATGTTACCCAGAAATGTCAAAACAATTTGCCTTTCTTACTTTATTCTATATATGTGGTATTCCATAACAGTAACGAAATGTACGTATTCACTTCAATGCCAGCACAGAGTTAAGTAATTCAAAAAAATATACATGCATATAAAGCTGAAGAGCATGTAACAACTATGTTGAACATGTCAATAACGCTTCCAGGTGAAAGTAGGATTATCCTACTGTTAATCTTAGAAGATATTTTTGATGTGAATATGGAATATTGAAAATTTATGGAGATACACCATCTGGCACTCGGATAAGCAAGGGAAAAAAAAGACTTTATTTTTATTATTAAATATATTTACGAAAAAAAATCTAAAATTATAAAAAAACTATTGGTGATATAAGTTATACTGTAGATCGCATTTTCCATTTTCCACATCAAACCGAGAAGCGTGCGAAAACAAAGAGGCAGTGGAGCACGCAGCGTTTCTCAAACTCCCGGTGGGCCAAAAAGTAGAATTTCGAAAGGTCCTTAAAACAGTCATTTGTCTAGAAGGAAAGAAGCCAATGCAGCTGTTGAATCAGATGAGGGAATTGGCGATGGCGTCGCTACAGACGTTTAGCGAACGTTCTGGTTGCAGAAATTTTGGCAACCAACATGGATCAGGACAAGTAGATTACAGCTCAGGCGCGGATTCAAGGAGGTGGTCACGGGGGTCATGACCCCCCCCCAAAAGCTCGCTCTTCAAAAAACCAAATTGACCCAACTAAAACAAAAAAACCAAACAAACAAAACCGGCCCAACTTTTTGCAGAATAGATAACAGTTTTGCCTATTTTTTGTAAATTGGTTGTTTCATTAGAAAAATTATCCATTTTTACAAATTGCATATACTCCTTTAGAGGTATCTGAAAATACATAAAAGACTCATTCTGAGAACCACCATATAACCGAAAAAACATTTTCAGAATGATTTCACCGTCGGAATGCTTTTCGTTATGCCAGTGACCACGGTATATATTGTTCAAAATTATACAACAAAACATTTATATAACAAAAACCAATGGTCTATTTTGTTTAGCAAATCTGGTGACTATCACATCGATATCTAAACTGATGTTGCGATGAATGTGCAACAATGGACAGTGAGCCTTTCTTCTGTCATTGTTGATCTTAGCCAAGTTTTGAGGCGGCATAGAATTGAAAAACTTCGTTCGGCAGTGGCTACACTTACAGTAAGTGTGATAAGGATACGTAGCAGTTTATTAATACATGGATAAATATATTGGTCACACAGAATCGAATTGTCGAGTTCACCGCCGTTTTCAACAATTCGACTCCACTTGGCTACGCACAGTTCGAACTATGCAATAATAGTTGAGATGGGAGAATCCAAAAGCTCCTAATACGCTTCTGCTACTTGACGAACATCTTGAATGTCTTAACTGAAAGAGGTCCGACATGTCTGGAGAAAGCACTTCATTAAATTCGGTAACAATGATGTCCCATAAAGAATGCAGATACCTCTTCTGTAATATTCTTCTGGAGTTTGATTTTTTTAATGATTGTCACGGTGTTTTTGACGATAAACAACCCATGACATACCCCTTTCAAAACAGACGCCATCACCGAGCAACTATCTGTTCTAATTCCAACCAAATATTTTAGGTCCAAATCGAATTTCTCACACAGATCAATGATGATGTGCCACTGCCACTTAGGTTAAACGACGCTCCTTTAGTACATCCTCGGAACGAATTGCTTGGTATGCATCGCAAAAATGATGGCTCTATTGCAGTAGTAG
Organism: Thereva unica; assembly: GCA_949987705.1. Lineage (NCBI taxonomy): Eukaryota > Metazoa > Arthropoda > Insecta > Diptera > Therevidae > Thereva > Thereva unica. The sequence goes on from OX465283.1 coordinate 150,645,922, forward strand.
CGATAGGATAAGCTAAGGTGTTTTGTATGAAAATTGCAGTGCAAAACTTTGCCACTCTAACTCTATACAGAATAGCTTGTACAAGTTGATTTTGTGTGGTTGTACTGATGTATGTCGCGATTGAACCCGCGGTTTCCAAATGATGCTGAAGAGTAAAGTAACCAAATTCAGCTCTAGAGCGAAGAGTGCCCTGAAGTTATTTTGCCACCAGACTACCTACTTTTCCGTCAGTGTCACGATTATAGAGAAGTGCATCATCCCTACATAATGTTCAAGTAAAGCAATATTCTGCTGACATCGATCTCGACTTTCTTTTACTTGTGCGAGCCGTTGTACATACACTGGTTGACCACTTCAGATGCTGGGTTATGGAAAGTCTGAAGGAAACTTTTTTCAGCTTCTACCACCCTCTGATGATATTGGTTCCGTTGGTGAAATGAAAGCGTTCCTTTTTGTCCAAGTAAATCGTCGAATGCTTTCAGTGTTTCGCTTTCTTGGTTTACTTTTAATTCCATGACCCCCTCCAAAACAAAATTCTAAATCCGCGCCTGTTACAGCTGGACCATTTTTGCGGGATCAGTAATGCGGGAATTTTGTCAAAATCAAGTTGCAAGATTTGTTTACATACCACATTCAGCATACAACATACAGGTGAAGCTTATATAAAGCATATAATAAAGCGTATAAAAAAGATATGGGTTTTTATTCCTTAAAATATTCTTAATGTTTGCTTAAAACGGTTTTATTTTTGAAAATAGTGGCCCCTTAAAGCACAAAAGAGATTAATCAATGCCTTTCCCCTCAGCCAGCTTGCATATACATACATACATATGTATACACTCCTTCCTTAGGGCAACAGTGTGAAAAAGGAAATAAATTACGTAACTCAATAATGCTTCCAAAATGCATTTCTGATTGCTTCCGTTTAACGTCTTAGAGAGTTGGCTGATGTTATGGGCATATCTTTCAAGTCCGTTCATAACACTATGACTGGCATTTTATGCATGAAACGCATCGCTGTACGACTGATTTCGAACGCGAAAGCAACGCAATTTTCTCCAAATCAGGTGTATGTCTTCACGGAATTCAATGGTTGTTTGATTCTCAGGTTTCCAAGTTTCGATTTTATATCATAATCTAAAGTAGTTCAGAAAGGCCCTATTCTCAGAGTCACAAGTCGTGGGAACATGAATGTTATACAGGTGCGAGATATAAAGGGAAGTGGATTCGAACCAAGAACCTCTGGGATGGTAGTCGGGTGTCTTAAGCCTTAGGCCACCGCTATCGATGATCAGGTTAACAGTTTTCATATGTAACCGTGGTACAGGGCGCTTCGTATTCCTTCTAAAGACCTGAGTAAAAATAAGGCTCGCCCATTCTACAGGCTCGCAGAGAGCCAAAATGCCTATACGGCATGGTACGCCCAAGTGAAAATTCTGCTTTTCCAAATGCAGCCCGCTACAGGCATGTACCAATAACAGACACACGGAATTGTCGGAACGAAACAAGGCGCACCCCCCCCCCTTTTTTAGACTTAAACAAGCAAAATTAAAGCTTTAAGAAATTATATAGGTCGAAGAAAACTGATAATTATCTTGCTCACCATAAATGGTGCCATTAGATTCCTGTTTTATTGCGATTTTCAAGCAGCATTGGACGTGGTTATTACTTAGTTGGGGGACCGTTTGGTAAAACGACACTTGCGTTTGCAATGATCGATTAAGTATCCATTCATATCTGTGGCAGAGGCGCGCATACCACTGGCGTGCGCATTTTTAAATTTTTACGCCTGTAGCAGGAGCGTCCATACCCGTGCGGCAGTTTATAAATAATACGGTAAATTTTTTTTTACTCGAGTAAGCTTTTTATTCAGGTGTCAGGTATCAGAATTTACACCAAAATATCTACCGCAAACGGCCACGTTTTTCGAAGAGGAATCCACGGATGTTGCATCACGATTTTGGAGCATCCAATTAACCAATGAGGCGGTCTTAGCTGCTACATACTATATTAGAATTAGAAGATCACTTTACTTTGTACTAACAACGCTTTATTGATGCTTGTAGAAGGAGATCGCCACTGCCTTCTGCTGCTACAACCGACTGTGTAGAGCCCCCAAACTTGTTATGCTGATTTTTCGGACATAATAGTATTTGAGTATTAAATAAAAAATTAAAATGGGCCACATAGCACAAGTGTTTCGAGTTCCGTCTCTCGTTTCGTGTTTTCGTGTTCCGATATTCATTTAAGTTTTCATAAAAGAAAATAACTTATATTTATATTTTAGAAAAAGACAAAAATATATGTTACCCAGGTAGTATATAAGCCGAAGCCACCGCCACCGTCACCGCCAACATCAATTACGTCGAAATCTGAAAAGGTAATATATTGGCAGGTCGTCCACATTGGCTTGGCAAGATTATTTTACTTAGCTCCAGACAGCAAGCAGAGTATGGTAGTTATGTGAATTTAACTTTAAAATTACCTCATTATCTATGTGAATTTAACTTTAAAATTACAATTTCCATATATTCAACTAAGGATAAAACAGGTCTCAATTTGCCCAACTGAACTCGAACTGAGAGGGAATGCCATTCCAGTTTTGCATTTTTGACTTCTGGCGAAAAAGCACGAAATGAACATAAACTGGACTTTACCCGATGAAGCCTGTTATGTGGATTGAACTGAACATTATTGAACTGAGGTCTGTGGAGCTGGGGCCTAAGAATATTTTGATGACAGATTTAATTTTTGAAATGAAAATGAAAATTAAATGAAAAAGAGTTTCCATTTACCCCTACAACCGCAGCAAATGGTGAAAATTTTCTGCCAATAGTCTTCTTCTTCTTTAACGGCTCTACAGCCGGGATCCGGTAAACTGTTCTCTCCACCACCGGTCCCGATTCTGAGCAGATGTCATCCAGTTTGGCATCACTAAGCTCTGAGCGTCCTGGTCTACGCCATCACTCAATTTCACAACTGAAGGTAATAATAATTCCGGTTTTAGAAAATAAAATAAAAATGTTCAACAAGTAGCATATTGTTTTTTATTATAATCACTCCCTAGTCGTTTTTCACGTTTCGTTTTGGGCTCCTATAGAACACCACTTTCGCTTTTGTTCCAAGTGTAAACAAGTACTTAATCTATTTCCTGCCGAGTCCCCAGCCGAGTCCCCATCCGAGTCCCAAGCCACCGACACTGACCCAGGTCCCGACTCGTTCACCCAAACGAACCAGTCTCACCGTCAACAACCTTGACCTAGATTCCAAGGCCAACCAACAGCCTTGACCTAGACTCCTTGAGCGGAACCTTCACCTAGTTCCTTGTCCTAGTTCTCAGTCTAAACCGCCGCAGTACCTACTTTGCTGCCATCTCTACAACTCGCTGTCCATTGCCATTAGTGCTATCATGCAAGCAGTGATTGCCGACATATTGCCTGTATATAGGCTCCCGGCCTACTTTGGCGCTCAGATCTCCTAGTATGATTTCTACATCACACCTGGGGTAGGCATTAAGTTCTGCCAATAGTATTTAACGTTTATTTTTTTTTTTTTTTAATTTTCGCTCCCATTGTACCCAAGCAATTTGGGCAACCAACAAGGATTAGGACATATAGGTAGGGTCCAGCTGTTAACTGGAAATTATCTATATCGCTAGCATAATCTCAAGTGTACGATCAGCTGTCTCTGATTTTACGTAATCAGAACGGGTTCCGTTTTGTTATGAAGCCGCTATAATAGATAAATAAATCCCTATTTATCAAAAATTTAGTTATAAAAAATTCAACCATTTAATTTACCATTGGCAGTAAGTAACTAGAAAATCCCCTATTATATAAAATAAAATCAATTAAGTTTTCTTTCACCCACAAAGAAAATGTTTTTGAAAAACTTATAAAGTTTTCCACAAAAACAAACGGACCAAGATTTTCAAATCTTATTGAATTCTTTTTAAATATATTCCAATTTTTGTTTACTTTGCCAAAAATAATCATTTCAAGGAAATTTAGGAATTCTCTTTGAGTTTGAATATAATTATTTCCCCCATTTTATTCTACGTAATCATTCTTGGTAAAATATCAAAAAAAAAAAAGCGTAATCAAAATTGAAATTGTACATTGATTGAAAATATTAAATTCTCTTTGTACAGAAATGCTAAGAAAAATATCGAAAAAAAAATCCAAGATAAAATTCATATCATTTTTTCGGTTTCACATATGACTGTCAAAAATTATATTGGGATTAAAAATAACATCGCGATTTTTTTTAGATGTAATCATGAGGAAAACTAAAATTAAAAATAAGTCTTTAACAGGAAAATTCAGAAGAAAATTCTTTAATATTAAGCCAAAGTCAGTCTCCCGCGTTCGAAAAGGATAGAATCATAGAATGGATCGGTTCAGACGTGAGGCTCCTTGCAGATATCTTAACTTAGGAGTAAGAATTGTGGGTTTTATTTTACGAAATGTTCAAAATAAAATTAAAAACGATTTTTATCCTTAATTTAGAAGATATTTGATATTGCCCAATTATAGAAGAAATCCTTTTTAGTTGGATTTTCTGGGAAATCATTTACTACAGGCTACGCAAGAGTATATGCAAGAAACAATGTCGATAACAAGTTGAACATTTTGCCTACTGAAAATAAACAAATATAATAGTACAAATATTTTGAGGGCTGAGACATAAACGAAGTTAATCTATAATCGTAATATAATCATAAACATCAACCTAGTTTGTCCCCGGATAAAATCAAAGATTTGGGGATAAATTAATTACTATTCATCGTACTACCTAGATTGTAGCTTTTGTTGCTTCGATTAGGTGTTTTGAAAATCGCAAGCACTCCATTGCATTAAATAATTTAACACTGTTATATGTTTGTTTGAAGTTTACAAACAGTACATGAATATTGAATTTAAAGTGGAAATAACGAAAGTGAAAGCGAACTGTTTGTAGTGGACCTGTAGTGCATTTAGTGCACGGGACCTATACGATTTGCCACTCCATAAATTAGGTCATACAAAGAAATAATCTGTAATAATTAAAAACTTAATTTTTAAAATCAAATGTTCTTCGCGAACGTAGGTAACTTTTTATTCTTTTAAGTACGGAAAACGAAAGTTATACAGGGCAGTGAAAAAAAAAATTCCCAGGCTCAATTAACCCAATACCTACTAAGGTATGTAATTCTACTTCTGTATATCGGTCATTTCATAGACTCATTGACATTCGTACGATTTTTTCTAATATTTTCTAAGCTAATTGTGCATATAAATGTCCGTTCATAATTTCAGCAACAAACTATGAAGAAAAATTAAGATAACATTTGGGCAACTATTATAAAACCTAAGATAATAAATTTGAAGGTGCGTTATGGACGGGACACAGCATGAAAGTTACTTTTGAGGATTGTAGATATATTTCCAAAGCTCTACGAAATGCAATAATTCTCGGAATGACAACTATAAAATTATTTTTGGATATATATTTAGAGATTGGTTTATGTAAAGGGGAAGTGTAACGCTTTAACTATTTAAACGTACTAATTTCTCGTCCGTAACGCATGGAATGGCCCATATGAAAATGCTTCCTTCAAATCCTTATGCTTAAGAGATAGGTTGAGTTTCCTTAATCCTTTAAGACGCCAAGAATGGTTTAAAAGGACACATTCTTGTTGTAGATCATCCGCAAGATCAAGGATACAATTTTTGGAGTGTTATGGGGTTAACTCTAACTCTCTTCTTGTACGTCGTCCATTGTAATCACCTGACTTTCATTAGCACTACCGGTATCACTATCGTTATTGGGTAATGAGTTTCCGTTGGGTTGGTAGACAGTTGACATCACTCTCACTCTCGTTTTCGTCTCTATTCAGCAGCTCATTAAAATACCAGTCTTGACGTCTTACTCGTGTTTCGAATCTAGCGTGCTCGCTGCGGCGTTCTTTATTATGGTCATTAGTTTAGCCCACTGCTCATCAATATTGGTATTGATACTTGCAGCTTCGTTATCCGATGGATCGAACCTTCTATTTTGCTCTGCTACATATTCTTCCCTAGTTTGTTCTTCTTTGAGGGTTGGTAGTATATTATTTTGAGAGCCGTGGCCGTTCGACTGACACTTGGACAGGTGGGAGAAAAATACTTGGGTGGTGGTGTCTTTCGCACCTCGCCAACTGCCGAAAAGGTGACTTTGCAGAGTGACTGTCGTTATTGAACTTTTAGAAAAGGAGTCTCGAAAATGAGTACTTCTGTTCTATTGGTGACAGCTTTTTAGAGTTAAAAAATTGCTACCGAAGACTGTGGAATTTTTTACTATGCCTCGTATTGTATAATCAGAGGCGTCAGTCGTTTAACTCAACTTTGCAATCGAGGTCTTCATCTTGAGGTTTGATGTCTGACAATCTGTTGGCTGATCAGCCGTAGACTGAACCCAGTACCGGCCTTAGGGGAGGGGGGCAAACCCGGATAACCGCCCGAAGGCCCATATCCTAGGGATGGCGCCGCAGTCCATTAATGTGTTCATTTATTTAGTTATTAAATGATAGCACCTCCACAATACAAGAGCCAAGAGCTTGTGTTTGAAAAATTGGGCCCGTAAGTTCGAGAGCCCTCCAATCCTGCTTGTGAATTCAAGTGAGAGAAGTATGGGATCCTTTATTTTTCTCTCCTTTCTTCTTTTCGGTTTAAAAAAAAAAAGGAATTATAGAGGTTGATTGCAGTTTACAGATGTACATAACATATGTACATTACGAGCTTGCACGTGGGCCAATTTTTTTAATATTTTTAATAAAAAACTTTCGTTCTCCCGTTGTCCCCATCGATTAACAAATTACTGTGCGATGTGGATAACAATTTGCTCAAAATAGTGTAGACAAATTATGCTATAGATGAAAAAAGTAGCATCAAAACTGTAAACTTTTTCCACTTGCTTTTACGAACTAGCGCTCCACCTGAACTTACCACTATCATATTTCCTGTGTAAACACAAATAAGGCGACGATATTCGTACTTACCTTCTCGAATAAAAATAAAAGATGGTCTTACAAGGGGCGAACACCGAACCTGATTGAAACATAGTCCTCTAACATGTGCCAGTCATCAGAAGGTTATATGCCGGACTGAACGGCCGTACACTACATACACGGGCCTCCACTTTAAAAAAAAGGTTTCTTTATTTACTATCGACACTCGGCAAAACGATACGTGTTGTAAATATTGGCACATTTCATTTTGGGGAAAGTGTAACTCAGAACTAGCAGCGTATTTATTGAGAAAACATTATGAAATTCGGTGTTCATATCTTCGAATTGGAACATTTCAAAATTTCCATCAACACACTGCAATTAAATGTTCTATTTTTTTTTTTTTTTTCAATTGTTTTCTTTTCTTCGAGCCACAAATTCCCCGAACCGACGACTGCCGAGCTGTTTCTCTTGTGCATCGACCGTCTTTAAGTATAAGAATGATTGCACATAACGAAAATGATTAATTTCCCATAAAGCACATTCAATAATACATTTGATTCTTATTTTGTTTCAAAATTTCCGTGGTATGCCTGCGTGTACAGCAGTAGGTACTAGGTCGGTTTAGACTGGGAAAATTTTTCTAGGTCACGGAACTGTGTCAAGGTCGTTGACCTTGCATTGTGGGAGCTAGGTCGCTAGTGCGGAAGTGGAAAGTTGGGTGTTGCAGATTTATTGTCGACGACGGCAGTGCTGAGAGCTCGGTAGCTGTTACTTGACGGCAGGTTGACTTTAGTGTAATGGGTGTTGAATTGCCTAAGTACCATTCATTGCTCTCCAGCGAACTGCTCTAGGTCCCTGTTGCTGTATAAAAGCTCTCAGGTCATATGAATCTTGGTTTCCAGAGCCTAAAATTATATATCAAACTCATCAACTGGTTTTACAAGAATTGCACAATTGCTCTACCAGCGTAACCGTAACCAATTAAGAATTCGCAAGGTATAGACGACAGATGTTACAGAAATGCCGTTATTATGTAGATGGAAAATTAGGGTACTAATTGAATAGCGAGCCAAGAGTACAATAATTGGCGAGTTAAGATGCAAAATTTATTGGTTTTTGCTGGAACTTGATGCAGGGGTACTTTACCTCACCACTCCATTCCACTTTCGCAGCGCTGCACCTCCCGCCCCCCATAATAATCACAAGGACCACCACCTTGACCTACATATTCCATTACCCTCCTGATCTAGATTCCAACGTCAACCCCATAATTACGCCTGATTGATCCCGTGTCAACCACCCAACCTAATTACACGTGAGAACAACCCTGACCCAGTTCCGCGACCTAATTCCCACCACGCAAGGTCAACGACCTTGACACAGTTCCGTGACCTAGAAAAATTTTGGGGTGAGTAAGGGGTGAGTAAGATGCTCTTTCTCGGTTCTACTTGTTATAAGTAAATCGTCTAAATAGACATAAACGATGTCGACGTAGCTCAAAAATTCGTTTATGAACCTCGGGAATATTTGCGCTACATTACATAATCCGAATAGTATACGGGTAAACTCATATAGGTCCAATGTCGTAATTAAGACAGTCTTATGCGCATCTTCTGCGGCGATTGCTACTTACTGGTATGAACGTAGCAAATCAACCTTTGAAAAAATTGTGTAAGTTCACGAAGAAGTTCTGAATATGCGTCATCAGATATCTATCCGAACCAACGTCTGGGAGCTGGTGTACAGAACATGTAATTGAACAGTTCAATTGTGCAATAGAATGACAGATATCTTGTTAAACTATCTCCAACCATATTCCATTGAATTTTTCATTTTAAGAAGAAATGTTTAGAGATAATTGACACAAATGTCAACAATATACTTAATGCACAAAAACCACTTACAACAAAACAGTACTAAAAGGATGACAGAAGAAATGTGATAGCAACCCCTCCTAGACTGTCTCGACACAACATCCATTTGCGGATCATAACATTTCTACAAAACAAGCACTCTCACAATGCATATGTGTGTATGTATGTATGTAATATTACTTCCGTTTTCCTTTTGCTTCTCAATAATGCACAAAACATACAATTTTAAATTCAATCATAAATCTCAAAAATCGTTGCCAGTCTCAGGGATGGCTTCCGTTTATAGATGGCAACACTTAGAAAACAGTTGGAAAAGAAAATTGAATCCCGTGAGGAATATCCGTGCACTTGTGCATCTGTAATAGATGAATGGCTCGAAGCTGTTCTGGAAAATTAAAGGGCGAAGGACTCACTGATAGTGCCGATATCTTGGGTAATAAACTTAAGTCAAGCAGAAGGAAGCACAAAAGTGTGAGCGGATGAAGATGCATTTTGGAGATCCTTCATCTATTCATTAAATATAGTTGAGAGGTTAAAGGTCGTATCGTTCATTTGAAATGGGATGATGTTCAGGTTTATTAAGACACGAAGGATATCCTGGGAATTCACAAGCAAAGTTGAATGATATTGAAGTACGTAAATCCGACAAGGCTGTTTATTAAAGTAAACAGAGCCCAATGGAGCAGGTAACATCACTGCAAAAATCAATTTTAACATTTTATTAAAACGAACCTTATAACTACCAATCCGAAATAAAATCCACTCCCGAATGTCCTGTGGGACATCACAATTCACTTTACATATGAACTGTGAAAATAAATATTTTTGTCGATATTGTTTGATGAAATTCGATCTCCTGCAGCGTCCCTCGGCATCCATAGCAAAACTCAAAGAAGTTTTTTTTTGTTTTTCGTTAAGTTATTTAAAACTTGAGCGATGTTTATTCACTAAGATTCAATATTTTTAAAATGGAACTGAAAAACTATATCCTGTCAAGATTGCTTGTGTGTACACAATATTAAAGTCAATTTATCAATCTAGGATCTAGGAGGAGGAATCTTGAAAAGTTTTTAGAGATATCGTAATCCCACAGACACACGGCAGCACCAGCATCCATATGTAGATAGAGAAATGGGATGAAAATGGAAAATTTGTTTTAGTATGAATGTCTGCTGCTGCTTTAACACACAAGAAGGAGATGCACTTATCTTTAGTAAGATGCACGTGCTTTGATGTTTGCATCTGTGCCTGCCAAGAAGGATATGGCTGTCAGAGTCCTGATTAAAATAAATGTTATGTGTAAATATCTACATTAGTTTGGTTGTAAAAGTTTCTATGATGGGAACGTTTGAGTTATGTATTGTAAATATTGCTCGCCCGTAATGTTTTGCATTAAAATTACGGTGGCTTAAGTACATTTCAGCAGAATTTTTTTATTATCACAACGTAAATGATTTTGACGTCACGAGTTATGAGTTTATTAATACGACCATTTTCCGGCAGTTTTTAATAATTTTCTTGCAATAATATGATACATGCCATTGCCATATATCATAATATTTACTTCTACTCCATAAAATTTCACAAACATTTTCACAGCTGATTAAAAATTTCCTGTTTTGTTCTTGAATTTGGAGGAGTGGAGGGATACTATTAAATCAAATATACGTGAGAACGAGAAAAAGATATTATTGATAACAATCACTTAATTATAGCAGAAGTCTTAATGATAGAACTGTCTACATTACAAAAAATCGAAGCACTATCTCATCTCTAATAATAGTGGCACCAATTTTCCTTTTGCCTCAGGGAAAATGTGAGCCTAACGGTCGACCTACATATCTCTTAACATTCTAGGCGTAGCCTTAACTAAAGATCGGCGATGGAATTACCAAATATTCCAAATCGCTAAAATGGACATGCCAATGGCTGGTATTACTTAAGGGATGCAGATTGCAACGTCAGCCTTCATCCCGAACTGCAATCTCCCAGTCCTAGGCTGTCACCTCAATAACCGTCTTGCCAAACTTGACAAGGTACAAAACCGCACTATCACACTCGTCTACGATGCCACTTCATGGTCCGTTCATATCTACAGACATTGAGCGTGCCAGACAAAATAATATTCTTCTATACAGTGTGCATGAACGTATTCACATCTACAATGTCACGATATGCACAGACCCGACCCGACGAGTATTGACGGAAAGAATATTTTGTCTGCACCGTTCATGTCTGTACGTGTCTGTGGGTGTCTGCGGGGAAAAATGAATAGAGCATCGGAACCGTTCAGACATTTTTACTTGGATAACTTCCACTGCGAGAACATTTTCAACAAAAATATAACTAATGTCTGTCGTCTGATACGGCACGTTAGATGTGAATAAACGGCGGTGGGAATAAACTGGTCATCATGGCCTGAGCACATCCACTAATAATAATCAAGGCTTTTAATGTAGTATAAAACTGATTTAGGGTTCCTTCCCCAAATCTCCTTAGGAGTAGGGAAGTCACGATGAAGGAGGCACAATCTCTTCCTCGCTGTATCGGGGGCTGACTCGGCAACCAGTTCTATTTTGTTTAGATGGTAGTTAAGCGAACAGTAGCCCGTCAGGAGCTCTGTTCTTATTTTTAGCTCCCACCACCTGAGATTTAAAAGTTTGCCCGCTGTAGCTTTATAGATTTGGATAAATTTTTTTAGCAGAATGATCACCCTAGGTCCTTGTCCAGATATGAAGAAACAGTTGGTCGATCCAATTTTTGATGGCCGTTCTTGCACCTCAGTATGCTAAGCTACAGAAAGGTTACGGACCGATGAATGTTGAGTGTGCCCCTACTCTAGCCGTGTTGTCAGCAATTTCACTACTAATGTGAGCCTTGTGGCCCGGAATAAATATCACCATGACATTGTTTTACCTGCTGAGGGATTTCAGAGATAGGAGACAATCCAGGACAGTCTGAGAGATTTAGTGGCCAACAGGGCAGCTTGACTGTCCAAGAAAATAGCAATGTTAGAGCTATTTGGATCTCGCACACACCTAGATGGCGAGTACCACCGCCTGAAAAACAGTGGGAGTAGTTCCCACAGCCATAGATATTTTGCTCCTTGGGCCAAATACGCTCAGCCCTACCTCTTGATCGGTTTTGGAACCGTCCGCATACCAAAGAGTTGTGCTTTCACTAGAAAGGGGCCTCCCATATTGCCACTTTGACCTAATTCGAATAATGGTCGTAAAGGGCTTGTCAAAGTCGAGAGTCGCGGGAATTGTATCGCACAATGATATCATTGGCTCCAGGCTCAGCTGAAGTTTGATAAATGATCCATATGGTCTCTTGGCATAAAGGAGAATAGCTCCCGTAGACTCAGCGAACCCGCCGCAGCCACCTGTCTCTCCTTTGAGAAAACTTTAAAAATTAAGCTTATTCTATTAGTAAATGGTACGATGACAGTTTTTTATGGGTTAATAACTAAGTTCTTGCTCCGACACCAGCTATGCACATATGACAGAGCGGCTTGCATGAGGTCTGAAATGGTGCCATCATGACCGCCGCTAATCGTTACGACGAAATCGTCTTTAAAGTCCCGGTTATTCAGGTCGGCATGAAGTTCGTGAATCACGATTGACGGGGTGTTAGGACACCCTTTAGCAGCCATTACCGTAATCGATTCACCATTCATCCAGCAGCTATTCAATCTGCTCTCTAACACCAACGAATCTGCTAAAGCTACCCCGAAATAGTGGTAGCAGTATTGGTAAGATCTCTACCAAGCATCTCTGAAGGAGTGCCGGGAAGATGTGGTCCTTCCAGCAGCCTTGAAAGACTTGAAGGCGCCACTGGCCCACTCAAACTTACCCTCAGTGAAAATCTTATTTGCCAGGCCTTTGTTCCTATTGTAGGACCAATGTTAGGCTCTAAGGTCAATCCAGGGTCAGTTACCTGAGAACCTAGGAACTGAGTGTTCATTAATAGCTCCATTTTATCATATGGTGTTTTCCGTAAAGGACCCTTCAGGAGTTTTGAGAGAGGAGTGATTATTCGACAGAACTTTGTGTAACCTCGTGGAATCTGGAAGCTTGTCTATTTCTTCGTAGAAGGATCTTCTCCGTTTGAATCTTCTCAAATCTTTGTTATAATTGGTAAGATTCATTGCCCTTTCGGTTAGTACTTCGAGGTTTGGCAGGACAGCTACTTTTAAACGCTGTTTCCTGCAGATTGGTTGAGACAAGGTCGAGATCGGAATCAATGATAGGATTATTACCAACATGGCTGACTCCTAACCTAAGGGCTGTGCGACAGGCCTCCAAGTCAGTCTGCCGTGGAATCCTTATTGCTTCCGAGGATATTGCAGAAGCTCTCAAATTAATCCTTCTTATATGGTTATGAATAGACATTGATAGGTCACTTGAGACGTGCCAGTTCAGTATTCAGACGATGCTACGGGAAGCCGTCTTTCCCGATTACAGTTTCAGAAAAGCTCTTGGATACCGCTTTGAACATTGCCCATCTAACATGCATGGTTAGTTGGGGTTTATTGTTCCATATGCCACTTCAAAATATCATCGATCATTATCAGAAATTTCGGTTGAAATAACATCATCGATTTCATCTGATTTTATTTTATCAACTAACCAGATCAGAATTTGGGCATGTGGTAATCCACGTTTCTACTGCTCAATTGAGCCATCCAGCAAAATGTTTCCCCAACCACTGGGGCTAGTAATCCTAATGGATCGAAAATCTTGCCTACCGCTGGTAAAATGTGCTTCTTGGTAATTTTTGTTGGAGCTTTAAATGGTTTTACTGTATACATAATTGAATCAGATCTTGAGTTTGGTGAGCCGCAAACTATATCTAAATTCTATATTTATCAGATTCCTTAGTTGGAGTGGTGAGATCTACGTCTAGGTAAAAAATGAATTTCCAGTGCTGAAACTTTGCCTTTTATTGTCTTTACTTTGATCAAGCTCACTCCAATGTTTTAGTACTTTCATTGCAATTTTTATATGCAGTAAAGGAACTGCCATATGTAAGTTGCTTTGTTAGACCAAACCCCGCATTTCTGTTATTTCAACATTAATTAATCCATCAGTCAACATTTCTTTGAACTTGTCAACACTTAGAAGCGTTGTTAGATTCACCATTTTCGTGCCGAGCATGAGTGGATAAACTCCGAAGAAGTACGACAAAGCAAAACGGTTATTAAGCCGTACAAACCGTAAAAGTTAAACCCTAGGTGAGCCCATTCTTCAATTAGCATAGAGGGTGCATTGTCCAGTGAGTCCAGTGTAGCTGTTTGAGACAGTAATACAGTTCTCTATTGTGGCAACTAAACTCTGTGCTATTTCGACAGTGTGAAAAACGCATCTTTAATCTCATTCAACGTCAAATTATATTTAAATTTTTTCTCTGTCGACATTTGTCTGCCTTTCGTTTCAAAACAATATAATTCACAATCTTCTTTTACCAGATTTAATATTTTAAAACCAGCGAAATACCAGATTTTAGCTGCAATTCCACTGAAATACAAAACACGGGTTTAGTCAAAGTTCTGCATAAAATACCATCTAGCAGTGCAGCAAAGTAGACAAAGTGCAAAAACACAACAAATAGCAGCTTAAAAAAACTTTCTTAACACAAAACGAAGTCCTTTCAAAACATTATTGCATACTTTGACCATAAATAAAAACTTTATGCAGAAGAATCACAGAATTCGTCTTTCATTTCTTTTTTAAAATTTAAATTCGAAAAAGAGAGAAATTGAGAAATGGTGGAGCTGCAAGTAAATGTTTGAATATAAAGTATTTGAGACAAGAATTCCCATTAGACTATCAAATCGCCACCAGAAATTGTGAGGGTGAAATAATTTTTAAGTGTTTGGTATTAAAACTGCAAAAGAGTAGTTCTTGATAGTCGCATATTTTATTCTGGGGTTTTGATTTAGTCAACAGGCGCGTAATTGACGTATTTAGCAATGTTAAAGTTTCAGTGGCTATAATCGGAGGAAAATTAGAGCTCCGTTCCGATTCAACCAACTAACGTTTCTAAGGTTTGATTGTTGCTTCACATTTAAAGTAATCCTGGAGACTTGAGGAAGTTTATCAGCGCTTTGAACCCTAGTCTAGAATTCACTTTTAGGTCTGTTGATGAATTTATCCTTATGTCAAAGTTCTTCAGGACATCTACGTTTCCCCATTCTTTTTTCATATTTATCTCAGAGGGTCTATCTAGGGGAATGTAGTCTGTTTTTGTGGCAACCGCACTCTCTCTGGTAGGAAGTCCAAAAAGTTGCTATGGCCGTATAATTTTGAGCCCAAGATTTCTCAAGGAGCTCTCTACATGAGGCCAGGTTTTAGGTCGGAAAGAGCCTATTTAAAAGAACATCAAAAGGTTTAGTGTGACATGCGTCATGGTAGATCCGATCTATTTCATGTGGATTGCCTCATAAAACCCACACAGGGCATCCAACGCCTTGCCTCATTCGCACCTCGTCATAAGGAACATCGTATTTGGTCCCCTTGAAGAAACCTTTGCTACTTGACCCAAGTGGAAAAAAGAGGCCGACAAATTTGAGAATTTCGGCGTGGATATGTGAGCAATAATTCCGCCGGTGTCGAAAACTATGTATTTTTAAACGAGAGTCTCGTTTTACTGACGTGGTCCCCCAACTGAGAGCACGTTCTGTGCTGCTTAACCTCTGTAATCGATCCAGAACCGCTCTATTGAGTATGGTAAATAACACACTTTACCCCACCACCACGCCGCGCCGTCACCAAAATAATTGCCTGAAATATAAAGCAATGCAACAACAAAACCTGAAGCTTTGTATGAGTGATGAAATTTGCCTTATTGGGTCCTTATGAGTAACTGATAAAGCATTCCTCACTTCAGTATCCTTGATTTTTCTTTGTGTGGTGTTCATGAGGAAATTAAAGGAAACGCTTTCTTTCGTTAAGAAACATCTCACTCTTTTGAGACAAGGGGCCCACACGCTATATGAAACAATCACCTACATAGTCGGGTGGGGTTTTAAAACCTTTGATTATACAGTTATACCTTTTTAATAGCTTTAAATGCCTTATTTGTGTGTGTGACCCTTTGACCACGTACCATCGCCGCCAGCGAGACTGCCCTCTAACGATTATTAGGTTTATTTCCATGCAATATTTTGTGTGTGGATCCCCCCCCCCCAAATCGGAATCATAGAATGATGAAAAGTGTGTTAAGCAACGAATTTTCCGCCATTTGACGATCGGACTGTAAATTCACAAGGATGTTTTGTAAGAGAGGGAAAAGGAGTGTATCAGCCATTGAGCCCCTACTGGATTCCTACCTCCTAAGCATTTTATATCGGCGCCCGCGGCGAACATAATCGTTACATCATAATCATATTATCATAACATTCTGTGATAATTCTCCCCGCCCATCCAGCCATGCTTAGTAGTATAGCTATGTTGGTCCGGTGCCAAATATTTTGCAGTCGAGCTTTTGCTTTTGTCGTGGGCTGAAACTTCGGTTTGTGACTTTGGAAGCGTTTGCGGTTTGCGGAACAAATTGGTTTCGCATACAATTTGAATTATGGGGCTAAAGGGGGAGTTTTACACACACAACTCAAACTTGACCAAATAGTTTAGACAGACCAGGCAGACAGATTAGAGAGAGAGCGAGATTAGGAAGACAGAGCAGACAGAGAGAGCAAATAGATAGACCAGACAGATAAACCAGATAGTCAGGAAGACCAGACAGACCAACTAGCTGTGTAGCTGCCTGCCTGGTCTATCTGTGCAGTTTCATCAATTTCTATAAAAAACATTATAAATTAAAATCAAGCTGTCAGATGAACAGTTATACAGGCAGACAGCTACACAGGTAGATTGGTCTGCCTGGTAGACTACGCTAGCATGAAAGCCTACCCAATACACACTACAGCGAAGTTCAACTAGTCTCACCCATGTGGCGCAAAGGTTAACCAAAAAAAGTTCACCAAACCGCAAAAGGTTTGCAAGACACAAAACACAAAAGCTTCAGCCCGAGACTCAAACAAAAAGCTTATTTGCGCAATATTATGAAATAGTGGCCCGGGCCAACATAGCTATACTAATATGGTTTCTCCCACCGTATCAAAGGTTGGAAAGAAAGCTCGGTGTGTGTATGTAATACGAACGTGTCGCGCGAATTTATATTCTAGCCTTCATTAGATAGCTTTTACAGTGCAGCGACGTCGATCTCCTCCGGAATATATGTAAGTGGTGCTAGCCTCGCTTGCCTAAACAAACCAGACAAAAATCTTTTATTTTGTGGCAGTGGATAGCTGTCTGATGTTGAGGGAATAATATATTAGAAATAATATTGATGTAAGGAATCGGTTGAAAAACAGATGTCTGATCAGATGATGATCTCGGCTGTAGTGGTGGTGCGGCGCCCTGTGGTACCTTGCGCCCTCTGGTACCTTGCGCCCTCGGGCAGTCTCCTGTGTTCGCCCACCCCTAAAGCCGGTACTGACTACAGGATGGTACTAGCGAACGTATTGAAATCGAATTTGAAATTATGTAATAAGATATTGTTCTCTTTCTGCTGTCAAGGTTAAAGGATTGAGTTTTTAATGAGGGAGGAGGGGACCCGCACCACCTTACTCCGGCTCTGTCCACGAGTGATTGTTAAGAAACAAATTCATAGACAACGTGTCCCTGTTTGGTGCGGAATTTGGGCTAGGTGCATATCGGATCATTCTTATTCAAGCAAGCTCGCTTTAAGATAACCCACTTTGGGTGCTTAAATTAAAAGATATGGATGTGGACGATATGTCGCTTCTGACTGTGCCACATGCCACACAGCCTCAGAAACTATGTAATTGCTGCAGCAGTCATTTCCTTGTAGTGATTTTGTGATCAGAGTTGACTGCTAAGATCAAACGATTTAACTCTTTAAACTCTTTCCTTTAAAGTTTTTTGAAGTCTTAAGTTTATGCTAACAGACCCACGACCCCCAAGTGTTAAAGAAAAACATTGAGGGCGTATCAACGAAAATCAGCCATATTTATGCATAATAGTATGTATTTGGAAATTTCAACAAAAGAGAAGTGCATATGGGTGTTTCTCTGTAAACTGGTAAATTTTTGCAAGAAATCTGTCCCAGTAACTTTTTTACGTGAATATGAAAAAAAAATATACAATTAAATAGATATCTATCTGGTGGATAATAAACAGTAAGGGACCCAAATATATTTGTTTGATTTTAGGACTTATTGAGTAAATTTAAAAAATTCATATGTCAGAGGACTGTTGCATATGTCAGAAGACTGTATATATAAGTTAAATGAGCATTTATTAGTAGTATATATACTTTAAAAACATTCCTCATGACGCATATATATAAAAATAAAACAGTCTTCTTTGATAGTTCCAAGTTCTCTGTGTAGTTCCAAGTAAACTTGTGAACTTTTATTTCTTCCTTAGACACTTTCTTCTTTCTCGCGCCATGATTAAAAGATGGTTATAGACCTAAAACAAAGGCAAAAGTACAATAACAGTGCCCTAATAAATGAAACAGTCTCCTGTTTCTGTATGTAGCGAGGGACTGTTGACGGGGACTGTTGGCAGGGGACTGTTTAATTTGTGTAATTGGTACGGTACCATAAAATTCCTTCATTATGACTTTATTTTGTTATATAGAAACAATATAAGCCATCTTATTTAAAACTATGCACAATAGAGAAAACTGGAACACTTTAAAAAAAGAAAAATAACACTTAGCAGAGGACTGTCGAATGTTGCGTACCGATACGCGCATGTGCCCCTCTAACTCTTGTAACACTAAACAAAATGAGGTATAGCTACTTTTGGGGGTAACAAAGCTAATTTCATGTCGTTCACGTTTCGTTACGCCCATTAACAAGTCTGTCTTTACTGTAGATGTCCTGATACGTAACTCGGAACTTTGGCAGGGGACTGTTCATGAAATTCGGGGACCAACTTTAGGTTAAATTAAACTAATCAAAAAATAGTTTAAATAAATTGATATTAGAGTCTAATAGCATATCATTTCATATTGATTAGATTGTGTTATATAAGTTAATTGTTTTTAAAATATTAGTTCAATTAATGAACTCAATAGAAAATATTTTGGGTTGGGGACCGGCTAGGGGACTGTTTTTAGACCTAAAAAATACGTTATTGAAACCATATAGGTTTTTAAGTGAGATATTTTCTATATTGTATACTATAGTTTAGATAGTTATAAATTGAAATTTGCAGAAATATAAATATTTCTCACCATAGTTTACGTAATATTTGCCAAGGACAGCGATTTTACCACTTTGGTGAGAAACACCCATATGTGCCAGCAAACCCCACATACAACCCTTCACTATATAATAATAAATAATTACAAAAATAACCTGTATTAATTTTGGGACACCCTTCATAAAATTAGCCTTAAAAACATTGTTCAAATATACACTTACACTTTGCTGACAGCACATATTAAATAAAATTACATTAATTAAACCAACATTAAAATCCAAACTTGTGTTTTTAAATTATTCAGTTCCTAGAAATATTAAATTTTCATGAAAATTTTGCTTCATTGAAAAACAAAGCCCGGTGCCATGGTAGCTGGAATTTTTCATTTGGAGATTCTCGGAAAATTTAACAATCTGTATTTTGTGTTTAAGCAGAATCAATGAGAAATATGTCAAGTGCCATGTTGTTGTAACAGCTGTCACTTCTGTCATTTTAAATACATTGAATGATTTTGAAGCGTCAGGAAAATACTTTTGGATCTTTAGGGAGTTGATAGAATAGATACGACTAGTTGATAGGAGTTGATGAAGCTGCTTTTAGTTAATCCTCAATTTGTTTTTTAAGTTAAGTTACATTATGGTCGCTAGCCAACAGTTACACAGGGGTGCTTTTCGCCTACATCCTCCCCGTGGGTCGACTGGAAACAGACTCCTGGCATGTTCATGTGTCTACCAAGAATACTGGCTAATGTAGTCCAGGAGAGATAGCGAAAAAGTAGTTAAAAGTTGAAATAAATCTACCCTGCGATTTCTTGACGCTATAATTAAGAGAAAAATCGTAGGAATTCAATGAATGTGTTTTGGATAAAATTGGTCCAGGGCAACAGGTGGTAAAAAGCTAATAAAAGGAGCGAAAACGCGTTTTTTCACGTTTTGGGTACGAAAAATATGTTGTTTTGGAAAACAAAAAATACTACATAATAGTGCTTAAAAAGACGAAAATTATGAGTTTTGGACCATTGAAATCGGTCAACAGGTTTTTGCAGAAAAATTCAAAAACTATTAAAAATGGCCGTTTTTTGACATTTAATTATAGGGAGTGTAATTATCGTAGAACCTTGTGGCAGGGCTTAAATTGTAGCCACTGATGGTGCCTACCTACAATACAAATTTCATGACAAAATAATGGTAACTTTTCGAGTAAATCTCAAAAATGTAAAAACACCTGTTTTACGAAAAAAGGTTGAACAAGGCCACCAGTGGTCCTAGAGTTTTTTTGATGAGCCCAATTTATTCCCAAAGAGTTGCTCTACAGCCCCATTTTCATGAAATGTATGTAAAGTTTGATTTAACACCTTAACAACACGATTAAAAACCACCCTTTTCCAGTTTTTTTGAATAAAAAGCTTTTCTTTTGAGCTTTCTTCGTGAGCTCTTTGAGCTTTTTCTTAAAAACAAACAAAAACTGCGGTTTTACAACACTATAATTAAGAGAAAAATCGTAGGAATTATATGAATATGTTTCGAATAAAATTGGACCTGTAGAACAGGTGAAAAACAAACTAATAAAACTGTCGAAAAACGACTTTCAAGAAAAAGCTCAAAAGTAAAGTTTTTAATTCAAAAAACTGGAAAAAGGGTGGTTTTCAAACGGGGTTTTAAGGTGTTAAATCAAACTTTACATACATTTCATGAAAATGAGGTTGTAGAGCAAACCTTTGCGAGCCAAAATGCCAAACAAAAAATTTCTAGGACCATTGTGGGCCTTGTTCAACCTTTTTTTGTGAAACAGGTGTTTTTACATTTTTGAGATTTACTCGAAAAGTTACCATTATTTTGTCATGAAATTTGTATTGTAGGTAGGCACCATCAGTGGCTACAATTTAAGCCCTGCCACAAGGTTCTACGATAATTACACTCCCTATAATTAAATGTCAAAAAACGGCCATTTTTAATAGTTTTTGAATTTTTCTGCAAAAACCTGTTGACCGATTTCAATGGTCCAAAACTCATAATTTTCGTCTTTTAAGCACTATTATGTAGTATTTTTTGTTTTCCAAAACAACATATTTTTCGTACCCAAAACGTGAAAAAACGCGTTTTCGCTCCTTTTATTAGCTTTTTACCACCTGTTGCCCTGGACCAATTTTATCCAAAACACATTCATTGAATTCCTACGATTTTTCTCTTAATTATAGCGTCAAGAAATCGCAGGGTAGATTTATTTCAACTTTTTTTCTATTCTTCCTGGACTAAATGGTAGTCGGGTGGAGAGAAGAACACTCTTTAAAAAACCACCTTAATCTAAGATGAAACAGGATATGCCGAAAGACTCGTGGCCAAGGGGGTGTTGGTCTCTAATATCCGAACTCTGGATACCTGGCGTCCTCCAGTTTCAATTAGCCTTCGGGATCACTGTGGGTGACTTACTTTCCCGAATACTCGTGGGACTATTCATGGAAACAAAAAAAAAAAAATAATGAGCATCGAAGCTCCGACAGCATCAATAACCCGCTGACGATTCGATAGTGGACCAGAGGCGGGTAAAAATACCCGTCACTTGGTTATGGTAGTGGACACTGCTTCCATGGCTAAGTTAATTAGTCTGAAGGGAAAAATCGCCTATCGATTCTCTCAGACCAGGCTGATTCTAAAGGATAAAAATCCTTCAAAGAAGCAGCCACAAGGGCAGAGTTCGTCGTGTGACGCTCAGACCACAGGGTCTGAAATGGCACCTCCCAATTCTTCTTTAGTCACGGACGACTGACGGCTGAGCTGTGTTCACAAGGACTCCAGGTCCGTGGCAAATTTAGAGGACTTACCACCATCTCAAGTAAACTAGTATATGATCGGAGATGCGGGGCGCCTCGAGCTGCCCTTTTAATTGACAATCGTGTCACTCGTCTCTCCATTACCACATTTATTTCTAGAGGCGATCTCGGTTGCGGTTCCCACCGCCAACAGATTCCAAGAAATCGTCCTTGCGGCCGCCTACTTTCCGGGGATGTAGCAATAGTGCCACCCCAGGAGGTTCAAGAACTCATTCAGTTCTGTCGCAAGATGAACCGGCAATTCGTCAGCGGCTGTGAAAAATGCAAATGCTCACTACTCCATCTGGGGGAATATCGATTTAAACAAAAAGGGTGAGTGTCTTCTAGAATTACTTGTTATGAATAACATAGATATTGCCATCATTGGTCTCTGGGAAGTTTGACTTGATCATTACAGAGGTCATGATAATAGCACTGCGAGAAGTTCAAAGATGGTGTACCAAGGAGGGCCTGGTAATCAACCCAAATAAGACTGTCCTGATACCTTTCTCCAAACGCTACAAAGTGGACCTAGGTCCAATCTGTACCCAGGGTACCACAGTTGAATACTCAGACTCAGTCAAATATTTGGGAGTAAAGTTTGACAAGAGACTTGAACTGGAACGGTCAACTTGACTACGTCATCAGTAAAGCCACAAGGGCCATATAGGCCAAAGGTTACTGGGTAAGACATGGGGTCTTACACCACAAATAATGTACTGGATGTACAATACGATCATTAAACCTGTGGTCACTTATGCCGCTATACATAGCTTGGTGGCCGAAGACTAAACAGATTATGTTGATCCTCAAGTGCAGCAAACTGCAGCGGCTTGCTTGCCTCTCCATTATTGGAGCTATGTGGACCTGTCCCACTGCTGCAATGGAGGCATTCATTCGATTGACCCCATTGCTTTTTTTCATATGAAAATCCGCCGCCATAAGTCCCATAAGACTTCATATCTCATCCAACTGGCCCTGTACGGTCAAAGGACACATGGATATCCTTAACAATATCCCAAACATTTCCATTTGTCGCGTATCCGACCATATGGTTAGTGAACTAGGGCTCCAAAGGAAATTCAGAGCGATTACCCGGATGGTTCTTGGTGGGAGGAACCTATTCTTCCTGGGGATCCAAAACATCTGCACTAGTTTACTGACGGGTCAAAGATGGAACATGCCACAGGGGCTGGTGTCACAGGCCCCAACTCCAAGGTCTCGATTGCAATGGGTTAGTGGCCCTCTGTTTTCCAGACTGAAATACATGCCATTGCGACCTGCGCTAGGCTCAAGCGTGAGAAAAGTCTGAAAGCATCAACATTCAAATCTTTTCTGACAGCCTAGCGGCCATCAATGCACTCTCAACGTAGAAGTTTTCTTCCAAAATAGTAGCAGGGTGTTTTGACGTACTCCAGAGCCTGACCAGATGAAATGAGGTCTCGCTCTGCTGGGTCACCGGTCACTGGGGTATCGAGTGAAATGAGGCTGCAGACAGCCTCGCAAGGGAGGGGTCTGAGACATTGGTCCAGGGCCCAGAACCCTTTCTGTGGCAGACAGCAAATCCAAGGCCAATTTATTAGCATCTATGTTCGCTTCGAATTCTTCTTTACCCGAAACTGATGTGCTACCCCCTGTTTCCGAGCGTAACGCGCATTCAATGGACAGGGTTTTTTTCAGGACTCGCGAGGTGTACAGATGCCTCAAAGAGCTCGATGCCAACAAATCCACTGGACCGGATAATATACCCCCTATCGTCTTAAAACAATGCGCCTCACCTTTGGCTAAACCTCTGCGCAAATTATTTTCCCTGTCATATTTCTCCGGAGTTTATCCCGACTCTTGGAAACTTGCCCATGTTCAGCCCATACCGAAAAAAGGTGACTCCAGCGACCCCTCTAACTACCGCCCAATAGCAATTACTTCTATTCTCTCCAAAACCATGGAGACGATAATCAACAAAAAGCTTATGGGATATCTAGAATCCAATCTACTCATAAACGACAGACAGTATGGCTTCCGACAAAAAAGATCCACTGGCGATCTTTTAGTCTGTCTTACAGAACACCTAAGCCGTAGCCTGCATGGATCCGGTGAGTCTAGTCTGGTTGCTCTGGATATCTCCAAGGCTTTCGATAGAGTTTGGCACTCAGCCCTGTTAGCTAAACTCAAAGCTATTGGAGTTGACTCACTTCTACAGAAGTGGATTGAGAGTTTCCTTTCTGGACGTTCAATCAAAGTGGTATTGGATGGCGTCAAATCCGCATCCCACCCGATCTCTGCGGGGGTCCCCCAGGGGTCAATTTTATCGCCGGCCCTATTTCTCATATTCATAAATGACCTTCTTTCAATCCCCTCCAACCCACTTCTCAGCTTCGCTGACGACGGTACTCTACGTTACCCGTACAGCTTCGATACAAGACAGACTCATGCCAGATCCTGTCTTGATGATCGCGAACTAATGTCCAACTCTATTAATAACGACATTGAACTCATTCTAGAGTGGGGAAAGAAGAATCGTGTTGAATTCAACCCTGACAAAACCAAGTACTGTCTTATCTCCAAAAATAAGCTCAACACCTCTCCACCCTTGAGAGTGGATGGAGTTCAACTAATGGCCGACCCATCCTTACACATCTTTGGCGTGACATTAGCCAAAGACTTGCGTTGGAATGATCACATATTCCAAATCGCCAAACAAGCATCCCAGTGCTTGGGATTTCTTAAGAGGTGCAAGTTCCTCCTCCAGCCATCGGCCCGTGCTGTTATTTATAAATCCTACATGCGGCCTCTTCTCGAATATAACTCCATCGTTTGGGGCGGCGCCCCAATAACCACCTTGGCATGGTTAGATAAGGTGCAAAAAAGGGCGCTCAAGTTAATTGATGACGACACCGCCTGCTCCAGCATCGACCCCTTGAGCCACCGTAGGAATGTAGCAGCACTGACAAAATTTTATCGCTACTATCATAGTGACTGTTCCTCCGAGTTAAACGCTCTCCTGCCTCCACGGCAATCTTATACCCGCAACACCAGATTAGCCCACTCGTCTCATTCCCTTCACCTGCAACTACCCCTTTCTCGCACTCAACAAGATATGAATTCGTTTGTTAATAGAACAACTGGACTGTGGAATAACCTCTCGCAGTCAGTATTTCCGAACTCCTACAACATCCAAGAGTTCAAACGCAGGGTTCATCACCACCTTCTTCAATACCCCCCGTACCTTTTAATCCTTAACCTATACCCCCCCCCTCATCCTTCCCCCGTACTAAGCTTACTGCTAGACATTGTACCATGACGTGACAAATGACATGACGGACTAGTAGTACAAAGGGTGACTCCTAAGCTTAGTACTGCCACATAAAAAAAAATCTTTTGGTCCACCTCCAAGTCCTTGATAGAGGAGTGGATTAAGGGACTAAACCTAGCCTATTGGGAGTCAGTCCCAGGTCTTAGACAAGCTAAAGATCTTATAAGACCCTTTGCCTAAGACTATCACTTTAAACAGAGCAGATCTAAGGCTGGTGGTGGGTTATCTGACTGGCCATATATGTAGGTCTGGCCACAACCTAAGACTGTCTCAAGAGACAGAATGCCGACTCTGCATGGAAAGCGACGAGACTTCCACACACATTCTTTGTGAATGTCCTGCTCTGATCTGGCTTAGAAGAAGAACGTTTATCACAGAATTTTTGAGTCCTGCTCAAGTCCGATCTTCGTCAATTAAAGACCTTCTTGCCTTCATTTGGAAAGCTGATAGTCTGTTCGGCTAGTGGGGTACGTACACAATAGGCCTAACTTGGCCGCAGTGTTCACCATGTGGATTGCCCCCTCACTCCTTAAATAAAACAAATAAGGTAAATTATGTAGTCTCTAGACAGACATTTTTACTCTTTTCCATGTTGCCTGCTAGTATTTCATCCCTACACAAAATTCAAGCTTTAAATTGCATTCCGAAAACTTCTCACGTTCCATAACACCAGCTATGCATGCCTCCAGTAGCTAAGGGAATAATTGATGTATTCGCTTGTAGTAAAAATCCAGCCACAGCCGCAGATATAATTTCTTCTACAGAAAAAAAAAAACAATCTCGGTAACCATTTTTCAGTAATGGATCCAGCGGTAGAGCGCCGTCTGTGCAGCGAAAGAGAAGGCGATATTGCGTACACCTGTAATTTAAATACCTTTCCCTACGTATGAAAATTGAAAAGCAAACATCCCGCACGATTCCAAGGTCTGCCCTTTTTAACGTAGTTCCATTTTTCCCAGAATAATTGTTTTGAAATTGTTATGCCAAAAAAAAGAGCGAGAGAGTTAGTCCATGAAATCGCCCGATATTTATACAACCCTTACCTTTGCAAGGGTAAAATTTATGGAAATTCAGATTTATTTTGGAAGGAAGAAGCTTCATGCTCCGTCATGCGGAATATACGTCAAAATATTTTGCATACGGTTTCTGATTTCTGTTTGATGAGCAATCGTCTCTCGAATCTGTGCCAGCTCGAAATCGGTATTCCAGCTTGAAATCAACAGTTCCCCAAGACGAGCAGAGAAATGAAATATAGCCCAGCCGCAACATCAATGGAACTGATCTAAATACATCCTATACATACCCCAGTATCAGCTTTTACACCTCACTTAACCTAATCGAGAATTTATAGGCCCTCACGGAAATGATACATAAACATGAATAGGCATGGAGTTGAGCCAGGATCCACAGGATATGCATCTGGAGGGATTGCTGGTGGTCTTGGTTGCTGCCTGGTCTGCTTACGTTATTTATGTGCCATGATAAAATTTGGTCGGTCTCCATTCTTGCCGACGATGTCTTTCTTTATAGCGCTTCAAATAGAGATTCATTTCGTTTTCTTGACACTTGTCCTTTTTAGCATCTACTCATCAACTATTTATGATTCTCGGCGGAGATTCCACCAACGAAGTGCCAAGTCGGTAGCTTCACTCAATGTTTCATGCTAAGGGAGTAACTGAAAGCCTTTTAACGGTGACAGTGCAAGGACGCCTGCCATGGGCTAGCAGGATATTCGGAATTGAAGCCTCAGAGATCCATTTCAATGAATGCTTTGGGAATATGTAAATAAGCTTGAAATAGAAACACCAAATTTTGGGGTAAATGAGCATATCTATATTCCTGTCGGCATTTTGTGCAAGCATGTCTCATTTGCATATTAATCGGCTGTGGTTTCAGTGTATAGCTTCTACGTATTCAGAATTTTGTTTACCTGTCCGATGGCATCCCCAATGGCGATTTAATTCATTTTGATGTTGTTCGATGACACTAACCAATACAACAAAGGAATGACAATGCCTTTACTTCAATGAAAACCATATAATCGTGTATATCGATTTACGTATATCGATATTGCCTTATACGATTATACGCTAT
This sequence comes from Thereva unica, assembly GCA_949987705.1. Classification (NCBI taxonomy): domain Eukaryota; kingdom Metazoa; phylum Arthropoda; class Insecta; order Diptera; family Therevidae; genus Thereva; species Thereva unica. Next base: position 150,673,223 of record OX465283.1, read on the forward strand.
GGACATATTAATGCTTACAAATGTTGCCTTCGTTATTGGACCAGCAATTGGTTGTAAATTCAATTACTGGAGTGGTACACTTGTATTATGCATGGTAAGAAATATATTCCCTGTCTTTGCGAAATTTCTGTTATGCACATTTAGTTTACATTTGCTTAGCTATGGATTTTCCTACAGGAAATGGGATCATCCTTCAATTAAATCTTCAGGACTCTCCAAGGAGATTAAATGATCCCAAAATGCTTCCCTTCGGCATTACTTTTGTGTATTCAATAAATGGAGAATGGATCTATTCAACCTCTGCCCTACTATCATACGATTTGTCTATGTTCGATTCGATATTTAATATCGGATGAACTCCTATTTGATCAGGCGTTTTAAACCTGTTATTTCTTGCTATTTGCAGTTTGAAATTTTGGCAGGGTGGGTGCCGAATAGGACACTTAGTGCACTTATGTAACAATTAAATCAATTGAGTCTTCAGATGACCATTATAATGCCTTATCACATGTCTACTTGAATATCGGGTTTCACAGAGATCGTAGGTGATCTTCTTGATCTTGCCCAACTTTGTTAATTAATCTGAAGGAGTTAGATAATACAAACGGTGGTGGTGGCTATCAGATAGCGAAATTTTTAGAAATGATAAAGACTATTCGTTTGTTAAATCAAGTCCCGATTAGTATGGCACGATTAAGCGACCTTGGTTATACTAGATCCCATCCAAATCAATATTATTGTCATATTTGGACAACAAAAAATCTGTTATCATTTGTTGGTTCTTCATTGAACATATCAGTAGTTCCATTTTCGTTTCGATAAAAATAGAGACCCTAGAGACTAGTGCAATGTCCACTAGTACGCTTAGCCCGAAGGATAGGATAGGTATAGAAGAAAGCTGCGGATCAGGAGAAGATAGGCGATGATCCTTGCATTTGAGCTCTCCAATCCTGTGTGTTTGGGAATAATGACTGTAGAAGGCTGTTCCACGGTCGAGTTGTGCTCTTTTCCAACGAACTGCAATAGTGTAAGTAGAAGGGAGGGTGCAGATTATGCATGTGAGTCGAATGAGCTAGTTTTGTGTTGCGTGGATGCAAAAGGCTATTTATCTCAGTCGCTGCTATATAAGACTGCTTTATTCCTAGCCACTCCGTCCTAGCTAGGTACACGATTTAGCTCAAGGCAGTGAAGAAATGAAGATTGTGGGACATGCATATTATGACCCAATCCGGTAGCCCAAAAATTGTACATCCCCTGTAACAAGAACCCTCGATTGACATCCCAAAAAGACCAACCTCAGATTCTCTCATAAAAAAACAAAAAAATTTGATGAAAATGCCCCCGGACCTCAAAAGTTAGGCTGGCTCGCCGGGCGGTCTTGGATTAGTGAAACTCCAAAGATACCACCTAAACTCGTATGCCACCACTTACTTACCTGCACGGGAGCGTCCCACATCAAGAATTGGGATTGTTGGAATGTTTGAAATTCTTATCACCAAATTGATGAAACTGTCTTCTATCAACCAAAAATTGCCCACCGTCAATGAAAATTGTTGGTGTCCCAGGTAGGTGAAAATAGTAGGTGACACTCTAGAAGGGCAGGTATAGCCTTGATCTCTCGCTTGACTGAAACAGCTTCTCACAAGTTCTCCCACTCCGTTCGTGGCCTATAAGCATCCTCTTCGAATGCAGTACCTGGACAGGGTCGTTCTTTCGTTATCTCCTGATAATACTTCTATGTATATAGCTTCCTAGTTTTTATAGCTCTGAATTTTCTTGAAGATCAAAAGTTCTGCCATATAGCTTATAAACTTATTTCCCAACTCAAACTATCCTTTCACCACGTCCTTATTAAGGTTTTCCGGCGTTTCCAAAAATGATCATTTTTATTTTATTTTATTTTATTTTATTTTATCGCCAAGCAAGGCACTTAAAACAAATGGATTACATTAGATACAAAAAATACGTAATAATTAACGTAAAAGGAACATTGTGAGTATTTAAGTATTAAACTAAGATCTAAGTCTAAGTGTTAGTGAGAAATCAGGAGGACAGTAGGGAAGTTAGTTTTCTTTTATAGGACATTTTATTAATTGAGGGAGAGAAACAGGACGCGTAGGAATTGAAGGTAATGCAGCACCTGTTAACAGGCTCGTTTCTAGCATATTCAGTGCGATGCGGGTACTCTTTAAGTAATTTGCAATGTCTTGTTTGTCGAGTATCGTTAAATTTGATGGCGTCCGACAAGAACTGTACCTTGAGGTTATTGTTCAGGACATCCAGGGTAAAACAAGATATAAGCAATTTCCGTCTAAGGGATAGAGGCAAGAGATCAAGGATTTTGAGCCTGTCCTTATAGTGAGGAAGGTTGTGAAAATCCGAAGGATTATAAAGGTTCCTAAGCGCGAAAAGAAGGAACTTCTTTTGGACAGATTCTATTCGATTTACACTAATTTGAAATATGGGATCCCAGATCTGGCAAGCATATTCAAGAATAGGACGGACTAATGAGCAAAACAAGGCTTTAGTAACCCATACATTGTCGAATTCTTTGGCTCTTCTCTTAATAAAGCCTAACAGCTTATTGGATCTGGCAATAATTTTATCATAGTGTAAGTTAAAGTTTAACTTGCTGTCGAGGACAATGCCTAAATCAACAATGTGATCGACATGATCCAAGACATTGTCATTGAGATAATAATATTGCAGCTGTTTTGTTCTTTTCCTGGAGAAGGTAATTACGTGGCACTTACTGGTGTTAAGAAGAAGATTGTTAGTGGTGCACCAGTCTTGTAGTGCATTAAGTTTCGACTGTAAAAAGGATACATCAGTTTGAGACCTTATAGCACTATAAATTTTTAAATCATCGGCGTAAAAGAGGTGCGGAATGCCATTTAATTTCTCAGATAGATCGGAAATGAATATGTTGAATAGAAGTGGCCCTAGGTGGCTGCCCTGTGGTACACCTGAGGTTACATTGATTTCTTTCGAAAGGAACCCTTGAAATCTTACCACCTGAGTTCTCCCGTTAAGATAGGATGTTATCCAATCCAGAAGGGGGCCGGATATCCCAAATCTTAATAGTTTCGTAAATAAAATGTGGTGGTCTACCCGATCAAATGCCTTGCTGAAATCAGTGTAGACAGCGTCAAACTGCTGGCCCTGTTCCATACCGCATAGCAGTTCGGAGGTCAGAATCATAAGATTGGATGTGGTGGAACGACCTTTTCTGAAACCATGCTGCTGATCGTTTAGGTTCGGAGCAATTAGAGGGGCAATCTTGTCATAGATAAGTTTTTCAAATAGTTTAGGTATAACAGATAGGATAGCAATGCCCCTATAGTTGTCTACCGCATGTTTATCACCCGATTTAAAGATTGGTGTGAGGTAGGATTTCTTCCATACCGAAGGAAACTTACCGGTAGTTAGGGACTTGTTAAAAATTAGGTGAAGAGGGGAAAGAATGAGTTGGGCGTGGTTCTGCAAAAAACTTGCGGGTAGACAGTCCGGACCGTGACCTTTATTGACCTCCAGATCTATTAGACCTGTCATTATATCTTCGGGCGATAGAGATATGTTGTCTATAAGGACCGTGGTCACTGGATGCTCTCTTGGGACAATGTGCGAAGTCGAAGAAATGGGGGAGAAGATTTCACTGAACCTGTCCGCAAACATGTTGGAAATTTCTTGAGGGAGTGAGGAGTGTGTGACACCGTTTGTCATTGTTGACGGATAACCTGATGTTTTTCGTTTAAGATTAACGAAATCAAAGAATTTTTTTGGATTACTTATGATATTTTCACCGACAGTCCTTGCGTAGGTAGTATAGGCCTCCCGTGACCTATGATTAAATTCTGCGGCTAACCTGGCGTATTCCGATTTCTGCTCAGCACTAACATTGTTGTTAGTTTTCACTACGCGGTACAATTTATTTCTCCTATTGCGAAGAGACCGAATGTTTTTGTCAAGCCATGGTTCTGTCAGTTTATCCCTTTTTTTGATTTTGGGTACGAATCTGCCAATGGTGTTGAAAATAACATCGTAGAATCAACTGAGTTTTCTTTACGATCTTAAAAAATCGCAGGAACTGTAATGCTAGTAACTACCATATGATAGTAACGCCCTCAGGGACCACAGGTGGTGCCGGAACAGTCCTGAGAAACACCAACTCCTAAAAATATCTAAGATCTACAGCCATACTATCGAATCCTCCTGGAAGATGTTGATTATACACCTGGGTATTCCGGGATACTCTTGTCAATATAAATGTAACAGAAGGAAGAGGGTTAAAAACGAGAGTTAAGCTCCTCTCCGGGAGACCCCACTGGTGACGAACCCTCAAGGTATGCTCAGCATCCGGAAATGCAAGTGACCGCCGAACTTGAAGAAAAGCCCCATCAGGGAGACGAAAGCTCGATTTGGGCTGTAGCGCTGTGGGATGGATGGATGGATTGCTTTTTTACCAATTTGGACTATATGTTAATTTCAAGGCAGATGTAAGACGTTCGGTCGATTAATGTTTTGTCAAAATAATTAAGAGAATGTCCAGCCAATAGTTGTAGACTATCCATTGAAACGCGAGAAAGCGTAGGTTTCGTTTTATTAGAAATGACAGAGCTTGATGGGTTAAATTTAACAAGATTTACTACGTATACATGAAGAGTTGAATAGTCGACTTGAGGTTGAGTTGAATTTTCCACTCGCGTCACAAATCACAAGCAAAACACAGAGATGTTGCTGTCAATTAAATTCAATTACTCAACTACTGACATAATTTTAACTCAACCTAGGTAACAGAGCTGAGTTGAGCTTCGAACCTTATTCCACTCAACTAGCGTCTTCATGTAGTTGGACTCAAGTTCAACTTGAGGTGAAATCATCATGCATACATACTAATTGCTGCAGCCACACACAAGAGTGGGTACAACATCCCAGTTGGACATGAGTTAACGATCGTGAAGACAAAATCTAAAGAGTGCTTGTCTTACATTACCGAAGGCCTAGCGTAATACGAAGAACTGTCTTCAGCCAAGTGATTAAGTTCATTAAAGGGATTTGAGAAGGGGTGATTTATAGAAATTTAAGAAAAGGGAAGCTTCTAGAATTGTCCTGGGGACCTCGGCAAAGTTGCTGTGAGGTTTAGAGACTATACCAATGTGCTGTAGCCACACTCTATTAAAAGCCTTGTAAATATATAGAGTAATATAACCAGACACAAAAATAATGTATACTTTGGACGAGGTGTTCTGTTAAACACACAAGAGGATCGTCATTGTAGCATCGATCATTAGCACATTTGCAGCACCTGTGTCGGGCTCTACCGGGGAATCTACTGATTGTCGGCTAAGTGCGTTAACGTGTGCAATCTTTATTCCTTGACGGTACACTATCGTGAAATCATATTCCATTAGTTTTTACCACCAACGAGCAATACGGGGTATTCAATCCGGATTACTCATTGTAGTTTTCAAAGCGCGCAGTCGGTTGTAACTTGGAAGGCTTTTCCCAACACGAAATCGTATAAGGTCTCTACAACAGCTAGTGCCTCGAGCTCATAGCTATAGTAATGTTGCTCCTGCTGAGTTTTCTGACGACTAAAGTAAGCGACCGGTCATACAGCATTGTCGTTATCTCCTTGAAGTAATATTCCTGCTAATTTCAGGGATCCGTAGGTATTGCATGATCATAGCTTGGATGTTAGATGTTATTATAAGTACTGGACGGCTTGTCAATATCGAAGGCTTCTTGTTGTTGTTTGTTCCAAATGTTTCCTTTCCTCGTTAGTTCAGTGAGTGGACATGCTTTCAGCATATCGTGGGACAAATTTTCGGAAATACCTGGATAAGCCTATGAAATGTCTTGTCTCGCGCACATTTGAAGGTCGTTTGAGTTCTTTTACTGCTGCTATTCCGGCTGAAAATATAAGACTGCAAAGGGGCTGAAAGGAGACTGAAAAATGAATTTTAGACGGAACTCTGTCTGAAATAACCAGTGGCCTTACCTTCACGAATATCAACGAAAAACTGAAAAGAGCCGGAAACAAGGCAAAATATCAATTTTAGACTTGGAATTTTCTTAGGAAGGCGGACTCGACATTTCTTTGAGTTTGATTTTTTTTTTTTTAAATTTCTTATTGTCACTCCTTCCATTCAAATGTTTCCATCTAAACTCCGCCTGACTTCCGTCCATGTCCACAGTCTTCTGTCGAATTTAGCCAATTTTAAGTACCTACATATTTAGTTTCGTGATTCCGTTTCTTGTTCACTACCTAAGTAAAGTTTCCGTTCGTTTTCCGACTGCTAATAACAGCTGCGGCTAACAACTTGGTTTTCATGTAATTTAAGCGGCAGACACACACTCTCAGTTTTAACTGCGCAGTTGAACTGTGTAAAAAAATGTACGAAAAACTGAAGCATTTTTTGGCTCAGCGTCGTCAGTTTTGTTGATTAGAGTACATCTTTTTTATAATGGCAAATGAACGGAACTGAGAAGACTGAATGATAAGCTCTCTGACCTGCGCAGTTAATCGAAGTAAAATAGGTACCAGCGGCTCAGGTATAAGGACTAAGTGATAATAGTTCAAAACTATACAGTTCACACAGTTTATCGCACAGATATGATAAACTGCGCAGTTAAACGTGATAAACTGCGCAGTTAAACTGAAAGTGTGTGGGCCGCTTTAATTGCCAGTTTTGCGTTTGCAAACCCATGTATCAGTGTTAAAGTCGTCGGGGCTGACGGAAAGTATTTAACCTATACCTATTGTATGTCATTCAGGATTTGTTTGACTCTAGATACTATTGGTCTATGTGTTGTACGCTTAGTTTGAAATAATTTTTTCAATGTACCTACTTGAATTTTTCTCATAATTTGGCTGTAAAAAATAATACCTTTCTTTATGAATTCTTTTGATTTTTGGAGCTCTCAAAAATAAATAAGGAAACAATTAAAAATGTCCAAAAAGCTGTATTTAATTACTGAAAAGAAACACTGAAAAAAACTTTCACAATTCTACATATAACCGAAATACAACCATGAAGAAAACAATTTTATTTTATTCTATGGAACTTAAGAATTTATCGTTGCTTATTCCTTGCTTCAAACTTTTATATCCTTAATAAAAATAAAAATCTTCTCCTTACTTCATTATATTTCACGCACGGTTTATTCCAGTTTAAATAAGATTTGATTGTGTAGCAGCATTTTCGGTCTGTGTTGTTTTGGAATTATGATACCGCAACAGGATGGGGCAGAAGGCAGGAAGGATCGTTGTGCTTTTCGGTAAAAGGCACATGAAAAACATATATAACATATATAAAAGGAGGCAGCCTTAAGTTAAAGGAAAATTTTCTTAGATTTATTAAGGGCGGGGGTAGGATCTTGAAATTAGCACTAAAGACAAACAACCCAACTCATATCTTATACGGGACACGTCCCGTTCCAGTTAATAGTTTACTAATTTCATGTGTAATCTGGAACGAAATGATTTTCTTCATGCTCAGTTTAGTAATAATATTCAGGTCACATAGCCGGTTGGTTAGAGAGAGATTTCAAGTCAAAGGGCATCTTAAAGGCACTTGGTATATATCTAGATATAGGTACTAGATCATGACGGACCTGGATGGATACCCCATCTATGTATGGTTTCATGTTCAAGACATAACCTTATCACTAACTAACTGGAAATCTTTGATCTAATAACAAACTTTATTATAACCCAAAGGGAAACCAAACGAACAACTTTCCAAGGAGTTAAATTAATTTAAGGTTTTTTTTTTTTTTTTTTCTTTTTTTTTTTTTTTTTTTTTTTTATGTGAAAGACTAGAGTCGCAGGAAAGGCCCTTTATACTGTTCGACAATCTATTTTCTTCATATAGAGTGCAATGTCGAACAGCAGCTCTAGTATTTTTATTTAATTTGTTGTTTTTTATTTTGCATTTATTCATCAACTTATCCTTTTATTTATAGAAAAAGGTTTTTTGCTTCATTTGAAAATCGTGCAAATTGGACTTGGGTGGTGTGTATTCATGCGAGTATTTGTGCGGACGATGGTATCATCATGAGAAGAAACTCCTACGGAAAGCCCCATAAAACTCACTCAATTCACTTATCTGAGTTTTAAACTAAAAAACAAAAACATAAAGTAAATATTTGTAAAATTTTATCTGATATACGACCCTAATACCGAAAAGTACTAAAGGCCTCTTCTCCTTAGTAGCTTATAGGGACAATGATTCATGAATAGACTCTAGGAAAACTTAAGCCTATTCATAGTAGTAGAAGGAGAGAGAGGCCGGAGGTTTTCTTGTGAAAGGAAGATCAAAGGCCACTAACATCGTGAATTTCACTTCGTCTCTCTCACTGTGTACCAGAGGAGAGGTTGCCCAAGTCTCATGAATAGGCCTTAGGGTCCTTTGGCTTACGCTGTCTTCAGGAAAAGTATCTGATAAAATCTCACATAAGCTCTTACTATTTGGATTTCTTATTCAGCTTATGGCAACGATTGAATCTTACTTGTGTAATCATTTGTTCAGTTTTGTTTTCCCAAATGGGATTAGTTTGACACTAGAATTTCATGCCGGGGAAAGTCGTTCCTGGCCATTACATGTATTTTTCTGCACAAGTGTAATCTTATAGGGATTACCCATCTAACCCCTGAGCGTGTGAAATCATTTTGCTGGCATCGATAACTTTGCCCGAGCTAAATAAGAAATATTGCTGATATTATTGAGGGTAGTTCTTTTTCCATTACGACTGTGCCGGACTCTAACCCAAAGTCCCATGCCAGGCCAGAGGACTCTAGTTATTGTCGCCCACCACTTATGGTCCTTGATAAAAAATTAATTCCTAAACTATCCGGTCACTTTGTGTACCAAGTCCTTGACTTATCTCATATTTTCCTAAATTGTACAAACCATCATGTCTCGTAAATTTATTTTTATTTTACATCTAAAAATTGTTATAACCTTATCGCACTGGCAATTGATCCTTCTGTGGGCAATGTCCTTGCTCGCTCTATGCTCTATATGTATTAAGTACGAAATCGCTCGAGGACTATGACCTTGCTGTGTAGTCGGAAGTCTCATTACTTGTTACTTAAGAGGCAAACCGAGATATTCAATTACACTCTGGGGGAATTTCACCATATTCGGTAAATTGTTGAAGTGATAATTTGCATGGCTGGATAGAGCCCCATGGTAATGGGAATAATGCCCCAGTAATTCTGCTACAGTATCCATCGTATAGTTGCGGTTAAAGTTGATTGTGGTATGCGTTTCATTATTGTACTTCAAGCTGCAAGTTTATGAATTAATTAAGAATGAAATATAATTGCAATAAAATTTTATTATTTTTAATCAGTTTTTGGAAAATACATATAGGAATAATTATGGTAAATGTTTAATCATAAATTTCAAAATTAATATATTGTTTAGCAAAACAAAACTACTACTAGAAAATCTGCTACATGATAGCAATTTTATACATTTTCTTGATTAAAAAAAGGATATTAGAGAGAACAATGTAATACCTTAATGATACCATCATGTCAGACGGATTTGGTAAGAGCGAAGATGGTTAATGTAAATGTTGTAGACAATGACTAAATTGAAGAAACTTGATATCAAAATCATCGGAAATGATAGCTTTTGTGCCTCCATTAATTCTTTGAGCCACTGCAAAAATATAGCAGTTCCGTCAAAGTTGGCTCATGCACAATTCAACTGTGGAATAATTTCCCACAATATAATTATTTTTCCGAAATGTTCAAGCGTAAGGTTCTTAGCCAACTGCTCCAAGATACCCGAGACCTATCCTATTCTCTCTTATCCTTCAAACTAAGCTTACTATTATGCACTGCACCTGAATGACATGACTTGGTGTAATGAGAACCCTTGATTGGTTGTCCGAAAATCCCAACCTCAGATTCGCATCCAAATACCAAAATTTGGAATGTCTCTCGGACGTTAACGCAATGCTGTCAAGACCTGCACTAGCTCACCGGAGGAGTCGTAGGAGTTAATACTCCGGAAGTACTACATTAACATCGTGCACCACCACTTACCTGGACACGAGCGCCCCATTCGTAGCGAAGTTTTTATGAGGACGAGGAAGGTATCCGTATTAGAAACTCTTAGATGGAGGCACCTCGTTAGTACCTCATGCTTAAAATATATCTATTGTCGAACTACCCCACAATACCCGCTTTCCCTACTCATGATGATGATTTACAACCCAATAGCGAATTTACGAATTCATGAAATCGGAATGCAGTATATCTTCGCAGATATTGCAAGCAATGTGAATCGATGGCTATTGGAAGGAATGGTATTGCAAAGTGTCATGCATCGAGGAAAAATACTGAAGCCGCTCGTAAAATAGGATGAGTTAATAATTATCTGCCTTCAGTCGTCTCTCTTCTTTTTAAAACCAGTTTTTGGAAGGTATGGTAATGCAAAAGGTAGCTCTTATGCCTTCATATTGGAATGAATTTTATTGCAAAAGGTGGCCGTTATGCCTTCGACCCAAGGACATCGCAATGTTAAAAGAAGGGATGATTCGATCTAGAAAGTAGACATTACACATTCGAAGGAAAGTATACAGAATCGACTCTGGAAGGCTTCCATTCCCTTCTGGGAACAGTTCTATAAGACTCTGTAAACCAATGCAAACATAACATTTACCATTCACACACATTAACTCACAGGTAAATAAAGTTGAATAGAATTAAATTAGAAGTTCATCATATTTAAATCAAAGCATATAAATCAATATAATCAATTCAATCGATTACAATTGAATTAATGCCAATTCCAACCTATGTTAACTCACTTAAAAAACATGTGAGGAAGAAAACCCGCCCTGGTACCATGACGTGTTTTCCGCAAAAGGTCGGCTCACCAATTTATTTGCTCTTTAACCTGTTTTTTTTTTTTTTTTTTTTTTTGTTTTGTTTGTATACGACGAGGGATTCCGTTTTATCACATTTGTGGTTTCTGATTGAAGTTCTTTTGAAGTCTGAAAACTTCCCTGTCAAACTTTTCAAATTTTTGAAAGGTCATCAAAGAAGTGTATGGTCAGGTGAAGTCATGATGGAAAGCAATATATTTTCTGTTATTTAATTTGGCCCGTTTTCGTTCAATTGTTGGGCGCAATATCACTAGTTTTTGACATTAGAGCTGAGAACCAATCGTCTAACCAACTTAAAGTTGCTAGTAAGAGTAGTATTTAAGCGGGGCATGCCTCATCCAGCGTATATGCCATAATCCGGTAGGTTCTCTATGGGGACCCTAGGTGCCAAATACGTAACATGGCGAAAGAGTACCCCCCCCCCCCACCCGCCTTACCGTCCTAATAAACACAACACAAAAAAAACTGTGCGATACTAAAGTGCGGTAAGGCCTCTCAGTTTCTCATAAAAGCCCAATGAGGCCTCACACCACGCCACCTTTAGTAAAAAGTGCAGAAAATACTGAAATCCTGTATAGATATAATTGGTACATGCTATTCCCATTTTGGCAGACAAGCGACCAATTTATAAAAAACCATATCGTGTGACAGTCTCAGAGAACGGAATAATGAAAACATCTATTCAATAAAACAAAGTAAGCTCATAAGGAAAAGCTCTATTTCCAACGTTACGAGAAAGCTTTTTTCCCTTGTGAACTAAGATCTGAGTGAGGTCACGTTACCTTGTAATTATTATGCCGATTTATACTACACCTTAGGGGGATGATACACCGGTCAACATGTTGATCAACACGAGCTTTTTCTGCGCAGTTCGTAGGCCAAGCGAAGGGTAAGAGTAAAGTTTGCGGTGTTGACTGAAACTAGAAACGATTTCTATTTTTCCTCCAGTTGCATGGAAAATGTTTATGTATGCGTATCTGTCAAGCGATTCTGGGTGAAAATAATTTGGAATGCATACCCACACATATGAAATCGCAATGTTATTATACAGAGTGTTGAGTGTAGCGTGTTGAGTCGTGTATCACCTCCGCTCAACAAACTGACAGTGTGTTGCATAAACACGTTGACTCGTGTATCATCCCACTAAATTCTATTTAAATTAAAAAGCTTTTAATACGTATATGACGTCATATAAGCTTAATAAAGCTTTGACATTTGTTGCAGTGAGTCTTTAAAGCTCGTCTTCATCTTATTTAAAAGGCTGAAAGCTCGATTTATAATATAAAACTGTCATTTATATAAGATGTCAGATAAGCTTAATATGGCTTTTTTTGACATTTGTTGAAATTTTTCTTAAACCCTGCGTCTCGACGTGCAATTTTCCCTTGCATGAAATATTTTATTGCAACGAAATTGCTTATCTAGACCACAGATGGCTGCAAGAATTTACTTGCATGAAATATTGTAGTGAGATAGGATGCCAATTTTGCATGCTATCTTTGCTGCAATATTTAATTTGACATATCAAGTAAAAATGGCGGAATGCTAGGGGACCAAAAGAAGACGTAATCAAATTAATAAATATTAATTGCGGTAAAGAGATTTTGTGGAAAACCAAAGTTATATAGAAGAGAGAATCTGAAGGAAAAAGAATGGGTTTCAGTTTGCTCTTTTTCCAGACATTCTAATTCTCTCAAAACTAGTAGGAAACAAACACACGTCAGTTACTGCATTGGTAACGACATTTTTTCAATTAAAATTTCATGCAACCAAACGCCCACTAAGCTATTTGTTTGACAGAAATGACGTCATCCAAAAATATTTTACGCAAGGAAAAATTGCACGTCGAGACGCAGACGCAGACGACGAGGTTCATCTGTATTTAAATTAGCAAGCTTAATGCCTCGTGCACAATGAGAAAGTGGATTTATTTTATGTTCCGTCCCGCTCATTCCACTGCCTAATTCTCTATTTCCATCTCAAGTCAAAATTTGAGAACATCAGTTAAAGTTGGCTCTACTTCTACTTCAACACTCAAATTTCGGATATTCGGAATAAGCAAGTGACATCTGGTTCTCACACAAATGAACAAGCAGAATTAAAGTACCAGAGTAGGTTATTTATGTTACTTATTTTCTATTGAAAAACATAAAATACATTAAAAATAAAAAAATTATAGCGACGAAAGTCATTTGAGAGGTTTGCGAGTGCATAATTTGTGAAAATTGAATTAATAAAAATCGAATTTTCCGTTTTTTCTCATTCGGGTTCATTAGATGGCAGCACTTACATATTTTTTTCCGAAAGAGATAGTCCGAACTAAAATTCAGTTAACAGAAATCTCGCCAAATGTTATCGACTTTACTTAAAAATTAAGTAAATTTGATTTTAAAATTAAGTTAAAGTCCGGTCAAATTAAGTTTTAGTAAAGATCGAGAATTGTATTGGAAATTTCTTTAGTGAATATTTTTTTAATGTAACAGCTGATATTGACATTTTTTAAATTATGTCCGAAAATTCACTTCAACACTGTGCACATAGCAAAATTAGCACTTTAACATTGTGAACACGGCATAAAGCTCGATAATCTGAAATTTTTATATACATACATATGACCATGGTACAAATACTACAAGGTATGCTCTTACGAAGAGCTTTTATGGTGTGACGTCACTCGTAGCCAATTTATGAAATTTCATTAGGAAATAAATTTTTTTTAATTTTTAACGTAAAAACTACTGCACCGAGTTCATTGCAATTTTGCATGGTGTTAGATGGTAGACCGGGTAAGAATATACATATGATACCAATAATTTTAACTATTCAAAGCATTCAACAGATATAATAATTTTTAATTAAATAAACAATGAAAAGTCTCTGATATTAAGTAAAAATCTTCTTTAATTTTCTTTTTTTGCTTATATTTTTCTTTATTTGCCAGAACATTTAAATTTTTAATTCTAAAGTAAATATGGCATCGGAAAAATAGTTCCTTACATTTTAGAGGAAGTTCAATATTCTATGCAGCTTTAATCATATATTTCAAAAACTAGTCTTTTATTAATATTTACTCGCCATTAATTTTTAGGAAAATATTCTCCAATTGTTCTATTTTGGCTAAGAAAGTCCTGGATGGCTTGACCATACCCCCTTCGGATAACTCGTTTACCTACGACCAAGAATTCGAGCTATCCCTGTTGCATCTAGTGTGTTTGACTTACTCAGCCGTTTAATGATGTATCCAGCTAAATTTTCCAGGGCATCTTCCTGTAATTCCTCGAATTGGACACTTTTCGTTTTTACAAAAAAAATAACTAATTGCACAGTTTTCACAATAAACACAAAAAACTATATTCAGTGGAAATCGGTTAACACGAAATGGCTGGGGATTTCGCGGTATCCGAATTTCGTATTAACCGTTGTCTTTGAAATACGATAATATCGGACCGGGACTACACTGTTTTTTTGTGTTATGCAATATTTCGTGCTATCCGTTTTCGTGTTCAGTGAACTCCACTACAAACAACTCACTGTTTTGGTATGGAGAGAACTTTAACAGCAGAAACGCTGGCTACGAGTGACGTCACAACAACAAAACATGGCGAAAAAGCTTTCCGTAAGAGCATACCTTGTAGTATTTGTACCATGCATATGACATCAGATAAGTTTTATAAAGCTTTTTGTTGAATTAAAAGCTCAAGATTTAAGCTTTTGAACTACAGTATAATGTTTGAGAATAGCTTAATGAGTTTTCAATTGATTTGAAGCAGTGTATTGTATTAGGAAAGGATTGAGAATTTATCACCTTTACACAATCAATTAAAACTGTTATAATTAAGGTAAAAAAGACGAAACGTCTAAAAAATCAGCAATAATTAATGTTAATAGATTAAAAGCGTCTACCCTTATCCCATACAACCCTTGTTAAACATCGTATTTTTCAACTTCTCGCATTTTTTCCATGTCGCACTTGTCTTTCAATTAAAAGCATGTATAAGTTCCAATTACGAAGCTGCTTTAGTATAACGATCAACAAGATACCAAATCATTTAAGGGCATTATGTGTGTACTATACTTCTTCAACAAGCTCCATTTTGAAAACTTACTACAGAGAGAAACCGCTAAAGTAGTTTTCACTTACTAAACTTTTAAGGTAATACGTCGTTTTATTTATTTTATAAGAAGAGAAAAAAAGGAGCGGTAATTATGTGAAGTATTACTTTAAGTATCTACAGCCGTCAAGGGTCTCATGTTCAAGCAGCAAGTTGAAAGAAGTCAAAGAAAAAGCAACTTTGTGACAAGTATGTAGTTTTAGCTCGTCAAGGACTTATATTTCACTTCACATAGAGTAGAGAGTGACTTATGTGCATATTTCACGCGAGATTAAAATATCATACAAGGAGACAAGTTCGCGGAAACATTATAGCTTTCGACTAAAGTCATTCTGAAAATTCGGAACATTTTCTAATTCAGTTATATTTTGTTAGCTTGAAGTACTCGTCGTACATAGTATGAATCAGTTTGCTGGGATGCTTATTTAGCTGATTACGTGGAAGATGAGATAGAAACATTCTGGATGCAGGGATGTAACGATAGTGGACTACATGTTACTATACCCATAGCAAGCGGATAATGTGGGAATGGGGGTAGCTGTACCCACCCGGAAAATTCTGGGTGGGTGAAATCACCCGGAATTTGACAGTAACTGAGGGTGTGACATGAACAATTTCTTTGGCTCCGGCCCATATCCGCCGAAACTCACACAATAAAAGAAAACGTGCTCTGCGTTATCCTGGATACTTAGTCATACCAGCCACAGCGCCGAGCCATCGTGCTCGAAACGATGGAGGTATTTTGTATATCCTATATGTATATCCACGGTGTTGGCCCTAGCAACCCTCGCCGCCTCGCATTTGCCCAGTCTTGTCTGATTGGTCCAATCGGGAAGACCCCGGCGACCACCAGCACTGCAGGCTCGGAGAGCTCCTTTTCTTTGCATCGCAGCCGCACCGCAGCGCGTCGGCCCACACCTCTATTCCATTAAGCAGGATGTACTCGGTAGTGCGCATGAGTAAACATCGCATGCAGGGTCTGGGGCCGTGAACGTTGGCCATCACCCTGCTAAGCGACGCTTCCACCGCTGCTGCCTTGTCCGCTACTCGCAGTATGTTTACGTCGAAGTATAACTTGTTATTAACCATCATTTATGGCGTTCGTTGATGCAACTGTCGCGTCTCCCACCTATAAGCTGCGCAGCATGTTAATGCGCTTTTTCGTGAGTAGCACGATCTCCGTTTTGTGAGCTGCAAGCTCAAACCCGCAGTCATCCATCCAGGAAGATGTTCTACGCGTTGCCTGGTTGAGGCGCATCTGCCAGCTTCAACGTCTACTGCGGTGCTATTGGTTTAATTTCCATTACCACGAATGCTGCATCGTTGGATATGGTCCTGCGTGAATTCAAATGCAAACTGACATACAGTTACGCCGTAGTATTAAATACCCAAACACAAGCACACACAACAGACACATATACTCATCGCTTGGATTTTTTTTTTGTTATTTTTAAAAGACCCCCAAGCACCCAACTGTCTGTCAGCGAAAATTTGCCCCATACACCGCACGCATGTACAATTGTCCATCGGTTTGCGGTTCCCCATGTTCTACCTTCTTGTTCAACGCTGTTGGCCACACTAGAACTACGAAAAGCTAGACTGAGCTAACCATGCTCGTCATCAGGAGGCAACGGATCGGTTTGATCCCCCACTTTGGGCAGCATTCTTGGAAATGCTGCATGCTTCGAAATTGGCGGAAGCTTTTACGAATACTGTTGCTTTCAAATTACTTTCGCGAGCATACTGGTCCGGCTTCAAATGCTTCGGCTGTAAAATACTTTGCTGTGAAAAGCTTTCTGTTTGCTTACAGTTTTTTAAAGCTTTCCTCTCCAAAGCCTGTGAAATACTTTGCTTAATTCAGCTTTTTTTCATGGTCGAACTTTATTTTGTAAAATGGTACTTTTGTTTAGAGGGGTGGAAACTTTTCTTGTATGTGTATGTGAAGCATTCGCAGCCGGAACAGCATGCTCCAGCATTTGTAATCAACAGCATACGCAGCAATATGAAACAAAAAAGCTTTCACAGCCTGCAGCAAAATGATTGAAAATATGATTGCTGTAAAGCAAAGCAAAGTAAATTTCTGTGGCTTTCTTGGCAGCAAAGCAAAGTCAACAGCAACAGTATTAAAATTGCTGCAGCAATTTAAACCCTGGTTCCAGCATTATTCGATCTCATCGAGGCATACATGATTATACATTGCGATCCACAGAAGAAGTCCCATGACACTACATGTTGTTCTGTATACCGTCGGCCCCATTTACGATTCACAATGAAGTGACCTACCTTCTCTCCTTTTTAGGAAAGGTTGTTACCAAATAACAGTTTCGGAAGAGGGGATGTGTTTGTATGACTACTCACGCGAGCCAACACGATCAGCCGGTGCTGACCCATACTTTGCTTGAATGAATTCAGAGTATCAATTTTGAGGAGCACTAATTAAAAATGCCCCTATTGGATGGGGTTTTTCGAACATCCACCCACCCTTCTGATACGATATTGAATGCTTCCAGTCTGTGTTTCTGCATAATCTGATGTAATTCTCTAATCTGTTCCCAAAAAACTGCAGATCCTGAGTTGAAAGCCCTGTGCCTCTCCCTTATAATAAGATTCATTAAAAATTTTGAAAGCACCCAAAAAAATCGTGATGGAGGGAGAGAAAGTCAAAAAATGTTTTTAACTTGCGATTCAGACTGGAAAAAAGTGAAATTTACATTTTGCCATTAAAGGGACTAGGATCAGGGCCTGTTCACGGCATGGCCCTTATATCACCTTAGACTTAAGAGCTTGTTGCTTTTGCTCGAAAACAGGAAGGGCATCAGAAATTGGGAGGCTCATAGCTTCCTAGATTTTACTACCCAGCTCGTCTGCCTGCCTTTTCCTCCCTCAAAGGTTGCATTGCTTGTGAATAAAAAGCTTTTTACGGCTTACTGTGTTCCGGGGGGGTGAACAATAAAATTCTCCCGCTTAAAGCGTGCTTTTAACATAATGACGCCTTTGCTGCAGGAGAATGGAATAGGACACTTTTATGCATGTTTTCGCTCCTCTTGCTTCCTCTATCTTCGAAAACAAAAGGAAATAATTTGGTGCCAAAGGGGATTAAGTCCTTAAGCACAAAAATCTTATAAATGGCGGCTATTGAATTTTTGCAAACGGAATCGGCAATGTCAAAGAGCACGGCCCTTCTTTAATTTCGAATATTAAAGACTCTGCCAAATTGATTATTGTGGGGTGTGAGGGAGCATTCGGGGGGGATGCTGTGCGCCTATATAAAGGCTTTTGAAAAATTGATTTGGTTCAAATTTACTCTAAGAGTGGGGAGACCAGCCAACAGCGGAGGCAAATGCAAACATGCAAATTAATTTCATGGCGATGGCATTAATGGATTTAAAATTACGGTTTTGCGGATAGAATATGGTGACTATAAATTGTTTTTTAAAAGGAATGTTTTTGCTTGTTTTGTTACGCCTAAATGGTAAAAAAGTGGTTCAACTGCGAGGGTCGAAGTTTGCTGGGAAAATTTTGCTGTTTTGGGCCCTCCGCGATTTTTTTAATCAAGGATTTTACGTTGCACAATATTTTTATATCTATTCCCTATAGCAATGTTCATTATTGTTGGGAATTGGTTCAAATTTAACATTGGTATAATTATTTATGTTTTTCAAAGACCATCGAAAATATCTTACCATGGGTATTGTTAAAGTATAATCGTAGTATCACATTTTGCTAATTCCTTAATTCGAAATTATTCACACAATGGAGTCTACAAAGTATAGCTACAATATACAATCCCGAATGAAAACAAATTCAACGATACATTTGGTGCAGATTCTTTTTTGGCACAAATCTGCCGTGGAATGTCCGCTTGTACAGCTTAGTTCTTGGCTATTTAAATATTTTGGTCAAGTTTGGCCGCCCAGGGGCGATATGCGCTTCCACTAAAAATGGGTACACAATTCTACGGCCATCATATCCCCCTTTAAAAGCCAAGCGGCCGTGATTCGCCCGCCGTAGGTCCATTTTTCATTTTTACTCGGGGGTCTAAGGTAAAGTTCTATCTTTTGTGTAAGTAAACAATTATTGCGCGTGCCAACAATGAGACCGACTTCGTTGAGATGCCGATCGTAACGTATTAACGAAGTTATAATTTGAAAAAAATTTCATAAAATTTGGTCGGGTAATATTTTTGAAGTGATAACTTCTTTAGGCACTACGGGCACTTTTTGGCTTGGTAAAAACTAGAAACGCGCACTTTTGTTGCCCACTCTTTTTTGGACTTGTAGCTGGCTGGAACATGGCAACTTTCGTACAGCAGCCTATAATTCCACGGTGTGCAAAGCAAAATACCTACGGGGGTGTGAGGAGTTGCGTTTCAATGCCGCCAATTCATTTCATATTCTCGCATACCCACTGATATGTATATGGTGTATAATTATAATTCTACACTGCTGTCCGTTGCTGGAGTTCGACCAATGCTCCAGCGAGCTACATGGCTGCAACATTTAAATATTTTGCTTGAATTAATCGCTTTCGGTAAGATGGAACATGTTTCACCTATTCGACTGAGCATTTGTATTTTACTTACATATCTGCGGTAGTATGTTATGCACTTTTTTATGCGCACTTTTTTGGGAAAAATTTGCCTTGGGGCTTTACTTTGTGTTAAGTAAAATAATACTGCATTATGTAAATAATATTATATTATATTAATTATTTTCCTTTTCGCAGACCCGAATTGGATAAAGGAAAGATGGGGACAATATTTTCAAAACTTATTGAATTAAATCCAATGAATAAACGATGACTCACAGGCGGAGGCAATTGTAATCCCTCAAGACAGTATTCCAATAGAACCACCAACACGGGGTGAAGTACGGGAAGTTGTGAAAAAACGAAAAACCAACAAATCCCCAGGCATCTGAGCTACTAAATGATAGGGGTCCGCAACTCTTAAAGAACTTACACGAGCTCGTATGCAACATCTGGGAGGAAAAAGTTATACCACATGACTGAAAGAAAGCGATTATTTGCCCAATCTACACCAAAGGAGATGAATTAACCTGTAAAAACTGTCTCTGTTAGTCCCACTCCTCTGCACCAGCTACAAAATCTTCTCAATTCTTTTGAAACAAAAATTAGAATCTATAGCGGAAGGCCTTATAGGAGAATATCATGCTGGTTTTAGGACAAACAGGTCAACATCGGACCAGCTGATGACCTTAAAACAATTTATGGAGAAAACTTGGGAAAGGAATATAGATATATACCAGACTTTCAACAGGCACATGACTCGACAAACAAATAGAATCCTAATGGAATTAGAAGTCCCCTCCAAGCTGGTTCGACTGATAAAATGCGCAACGAATAGCTCCCTGGCGAAAGTAAAGATCCAAAATGCAGTAACAGAAGAGTTCGAAGTGCGACAAAGTCTTAGACAAGGAGATGGAACGGGTGATAAGAAAAACATCAGTACAGATAAGTACGTCCATAGCAACGCAGTGTGTACAACTACTTGAATATGCGGATGACATGAACAGAACGGAAGAACACAGGCCGTTATATTTCAAGGAGTTCTGTCAAAAAAAAAAATTGAAATCACTTCCGGAATCCCTCAGGGTAGTCATCTTAGCCCACTTTTATTTAATATATTCATCTCAGACCTGTCAGAAAAACTAAGGAATATACGACATCTCGTTTATGCCGATGACCTCAAAATATATAGTGTCATAAGGTCGCATGATGACGTAACTCTCCTTCAGTCGAAACTGAATACGTTACAGAACTGGTGCTCCACCAATAAACTGCAACTAAACACCAGTAAATGCCAAGTAATTACCTTCTCTCGTAAAAAAGCACACAGTTGCAATACTATTATCTCAAGGGCAAGGTATTAGACCGCTTTGATCAAATTGTAGATCTAGGTAATATCCAGGACATTAAATTAAATTTTAATTTTCACTACGATATATTATTGCAAGAGCTAGCAAACTTCTTGGCTTTATAAAGAGAAGAGCCATGGAATACGACAGCCCTCGAGTTACCAAAACCCTTTTCTGTTCGCTAGTCCGCCCAATTTTAGGATATGCATTCCCGATCGAGTAGTAGGTTTGAGTCATGGTACAATAATACAAGGTAGGCTCGCAAGGAAAAGCTCTGTTTCCATCTTGAAAAGCTCCTACCATTTTTATATGAGAAAAGATCTGAGTGACGTCACGAGAGAGCTTTTTTCCTTTGTGAACTAAGATCTGAGTGACGTCACGGGGCCCTTATGAGCTTACCTTGTAATTATTGTACCATGGTTTGAGTCAGTGCAAAAGAAATTTCTACTCTTTGCTCTGAGAAATCTATACGACTCGCGTGATTTCCAAGGCCTACCGCCCTACACGGACAGGCTCAAAGTGTTGGATCTCATACCACTTTTTAATAAGCGTAAGCTGCTTTTTTCATGCTTAACTTTGGATGTCTTAAACGATAAGATCAAAGATCAGTTTCTGTCAGACAGGATCAAAGTTAACGACGATGTCCGACAATATAGGCATACGAAAATGCTTAGGGAATATTCTCATCGGACCGAGTATAGAAAGAATGAGCCCATCAACAGATGTTGCATGATTTTCAATGGCCACAGTTCCTGCTTCTCCCCCGGAATTAGCAAATCATCCTGTCGAAATTGTGGCAAATAAAGAATCTCTTTCTCCTGTTTCTGGTGGGAAAGTGGAAAAGGCGAAGGACCGTGGGGCTGGGCGGGATTCGAACCCAGGACCTCTGGAATAGCAGTCAGGCACCTTACCCCTAGACTACCGAGGCCCCTCGTTTGTGAATACAAATTAAGTTGTATAAGGTCGCCACAAGCCAAATATCATTAAAAACAAATTAGTTATTTTGGTACACATATCATAAATAATTCAGCAAAGCTAAAAGACTAAACGGTTTTATTAATTGAAATCGATTGGGCCATTATATATTCAAAAATGTCATGTATCACGCAATATCCCTTTCAAAGGACAAAATATCATATTCCATGTTGATCATAATCTCTTCTAATACGAAATACAATACCAAATATTTTACATCGTCTTATCATCAAGCTGTGTCGAATAATTGAAAAACACCTTTCGATTGGTTAAATACCCGTAAATCCACTCGAAGCCATTACGCTTATTATAATAGAAAAGTTCATTATTTTATTGTGGGATATTTACATAAATACGAAATGCCACCCCCGTCCCCCGCAACGTCCATGAATATTTCATAACAATAATCAATCCTAATATAGTGATAGGAAAGGAATCGTTTGTTCAGTTGGGGGACCTTGTCTGTGATATCGGCTCTAATGAAAATGCCAATTCTAATATCGGGCATAATCAGGCCAAATCCCGGAGGACATATATCCTAAAGAAGTAATGCTCTACAGCTCAAGTAGCCAGTAGCATACATTAATTATTAAATCCGATAAGCGGACATCATAACATAACCAATTTCGGGCATGATTATATGCCCCGGCTCCGTATCTGAGAGCCGCTGAATGCTGAATATCCTTGGAGGGTATTGTTGTGGAGCGGGGACGAACGAGGACTTTATTAATTCGTATCAATTTATTGATGAGCATAGTCGACTACTGTTAAATGGGACATCTTTAACGGGCAGAAAACGTCAATGGCCTTCTGGCTGAAGGGCTAGAGAGAGAACTGCTTATATTATATCCTGTGGCTTCCTTACGTATATCCTTTTATATATATATGGTATGGAACACAACTTCTCAATTTCGGGTATGCCAGTCCCTCTTAGACACGCATTTCCGTTTATGTGCCACTACCGTTGTTTATACCATTCATCCCCTTAGGTAGGGTTTGGGGGGCTGGTGGGGCAGAATTTTTATGCGATTGCCCACAAAACTGACCCGGAAAATACTTAGTTGTTGGTATTTATGAGGGTTATTTAAGAGCTGCTTTCCGGTTTATTGTTCCTTCTCCCAGGAATTGTTGTGGGTAAGACATGATTTCCCTAAGAATAATTGAGGTTTCCAGATGCTTTTTTTCCTCCCTGGCTGCTAGTGCTTTTTCATTAGCATTTTTTGATTAAGATACCGTCATTCAGAATGATTATCTAATTCCCTATGCATAAATAGTATCTATTTCTTTGGTATTTACTTTATTTCTCAATATTTTGCCAGTTGGCATTTTTATTGAATTATGGACATCAAAATATGTCTTTGTCGTTAATGCAATCAATTATAACGCTTATGGAGGACACCGTACACATAAGTCAGACGTTTTATTACTCATGGGCGAAAAGTGATCTTTGCAGACAAAGATGTAAAGCTACAAAAGAGAAGAAAGATGTAAAGCTAATTCTTAAGGGGGTAGCTCTTGGGAGGAACACGAACTCTTAACCCAGTTCCAAAGTTCGCGCATCCTGCTAGTAAATTGAAGTGAGAAAGGTAAAGGTTTTGAGTTAACTTTGAGTTTGAATGAGACGTATAAACAAACCTGGAAATTTGCCCAGCACTGCTCTAAGCTCATTTTCCTTTTGAAATCGCGCTACAGTTCTGGTAGTGCTAGGGCCTTTGAAGCTTTTTCTTCCAGTCGTCTCTACGTCATAGTTGCCCTCTCCACTTGGTTATACGAAGTTTTAGCATATCTTCTAGAAGGTCCATGGAGGAGAACCCTATTAGCAGAAGCCGCAACATCTGGGAGATCCTGGTCGGAGCTGAGAGCTGTCGCGCAAAACAGAGTCCGCTGGAGGGCAACTGTTTCCGCCCTATGTCCCATGAGGGATTAAAGGAGCACAATGATGACTAGAAGGTCCACCATTCCACCTATTTCTTGGCTTCTAACTATGCTCTGACTAATTTCCATGGCCGGTGCACTGCTTCAGAATTAAACCACTATGAGGAGCTTTTCTTTGTGGTGAGCCAGGCCTATTGTACTACCCCCTATACTTTATAGCAAACCGCGATTCGTTACTAGAATCACTCTCCAAGAACTTTAAAAAACAAAAAAAAAATTAAAGCACCACAACAAAAAGGGGCGGGGGGGGGGGGGTATTATCTCTTTGAAAGCTTCACTTAAAAGCTTTAAAGCTTCCTAGCCAGCAGAGCTTTCCGGCTATAAAAGAGACCGATCCACCAGGCGAAATTCAGTCTTTTCCAGGACCCGTTCCGGAGAGGTCATCTTCTCCGGTACTAACCGTGTCGAGGTGAATGAACCGACAACGGCCCGACCATATACTGACTGCATACCGAATACCATGGGGAAGTTGCCTAGGCATTGTGAGGAATTGAGTAGGTAATTGTTTAGAATTAAGAGAGTAAAATTATTAGTGAGTAAGAAATTGAATTAATAAAAGAAATATTATTTTTTAAGAAGGATAACTCCAGAGCTCCAGGTAGCTCTCCCTTAAAAAAGGAGGTTTAAGAAAATCAGCGCACGAAACACCATTGCAACCTCATATTTCTTAAACAGACCGCTAGAATAAAACCAGCTGCCTGTCTAGTGGCTTGCACTTGTCTGTTCAACCTTCCCGGGCTCCCGGCCGCAGTCCTGCCGTCTGACTGTCACGAAGGGGTTCACAAAAGCGGGCCTTCCGGGGGTTCGAGTCTGCTTCTTGTACCGGTATGAGGGTAATTGCGACTACACCCTTTTCCCTTTCTTCTGGGGACCCTGTTTCTCTGAACGATCCGAATGTTATGCATAGATGATAAGGGAGCTAGTATTGTCAATTTTCTGGCGTGTGAAGAAACTTTCAACAGGGCGACGATTGTCTACGCCTACTTTTTGGCTTTCTCGGTACCTGTTCGCCATCCCACCTCTTTGGTATGTGGGAGAATCTAAGCTTAGGTGTCACTCTTTATACTATCTGTCCGTCACGTCGCTAGAAAAAGTTTATGGTAAGTTGAAGGTAGTCTGGAAGATGCCTTTGGTTTGTAGAAATGGAGTTCATGAAATCGATGCTCAGATGTGCACCGTAGAGCTCCCCAATTCCATTCCAGCCTTCCGTGCTTTGGCCTTCGCCAGCTTAATTGGTCTACAAAGATCCGACAGCTTCGAATACCGTAAAAAGTGGGCGCCTAGAGACGTCAGCTCTAATGCAGAAACAACAACTACAGCTTCGATTTTATATGGAAAGCGAGCCCCACGTGACGTCAGCACTAAAATATCGTTTACGGTAGACAGTCTTTTACATTATCTTGTTTCTGTATACCGTGGCATAAGCATCTTGTCAGAGACGGGCGAGCAGTAGAAAAAGTACATGCAAAGAAGTCAGTTCTGTAGATTCTCCTCCAAGCTCCACTCAAGGAGAGAGTCGGGAAGATCTTTCTCAGCAATCTTGAAGGACTTGTAAGTGTAACTTTATGGAGGCTTCAAGTTTGTATATTTCTTGTCAGAAGGCTGTCCATGACCTTCGTTTGGATCTTCAACTCGTGGTTTCACTGCTGATTTCAAAGGCTGTCACGATCGCTTCCTGAAACAGGTCGAGATGTGCCTCAATGATAGGTTTATTACCTATGTGTCTGACTCCTAACCTGAAGGCTGTTTGAAAAGCCTTGCAGTTTGTCTGTCAAGGCACCCTAAATGCTTCCGAACTTATTGCAGCAGCTCTCAACTGAAACCTTGTATGTCTGAGATCAGACATTCATCGATCACTGGAGCCGTGTCAGTTCAGTTTTCTGGAAATCGTGCCATAGTTAATATAAAGCATGGTAAGACAGAAGAAACCAGAACAATCAGATAAAGCAGCTAACTTATTAGGCTTTCTTTATGTGAACAACTAGAGCTAAGAGATGAGTCCCTGTATTGTCGACGGTTCTATCGTTTTTTATCATACAAGGGGATATAAGAAGGGACTGTTCTAATCAAGTTCTATCAAATTCTAACAATTTCTCTGTAAAATAATTTTATTTGAATACAGGTTAAATTTACTAAACGCTGAGTGCGCTACTTATCAAAGAAGTTTACTAAATTATTGATTAAGCGGTATTTGCACTAAATCAAATTTCCTTTAAATAATTTTTCATCCACCGAACAAACTTGCATTAATTTAATAAAAAATAACTCTTTTTGATTTAAAGTTCTTGAAGAAATATTTTTTTCCTTCCCCAAAAAAAAAACGTGAGCATCATCGTCAATCATAAAAATTCATCAAGAAATGATAAATTTCCTCAAGCATAACGAAAGTACTTCAACTTTTCGTCAGTTGGTTGTGGGGGTGGAAAAAAAATTTCCTCCCCTTAACGGAATAAGTTTTATTTGATGCCAGAAATTTCAAAGTCATGAAAGAAATTGTAGAACAGGAAATGCACCATCATCGATATTTTATCTTCAATACGTGGAAGTAAACACAAGTCTATAGTCATGGTTTGAAATTGTTCATTTGGAGACTTTGACAAGAGGGGGATGAAAATCGGGACTCCTCGGCGGTTGCTAGAAGATATCCGTGCCAAGGTAAACAAAGTTTCTCTACGGAAAAGTTGAAGAGATCGAAAGTTTTCGCTGTACACTTTTTGGGCAACTTTAATTATAATCCCAGGGTGGAGGAGAGCTCAATTTTAGTTTGATGTCACTTAAGTGTAAATATTGATCTTATTTAAGAAATTAATTACTTTACTTTCAAAAGGCGCGCAGCTACTTAAGAACTTATAGGTACACGGAAAAATGAGGGTGCATTTAGAAGTAGTGTTATGAGTTGATCTGAGGGAATTAATGTGACGGATTCCGTCCTTTCGTACTAGTGTTAACCGAGTGTTTGGTGGTAACTACAGGAATGCATTGCATTGAAAGAGTGGGTGAGGATCTTCGGTCAACGCTATGCTTTGTTGGGCTGGCTGGCCTAGCACATAACACAGTTCTTCAGGTATCACAATCAATCAGCTAGTTGGCCTGCTTTTGGACAGTTTATGACAGTTTATCACTTCAAATAATTTCCGCCACACCTTGTAGTATTTCCTCGAATTCTGTGGAAATAACTACTTGGGCTTCTTGTAATTCCCTTTGTATCGCTTTCTTTTCTTTTAAACTCAAGAGTAACGTAGCATAAACACTTGGAGTTATTATCGACTAACGCCACCTGTACACATAGCAGGGTTACTAGTTCGTAAAACGTTTTACCCTAAGAATTGATCGAAATACTCCTAAAATCCCCTAAAATTATTGCTAAAAAATAATGTGTATGTTGTTTCAAATAATTGCTGAACTCATTCCCTCAAGGGTGGGCAACCTTTTTCATAACATGGGCCAGAATAAGTTCCTTTTGTTGATGACTTTGAAGGGTATCATTTAACTGTACTGGATCAATTGCAGAGGTCAAGCAGCATTTGAGGTAATTAGTACTCAGTTGGGGGGAGACCACATTGGGAAACCGACATTCGCGTTTAAAAATATAAAGCTTCCGACACCAGCGCAATGTGGAAAGGCGTTAGATGCATTGTGTGGGCCTTAATCCTCACGGGTTCTACATGATCGAGTAGGGACGACTGTTACTCTCCTTCCAGAAAAGGAAAGAGTTGGTATGCACTGGGTTACCTCTAAACTCCAATGCAAGCAACACACGATGCAAAAAGCGAAAGCATTGGAGCGATCTTAATAAATGTACTTTGGCCAAATTAACCTGGCCCTCTTATGATCTCAGGCGAACCACCTCACTACTGAACCTCGGGAGACAAGACCTCTTAGGTATAGTGGGAGTGCTGACCGGACACTGTCTGATAGGGACGCATGCGACCCGCTTAGGTCCTGAGACCTACAATTTCCGCAGACGCTGTAAGAATCTGGATGAGGCGGAAAGTATACTACATATCCTCTGTCACTGACCGGCCCTAAGCAGAATGAGGTTAACCACATTTGGCGAACCCTTTCTAAGCACCTTTGCGGAAATCTCGAAAACTGGGATCCCGCAACTTAGAAGATTCATTACTTCCTCGAGATGGCTTTAGCGATGAAACAACACTTAAAGGTTTAAAGTGTGATCACTATGGCATCACAATGGGCCTATCGTTTTGGCCTAAGTGTATGAGCTTACACCAACAGCTCAGCCATATCTAGCCTAACGGTTATCTGCTCACGTGCTCACTATGATTATACTCGGCCGCCCCTGATAGATCCTCAAGTATAATGTAAGTATTACATTATTAGGAGGTTTCTAATTTCAATGGAACAGTTGCTATGGTAATAGCGGTAAAACTTGCTGAGTGCAGCTACATTCCTACGGTGGCTTAAAGGGTCGATGAAGAGGCAAAGAGTGCTATCACCAATGAGTTTGATGACGCGATTTTGCACATTGTCCAGCCAAACCAAGGTGGTTTTAGGAGCGCCCGGCCAGATATACGAGTTGTATTCAAGGTGGGGTCGAATGTAGGACTTGTAGATTGTGGCTAGAGCAGCTTGCTGAAGGAGGAACTTGCATCTCTTAAGGAATCCGAGGCATTGATACGCTTGTTTGGCGACTTGGAATATGTGACCATTCCATTGCATATCATTGGATTTGGATAGAGTCATTCCCAGGATGTTAAGAGATGGGTCAGGTGTTAGGTTATCCTTGTCCACTAAAATAGAGCGAAAGTCGGTACAGGTTTTGGTGGAGATAAGGCAGTACTTTGTATTTGATGCGTTAAATTCGACCCGATTCTTGCGGCCCCAGTCAAGAATGAGCTAGATGTCCGCGTTAAGAAAGCTGGACATGAGTCTAAGAGGCAAGGTCTAGCACTTGCTTGTCTAGCGTTGGCGTAAGAGTAACGCAGAGTACTGTGGTCGGCGAAAGTGTGGAGTGGGTTGGAGGGGATTGAGAGCAGATCGTTAATAAATATTAGAAAGAGAGCAGGTGAGAGGATCGATCCATGGGGAACGCCGGCCGAGATGGAGTGTGGGTTGGATTCGACGCCATCCAATACTACCTTGATTGAACGGCCAGAAAGAAAGCTCTCAATCCAGTTCATAAGAACTGAGTCGATACCAATAGCTTGGAGTTTAGACAGCAGAGCGGGATGCTATACTCTGTCAAAAGCCTTGGAAATATCTAGAGCAACCAGACCAGACTCACCGGAACTATGGATGCTTCGGTGTAGATGCTCGGTCAAACACACAAGAAGGTCGCCAGTAGATGTTTTCGGTCTAAAGCCGTACGTGTATGATTTGGTGAGATTCTAAATATTGCATCAGCTTTCTATTAATAATTGTCTCCATTATTTTGGAGAGAACAGAAGTTATTGCTATTGGGCGGTAGTTTAAGCGGTTGCTGTTACTATGTGCATGTATTAATGTTAAATTTTAGCTAAAATATTGATTTATAATTTTCTCCAAAAATCTCGCGGGCCGTAGCTGGGGTTGCCCACCGATGACTAGACAATCGTTACCTTGGTAATATTTTAGGGGAATATCGCAGAAAAAGGTGCGGCTTTTGTAGGGTTCTTATAAATAACGAACAATAATTTCCATTTCTATGGCCGGAAAAGCTGCTCTTAGAGAACCCATTTTCGTACCTACCACGTAATTCAAGCTACCGCCAACGAATTCAACAACCAATAAGAATTCTAATATAAAGCTAACTGTTTCAAATAAATCAGGGTATTGTTACAGTCGCCCTAAAATTATCCCTACCAAATTGAAGCCTCTGAAACATTCCCATTCAGCAACAAATTTAGGGGAAGGGCCCAAAGTTGGCAACCCTGGCACATCGAATTACCGATGAAGTAGAACGTTCATCAAAAAAAACTTTCTTCATAAAGTTATCGATCAAATAATAATTACTATATTCAACAAATTTCAATCAAATAAAACCGATTTAAAAATATATATTTCATAAGAAAATTTACATAATATGTATATCAAAATCAACAGCTGCCGTAATTTGAATAATTTAAAATTTCTCTCATTTTTGCACTTCACAGAAAAATTAGCATAATTAAACAAACCTGGCAAAAAATAACATTGTAACAATTACAAATTAAAAATAACTGAATTCAATTAAGCCTAAAATTCACAAAATTATTTTTTTTATGCCCATGTACATACTTTATATATGTATGTGTATTAAAACAAGAGGACACTTTACCTCTAAATATTTATTTTTAAGTAATAATCTTTGTTTTGGTTGATTAATGTTAATATGCCAACCACCCTAAATGTTTGAGCGTGCATGAAGTAGTATTTTATTTTTACCTGGGAATAGTTGGTGGGAACTGCTGTGGGGGTAGTGTTGGCTGGCTGAAACTACTATTAATAATATTTTAAAACCATAACGAGTAAAAAAATTCAGCTGGTAAATTATTTTACTGAATATTTATTTATTGCTATTTAGTGCAAGCCCTGGGGGTAGTTAAGTTTGTAAAATATGAGGACCGCATTCCGTCAACAGATTTCAGTTGAGAATAGCTCAAAGAGGAATAACACGGATGTTGCCGGTCCATTTTTGGGTCCTATTTCTTTTACCCCCTCTTCTTTTATTAGCACCTCTACTGTCGAAGGGGTGTTTTATCGAAATTATTAATTAAAATATCGTCGCCACGGAAATCGTTGCTTTGATATAACTAAAAACTTTTGAGAAATAACTCTAAACTGATTGTTCCGAGACTGATTTCTCGATTCCATAACAAGAATTGTTTTCCGAGGAGTGGTTATCAACCTTTCGTCCAACCCCCAACCTGAAGGACCATATCCGTGAATTATACGCCATTCTAGCCAAATTCCAGGCTGGCTTGTTTCAGTATCATAGGAGCTTAAAGTATGTGTCCGACTGGGGCTATGGAACCTCCCCCGCTGCACCTAGTAGTGAAGAAGGAGCTTTAACCTTGTGAATCACCAACACAGTGTTGTTCAGTGTAGGTTTAGTGTGGCTCCGTATTTCAGAGTATTAGAGGCTGATTTGCATTGGAGTCGCATTTGTCACATCTCTCACTGTGGTGGTGGAGCAGCTCCAGAAGTGCATTAGAAAAGTGCGATTACAGGGCACTTCTGGAGTTATTGTGGTTGTGTAGCGGGGGATGTGACGGAATGTAACTCCGAAGCGGGTCAACCTCTAGTGTGCGGAGTTATACGGCTTTTGCATGGAACGACACATTTGTTGCGAAAGGCCAGGACCGGATCCCGGTTGTAGAGGCCAGGACCGGATCCCGACGGCGGCTTCAGTGCAGTACCGGAGGCATCAGTAAAAAATAATATCGGCACGATGTAATTAATTACAAATTTTTGAAAGGCCCAGCATTTTCCCCCACACCCAATGCAGTAGGAAACTGACATTGAACATTGTGCACTGATACGAAAAACGCAGGTCTGTGTAAATGTCAGTGAAAAATTCATCACGGAAGCCACTGACAGGCAAAGCATCGGTGCCGTGCTGACACAGATATATGTGTGAATCGACCTTAATAACTTAATTTTACAACTGATTTGACGGGACAAGGTGGAACCCGATCAAAACTGTTTTTTCCTGGTGGTCTTCATCATATTTAATTTTTGGTTTCTTACCGTAAAAATCGCGTCAACTGCTTGGAGTTTTATTTTTCAAGCAAGACTAGGTATATTTAGGCTGTCGCAAGATTTTTTCCTGTTCACGGAATCGCAACACTAAAAATGTTGAGAAAAGATGGTCTACACCAATTGGACGGAAGCGGGGCTGGATAGTGTATGGGACCTTTGATAAACGCCTTGGTCCTTCTAAATGTTTGGTTAACTCCGCCGTCGTCTAGTTCCAAGTCCAGGGTGTGAAAGGAGGAGTGTGGTGGACCTGCCGAATTGACCAGAATCGGGAAACCGAAGAAACTAGGCAAGAAACCGCATTTTTGAAAGCGGCACCGACACCAGCGTATCCGTTGCGGGGATGTCCCGCTCGGACCACCAGCTAACGGATCAAAGAAGATGAAGAAGAAATGCTAGGTTGTTTCCTCATCTTGTGGAAGGCCAATTTCTTTCAGCTCTACAGTTGGTGCTATTTCCCGTTGTGAGCACTCGGTGCCTCCTTGAATTCGCTTGGATCGGATCATATGAATCAGTAACGAGGAACATTTGTATGCGATTTTTGCAGTTGACACCGGATTTGGTGATACTACCTTTCGCGATTATTAAGAAGCTCCGGGGTGCGCTTTAGGTTAGACGGGATTTCGGCAGTGAATTCATAAAAGCAATCCATGGGCGTGAGTTTAGTACCCTCGGGTGCACTGTTGTACACGAATGCTGCCGCTCGGAGGCGCTGGACCCATCTGTGTGGACTTTTCGTTTACAGAGTACGAAGACCCTCAATCGGGGGTCTGTGAGCTTGTTCTAGTGCACCATTGGACTGGGGGTGGTATGCTGAAGTCTGAACCTTCTTCACCTTTAACAGCCTGCCTACACTTTTGAACTAGTCGTGAGCAAATTTTATTCAAGATAGCTGTCAGTTACTACCGTTATATTCGGTTTTGTAGAGTTGCATTCTTTAGCTTGCTGATACGCCTTCCGAATTGCCAGGACTTCTACTTGGAAGGTACTAGATCCGTCCAGGAGCCGGAATTTATTACCTATATTACATGATTAGTTGAACGTAAGGTTGTCTGTGGTAATTACGATCAACCCCTTGTCAATCGTACCAAGAATATTGCTATGTCCGTAAGGCTTTTTTTAGCTAGTACCCATTATCTTTGAATCTGACAATGTTACAATAGGGTAGGTGCTTAGTAGGAGGTCGGTCCAGCAGAAGAAGGCAGAAGATGGTATTTAACGCGCCTCTTGTTGTTGTGCGCAATGCCCCAATGGTGCATATGCATGCCACTTTCTGGACCTTGCCTAAATTGGCACAGCTTCCCTTGTTAATGCTGGCTATCATACTATTGATCCATATGTGCGGATTGCCCATCATACGGCTGTGAACATCGATAACACCAGATGGTAGGCAAAATTAAATCAATTTTTCAGATGAATTACTTTTTTCTCATTTCAAACCCATGCGCTTATTTCTAATACAGCGATGCTATATGTATGCCCACCAGCCATTGTTCAGACAATTCTACACAGCATCATGCTTGAAAATTGGAAATTTGTGAAACTCCTTTCTTCAATTCAAATCGCATGTCGTTATGATTATGTCTCAAGTGCCAAATAGATTTATAAAATTTTTATACCGATGAATTTTTTAAAGTAGAAACCCAGCAAATGTTCCCCAATTCTCGTAATCAAGACTGTGAATATGCGGTTATCATCGTGCACGGAAAGATGTGAGAACAGTTTTCTGTTGGTGGCGGAAAGACTTAGCTCCCGTCTCCCATGGCTGCATTACTTTATGCAAAGCGAAAAAGTGAAACATCCAACATGAAAACATGAAAAGATCTTCTGGACGGAGATAAAAGTTGCCAGCATTGTACCATTTAGGGGTAAATTTTAAAATCTTTCACGTCTTAGCCAAAAATGAGGTTTGAACGCTTGAAATATCCTGGAGTGCTTCTTTATAAAAAATTCATACGCTAACAAGTCTCTTAAGCTTCTTTTGCAGCAACTGCGCTACCGTGTAGCCGGCTTGTGGGGGATGCTATATCTGGCATATCTCCTAAACTTTAAGAACATCCACGGCCATGGGGCTGGGGGGTGGGAATCTGAATAAAAGGGAACCGCAAGACTAGAAATATTTACATATTTCTTGGAGAAATGAAAAGGGAAAATTTTCATGAATACTGGCTCGCATTGCATTATGTATCCTTGAAGGAGAATTCTTCCACACACAGTTGTTGTATAGAATATCAAGCCCTTTTTCCTGTTTTGGTCCTTCTTTTACTGCTTTCCATCTTGTGTATACATCTTTAATGACCTAATTACGAATGTATATAACCACATTTACATTCACGTATCAAAGATATAATTAGAGGATTTTGGTTAGCTTCAGTATGGTTATCGCCCCCGGGGTTTTACCATTTCTAGAAAGGGTCGTTATTAGGTTTCTTTCTAAATCCCAAAAGGTTTCAGGATTCAAGGTTACCATGGCGCATAACCCCGGATACTGGTGTGTACATACTCGTAAGTTGAGTAATTAGATAAATGGCTGAAGCGGCAGACATTCAAGGTGCAATTACATTCGATTACCTTAATTTATGTTGTTAGATAATTTTGCGCAGGTCTCGGAAATTCTACAGGCATACCCCCAAAGTACCTGTGCTATATATATACATATCCAATGAAAAATACCAAGTGAATTTTGAGAGTTGGGCAATTAACAAAATGATTTAATTAAATGAAATTGCTAAATTGCCAATTATACTAAAAACATGTTCATTGGATTTTATCCTAAAAACAGAACACTCGTACATAAGTGTAATTAATAAGTGGACGAAAATAAAAGATATAAATGCAAGCAATAACGACATGATTATGTAAGGTACTGAAATGTTTTTATCAAGGATCGTAACTGTTATAACTTTTATCGTAAAAATCAGAAATTAATCATTATTTTGAAAGATGATTTAAGTTAAATTTTACCAAAAATATTTAAAGTTATTGTTAACTATAATATTTTTCTAGTATTGCTTTATATCTTCTAAAATACGAAATATATCGTGTCTATGACTAGGTTGAAAAGTTGAGTCATGGTTGAGTTGTAATTTCAACCACCGTATATGATGACGAGTTGAGTTCACTTTGGGTTGAAATAGAGTTTAACTGATTTCGAAACATAACCTCAAGTTTTTGTGTGATATTCTCATTTATAGATACGTAAAAGTTCAGAACGAAATAATTTTTTGTTTCTGTGCCAGAAAAAAACACCGAACACAAAACTAACGCCGAAAGGCCACTTCACGGATAGTAAACAAAGAAACCAAATTATCACTTCAACCCAATTACAACTCAACCCGTGCATATGAGGCGAAATATCAACTTCATCCAGGTAGGATAGCTGAGTTGAGTTGAGTGGACCCAGTTTCAACTCGACATCCGTTATGACTGGGTTGAACTCAGCCTGATTCGGGGTTGAACCTAGTCATAATAATTAAAATGGACTTTTATTTTTTGAAATCAAAAATAATTGTAAAAAAAGATTTTTTTTTTAAGTTTTTCTATAAATAGTCGGGGGAAATTAGTATTTTAAGGAGGCAAAAATCCAAAATAGCTGAAAGCTGGTCGACAGCTTCCTTGAGACCTTTTAAGAAAACAATTTTGAAATCAAAAAATCAGGAATAAAACAAACATGGCCCTCGAGATATCTCGTTTTTCCCGAGTTTTCCATGTATCTCGGTTTGTATAGGTAATACAACCCCATCCGAGTACTCAAAATGTTGACAATGAAATTCTCTACAACTTTTATTCTTTTATTCTTACAAAAATATTAACCCGATTAACACTTTGATTTTATTTCTAGAGATCTAGTCGCCATCTCGGTTGCGGCTCCTACCGCAAACGGATTCCAAGAAATCGTCCTTAGGTTCAAGAGCTCATTGAGCTCTCTTGCAAGACGAACCGGCAATTTGTCTTCGGCTGTGATGCAAATGCTCACCACTTTATTTGGGGGAGTACCGATGTAAACCAAAGGGGTGAGTATCTTCTAGAATTTCTTGTTATGAATAACATAGATATTGCAAATAGAGGATGCAAACCCACTTTTATCACTGCTAGTAGAAAGGAGGTGCTGGACCTCACCTTCCCGAGAAGACTTCTCTCCGACACAATTGAAAACTGATGTGTTCTGGACTAGGCCTCACTGTCGGATCATCTGCACATTAGATTTGACATTGTGGGCCTCCCACATATCCGCGCCTCCCCCTTGGTTCCTAAGAAAACCAACTGGTTTAAGTTTCAGGGGCTTGTGGCTTCGAAATCAGACCTGCCTGCGGCTTTTATCAGTGTGTGAACTGAAGAATGCGGCCCCGCAGCTTACTGATGTGTAGATCTCTTCCTACCATGACAGCAGCACTGTCTCTTCCTTTCAGTCGTCATGTAAAGAACGCTGGTGGAATGACAGGTTAGCTGCAATGCGTAGAAACGTTAGGAGATTGCTCAATAGGGCAAAACATACCGGGCCCTGGGATGAATATATGTAGGTTCACCCTAACAGCCTACAACAAAGAGTAGAGTCCTTCCAGAAGGATTGAAGGATTGGAAACATTATGAGAGTCTTCAGACTCTAGCAGAGGTGACTAAACTCCAAAAGCTACTTTCCAAGTACTCCTTCAACGGAGTGGGCCTTCTCGAAAAGGAGAATGGCTCCTACACTCCTAACCATGAAGAAACCTTGAGATACATGCCCAGAGAGCACTTTCCAAGTCAATCCTCCGGGCTGCTTATCCATTGGAAGCTGGATTGTAGTCATTGGACCATCCCAGACCGTGACAAGGTTAAATGGGCAGTGGACTTTTTTTAATCCTCCTGGAGGAGATGGAATTTTTTCGGCACTTCTTCAGAAGTTCCTTGATCCTCGACAACCTGGCCCGCCTCTTTAGAGCCGGCTTCAACTGTGAATACATTCCAACCATCTGGAGGAAAGTCGGGGTGGTTTTTATGCCGAAAGAGGGCAACGGACTCCTGGAGCTGCCTAAGGCATTCCTCTGGATTGTTGCATCACTTTCGTTTATCTTCAGACCTACGTCTTTTGCCGCCTCTTTTAATTCGACATAAGCTTCTTTTGTTTCCAAAAAGGATCTTTCCATGATGTTCACTGAAGCACTTCTCGAGACTGACGTTTCCTTATCACCCATTCTAGAGTGAGGTTGAAGAGCATTGGGGCCAGCCCATCCCCAGCTTTTGTAGCTGGTGCTGAGGAGTGAAATGCCTCTGTAGCTTTTACAGATTAATTAATCTCCTTTCTTGTATTTTGGGCATATAATCGCTTTCTTCCGGGCATAGCCTCTTCCTCCCAGATGCAGTTCGTGTAACGTTCGTTATAGTTGTGGTCGTCATTCCTTTAGCAGCTCAGCTGCTATTCCATCGGCGCCTGGCGATTTGTTGGAACTTGCCTTTTTACAGCTTCACGAACCTCATCCAGTCTTGGTGGTTCTAATGAGATATTATCTTTAGGATTTCCAAATGCTCTGTCCGTGGATCCTCGTTCAGTATGGGAGTAGGATTCAATAGGGTCTGAAAGTATGCTTTTATTGGCCTTGCGATGTACTCCCGGTGGCTCTGCAGTCCTAATCAAACCAGTTTAGTCTATCTGGGGGCCCAGCCTAGTGCCTATTCCGTTGCCCCCTTTAAGATGCTTTTAATTTGCTCCCATTTGTCGTTGATGTTGGGCTGTTCTTCTGCCTCTTTGAAGTTTGGTATAACAGCATGCTCCTCTTAATTTCAGTTTTAGCTTATCTATTTCGTATTTTGGTTGAGTTTGCCGGGACTCCTTGACTAGATACCCAGTAGGGAAAATTGGGAGCGCTGCACAAGGGAGTGCACTTGGAGCACTCTCAAGGGAGCTTTCCTGGAGTTTTCATAAATTTTACAGAAAAAAAGAAAACGGGCAATTATCTTGATGCCCATAAAATGTGGCATTAGCATACTCAATAGCCCGGCTCTCGTTCGATACGGAGGGCAAGCAGCTTTAGAAGTGGATAGAATTTAGTTGGGGGACTGCTTTGGTAAAGCCACTCTCGAGCTTGGAAAGAAAAAGGCAATTGCAAAAGATGAAGAAAATAAAAGCTTTTCGATACCGGCTCACACATACGCCCCCACAGGCGCCCATGTATATTTCTTTTTTAAAAAACTTGTTTATAATGCTCCAACAACGCCTTTTTGGGAGCATAAAAACGTATGCTTCCTCGCAATGACATGCAATGTTAAAAAGAATATGGAACTGGTATAGGAACGGGAGTGCTGTAAGCTTCTTTTGGTGCGCTCCAAGATGGCTCTTGGAGCACTCCATTTCCCCCTGGGTAGTCATCCGAGCCCCAGCACGCTCCTCTCATTGTCCAGTATACTCGGCGTCAAAATACTTTTGTGAATAATCAATTTAGAATGTCAATTTTTATTTACAGAATAAATTTGACTTCTATCTTGGGAATTAAATTTTACATTCGCTATCCTTATGCAATACTATTTTCAGAGATCGATTCTTCCTAGTTGCTTTGAACTTGCACACGTTTTCGGTTTATCTGTTTATTTTATAAGGAGATTGTTATGGCATTAAAAATAGGTGCAAATGATGAAAATGAGTTCGATGACGAGATTGTTGTGTTTGCCGCCCCCTGAAAGTACGCCCGCTCCCAGCGAGCCTGCTCATGCAGTCTCCAAAGCACCCTTAACCTAGTATATCCGTTTTATATCTTCGAGCTAAGCTTACTACTAGACATTACGTACTGGTAATATACAGGGTTTTACCTAATAAGCTTAGACTTTCACTTTTTCAAGTGTCAATAAAATCCTTTGTTGGACTACGTGGCTAATATTTCCATTCCGTGATTCGTGAAGATAATTGGTTAAAAAATAATGCTAGAGAGGGGCTATTCCTACTATCCACTAAGATCCAGCATATTTACAAAACACAGAAATTTGAGTGATTCAATTTAGAAGATATGTAGTTAGTAGCGCTAGAAGATATGTTAGTAGTTAGAAGATATGAAATGTAGTAGTGCATAGTTAGTTACCATGAGAAAAATCCCAATATTCTTCAGTGTCTTAGCATTTTGCGGCTTACAATGGCAGTACATTTTTACATGGGAGTAAATTTTTTTATTATAATTTTTAATTGCACACCGAATACTATTTCAGATAACATCATCTCGAGATTCCGAGTAAAATTCAATTCTCCGTACAACCTATTCAACCCCAAGGGGGTGACCTTAGGGAATGAATTTCGAAAATTCGCTTTTTTAGTGGATGTCCACTTCATTATAGGGATGTACTGTAATTTCATAACTTCAGCTCCCGCGGTTGGCAATTACAAAAATATTTTTGCTGCTTGTGACTATAAATACATTTAAAACAAAACAAAACCTCTTCCTAGGTCCTAAAGTAATAGGCTATATGTAAATACCTATTTTTATCAATAATAAACTAATGAAAGGATATTATTGTAATCTAAAAAAGGGATTTACCACTCCTAAGTTATTCTGAGTAGTCAAAGACATTCCCAAAACCTGAAAAATTCAGATCTCAAGAAAGCCCTCGAGATGACAAACATTGTACTAAGAAGAAAATTCTCCTTTTTTTCTCACCCTCCATCTCAGTCTGTGTCTTTAAGTAAAACCCTACTTCCAGTTCAGTTCACAAGAAACATAGTGCTATCCAAAACTTCTCAGGAGTTGAAGCTGAATAGAAGACAGATGTTCTTAGGTAGACAGGATCAAAGGCGCATGCAAAACCATAACACCAAGAGATAAAACGTATCCTTAGCGACAGTGAATATTTCTAAAATCCCATCATGCCCTCCTTTCTGACGTACCTAATACAGAATTACGCGAAAGGTGAATAGAACAGGAAAGGAAACGTAGCATGAGAATTTTTGTGAGATAACAGGAAAGCACTAACAGGTCCACATTAACAGGTAAAACAGGAATTATTTTGTAGATTCAAGTGAATATTTTTTTGGTAAGAGGATGATAATGCATACATACAAAGTCAGATAGTTGTTAGGTAGACATTGATTGACTTTTTAACACCTAAACTCCTCTGTAAAGGTATTCGAGTTAGTAAGGGGTTTTTAAACAAGAGGTTTCATCTTAAATTTTTCATGCAATAGAGCGATTCCGTCGAGTTGCCATTCTACTGAAAATAAAAATGGTGCACATCAAAGCATTAATTTCAGGCCAGTCAACAGGGCAATGCTAACACACTATGATATTCGAACCAGCACCATTTTCAAAAATATATGGCCAGATTACTCCACCAGCCCAAAAACTGCACCAAGGATAGCTTAATAAGTGACCCTCTACACACTTAGGAGGAGATGATTTAGCCTAAGGTGTTCACACCAATGAGAAGAAATTTGAAGGAAAATCAAAATAATGTAATAAAAATTAAAACAAAAATTTTTGTAATGGGTTTTCGATTTGGCAAAGCTGATACCATCAATAAATAGCACCCGGCTAAGCCAGAGACGCAACCAACGAGGCTACCCGGGTAAGAATAAATTAGTTTGTTAATTATCTTAAAAGCATGCACTCAGGAGACATAGTGAACAAATGCGCATGCCACACGGGTATGCACGCTTCCGTAACAGGTATTTCACACTACAGGCATTTCAACCGCAAGTGTTGTTTTCCCCAGCAGTCCCCCAACTAGGCACTAATCACGTTAAATGCTGCTTAACCTATACAAGCGAAAGAGAACCGGTATACTGAGTATGCTATTGGCAGCCTTTATGGTTACTAAGATATTTGTTATTTTCTTCGTCCTCTACAACACTTTTAAAGCCCCGATTTTGCTTTTCTTGGATGCCGCACAAGCAATTTGACACTATGTGTGCATGCCTGTTGGAGCGTATCGTTGCTGTTTCGGGCCACGTGCAGTCTAGTTAATGCCTGTTGCAGGGTTGGTACTAGCGATGAGCAAAAAGATCTTGCAATCTAGGTCTCGCAGTCTTGTCTTGTCTTGGCCTTGCTAAATGTTCAACACTAGGCAGGACTTTTTGCTACTAGGTGCGGGCGAATTTTATTTTTACTTGGCTAGCGAGAGACTGCCTCGTTCGAGTGTTATGACTACTGAAACAATCGAATCCCGTTAATAGAGCTTTTGGCTATGGCATTGCCGGACGACTGAAGACCCGAACTAAGCAGAACTTTGGACCCTATTTTTAACCATTTAAGCTGGCGAGGCACCTTATAAGTGTTACTCGGCCCACGACGACGTAAGACCTGGCATATCAACGCGACCTTTAAAAAGTTTCCTCGAAACACACCAAAGCCATACGGAGAGGGTGCACACAGTGGGCCGTACACAGCAGCGACCTTCCCCCTGCTTTCTTGTGGGGAAAGGTGGCTTCGATGAATAGTTTATATGCCAAGTAAGGAATACTTTCTCATCTCTAAAAAAATGCGCACCAACCTTTCTTCTATCTCAGTGAACTGTGCGAATCTAATTGCTAATCCATTGCTTAACATCGTAGGCTTAACTTTCGCTAAACATCCCACAGCCTGGGTTTTCTTAAAAGATCCAACTCAAAAATCCAATAGGTATGTAGGTACTTACGACAGCCCTAATCAACTGACCTGACTTGGTTGGCCCCGCCGGTCAACTTTTCAAAGGGCGTCGTAAAAAAATAGTAATTTTTCTCGAGCTGTTTTTCGCATTCATTTTTGCGTCCCATGCCACCTACTCCCAACTGTTACTATCGCGACTCTGACATCGAGACATAGCCGCAATGTGTCGAATCACATCAACCAACCCATGAAATGCGCTTTATGAAGTGGGGGAGAGCTAAGGAAGGCTGTGATAGGAGGAATCAGGAATGTAAAGAGCGAAGAAGAAAG
Organism: Thereva unica; assembly: GCA_949987705.1. Classification (NCBI taxonomy): domain Eukaryota; kingdom Metazoa; phylum Arthropoda; class Insecta; order Diptera; family Therevidae; genus Thereva; species Thereva unica. The sequence goes on from OX465283.1 coordinate 150,714,578, forward strand.
AACTAAAGTTATGAAGGAGGGAAAATTGGGAAAAGCGAAGGACCGTGTTGCTGCCGGGATTCGAACCCGGGACCCCTGCGATGGTAGCCAGGTGCATTACTCTCTAAACTACCGAGGCCCCCGAAACGTTGTAAACGAAATAAAATCATCTTTTCGTTTTTTATTATTACTGACGGCCAACTAACACTTTTGGCAAAGAGCAATTCTCAGGGTGTGTACATTTTGTAAAATCCAACCTGCTATTACATGAGGCGTCTGTTGTATTTTACAATCCAGACGAATCCCGAGCTTCTACACTTGCAGCAGCAATAAATCATGTTCTACTAAGATTCAATTTACCTCTTTCCATGCTTTGTGGAGAATGTTTCGATGGAGCACGTAAAATATGGGGGAAAGCAAAGCCGTTCAGAAGATTTTAAACGATGAACAATCAAAGTCCTTATACGTTTACTGCTTAAATCATTCACATAATCTATTATTGCAAGAAGTTGCCGAAGAGAACGATGAAATTTTCATCATAGCCAAGGATTCTTCTCTAGTTTGGAATCTTCTAAAAGAAGAAACGTGCACGAAATCGTCTTTTTATCTGATAAAAAGTTGATCTGATAGCATTGTGCCCTAAGCATTGGTGTGTTCGTCACAAAGCACTCTTTATATATTGAAGCAAGTACGCCAGGATCCTGAAGTCCGCCTTCAACAGTAGTTTTGGGTTCGGTGTTTTTGCTGGCACAGGAATAAAAAATTATTTCATTCTGCATTTTTACGTATCAATAAATGACACACAAAAATTTGAGGTTATGTTTTGAGTTCAAGTCTATTTCAACCCAAAGTTAACTCACCCCGACTTCATATACTTCTCAATAATTTCAACTCAACCTCGACTAAACTTTTCAACCTCGTCATAAACGAGGATTTGCATACTCTGTACATCACATTAAATAGTCATTAGTTCTTTTCTACAATATTTTGTTGTAGACTACTAATTATTCTATGTAGGTACATCTATATAAATATAATTGAGGAGTGACTTTTCAAAAGGCCTTATTTCCATTTTTTTACTTTAGAGCAAATTTCGATGGAATCCAGTAGCAAGTATACAAGTCCTACATTCGGCCACGCCTTGAATACAACTCGTATATCTGGGCAGGCGCCCCCAAAACCACCTTGGCTTGGCTAGACAAAGTGCAAAACCGCGCCATCAAACTCATTGGCGATAGCACTCTTTGCATTGATCCTCTAAGCCACCGTAGGAATGTAGCAGCGCTCAGCAAGTTTTACCGCTATTTTCATAGCGACTGCTCCACTGAAATCAAAAACCTCCTGCCTACACGGCAATTTTTCTCCCGCAACACAAGACTAGCCAACTCGGCTCACCCCTTCACCCTTCAGCCCTCCCCTTCACGCACATTACGTTTTAGCAGTTCGTTTATAAATAGAACAACTCGATTGTGGAACTCTCTTCCGCAGTCGGTGTTTCCGAGCTCATATAACATCTCAGAGTTCAAACGCAAGGTTCATCGACATCTACTCATGCACCCTCCAGACCCCTAACCTATCCTATCTCATCTTTCCTTCAGATCAAGCTTACTACTATACGCTGCACCATGACTTGTAAGACATGACGGACTAGTAGTACAAAGGGTGACTCCTAAGCTTCATCTTGCCACAAAAAAAAAAAAAAAAGGCTAAATTATCACCTATTCACGTTAATGGGACGAAAGAAAAGTCCTTCGTTCCTATAAAAAAATGGATACCAATATAGATTTTTTTATCAAAACCAGCATATTTCCACGTATGAAATAAACGGTGTCTAATTGAACAAAACTTCACATTTCCTGCGTGAATTTGTAGTATTTTAAAAGATTTCAAGCAAAAGACCTTTTAAAAAAAAATGTAATAAAGTCATATTTCCTATGGAGGTCCATACAAAAGGTCTTATTTCCAAACGTTTCAAACAAAAGGGCATATTTCCAAACAATTTTTTGTTTTTAATGAAGTCGCACTTACAATATTTTTCATCTACCACTGTAAAAATATAGTTATACTAGAACAGACTATATTGATGCAAAAAAAAAATAATAATTTTGCATATTTTGGACGTACCACAGAAATTTGCGGTTTCTGAAAATTTAATCTAAATGGAAACAAGGCCTTTTGAAAAGTCACTCCTCAATTGGAGTGTCTGTCTGTGATTTCAAAATAATTGTGTTTTTTTAATTTTATATGGTTATTTACATGATTTTAAAACGAAATCACGCATTTTTAAAATTTTTGTCTGTCTGTATGTCTGTGTGTCTGTTTGTTCGGGCTAATCTCGGAAACGGCTAATCCGATTAGGATGGGACTTTCACTGGAAGATTCAGTATTTTGGCGAGCATGTTTTAGGCTATTTATATGCACTATATATTAGCTCCACCTATATGTATGTATGGATGTATGTATGTAGACAAATCTTGAAAATTGTTTTTGACCCACTTCCATATAACGGATCAGCTTCAAATTTTGCACACATGTACAGTTCAAGCGAAAATGCAATCTGACCATTTTATAAAAATATCAAGATGGCCGTTTCAAGATGGCGGTCGAATTTCGCAATTGTGCTCGCTGACCGCCGACATGGGTATCAAATGAAAGGGAATGATAAGTATAATATAATTACCTATTTGGTGTCATTCCAAATTCAAAATGGGCCGGAACAAAATGGCGGCCAACACAGATGGCGGATTACTTTTTTATTTATTTCCCGATCGATATGGGTATCAAATGAAAGGATATGATAAGTAGAATACTATTAGCTGGGTGGCGTAATTTCAAATTCAAAATGGCAGCCAACACAAAATGGCGGACTACCTTTTTTTACAACGCTCTCGGTATGCATACAAAATAAAAGTGTATGATGAGTAGAGTACAGTAAGCTGGGTGACCTCATTTTAAATATCGGTCACCACAAAATAACCGAAGACATATAATAAATTAAAAGTTAGAAAACTAAAAATATAGTTTAAAAAACTTAAAAATATGATTTTGTTTAAAAATGTTCTAAAAAGTAAAAACTTATGTTGAATGAAACCTTTTTTTCTAAAGCCAGTATATATGGGGCGCTAGCGAAAAGTTGCAGTAATAATAAAATAAGAATATAGGTAAAGTCCCACGCTTTTTAACATTTCGAAAGGTAGGTTATTTGGCAAATATGAGATCAGGACAGGAGCAGAGATTTCGGCAACTTTACTCACATCAGGAAAAACAGCTCATTCTATGCTTAAGATACCGATCGAAGAAGATCATATGGAAAATCCTGCGTGGAACAAAGCTAAAAACCTGCGTGGAAAAAATCTAAAGTTTTACAGGACTGCATGATGGCTGTCTGGGAATGCGATGAGTGTACTATGGCAAATAAAGTATCTATTACCAGAACCCCGCGAGATTTAAGATGTAAAAACCAATTATTTTGGGGAGTAACTATTTTATTGGCATAGATTCCGGGCAAATGTTGCCGGCTGTCCGGACAAATATGTGGGCCGATGATATTGATGCATGTCTGAAATGATCACTCATTTAGGGACATATTGGAAAACGTCATTTAAAGCAACTATCAGTACTATTCTCCTCAACATAGGATATACAATAGAAAATATTCTGAGATTAATGAGAATGATGCCAGTGAGCTGCTGGATGTTGTTTGAAATTTCGCAATAGACGAGGAAATTTTGATGAGCGACATTTATGACGATTTCGAAAATATCAACTCAACTAAATCGACTCAACTCAGTAATGCCACAAACATTGTAATACTTACAAGTGAAACATCTAACATCGTCTATAAACAAGCGTTACAGTGGATTGTTAACCGGTGCCATGCGGGCGGTATGACCGGAAACGACGAAACACGAAAACGGGAAGCAGCAACTTTCCTTTTTAGGATCAAATCAGTAGTATCGTCTTAAAATGTTGGCAATCTTCGTCTCAAGCCATGTTCGCCATGGGGCAAGTTCAGGGTGTCAATTATTTGAGAACGTCAAAATTTACGCGCACAAGACATATTCTGAATAAAATCTGTTGTGCACGTAGTATAAAAGTTTTCCGATGTAGTATAAAAGTTTTCCACTTTTCTTATTCCGGACTATGCACACATAATTTTTTTTATTAAAAGGCGTTGCGACGCACGCGGGTTTTTGCTTGTTATTAATATGATGGCATTCTTGTGGCAAGACCACTCTATACAACAGCAGACGCAGCAGCCCAAAAAACAACCTGTAAAAGTTTGGCATAGTCCGTCGTCCTGTTACACTCTCTCCTATTTGGGAGCGGTTTTTTAATTTATTTGCCCACCCGCTTTAGAATTATATTCTATGCTGGAAAATACATTAAAAAGGTCTGATTTAATGCTGGAATTTTCATCAATATCAAAAAAAAAAGTGAAATACACGGAAACCAACACTAATAAATTTTCTTTATTGTTGACAATATTTGCCGCCACCATATACCCCACATGCACATATAAGATGGAAAAATCCCTTTCAATGAGAAGAAAAACAGCTTAAGGACTAGCTACAAGCATTCAAAATCACCGGTTGCTTTGAAATGGCCAGGACTTTGGGATTTTCGTCTCTCCAAGTAAATATACATTTGAACACAGAAAAAAAATAAGAAAAAAAAAACACATGTATACATCTTCGTGGACGTCGAATTGTGGCATTTAAGGAAAATATATATTTGTATATGCCTTTCGAGTTCATGTGGCGAACTGGACTAAACTATATAGTACACATATAATAAACACCGAAATAATGTAAAGAGAAGGCAAATCCATTTCCATTGATTCTGTTTAAGGGAAGAAAATTATTTTGTGCCTAACTTGTGCAAGTGACTTGCCATCAAGTTTCTATGAGATATTGGCAATGAACCTTTATTGAGATTGGGGTCAGTCCGATGTGTCCCTGCGAAAGGATAATAAAAGAAAACACTATCGAGACAGGATAAAATAAGGGTGCCGAGCTCCAAAATAATCCAAACTTTATAGAATTAGATGTGGAGCGAAAGAAGGTCCTTTTTCTCAGGACATTACTGAGAAGAGGAGGAAAAAATTGCCAAGGCACTTTTACCCTTTAATTTTACATCTCCGTCCCTGTTGTCCCCGAGCATTCCCCTCCATTTTCCCACTATCGGCCTTATCCTGTCCTGTGCGAGCCTTATGCCTTGGGATTGTATGGCAAAAGGACACTGGCAATAGCTAGTAAAGGGCGTCCGTGCATTTTACATTTAAATCGTGTGAAAGTCGCCGAGAGGGGCTCTGATGGCCATGGGGTAGATAAAATTTGATTACCTAAGTGCTTTGCGCTTCGAGTGGGGGAGGTGAGACTACTACTAGGCTATGCCAGAGAGGACAGGGTATATGCGGCCCTGCCCTTGTGCCCTTGGTGCAAATGTTGATTTCCATTCATAAAATTTGGATTAAACTCGGCAAATAAATAGCTCGTCCTATGCTATTAGCATTTATTTGCATATTTCTCGGTAGTCCCTGATTTAGGGAGTTTAGCATGCCAGCAGCAATTTAAATACGCACCAAATTTGATTTGATGCAGGGTAAGGAATGAACTCTCTTGGAGTCAATTAATTCCAGCAATTTTGCGGTTAATGAGACATCAGATGGTAATTTAAGGAACCTATTTTTATTGCCTTGATTTCACGCATTAAATATACTGAAGGAGATTTGCTACTGGTATTCGTTTGCCTGAATGTACACGCTATTATCGAGAGACATTATGGAAATAATCTTGGCTTCTATATTTTTTTTTTTTTTGCTCCATCCAAAAAAAAGAAAACACAATTTTTTTTTTCCTTAGAATTTTAAAATAAACGCCGAGAAATGCCGAGGGTGGATTATTGAGTTTGAGTTGAGTTTTTAATATTCTGTGAGGGTTTTGTAAGTTTTGTTTAACGAAAAGTGACAGGTTTGGTTAATTAAGTAAGACCAACTTTTTTTCGTTGGGGGGTACTTTTAAATGTAATTGAAATTCAGAAATTCAAACAAAGAAACAAGTTTGAACTTTTATAGTCAAATAAACAATAAATTTAATGAGTACAATGCCTTTACATTTTGGGTTAGTTTAAAAGTCAACTTAAAACATAAAAATGAACTTTCGAAAATTTTGCATTTTAAAATTTTCGTGAAATTTGTTTATTCTTTTGTCGTTTTTGGTGATCATGGTTCATCTATTCTAGCGAAATATGGTTGGTGTTTAAATGCTACCAATTTTTAATGCATCGGTTGATTTTCGATTTAGGCTTTGAGATAACAGGGGTAATGGGTTAGAAGAGCCCAATCTGACGTGGGGAGAAGGGGGTCTCGAAGTGTAAAATTGCGAGAAAATTAGGTCAGATTAAGTAAAACATGTTTCCCCACTGAAGACCTCCATTCACGTACAGGCCGCCGGCCAGTAGGCCTTTTAGACCAGGTCGGCCGGCACCGCCCGATGAAGGCCACAGATTACTTAGTCTGACTGAGGGAAGATACTGTAGGTGAAGTCATGTTTCGCTACAGATTCACAGGCGAAGACGACAGCTTAGCATAACAAGTTGTCAATTCAAGCGCAAAAATATTCATGGCCTCAACGAAAACTTCAAGGCGTGGGACAAAACAGTCTGTCTATCACATAAAAAAAAAAAAAAAAAAAAAAAAAAACAAATAGCAAATACTTATGTAGATTACATGGGATATATTCAAACCTATTAAGGCCAGTTTACATTCCAATTTTTTTTTATGTGATAAACTCTAGAGTCTTCCACAAGGAAAAGGAAACATACAACCATGAATGCAGGAAACCTTCCGAAGAAGTATGGAAGCATTCTCTTCCGTGCTCTAGTTCATGTTCTTTTTATCCATCCATGCAGGGGCGGCGCTTTTATAGGTGCGAATGGTGCACTTGCACCGGGCGCAATTAGACGGGGGCGCAATTTCAGAAATAAAGATATAAAAAAAAGGTAAAAGTTTGAAAAAAAAAATTTAAGTTTTAAAAAAAAGCAAGACATTACACAAATTTAACCAATTTCGGTTCCTGCACTTTCCAATGCAAGAAAAAACGGGGAATCTTCACTTCTCCTCTTGCAGGAATTTTCCAAAGATTCTTCGAGATTCTAGAAATTCGGGAAAAGATCTTCCAAATGAAAGTAAAATCTTTCGTTTATTTGGAGCACTTTTTGAAAATTCTGTAAAAACCACCGCATCCACTCACCCAAAGGAAACTGTTCCGATGGCTCTGTGTGTTTTATTGCTGTGTACCGCGATTGATATAAACTTGAGGGCGCTGTTTCTGCGCTTTTAAATTCTGATTTAAAATTGTTAAAAGAGGTAAAGGAATGAAATGAGAAGAACAAAAGCCCTTGTAGCGACTCCTCTTTAATTGAATTCTTTTTCCTTTATACCCCGGCTTCACCGGGCTCAGTTCAATTCAATCGCCAGAAGTTAGAAATCTTCGCCAGAAGTGAGAAATGTGAAAGTTCACTGGAATGATATTCCATTATTCCAGTTGATTACTCTCTTTCAATCTCAATTTCATGTCCTGTTGGGCAAAGTCAGGCTTTATTTTTCCTGAGTTCAATATGTGAAAATGTATGGGAACTCCGTCAAAAATTGTAGTTCAGTACGCCAATTTACTCGAATTTGCGCAGTTCGGCCGGTGAAGCCGTACTGTCTAACACATTAATATGGCCACTTTCACATGGGCCAACCAACAAAAATTGGCTGTAATCGTCAATTCCCTTTTGAAATTTGATGAAGAGTCGCATGGGTTTTCACAGGAGCCAAACTATACGTTAGAATGCTTTAGTTTGCTGTTGTTGCTTTTAATATTAATTATCCATTCCGCCATTTCTTTACTTTTGTTCCCTAATAAAAGCTACCCAATTCATAGGTTCCAAAAATCTGCCCGCCTCAGCGTCCTCGCCTACTCTGTTCTCCGTGTTCGCCTACTTGCTGGATGTTGCCCATGTGAAACTTCTTTTTGTTTATGTTATACACATTATTATGATGCACATGCATGATGCATTTCAACCATTCAGTAAGTGTTTGTGTCTTTTCCATTGTCCTTCACTACGTTCAAAAATAAACAGCTTATGGGGCGCAATATGGCATGGCGCACCGGGCGCAAAAAACCTAAGCGCCGGCTCTGCATCCATGTCATTGGATGGAAGACTTCCTTTTATCTTCTATTGAAGGCTTCCTTATTCCTACCAAGAGGAAGCATTCTCAATTTTCCTTGTGGGCTCAGGAAAGGACCTTTATACTGTGTCGACAATCTATTTTCGTCATATAGTGCAATGTCGAACAGCAGCTCTAGTCGGGGAAGAAAGGAACTGCTACAACCTGCCGACATCGTGGTATCGAGAAACAACTCGCTATAGTGTTATGCCTCCTGAAACGAGTTGAATCTCATCAACCACCCGATGACATGCGCTTTGGTGGAGCGGGGAAGGGCTAAGGAAGGTTATGGCAGGAGGAATCAGGAATGTAAAGAGGGAAGAAGAAAGAAGGAAAGTTATGTAGGTGAGAAAGTGGAAAAGACGAAGGACCGTATGGCTGGCCGGTATTCGAACCCGGGACCTCTGGGATGGTAGCCAGATGCCTTACTCCCTAAGCTACCGAAGCCCCGAGGACTTGCTGTGGTTACGCCCGTAAATACGTATATTTAGTGCAAATTCTAGAGAACTTTTTAAATCTCACGTATAATTAGGGGTAGGAGAGGGTCGAGCCAAATCTAACGACATCTCACCAAGGGGGAGTGGGAGTCGAAAAATCGCAAAAATCGCCTCACGCAATTTGTGGACGACCCCTAACGAATTACAAGAAAAGACGGATGGTAAGGTGTAATTCAGATTAGATCCAAGCAAGTTAGAATTTGCCCGATGACTCATCTGTTCCTGAATTTTTGTAATTGTAATTTTACCTGCTCTAAGATGAGCGGTTCTCTAAGTACGTAAATGTAGGTACTTATTTAACTATTCTAAAGCAATTAAAAAAGTAAGGCCTTACCTCCTACGACCTCGTGTGTAAAAGTAAGTAGTTCTGTAAGGGGTGTGGTAGGGCCTACCCTTTACTAGTGCGGGTTCATTTTAGTACTTCAGTAAGCTTACAAGTCCTACTGGGTAATTTTCTGAGGCAAAAGTGAGGAAAAACACCCTTCGACTCCTTTTCTATTAAACCGGTTTGTGTATAGGGGTATTAAAAGAAATGATGCTTAGTGTAAATGCCTTGTTGTAAGGTTCACTGGCGCAAATTTTCAACGCCAAATTTCTTGAGGCGGAGAGGATCGTCTGGGAAGGAAATGCTTTTCAGCTGTGTGTAGTCCCACACACGGCCGCCATACGGTGCGGATATGTGTGTCCGTTGGTTGCTCGTCCGTTGGTTGTGTGGCCGTTGGTCATCGTTGATAGTATCCTCTGAGATAAAGACTGTCCTCAAGTAAATTAAGTTATCTACAATTCTCATTCAGTGCAGCTCAAGATTGATATTTCGTTCAAATCCTTGTCCTACTTTTTAAAGACATACAAAAAAGCATTCATACAAATTTTTAACTTACCACGATGCAAACTTTCATTAAACAGATTTTTCTGGTGTTATGTTGGTACACATATTCTTGACGTCATCTGTCAACATTTTTAGTCTTATTGAAAACTTTATCTCAATTTAACAGGTAATTTGGTCATATAAAACCTACAAAAAAAGTATCTACCATTAAATTACAATATTTTCTTCTTCTCTAAAGTGAAAGTAGCACACTGGAACTATCTATGGAACAGACAACAAATGGATTTATCAATACCGAAACCAGATCAAGCTTTTCACAATTTTTTTATATCAAGATGGTAGTTACGGAAGCGTGCAAATTGGTAGAAAAAGTCTACTTTATCGAAAAGAAACGTGAGCGTATACGGAATAAGCCAGGAAATTCTCAGTTGTGAAATTGGATCTAGAATGGTGGATTGATCAGATTTGAAATCAAAGGAATAAATTTGAACAGATTTGAAGCTATCAGAAGAAATTTTATTGCAATAATGGAAGGAGAAGAACTTCCTGTGAGATATCAAGCGTCATCTGTATTATGTTGTTATGAAGTTACTTTCCTCTGTTTTTATAAGCCATTTTGACAGTAATTTACTGTTGCACATTTCTTTTCGAGTAAGAGTAAAAATGAATGCAGTTTTACTTCGTAGTGTGATTTTATTCTTTCCTCTTAGGCACTTCCGTTATTTCATAGTTCTTTATTTTAGTTTGTAAGACGACGTGAGTCGAGCGAGCTGCGGAAAAATTTCCGTGCAGGGAGGAGGGCGTTAGTTTCAGTCAAACAACCGCTATTATAATACCAGTAAAAATTTGTCGTGGTTAGTTTGATGGTCTGGTTTTGCATCTTGTCCAACCACAAAAAGGCGTTTTTGGATGTTCCAGCCCATATAAATCAGTTGCACTTATGCTGGAGCCAAATTATCCATAGCTTTGTTGAGGCTAGTCTTGTTACAATAGAAATCCTCTTAAGTTTTGATAAAAAAAAAGGGCACCCGCTCTTCTGACAACATTGTGCTGTGCAGAGAACTGGATTGCGAGTTTGCTTCTGGTATTTAATCAAACTAGTCATCCAATGTCGCCTAATTTAAGTGCCACTACATCTTGGCCGGTGCTGCCAGTTCCCTTGTCCTTCCTTAAACTTTATACACGACGTTTTTTAAATTCTCACTAATCTAAACAACAGCTTGCTGAAATGTCTAAGCAGGTATCAGCCCTTGACTGCATGATGGAAACTTCATGTATATCTCAATCAATAAAGACATCGAACTCATTCTTGGCTAGGGAAGGTCTGCGATGGAATGATGGCCCATTCCAAATTACAAAAGAAGCATCCTAGTCCTGGGATTTATTAAGAATTACCAAAATCGTTGCTATTACCACCATTCGGATCACTCGTAAACTCCGAAGTTATTTTTTTCATGTATACTAAGGTCTGGAAGCTCACAGTCAGTATTTCCTGTTTCTTGACACATCCCAAAGTTCTAACGATAGTTTTACAGCAATCTACTTGGGCAATCAAGAACCTCTTACCTATTGTCTCCTCTTCAATCCTTCAAACTAAGCTTATTACTAGATATCGCGCCATAACTTGAAAAGTTTGACGGTTAGAAGTGCATTGGCTAGTAATAACCACACCAACCGGGTTCGAATTCCGGCCAGCCCCACGGTCCTTCGCCTTTTCCACTTTCCCACCCACATAAAAAAAAACCAATAAAAAGGAATTGTGGATTTCAACGTGAAAACCCAGCTACAGACCAAACTAACATCTACAATACGCCGCTGAAACAAAATGAAATGGATCCATTTCTAAAATGTCTCTTAACTTAAATCGGTGATAAAAAATATGAGTCCGTATGACAAACGGACGCATCAGATTCGTGAAGAAGTCACCGTCATAAATGTTCGCGAGCCGTTGAAAAAGGTAATGATGTACTATGCGCTGTAGGACTGAAAGCAAAACGGCCCCTATAAAATACTTTTAGTTAGTTAGACGATTGATTCTTAGTCCTACTGAGGCCATTGATGCCTGGGCGCATTCTTCATCACACCACTCTACTCTTCGTCCTTGTTGTACGAAACGTAGAGCATCTTCTGCTGTTCCTTGCATTTTCTTTTCATATCGTTCCATTGATCATTCAACTATTCGTGTGCGTTTTGACCAATTTCATTTATTCTAACGTTCAGTAGGTTCTCAAACTCAGCCATTTGCCTACTGCCAGGGCAGATATACGGAGGATGTCATATTATAAGCTGAATTTTTAACCGACTTCAAAAAAAGAGGAGGTTACTCAATTCGACGTGTAGGTATTTTGTAGTCCTGTTCACGCATAACTTTGCAATCCAATAACTTTTTTGCTTTTTTGAAGTGAAACTTCTTTACGCACGCTTGACTTGGGAAACTTCTTTACGAACGCTTGACTTGGGGTGTAAACTGGCGAAAGTGTAACGAAAGTGTAACGAAAGCGTTACGAAAATGTGTGATCGGGCAATGTATTTTGTATTTTATGTATTATGTATTTTATGTAATGCGACAATGCGACAATGCGGCAATGCGACAATGCGGCAACGCGGCAATGCGGCAATGCGGCAATGCGACAATGCGGCAATGCGACAATGCGACAATGCGGCAATGCGACAATGCGGCAATGCGACAATGCGACAATGCGGCAATGCGACAATGCGGCAATGCGGCAATGCGACAATGCGACAATGCGGCAATGCGACAATGCGGCAATGCGACAATGCGACAATGCGGCAATGCGACAATGCGACAATGCGGCAATGCGACAATGCGGCAATGCGGCAATGCGACAATGCGACAATGCGACAATGCGACAATGCGGCAATGCGGCAATGCGACAATGCGGCAATGCGGCAATGCGACAATGCGGCAATGCGACAATGCGACAATGCGGCAATGCGACAATGCGGCAATGCGACAATGCGGCAATGCGACAATGCGACAATGCGACAATGCGGCAATGCGACAATGCGACAATGCGGCAATGCGACAATGCGGCAATGCGACAATGCGACAATGCGGCAATGCGACAATGCGACAATGCGACAATGCGGCAATGCGACAATGCGGCAATGCGACAATGCGGCAATGCGACAATGCGACAATGCGGCAATGCGACAATGCGACAATGCGACAATGCGGCAATGCGACAATGCGACAATGCGGCAATGCGACAATGCGACAATGCGGCAATGCGGCAGTGCGACAATACGGCAATGCGGCAATGCGACAATGCGGCAATGCGGCAATGCGACAATGCGGCAATGCGACAATACGGCAATGCGGCAATGCGACAATGCGGCAATGCGACAATGCGACAATGCGACAATGCGACAATGCGGCAATGCGGCAATGCGACAATGCGACAATGCGGCAATGCGACAATGCGACAATGCGACAATGCGGCAATGCGACAATGCGGCAATGCGGCAATGCGACAATGCGGCAATGCGACAATGCGGCAACGCGGCAATGCGGCAATGCGGCAATGCGACAATGCGGCAATGCGACAATGCGACGATGCGACAATGCGGCAATGCGACAATGCGACAATGCGGCAATGCGACAATGCGGCAATGCGACAATGCGACAATGCGGCAATGCGACAATGCGGCAATGCGACAATGCGACAATGCGACAATGCGGCAATGCGACAATGCGGCAATGCGGCAATGCGACAATGCGACAATGCGACAATGCGGCAATGCGGCAATGCGACAATGCGGCAATGCGACAATGCGACAATGCGACAATGCGGCAATGCGACAATGCGACAATGCGGCAATGCGACAATGCGACAATGCGACAATGCGGCAATGCGGCAGTGCGACAATGCGGCAATGCGGCAATGCGACAATGCGACAATGCTTCAATGCGGCAATGCGACAATGCGGCAATGCGGCAATGCGACAATGCGGCAATGCGGCAATGCGACAATGCGGCAATGCGACAATGCGGCAATGCGACAATGCGGCAATGCGACAATGCGGCAATGCGACAATGCGGCAATGCGACAATGCGGCAATGCGACAATGCGACAATGCGGCAATGCGACAATGCGGCAATGCGACAATGCGACAATGCGGCAATGCGACAATGCGGCAATGCGACAATGCGGCAATGCGACAATGCGACAATGCTGGCGTATCAACCCGTAACTTTGATGGAAATAGCATCGAGTTAACTTGATGGAAAAACCTTTCATGTAAACTGAACGAAAACTCTACCCTGGCTCATGGAAGAAATACTGCAAAGGTATCTCTAAGGTTCAATGAGTCTATGGAAGCGTAAACGGTGCCATCGCCGTTGAGGTTAATGACGAATTTTTGCACCTTGCAGAATCACAATAAGGTGTCTTTTAAGGTCCTCTATGGGTTGCAATTTTATTCTATGTTACGAGTTCTATACTTCTAGACAGTTGCTTTTGTATGTGAAAGACGAAATCCAAAGTAAACCTATTTGTACTAAGCGGCAGTTCTCGTATCATTGAGTACAATGTGGTTTACGCCGACTCTTATATACTACCACGTCAGAATTCTGTTGATGATCGGGATACAAGATGCTCGCTTATTATGTTAAAAGGCGATGTCACTGGTATGCATATTTTGGGATTTTCGCTTAAACACGAGATCGGTGCCAGGTTTTTAGAGATACGAAAGAACTTCTGTTTTCCAAGCTTTGAATTTGAGACCATTCAGGGTGCGCCAGAATTGAACCTTGTTGATAGAGTTAAACATATGAGCTCGCGATCTACAAGATCAATTCTGGCACATGCTTGTCTTATATTGTCGAATATTAATAGTAACGAAGAATACCGCCTTCAACGAAGCTTTGAAGTGCATTGGGGCACGTTGAATAGAGCTATAGGAACACCGGCAGATATAATGTGGTGTTTAGAGTCGATATCATCCAATTCTACCTCGGTTGAAGGACCAGAAAGGTAAAGTTTCAGTTGGGTATTTTAGAATTAAGTCCATATCAATAGGTTGGACGTTAGTTATGCATAAAAAACTGTTAAAATTAGTTCAACCTAAACATTTCATAGGCACCGAACAAATTACTTTATTGTTGCAAAACTGGTAGCAGGCCGGTGGGAGAGTGCGTAGCGTGTTGGATCCTCGTTCCAGCGGCGTGTGGCGTTACAGGTTCGAGCCTGGTCGATCGGGGCAGATCGTTTCTTTTTCTCTTTCTCTTCTTTCTGAAATGATTTATTAACATATTAGTCAACCGCTGGTAGTATCTGCCGTGGCGCAGAGGGCTAGGGAGAAGTACCCTCATCTGGGGGCTCTGTGGGGCTGCGAGTTCAATTCTTCTGCTCGCGGTGCTTTTTTTTTCGTCATAATAATTTTTGTTAATTTCCTTCGGGGAATTTTGTTTCATATGAAACAAGTTTTTGACGTGAATACGTCTCTAAATTTGCTTCCAGAACAAAAACCGATGAACGAACGAAATTATGGCATATAGTTTTAATTTGCAGCTCAAAAACTATTGTTTATATTGAATAAAGAAATATACCATGACGTGGGTGAAGAATCGAAGAATTTTATTGTTTACATTTGATTTCCACGCTATCAATGACAATTAAGCTTATATTTCCTTGATTTGTATGTGTGTGTACTGTAAACAAATGTTGAACTTGATTTTGACCCACTTCCATATAACCGATCAACTGCAAATTTTACACATACGTATAGTTCGCATGACAATACAATCTGATCATTTTGTAAAAAAATCAAGATGGCGGTTCCAAGATGGCAGTCGAATTTTGCAATTGGACTCCCCGACCCCCGAAATGGGTATCAAATGGAAGGGTGTGACAAGTAGAACACACTTCGCTATGTGGCGTCATTCAAAACCCAAAATGGCGGCCAACACAAAATGGCGGCTTACTTTTTCTTTACAACGTCCTTTTTATGGGTATCGAATGAAAGTGTATGACGAGTATAGTACAGTAAGCTATCGATTTCACAATAAATATTTCTTTTAATTTCCCCCGGAGAATTTTGTTTTATATTAATAAGTTTTTTTTTAAATTCGTCCGAAAATATGCAAATACATTACTGCAAAAACTATTTAGCTACTGCTTAGATTTTTTCGATGGCGCGGCGGCGTGTAATACTTCTCCGAATGGATTTAAAAAGAAGAATCATTCTCGCAATACGTACGCTGCATCGTCGGTTAAACGATACTACGGCAGCGTGTCATACTTATCGTAAAGGTAGGTTCATACGCAACGATTTAGTTTTTTAAATTGTCTGGCGCAAGTCGAATTGTGTAAATAAACTGAATGCAAATGACGAGTGAAAATTACCTCCATTAGTTATTGTGCATTATATTTATACTTATCTACGCGTTATATTATGTTACATTGATTATGATAAGGTCGGAGGAGCAAGTGGTCGAACATCACCGAGACATATTTGGTACAATCCAAACCTTTTAGATTGTGCAAGCCGAACAGTTGAGTTCAGACGCAACGATCAATTTGTGCCGTGTAGACCTACCTTAATAATTTTTTTTATATTGCTCCCGAAAAAAATGAATGGACTAAAAAGTACGAAATAAAAAAAAAAATTTAAAAACCGACTTCAGAAAAAAAAACGCACAAAATGCACAAAAAAGGATGAAATAATTGTTTGTAATTCTTAACAACATCAATCCAATCAGAATGGATCTAGAAAGAAGAATCACTTTTGAAAACGGTGCCAGGTAGTAGTTGACTTTGATTGCACTAACTCTTGCTTCGGGGATTGTTTTAATTTCTTTGTTAGGCTTATGCCCTTAATACATCACCCACAGGTGTTAGCACCGTCTTCAAAAGTGATTCTTCTTTCTAGATCCATTCTGATTGGATTGATGTTGTTAAGAATTACAAACAATTATTTCATCCTTTTTTGTGCATTTTGGCGGTTTTTTTCTGAAGTCGGTTTTTAAATTTTTTTTTAAGTGAAAGTTCAAGCTTAGGAGTCACTCTTTGCTCATATAGAGCTTTATTTTTTGTGTTTGCCTTGCTTCATATTTCAAGAGATTATGTTCGTTGCCGTGAAAGTTGTCATTTAGCATTCTCAATAGACGGGGGTCCTCGTGCAATTACAGAGTTCAAGCAGTATTGGACATGATTAGTACTTAGTTGGGGCCGCATTTAGAAAAACGACATTCGCACTAAAAATACACTCTGCTGCAAATTTATAAACTCACTCAATAAATGGAGATTTTTTCTATTTCTGAATGGATTTCTGAGAACTTTTTTTTTCTATGAAAAAGTTACCAAAAAAGAACGAATGTCCGGATGAGGATTCAATATCGCAAAAAATTTTAACGTTTTCTGAAAATTTAAAATTTTGTAGGTACTATTGCATAATTGTAAACCCACCAGTCTATGTTAAGGTTTGGTAAAATTAACACAAATTGTGCTCCATGTAAATTTAGTCTAGTTCTTTTAAAATAAATTTTTTGAAAATACCAAGAGTAAAAAGTTTATAATGTATAGATGTATAGCCCCGTCTGCACTTATTAGGACTACCCAAAAATAGAATAGATCTGGTAGTTGATTGTTTCTATCGGTTCTACGGATCAGATCCCGAAACCGAGGAGCACTTGCCGTTCGATTATGAGGCTACAGTGAGAAGAAAATTGAGTATCATACATCGCGACTTACTTCTCGCAACAATATTTCGTATATGAGTCCTAAATCAATTTTAGGTTATATCAAAAATTTTAACATAGAAGGTGATCAATGGCCGGGAATACCACAATAGACCAAACATTTCGAAGTGCCTGCAAAACCTCCCCGCTCAACGAAAAAGGAAAATCCGTTACATGACAATAAATTTCTGGAATTGTTAATGAAATATGGGCCCCTGTGCTGAAAGTCAAGTCGTCACGACACAACAAGTCGTTTGAGTTGAAGAAAGTGACGTTTCAGCCGAATCACGATTTTCAGTATAAAAGGGGGCTAAACTTAACTCAGCATTCTCACTCTAGGGCCCTGGGCTGAAAGTCATTATTCGATTGAAACGTCACTTTCTCCAACTCAAACGACTTGTCGTGTCGTGACGACTTGACTTTTCAGCACAGGGGCCAATTTAGTTATTGAAATTGAAATGCATAATGATGACAAACTTTAGTTGTTCCCGGAAAAAAAAATGATTTGCAATTGTTATGAAAAAATCTACGAAATAGATTTGTAAATGAATTCGATGTTGCCATGCTTACTGAAAGTAATGTACATCTATGCAATCATAGCGCGATGTAATGTCCTAATTTGGTTGACACTTTTGTTAGATCATAACACTAAACGCTTCGAAAAGTTCATGTTGTCTATACTAAAATGATTAACAACTGGAAACCTACGAAGCGAGTCATCTTCATCGATATGTCGAAATAAGTCCTGACACCATTCAAGGTAATAATTACATTTCTCCATTCACCGCCCACAATAAGCATTCCGAAAATATCATATTAAAATAACAATTTGTTCTTTCACATTTATTTGATGACATTTCAGTGACAGATATTAAATCCACATGCGACACATAAAGAAAAGGAACTACACAACTAGCCCCCGACTAAAAAAAGAGAAAATATTACAACAAATGCCGAGCATCGAAAGATAAAAAAATTTTCCCTATTACCTGCCATCTCAAGCAGAGCCCATATCGAACCCATATCTAAATTCATTGAAGCGTGATAAATTTTTATCCTATCGAAGGTCAAATTTATCAAGGTCTCAGTTTCATGAAGGGAAAGCTGTTGCGGCTTTACCTTGAATAGCTCAAAAAAAAAAAGCGAAAAAAGAATGGAGGAAAATAAATAAGTAAAGCCGAACGAAGGGAGGAAGAACGAAATAAGGGCGTAGTCGGGCTAAACGAAGAAAACATTGGCCAGCATCTCGGGGAGCTTCTGCTTTAAGGATAAGATATAAGACACCATCGGCGCCGACCTCCTGTTTATATCGAAATATTTCAGCATGAAATTTCCTTTGATATGGAAGGAGCACCGAACTTTTCTAAAAAGGGCTTATAAGTGCCTTGGAATATTTTTATAACCCTAAGTAATTATCTTAAAAGCTAGCACAGGTGGTCTCGTCATTTCGGGATAGCAAATGATCTCCTAATGCCTGAGATGCCCTAAGATAACACATCAAGGTGATTGGATTTTTATGGAATTTTCATCGGTCTCTGGAAAATTTTAGGTAAATATCGGTGTTTTAGGGTAGCTGCCGGCGGGTGCCCTACCCCAGAGCCACCGGTACCCCTTTAATGGGTGATGCTTAGCAAACACAGAACCATTAAATCCAGGTTAGAAAATCAATAGCCTCTTTAAGGATTTTGCTTAAAGCACCCAGGATCCACCCTAGCCCCGCGCTCCTGCTTATCCCCATGGTTGCTAGGTGAACGCGCGATACTTTAAGACTTTTCAATTTTTTCCCCAAAGTTTTTAGGGGCGGTTCGAGGCTCTTTAATTTGTATTTCAAGAACGTTGATATCTTTAGATGTTAAGATTTAAGCAGCCCGTTTGGCACACGTTTCCGTCGATTTTCGGGGGGAATTAGTGAACCAGTATCTGGCTTCGCTGCCGGCCTTTTGTATGACTTCATTCTAAATTTGTACCACTACAAGATAAGACAATGCGTGTACTACAGCAGCTCTTATCAAGATATGTTAGGCTGGCGTCGTCACGTACTCTGGTTTTCCCCAAAAACACAATCTTACTTTTTGGCCACAGGTGTCTTACCTATATACATATAACATACATACATACATAATTCTACCTGGTCTAGTGTTTTGTGTTCTTCTATGGTTACTACCTTTTGTGTCCGACATGTTTTGGGCACGTATTGTCTAACTGAGTTGGATTTTTATGTGGATTGACAAGTCCACGTAACACAATCGAAATGGTGCCTAATGGTGTATTAAATTCACGTTCACCCAACAGACAATGCACTAGACCAACCCTGTCAGAGGTTTTGGGTATGTTGTTGTTTTTTTCCGCTTTCTTATACTAAAATTCATGAGTTACTTAGCAAATACATAAATACAAGCAAATAACTTCTCTGGGAGTTTGGGAACGGGTGTCCTTGGCTTTTTGGGGCTCATTGTTGCTAAATAATTCAGAGTTTGGTATTGATTGTTCATGGAACCTATCAAAATTTTCAACTTAGAAATCTTTAATCTCAAGAGGTTGCAACTTATGGTGTTCAAGTGCAGCATAGTTCCTGTCGGGGCACTTCGTAATGGAATTGGCTTTGGAGATGTTAGAAATGTAAGTGATTTGCATGAATGCAGATTTTGTGTTAGATACTTATGTTATATGAAAGATACCATGGACTGTTATGATCTCCACAGAGACTATATTTTGGGGAAAAGGTGTAGTTATATGTTCGTAAAATACTAATGTGCTGCCCTTTTATACTATCGACGATTCTCACATTGAGTGCAAAGTCGTGCAACCTGGAAAGTTAGTAGAGATAATGCAACGCTACTATGTAACTGGGCGTTAACTCTCTAACCTTTTTAACGAACCGCGATTCATTACTTATAATCCCTCTTCCAATTAAGTTTCAGAAAAATAAATATTTCAACCACCAGACTAAGCAGAGGTGATTTTTCCATGAAAGCTTCACTTCGAAGCTTTAAAGCTTCCAACCCCGACGAGATTTTCAGCTATAAAAGAAATCGCTTCGCCAGGCCAAATTCAGTCTTTCACCAGATTCGTTTCGGAGAGTTCTTCTTCTTCGGTCATATACCGTGTCGAGGTGTACGGCGCCGTCAAATCACACACACAACACATACCGACCACTACCGAATACCTGAGGAATGTTGCCCAGGCCTTGTCGAGGTGTACGATCCGACCGCAATAGTAATCCACGTACTAACATATGTATGTAGAGAAAAGTAAGTAGTAGGTACCCTGCAAATAATTTCTCGTAGGCTCACTTCCGCGGACCATTCTCGATTCGAAAACGAGATATAAATTGTTTGGATAGTTTGAGTTTTTAACTTGTTTTGCTTGGCGAAAGGATTTTTGATCAATGTGTGCGTGTACATGAATATGCAGTGCAGTGTACTTGTGCGTACCCTGCAAACAGTTTCTCGGCTGCTCGCTTTCTCGAGCTAATTTCGAAAGAAAACTTGTCGAGAATTATTCAAGAAACAATCGTTAAAATGACCCCTAGAGCTTTTACGCTCTTTCCATGGTCTTGTTTCTTTCTTCCTTCCAATTGCTGTAAAATTTGAAATTTTGGAGGGTTTTCTATCGGAAGATGAGTGCGTAACTATGCAGGAAACGCAGGCGCGATGGAAATAAGCTGGTGAGCATTTTAAATAGTAGAAATGAATGGAAAAAAACTAGCAAAGCATATAAAGCATTCGAGACTCATTCGATATCGATTCGAAAAAACGAAACACACATACAAGCAATGCTTTCGAGATTCCATCTAAAAATCGATTCGTTATAGCGTTCCTTTTTTATCATTTTCGATAACGCTTTCGAATCGTTTTCGTTATCGAAAAAAGCTTTCGCTTTTTATGAGTCGTTTCGATATCGAGTCGGAATGTTTGCAGGGTAACTTCATTTTAACTTTTACGCAGTGCGCTTCATTATCGGCACCAGAAAGGAATCGATATCGACACGAGTAAGCAATTCGATGTCTTGCTCCGCTTTTTTGCCTTCGTTTACGAGTCCGACTTCGAAGCAGGCTTTCGCTTTTGACAAGTACCTCACGAACCGTTTCCGAATCCAAATGTTTGCAAAGTAGTTGCTTAGAAGAAACATGTAAGATTGGATCCGTTGCTATCAAGTCCGAAGTCTGTTGCTGTTTCGAATTTAAGAGGAGTGTGCTGCTTGAAGGAATAGAAAAGTTTGCATAGGGAGTCGAGGATTTACGATTTTGGTTTATAATAATAATAGAGTTTCCCTTCTTATGAAGAAGGCGCACTTCTCAGCTGGGCTGAGAAACATTTACCACGACCACGTGGGCTCGGCTGAGGCATGCAAACATAGAAAAAATAAAAATAAATTATGAAAGAAATAAAAATTAAAAAGAAAAACACAGAATAAAAAATCGCATGCAGACCACGTAACCAGTCACGAGACATTAAAAAGACTCCTTTTAAGGAGATCTTTACTAATGGTGACACTAAAAACATTAATATTTTTATTGACATTAATAAACATGCGATTTACAGGCTCAAAACGGCCGTAATTGGTGTTAGAGGAGTTGATGTGTAAGAGCGGTGGTCCTCTTAAATTGTATCTGCTCTCTCTAAACACCGCACGGCGACTTAGAAAACCTGAGTCGACACGTCCATTAAGGAGCTGATGAACGAAAACAACATCGGCCACCTCACGACGCTTGTGGAGAGTGCTTAAGTTGAGTAACTTAAGTCGGTATTCGTATGGTGGAAGAACTAAAGGGTCTTCCCAAGGAAGGTGATTCAATGCGAATCGAACGAACCTACGTTGAACCGATTCAATTTTTCCAACATGCGAAGAAAAGTGAGGGGACCAAACCTGGGACGCATATTCAAGTAAAGGTCTGACAAGGGAGATGTAGAGGTGTTTAGTGATCAGGGTGCTATTAAATTCTTTGGACCACCTTTTTATAAAACCCAAGACTAAGCTGCTCTTGGTAGAAATATAGTTGATATGAGAAGCAAAGTCCAGCTTGGTGTCAAATCTAATCCCGAGATCTTTGACAAAATTAACACGGGGGACACCCTCATTAAAAAAGGAATAGTTATAAATTATAGGATCACGTCCCCTACAAAAAGTCATGACTTCGCATTTACTAATATTAAGAACCAGGTTGTTGTTAGCACACAGCAGGGAGGACTGAGTTTAACGCGGTTTTAGTGGGTGGGATAAGTTGCTGATTTAAATTATGTTGCTCACTTTTTTAAGGCTACCAATATTAATTCTAATACTCAATCTACTACTGTGATGTCTCATGGCAGGTTTATTCCGTCTGGCTCTGGGGACGTCTTCTCCTTCACGTCTACTGCCTGGTGACAGCTGTATATTGATCTTTCCAACGGCTGATGGTTAAATTTTTCCACCTGAAGACGTCTGCAGTTTGGAAGTAGCCACTCATTTCTGCGCGGCATAAGCACATTCACAGATGCTTGTGTTTTTCTCCGGGATGAAAAAATTTCACATCTTGAGAAGTTTTTAAGAAGTTTTTGGCGAAAAAGTCTTAAACCCAAGCAATATCTGCTTCCCTGAGAAAGTATAATTAGACACCGAAGTACTGGAAGAACCCCGAAGTTTTTTTTTAGCGCGTTTTGAGATTGCTTCGCCACTATCATTTTATTCGTTGATTTTGCCTTGTTTGCATTGAATTTTTCAGACGTTTGTCCCATTTTTCTTATGTCCAGTTAGTCCCGAGTTTGTATCAGGATTTAGGAGCAATAACGTCTGCGATAAGGTATGAGATGGGCTTGAAGGTGTTGATATTGTTTGGGAGTTCAAATTACACAACTTTAAGTTTTGAGCACCAAGGGTAAAATGTGCGAATATCTCCGGTCATGAAAACTCCAGGTCTTACTTTCAGTCTAGTTTAATTTTGGAGCAATATTAATTCTGGTTCTGTGGTACAACACTAATTCTCCAAATGCTATAGTTGGCCTTATCGGAGATCCGTGGAAGTTTGACCAGCTCTGTCACAGGCTCATCGAGATCTACGACACTGGCTCATCAGGTTATGCTGATACCGATTCACCAATGGAGTTTGACACTTAATGTCACTTCTAAGGATTTGGTTTGACGTGGGAAGCCTAAAACCTACAACGACCAGTTGTGTTAATCGCGTCTGGATTTGGCTCTTGGCAGCTATCGCTAGACCGGTTTTGTCTACATGGATACTGAGCGCTATACTGGGACAATAGCTAGAGACTAATTCAAACATTTCCTGCATGCGCTTTGATGTGGTTGAACCGCGATGGCAATAAGATTTCTATAATTGCGTTTGAAGAACTTCTGGGCATCAATTGTGTAGTTTCATAAGTCTGACACATCAGAAAAACACAGAGACCAAAGTAAAGCTTCTGTCTGGGGATATCCCTTTTATATGATGCTTTAAAACCCTCACAAAATGAGTTTTTTTATGTGAAAGATCTCAGCTTAGGATTTTACCCTTACCAGTCTGTTATGTTGTTGGTCCCACCAGGGTGCCTTCTAGTAAGCTAAACAGGGAAGGGCTTTTGCATTATGAGGAACAACGAGGACGGTCAATGAGATGGCAAAAGACCCTGTGTTCTTACTTTTGGATGTTGTAGAAGTTCGGAAATACTGACTGCGAAATATGATTCTACAATCGTAAAAAGTGAGCTGTGAGCAGAGGGAATGAACCGAGTGGGCTAATCTGGTGTTTTGGGGGAAAGATTGCCGATTCTAAACCTAGATTCGATGTAGTCACAATAAGTTTCACCTAAACCAAATCTTTTAGAATGCTTGCTAGAAGTATTTAAGGAAACTTTATTGAAGACTCTATCGATACCAAGGAAAGCCAACAGTGCAATTCCTTTCTTTACCCTTGCTCTCAGATCATGGAGGGCCGTTGCGGTGGACTTTCCCTCCACAGGATAAGTACCTCCATTAACTTTGCGTCAATTTGCCCAATGCCTTAATGGCGAAAGACCAGATCGGATTGCGACGTAATCGGATTAAGCTTGGGTGTATTTAGATAGTCCGGGCTTGGGTGCAACTTGAATATTGATGTGCGAAGGAATATTTTGTAAAAGGATTTATGCATTCTATTTCATACTGCAGTTATAGCTCCCCTGCATTAGATACAAAGCAATGCATGTTATTACCATGGATATCTTCTTATACGAGACAAGGTTCCAAAGTCTAACCTAAAATTCTAGTCAAAGTATAATATTAAATGATTGTTATTTTTATCAAGATGTTGTGTAGAAGACATAAACATTAAATTCACCTAGGCATCTTAGGTTGTAGCAGAGCAGAGATACCCGATTAAAAATGAAATTCGCCCGCAGCTAGCACGCAGCTGGCATGCACTAGCCCGCACGGCGCCCGCAGCTAGCATGCACGCCTGAAGACTAGCCCGCAGCTAGCACGCAGCTGGCACTCACGAATATTATAAATCACGAGTAAAAATGAAATTCGCCCGCAGCTAGCACGCAGCTGGCATGCACTAGCCCGCACGGCGCCCGCAGCTAGCATACACGCCTGAGTGAAAATAACACTAGCCCGCAGCTAGCATGCAGCTGGTACGCACGAAACTCAAATTTAAAATGAAAGAAAAAAAATTTTTTTCGTAGAATAAAAATTCTACGCCTCTTAAAAAAGATGGAGAAGAGTATTATATATGTATGTAAAGTCGTCATCAAATCGAACTTCTTCATTAAATTTTTTTCAAGTATCTGCATTAAAAACAAATAGGAATTTTTCATATTTAATTAGAGAATGCATTTAATGAATCAAAAACAATTATTCATCATACTCAAACTTATTACTAGGCGCTAATACATATGCATCGCTTAGGTTCTTTATAAAAAAACATAGTGTAATAACACATTCAATGTCAATAAGATTTACATCTGATTCTTCACTCATTATTTTACATATATGGTATAGAAATTCGTTCATCATTAAAATTAATATTTGGCTGCTGAATATTCATTTTCAATGACACTGAAAAAGGAAATTGAACATCTACTTTTCTAAATAAAGCATAATAGCTTGATGTAGTGCAATTTTTTCGACAACACTCAGAACAATAACATATTTTTACGAATTTTTCAACAAATCCAAAATTTTCACTATCGCCTCGTTTAATTTTTATACAATTCAACACAGTTTTCAACGTGGAAACCTCTAAAGCGGAAAAATAGTGGATTTTCTAACCGCGTGCATCCTTGTGGCGGGAGCGTGCATCCCTGTGGCGGGAGAGTGCATGCGTGTGGCGGGAGCGTGTATCCCTGTGGCGAGAGAGTACATGCTTGTGGCCAGATCCTACATATTTTAAGCAGGCGCATTTTGAGATTTTCGTGCGTGTGGCGGGAGAGTGGATACCTGTGGCGGGAGAGTGCATCCCTCTAGCGAACAAATTTTTAGATTTTCGTGCCAATGGCGGAAGCGTGTATGGTGTATCCCTGTGGCGGGAGCGTGCGTACCTGTGGCGAGAGAGTACGTACTTTTGTGGCGTGCCTGTTTGTTCGCTATGCGTGCTAGCTGCGGGCGCGTGCGTGCTAGTAAGGAAATTAACCATGAAATTATTTTTAATCGGGTATACTCGTATAGCACAGCAAAGCTAGATTAATTATTGCACTATTTACTTTACTTTAAGCATGTTTGTGAATTAATCTTAAACAAATCGATTTTCCCAAACAATTACTTCCGAAAGCTCTTAATCCAAACTCCAACCATATAATCTGCTTATATCCGGTTAGAGACTCTAGTATAGTTTGAAGGACCAATAACTGGAATATGTCATAGTCACAAGAATAATATGACTTTGATTGGAAAACTTCAGCTGCTCTTGAATCAACAAAAAATGAACTCTTAATATGATTTCATCTACAAGCCCAATTAGGTTCTTCTTTTTTTCATATTTTTACCATATAGATTTTGGTTTGGTAGTAAGCTTTTGTAGATATTAGAACGGTTTAAGACATTTCTAATCAATGCAATTGCCTTCAGTACACGTGCGGATACATAAGGTATAGAATGAAAACATAAATTTATATCAAATCCAGTTAGGCATAATCCGTCCACAGACAGAAACATGCTTATGATGTTTATTGAAAATATATTTAACGCATTGGTTAATTAAGACTGAAGAAGTAAACATTTTCATCCATTGAACCAGAGCCAAGCCGAATACCCCAAGCCCGGATGCCAACTCTTAATAGAAATGCAAACCTGCGTTGGATTAGGTAAATCATTATTAATTAATTGCCAATTGTGCATACACATTCACAATCATACACTAAATGAATAGCAAATATATACAATACATATATAGATTATATACATACATATACATATATACATTAAAGCCCATTCACTGAAGGTAGCAACTAAATGATGAAAACCTCCAATCTCCAACCTTTTCATTGGAGAACTCCAGTAGATCCCAATCTCTGAGTTTGCTTTCATAACCACACAATTTGCGGCGGACCTAATTCAATTGCTTGTGCGGGTAGATAGCCACGAGTAAGAGCAGATATAAGGAAGCACCTCGCTTTATATACACAAGTAATTTATTTTATTGATTCAATATAACTTGGGGAGATACCTTCAAATCTCTATTAAGGAATAGCTTGCCCATATAATGATACTGGCGCTATTCCAAACGTTCTCTGTGGTTTTTTTTCCATCTTTTTTTTTTTTGAAAAAACTTATCCATATGAAAGAACATTTTCTAATCTAATTTGATATTTCACTTGATTCAAGTTTCTGTGAATTTTTCCATTCTTTAATTTGAATGCGATTGAGAAAGATATGATGATTTTTATGAAAGAATCGTGCAAAATCAATAATATCCGGTTTCGTTTTCATATATTTTTTTATTTATTCTAATTGAATGAGTAATGAATGATAACTTTCACTTTTAAAATGATGTAGTTTTATATTATATAATGAAATGAATTTACGTTGTAGGTGTAGTGTGTGACATACGGTAAATATTTTCTCAAAAGACTATGTAGTCATCGTTCTCACTACCGTTTAAACTTAAAAAGATTCTATACTTGTATGTGATTTTCTCTTAACCCAGCGGGAAAACTAGGGAGGGGTTACTCAGGTAACCCAAGAATTCATTAATGATTTGTGTAACCGCCTACATGGTAATCGAAAAATTCTACTGCAAATTTAGGAAACTGGAAGTCTTTACATTGTAATGGCTGCTTTTATTATTCTTTGCCTTGTCGAAGCCTCTCTTCTTCTTAGTTTATTGCGGCCTCAAAATTCGTTCGGAATGGATCGTGGCCAAGTGCAGTCAAAAAGATTTCTTGCTAGTAAAATTCTCACCAAATGTAGCAGAAATGCAATGGTAATTTTGGATAGTAATGTTTTTAATGCTAAAAAGGGTAGCCAGAAATTTATTCCGCATGCCTTGCATGGTAATCATCTATGTATTCACTTAATACACTTCACTTCTGAAATAAGTCCTCGTCTGTAATGCCTGCAGTAAGTACTTACCGCCCTAGGACATCCCTATGTAAAAGTAAGCTATTATTTCATCACAAAGGTAATGGGTCCATCTCATTACCGCCTCGCTTACCTAGCCATTACACTTCCCGCTGGGAAATTATTCTGTAAAATACATGAGGAGTGGTCAAACAAAACGGCACATGTCCATGGTTGGCCGTTTTAAGTTTTTTGACGGAACCGTGTTCATTACACTAAACTACAACTAATTTCAATTTCAGACACTTCGAAAAGCACGTGCATGTCATAATTTTTTGATAGCAAAGTGAAGGTTTCCCCTTCAAACAGTTCAGAATCATAAACAGTTTTTTGCGTTTTCTGAACAATTTTCAAAACTGGGCATGTGCCGTTTTGTTCGACCACTCCTTATATAAAAGCCTTATGAGAAAATAACATGGCAGATAATACAAAAGCTTAAAAGCTTTCTCAGAAGATTCAAAAAGGTTTGGTAAATATCACGGATTCTCAAAAGCTTTCAAATCGAAAGCTTTAAGCTTCAGGTTTAAAACTGACGTCACAAAAGCTTAATATAGCTAAAAATCTTTTTTCCATAATAAAATAAAAATTAATAATTTTGAATATTCTTAATTTTCTGGCAAAGTTTGCTTAGAGATTTTCTTTTAAATTACCATCTAAAAGAGGGAAAAGCTCTAAAAGATTTAAAATCGGAAGCTTTAACATTAAAATTTAAAGGTCACAAAATGATGACACTCCTCTGGGCAACTCGTATCACAACCTAGTAAGAACCGTTTGGCACTATGGGAAAGCCAACTGGATGGGACTTATTCGCTACTTTCAAAACAACTCACAACCGCGTCAACTCTGTCGCTTTCTGTATTACGAAAATTATACAGGCGGGAATGCGTTTAGCCACTTCGGAATAGATGGTTTAATGGGGAGTGTATGAACGCGATAAAATCAAAAGAAGCCGTCTTCGACTCACTTCGACGCGAGTATATTAGGTTAAAAAAATCGTGTACCTCCATCATCAGGAAAATTAAATCATCTTTTTTTCTCTCAGGACTCTAGAG
This sequence comes from Thereva unica, assembly GCA_949987705.1. Lineage (NCBI taxonomy): Eukaryota > Metazoa > Arthropoda > Insecta > Diptera > Therevidae > Thereva > Thereva unica. Next base: position 150,743,367 of record OX465283.1, read on the forward strand.
GCACATCTATGTCTCATAGAGCTTATCGTCAATAAATCCACTGGCTCTGATAAAATACATCCTATGGTTCTCAATAAATGTGCATCACTATTGGTTAAACCTCTAGGCCAACTTTTTGCCGTGTCTTACTTCTCCGGAGTCTATCCAGACACCTGGAAACTGGCTCATGTTCAGCCTATACTGAAACAAGGTGACGCTAGCGATCTCTTAAACTGGCGCCCAATAGCAATAATTTCTGTTCTCTCCAAAGTCATAGAGATTCTAATCAACAAAAAACTATTGGAATAGCTGGAAACCAACAAAATTATTCAAACAGTACGGCTTTAGATCCAAAAGATTATCTGGCGACCTCCTTCTACGTCTAAAAGAATACCTCCACCAAAACATCTATTGCTTTGGTGGGTCTACTGTAGTTGCTCTAGATATGTACAAACCCTTTGACCGAATATGACACCCTGCTCTGTTGTCAAAACTCCAAGCTATTGGTATCCACCCAGTTCTTTTGTGACTACTCAATAAAGGTAGTATTGGATGGCATCGAATCTAATCCCCACACCATCTCGGCCGGAGTTCCTCAAATGATCTGCTCTCTCTCTGTGTCTTCACCATCTTGAGCTCATGTCCAGCTCTATCACATTCTTGCTTGGGCCGCAAGAATCATGTTGAGTTCAACCCCTCCAAAACAAAGTACTCATTACTTATAAAGCCTGCACCGACCTTCCTTCTGTCTCAGTGGGAAAAATGAATCTCACAGCTGATCCTTCTCTTAACATGTTATGTTGGGTATAACTTTATCTTAGCACTTGCGATGGAATGATCGCTTATTCCAAATCGCTAAACAAGCATCCCACTTTACACACGTGATTAACTGTACAATCATTTTCTTCCACAGCCAGCGCCCATCTGGCTACCCTAGCACATAGTTCCTTTTTCCAAATGGTTATTTCAGCAAACTTGGCAATCTGTAAACCCTTTGAGAGTTAGACTTAATAATTAATATCGTAGCCTCAATAGAGCCTTGACAATGGCGAGTCATTTGAGCTTGTAGCTTGTGTACTTTACTTCGTTGGGGTGATTTTAAAGCTTAGATAAAATACATTGTGTCTCCAGAGCAACCAAAAAGGCCCCAAAACCAGCCTTTGAGGCGTCAGTGTGAAGCTCCGCTTCTAACTCTTGGTTGAGAAAGAGAGTCAAGCTTCATTTCGGAAGTTTTGACAGGAGCTAAAATTGAAGCTATTTTTAAGGTTAGCCCCTGTCAAAACTGCCGAAATCAAACTTGACATCTTTTTCGGTGAGTTTCGCGAGTAGTAATGGCGTAATCCGCAATGAATTTCCGAAAAAATCCTGTAAGACCAAGGAAACTCCACATCCTTAGTAGTTTTTAGTTCGGGTAAGTTCGCGACAACTTTTGTCTTTTCAACACGCGAATAAGAATAAAAAATGGCCTTCCAAACGGCCCAATACCGGCCGCTTGGCTTTTAAGGGGCATATGATGGCCGTAGAGTTTTTAACTACTCTGCTCCGATTCAAAACAGTTAAAAGCTCTACGGCCATCATATGCCCTTAAGACGCCAAGCGGCCGGTGTTCGGCCGCTGTAGAGCCATTTTTTTATTTTTACTCGGGCGATCACTACCTAGTCACATGGGAACTAGCGACAAGTTATAGAAGACACAACCAGCAGTCAATATAAAAATTAAAAAATTAAAATACAGGGCAAGAATGTGAAAGAATATTAATATGAATTTTCGAGAAAACTGTATGGAAGTGGACACTAATTGGAATCCGAAGTAGATCTCCATAAAAGAAACAATTACAAATAAAACAACAATGTATAAGTTACACTGTTTTCCTTAAAAAATGATGCGAGATGCTACAGCTACTGTCAATGGACTTCGTTATAGAGCAATGCTTAATCAATTTTTGTTTCCAAAATTTGATGATATCAATGCAGACAAAATGTAGTGTCAATAAGATGGTGCCACAAGTCATACAACTAATAAAAGAATCACTTCGTTAAAAGAAACATTTGGTGAATCCATTCTTTCGAGAAATGGACTAGTCAATTGGCTCCCAAAATCATGCGACTTAACACTACTGGGGTTATGTAAAATCAATGTTCTTTGCCAACAAATCACAAACACCAAATGCATTTCAAGACAACATTGAACGAATTATAGTTGAAACACAGAAATATTTATGTAAGAGCTATTGAAAATTAGATCCAAAGAATCCATGCTGCAAAACGGAGCCATAGCGGTCATCATTCAGATGATGTTTTATTTCTTACTAAATGGTATAAAGCATACTTTGATTGTATGTTAGTGCCCTTTAGATTGTTTTAAATCCTGCTTGATAATCATCAACCTTATCTTGAGGCATCTATTCTGACAATCATCAACTTTAAATGAGTCAAACAAATCCTTTTCAACACCAATTTTCTTAAGCTCATTTTTTTTTGTTAAATTTTCCCCAAAGGATCATTTAGTTTTCCTCAATTTTCATCTTTATTAAATTTAAAACTCAACCATCCATCATCCTTTCGTCAAGGAAAGTAAACTCTAACCAAAATAACCATGGATGGATGTAAATTGCCGCAAACTTCTTAAACTTGCCTGCGTACTATTTACTCCCCGTTCGGAGTCCCCGAGACATGTTGCAGAATCAAAAAGGCAATTCTTTACTTAATGAAAATTTTGTTTCATGTCAACGAAAATTTAATCGATATTTGTTTCCATCTTTCAGTAACTTAGGAATGAAATTTATGAAGTTTCTCTAGTCTTCATTTAAGTTTCTAACATCCTTCACTTAAATATGTTCATCGAGATCGAATGTTTTAGAAGTAAGTTTTCCACAGATAGACCCCGACCTTCTACTCCAGCTCCGGCCCGGCTCCGGCTCCGGTTCCTACGTAGAACTCCTTTACCACTTCGCAGTATCAAGAAAGTTCAAAGTTTTACCAGACGGTTCCTTAAACAACTTTGAAAGACGCAAACATGTACTTAAAGAAGGATAAATTTCACTCAACCATACGCCTTCGCCATTCGCCCTACCTGTGATGGTGTTAAGAATTTTTAGGTCACTTTGTTTTCTTTTTACTTGTGTATAGATATATTTTTTTTTCCTTCGGGCGGAGGTGGGGGGGGGGAGAAAGTGAGGCAAAAGTAATAACATAGAGAAAATGCCAAATCTGATGGGGCAAGGAGGAAGTTTTCCTTTTCTGGTTGGCTCCCTATTGGAAATAGACTTATACTTTTCTGAAATCTTTTGCATACAGAAGTTAAGACCAGTTAAACCCTTTCGTTCATGGAAATTTGTACCTTAGTGATCCTTCCTTTCAGATTTAGTAGGCTTTACGATCCCATCCTACTCAGCGTGAATAGATGCTTTCCGAAAAACTTTATTTATCCTTTCTCACAGGCAAGGATCCAAATTGGCTGTGACATATTTTTGCAATGCTTTACAAAATGACAAATGGACTCGGTGGTTACTTCAAATCCTTCCCTTGTTTATTATGACTTAGTATATAGACAAGGACGTAAGGATTTTGTTGTGGAATCTTTTGGGTGGTTGGATACTGTGTGTTTGTAGGGTGTTATTGTGCTGGGGGTCTTATTAGTGTCTTTATTTTTAATATTTAGAATAAGTAAGACTGGATATTGTTTCTTGGATTTGTATTTGTTAAATTGGGGATTAAGGATGGAAAATGTGGGTAGTAAGTTTGGAGAAAGAAGGGTTTAGAATCAATATTTGGTCTTGTTTTGGTAATCAATTTTAATTGCTTTAAAAGTTGAAACCCAAATGTTGAATTAATACTTGTATATTGATTAAATAAAAATCTTGTGTTTAAAGGATCGCTTTGCCCTGAAGCTGTTTCTCGACAAACTGGTCTGTTTCTTTAGAGCCAGCTCCAACTGGGGATACATTCCTATTATCAGGAGCAGACTCGTGGTAGTTTTTTCGCAAAACAAAGCAACAGGCTCCAGGAGCTGCCTAAATCGTATGGACCTATCAGCATAAACTCTTTTATTTTAAAAACGATGGAGAGGATGCTGAACGTTTGCATCAGGCGCAAGCTATAGATCTCGCTTCCTCCACAAAACTTTCAGTACGCTTAAATCAACAGAGGTTGCTTTAAATCACCGATTTAAAGAACCCGTGCAAGCCCTCTGCGCTAAGGAAACTCACTTATGTGCGCTCCTTGACATCGAGAGTGCATTCGACAACACTGCTATGACTATATTTCTAGAGCACTATCTCTCAGAGACCTGGATCCTCACGCAATCGGCTGAATAAATGACATGCAATTAAGGGCTACCCTCAACGGGACCTTTGTCCCTGCGAATCTGGTCACTGGTTGTTGACAAACTTCCGACCAAACAACATGAAGCGGGACTCGTTGTCAACCACAGCTGCTATGGAGGCAATCATTGGACTGACTCCACTGCCCATCTCCATATGGAAATGCGCCGCCGTAAGTGCCTTGAGACTCCAGACGTCATCGAACTTACCGAAAAAGTCAAAGGAAATATTTATAATGGATATCCTCAAAGGTATCGGAAATATTCCACCGTGCTCCGTTTCCGACCATATGATTGATCAAATTTGGTTCAAAACGAAATACAGGAGATTTATTCCGGATCGTTCTTTATAAGAGTCCAAAAAACCTCTACTGGTTCACCTATGGTCAAAAATGGAACACCGTACCGGGGCTGATATCGTACGATCAAACTCTATAGTATCGATTGCAATGGAAGGTGGCTCTATGTTCTTCAGACATGCTATTGAGCCATGAGTACATGCCATTGAGACCTGGGCTAGACATACCCTTGAGCAAGGTTTGAAAGACATCAGCATCGTTTCACCGTCAAGAAGTCTTTAACGCACACAGAAGTTTTCCCCCAAAATAGTGCTTTGACATACTCCAGAGCCTAGCCAGGAAAAACAGAGTCTTGCTCTACTGGGGTACCGAGGGAAATTAACGCTGGTCCACAGTCCTTCTGTGGTTTCTCATTTGTGGCAATCGAGTTTCACCACTCTAGACAGGGTAGAGCCTATGCTATTGGTGGGAGTTCTGGACTGAAAAACCCAAGACTCTTTTGGTAGTTAAGCATCAGGCTGCGGTCTGGCAGTTAATCAGGTTGGAGGGGCATACTCTCACCTTATCCTCTGTAGTGAATGTTTTGGGTCTAATACTGCACCCTAAACTGAACTGGAAGACGAACAACGACGAAAAGATAAAAAACCGGTATAGGCTTCTACCCCTATAAAAAGACTTTTGGCAAAAGATTGGGTCTTAAGCCAAAGATGGTAGCCAGCGTTAAGCAGGAACATAGCGTTTTAAAGTTGGGAAGGGTCTAAAGAGCGGCAACAGTACAGCCAACAGTTAGGGGCAATATTAAAATAAAATAAATAAATAAAAAATAAACAGGGGCCATGAGCACATGCCCCGCGAAATCTCCCGACGTTCTCAGCCGACCAAAAGCGGAGAGCACTGGAAACCTGCACTATCTCTAGGGGGACTTGGCGACTCGACTCGATTTATAACAAAAAAAATCAAAATCAACCCTGACGATATATTCCCAGATTCACGTCAATCATCATGAGACAGTGGCCCATAGGAGACCACGCGGCCAAGGAGGGCATCTCGTTCAACGTCTGTGAAGACGAGCGAGAGAGAAACACTTGTTCAATTCCTCTGTAAGTGCCCAGCTTTAGCTAAAGCCACGCAACGCAATTTAGGCAATTACGTTTTGGAAGACTTAAAAGAGATCTCCAGACTGAAGATCAGATCCCTGTTAACCTTACTAAATTCCACAGGATGGCATTAGGCATCCGTCACACCCGACCAAACAACCACTCCAAAATCAAGGAACACGAGTTGTGGTAATAAAACGTTGCAACAAGCGCTGGGCCTCCGGTCGCACTGGAGGCAGCCCTTCACGTGTCTACCTACCTTGTCCGGCAGACCAACGGCCTTCTCCCTTAGTAGCATATGCAGACAATATGTCTAAATCGGCAACAGTGCCCACAATACAGGTACAAGTACAATTCATCCATTGGTGCTGGTTTTGGGGCTGGGGGAATTATTTGACCATACTTCTTCGAAAAAGAGACTGGTCAAGCAGTGACTGTTACTACTGTTCGATATCGCGTCATGACAAACGAGTTCTTTCTGCCTAAATTTGATGATAGGCCGCATTTGGTTTCAACAAGACGATACCACATGCCACACAGCCCATGAAACATTTCCTGGTTGTGCACTCTCTCGTTTCGGTGATCAGACTTGGCCGTCTAAATCTTGTAATTTGACACTACTGGATTTCTTTTTGTAGGGTTATTCGAAATCAAAGATCTATGCCAACAAGCCCACAACCACCCGTGCATTGATGGAAGAGATTCAACGATGCCTTTTGTCCGATGTGATATATCCTACATAAACCTATCACTTCATGTTTCAATAAAGAATTCAAAATTTAACTAAGAAAAACTGGGTTTTCTAATTATTTCAAATCTTGCGTAAATTTTGGGACATCCCTTATAATTCAATGGCAATAAATGTTAAATATTGCTTTGCTTCCACCGCTCTGTTTTTCTGCCACAAAAAAAACTAGCTCATGCAGCTTCTTCTTACAGTACCCTTATTTGCACTTCAACCATATTTGCCTTCCACTATCAGTATTCTCAACCTGATACAAAATCCAAAATGTCACGCACAGGCCTCGTCATCTTCTCAACAAGCAATCCAAACTCTTCTTCTTCGAGATAGTCTTTCGACTACACATTGCACTATGATATGAAACATAAAACAGAGAAAATCGCACAAAACCGTGTGGTTTCGAACCACGGATCTCTGCGATGGTAGTCCGGCGCCTTTCTTAACCTCTCTCTTAACCAAGGCCGGCAACTGACAATGATTATCAATGTTTTATTTAAAAAAAAAATTATTTTAACATTTTTTTATTAACTTTTTGTAGCAATTGTGTTTACACCTCAAAAATAGTACTGAAATGTTTTTATCTGAAAGTTGTGCAAAATCCTTCTCAAACAAGTCTATACCACATTGTACTTCCTATGGAAAACACGTACAAGTTTTGCTGTTCCTCCCAATATCATTCACCAAAAGGTCATCTCTCCCACCATTAATTTACGTTCATTATTTCGTTATCTTTTAGCCAAAAGATATTTTCTCTTAAAAGTACACACATATTTTGTTCCTCGAACTTATTTATTATTATTTATACCGCATATTTGTGAACTTTAACTTTGGAATTGATTTAAGAAATGCCTCAATATCAAGAGTATAGCGTTCGAAGTTTATTTATACACACATGCATATGTATGTACATATATTTTTTTTTGTTCCTTTATTAAAAACAGAACAAGAAAACAAAAGTCTTAATAACATCGTTGTATACTATAGAAAAGCCTCCCCGATAAAAGTGATTTATTGCAATTTCGTTTCGCATTGTCATCAAAGAAGAGCGCTCTTGAAACAAGCAATATTCACTATGTCAATAAAGAATTTCAATCGATTCAACGCTTCTCGGAAAGATATTGTATTCCTCCTGCACGGAGTTATATGTAAATACACCGGGGTATATATAGTACACAATATCTCATTGAAATAAGCCTGCAATGTTAGATAATAAACGTTTTGCTTGGCAATCGATACTCTCTGATATCACTAAACTCGAGGAGCAATGATTGGAGCTTGAAAATGAACCTTTGAATTGCTCAAGTCTTTGTACAATATGAGAGAGAATAAGCAAACAGCCACAACATTGTGTGTTGGGAGAATTTCACAAATAAGAAAAAAATAATGATGATAAATAAATAAAATTAGTAGAGGAAAGTGGGAAATTTTTTTCGGAGATTCATAATTTGAACAAAAGTAATAGTCCGGGGAAATTAGCAAAAAAAAAACGCACGAAAGGATACAAAACTCCAAAATGGCTAAAAATTTGAAAATGGGTCCACAGCTTCCTTGCGACTTTTTAAGAAAATAATTTCAGAATCCAAAAAAAAACATTGCCGCCTGAGATATCGTGTTTTCCCGAGTTTTCTATGTATCTCGGTTTCTATAGGTCATACGAACGTGCGAGGGCCCAAAATGTTGACAATGAAACTCTCTACAACTTAATTTTTTTGACGTGACAACGTCTATTAAATCGGTTTAAGATAGGACGCGCGTGTGAAAATGTCCCGCACAATGTCCCGCACACAAAAAAAAATCATATCTCCGCCCCCATACATGTTAGGGGGGTGGTTAATGGCTCAAAATTTTCGTTAATTTATCCTCTACACGGGAAAAATACATTCATTCACCTTATTGACGTGACAACGTCTATTAAATCGGTTTAAGATAGGACGCGCGTGTGAAAATGTCCCGCACACAAAAAAAAAATTTGCTTCGAAATATATAATTTATTAATTGAGAAAATAATACAAAACGTAATAACAGACGTTGTCACGTTCAAATTAATAGACGTTGTCACGTTAAAATACGGACGTGATACTTCACATCCAAGACCATTAATTTTTTTTTAGGTTTTAAAAAGCGTTTACTTGACTTAACAACTATTCTAATATAAATTTAACTAAACGCTTAAAGGTAATTATTCTAACCAACTCTAATCTATCTAACTTACTGGCCCTCAGCAGGCACTGTAAATTAATCTATATCTTAATTTAACTTATGCCTTTCGGCTAAAATTTTTTTTTTCTTTATTTTTATATTATATGTATATTATTTTTAATCCTAAGAAAAATTTGAAAAAGCAAAAACTTAGGTGCTGTATTAGTTATTTTGTATAAAACTTAAGCTAACTTAGTCTATTCTACAATCTAACTAAACTCTAAGAAACCTATCTGGGCGGGGGGCAGCAGAGTTGAATTCTTGAAGAGTTCGGGTAGAAATTAACTGCAAGTATTTGAAAAAGCTGGCAAAGTATGCAATCATTTGCTTTTAAGTTTTAATCATTGAACACTGTGCTTTTGCAAGTTGCTTCATTGAACAACATGCAAAAGCAAATATGCCGCAAGTTTGAATCATTGAAAACGCCCATTGTCTTTCAAAAACCCGAAGCTTTTCCATGTAAGAAGGAGATATGTTGAACCATACTGGACAACCATAAATTAACATTGGTGTGACCAAGGCTTGATACCAGATCACCTTGACCCGTGGGCTTAGGTGTCTGCTGTAAAAAAGTCTTTTGGTCATATGAAACGCCTTGTTTGCCTTGGCAAGAGCAGCACTTACATTTCTATTAAAATATAGGTATTGGTCCATTCAAAGCCCAAGGTATTTCACTTCCAATTTTTTTTCTAATGCTTGTCCGGCATTGTTCGAAATTTTGAGTGTTTTCCAATTCCCCCGCACATCGCGAGAAGCTTTGTTTAGAGGAGTCCGGAAAAGGATCGATTCACATTTGCTAAAATTGATCTTCAACTTCCAATCATCACTATACCGTTCGATTGTTTCGAAGTCACGTTGTAAGAGCGTCTGGATCACTCCAATCTTCGGCCCCGTCCTGTACACGATCAGGTCATCCGCATACGCTAGTGCGTACGGGAGTGAACTTATTAGGTCACTCGTAAAGATATTAAATAAGAGCGGCAAGTTCACTGCACCTTGTTGCAGACCATTTTTAATGTCAAAGACTCTACTTGATGTGAAGTTGATGTGTTTTAACGACGAACTACAACTTAAGCCTTCACCAAAAAGTTGACCCGATTAACCCTTTGAAAGTTATTCAATGTCAAAGTTTTCGCCAGTTGTCACCCGAAAACAGAAGTTTTCAAATTTTTTTCTTGATCAGTGTCAATACGAATCGTTATTGCCTACAAAAAGTCCTCGTCATTTTTTCGAAAACTTAACCCGTCACTCCAATGAATATGTTGAATCGGAGAGTGTTTTCGTTAACATGTGTCGTATCACCGCCGATCTCAGAAGGTAAACGTCAGTGCAACCACTCTAAAGAGGATTATGAAGCAAGATCTTCACGACGAGAAAGTCACTATTTGGGTCGAAGTGTACTGGAAAACCATCATCGGACCATTTTTCTTTAAAGTTCGAGAAACCCTTGCCAACGCACGGTTCCGGTGCACTTCGGGGGTCCGAAAACGTGCGAGAAAGGTATGACGGGCCTTTTTCCAAAAAGACGGCGCACCTTGCCACACCGCAGCCCCCGCGATTAAGTTTTTCCAAAAGTAAAGTTTATGCCAGTAAGCCGAATACCATTGGCGAACTTAAAGCTAACATACAAGCCGAAGTAGATGCTACAACGCCCGAAAATAGCCGCCGTTTGCGTATCGAACTGTTTTGAAATAAATGGTAAAATGTATCCTATCTTGCTCAATTGTTGAAATCGATTAAAAAATGTCTGAGTTATTCAATGTTGAAATACCGAAGGTCTAGATGGCACACCCCACCGAGTATGCAAATTTACATATTTTATTGGGGAGCCGCAAGGGCTTTTTATGTAACAGGTGGGCCGCAGTATCATGAAGTTTGGAAACCACTGTTTTAAGCTAAAAAATGTTCAAAGAATGTATCTAAAAGAGAAAAATTAATTAATTTCGGTCAAAGTTGAATCAATGCAAAAATGAGATGGAAAAGAATTGATCTATTATTCTTCATCATTCTCTGAAGAACCATCCAAGTCCGAATCACAATCACAGCAAAAGAAGAAGCTTGTAGTAGGGTTGCCGCATTTCCAGTAAAATGGTTTCCAGACAGTCACGATTGTTGCATTTGATGATATTGTTGTTGGTCTTGCGTTTGGGCAAGAGTTCCGAGCAAATCATGCAAAAGTCTTGATCTTCTTCGGAACTGGAAGTTTCTTTCTTTTAGGCTGCTTTTTTGGCACCTCTTGGTGATTGCTTTGGTGTCGCGGCTTTATTTGCTGCTGTTCTCCTTTTTTTGTGGTTCATCTGGAGTTCCTTCCTTCTTGCGTTTAATTGCAGCTCACTTCATTTTTCTGGTGAGGTCAAAATGGTGCTTTTATGAGTTTTCGATCTCTATTCTTATACTTATTTTATGCTTGACCAATTTTTAATGGACCAGCTGCATTCAAATTGACATACGTACCAGAAATTCCTGGTCCTGAAGCTGAGGCGACTTCTTCGAATGAACCAATTGAAATGTGTTCGCCCATAACAAGAAGAACACGGTTGAGGACTTGGTCGATATCTTCTGAGGACATTTCAACTCCAGACTCAGCTCCAGCTTGAGCTCTTTCTTCGGCAACAGCAGTAACACGAACAGAGATGAAATCGTCTTCGGTAAAAGTGTGTGGATTAAACTCGAACACACCTCTTCTGGAAAAAGCACTTTTGATAATTAACAGTGTAGCTGCATGATCCAAACATTTTTCGACCATTGGTGGCACATTGTGTAGATCAAATTGCTTTCCACCAACATTCGCTTTTTGCCATGCAGCGTGTTTTACCACATAACTGGCCAAAATACACCATTGTCCAAAGGCTGTATTCTATGTGTACAGTGAGGTGGGAATGTCAGCATTGTTATGCCATGTTCTACAGCCAGTTCGATAGCAGCCACGGAAAGATGCGAAATATGATTGTCAAGTAGCAAAAGTGTTGGCGAGTCCTTGATGGGATGTGAGCTCTTGTTGAAATGTTGCATGAAGTAGACAAAATGTTCGGTGTCCATGTATCCTGAACCGTTTGCATGGCCTACAGCTTCTTGCCAAGATGACAAACGGCGGAATGAACGTGCCTGCAGCACTTACAGCAACAGCTCAGGTAACATTAGTGCCACGTTCGGCGGCCAGACATTTGGCCAACGCGTATGGACTCCTTTTCGGCAAGTAACTTTGGCAGTTTTATGGGAACAATTGAAAAACCTGTTTCAACCATATTCCAAACTATATTTTTCTTACAGATCTCCCAGCTGCTTGTAAAATTGATCGACGCTTTCCTTGTTGAAGCCATTGACTCGGGCCACGATGATTCGTTGGGCGTTCGAAGGGAGATGGTCGGATGACGCTTCATGAACCCATAGTACCAACAATTTCCCATGCCATCGTGCAACATCATCATCATCATTGCGCTCCTTTAATCCCTCATGGGACATAGGGTGGAAACAGTTGCACTCCAGCGAACTCTGTTTTGCGCGACAGCCCTCAGCTCCGACCAGGATCTCCCAGTTGTTGCGTCTTCTGCTAGTAGGGTTCTCCTCCACGTCGTTCTAGGTCTTCCGACTCGACGGGATCCTTGCGAATTCCAGTCAAGGGCCTGTTTGGGTAGATTTTCGTTTTCGCGGCACAAGGTGTGACCAACCCAATTCCATTTCCTTCGGCTGATTTGGTCGTCTATCCTTTCTTGGCCGGCACGGCGCCATAGTTCTTCGTTTGAAATTCTATCCTGCCAGCGGATTTTTAGGATACGACACCGGCATCTATTGATGAAGACTTGTAGGCGCCCTGTGATGAATTGGGTGACTTTCCATGCCATCCTGCGTAGCTCCTAAATGCTGTAAACATGCTAAGGGCGACGGCGAAACTATTTTCCTCGGCCACGGCGAATGGCCCGATGAAATTTGTTGTGAGCACACACTAAGAGCGACACAAATTAAAAAACACACACCGGAATAACCATGTTGCACAGCCGAGTATGCTGCACACGCATACAGGAGCACACGAGAATAGCAACACAAACCCATGCCACAGCGCACAGGCAACTTTGACAGGCGACGGCTACGAAATAGAATTTAGATGGATTCGCTAGCTGAGCTCGGCGCGTAGTTATCGAAGTGGTCTGCAGATTGTGCAGCTACATACAAAAGGGGTGTGTTCTATTGTTTTTGACAGTCGCTGAGCAAAGCGATTCGTCGGTCGCCCTTAGCATGTTTACAGCATTATGATCAATCCTTGGTTAATTTTGCTGCCATTAAAGGATTGTGACTGGTGATAAAAAGTGGGTCCATTACGCTAATTCAAAACGTCGGGCAACGTATGGATACCACGGCCATGCCTCATCATCTACGGCCGCGCCGAAATACGTCTACACACGTCGGCATAACATAAAGATTAGCGTAAGGAGATTACAAACATATGACAGTAGCGCATGACAACTATAACTTTGATAGTTTGTCTGTTAAGTAACCATTTACCCCACTTACATTTGTGATTTTTTTTAAATATGGATATTAAATAAAGATTGAAAAAATATGTCATCAACAATATGGCAATAAATTTATACCAATTTATGCCAAGCCCCCCGTCACTTAAGCGGTACTAAAGTTCAGACGAGAAACATATGTTAATTCAGGGACTTAAAGGAGGTTCAACATAATAAATAATTCCAACAAATTTAGATCGCTCATACTACCGGCCGAAAGGAACTGATAGGGCGGGTTTTCTTAAATTACAAAACATAGAGAGACCGAGTAGACCTTCGGTATCCGTAGGAAGAAAAGTCCATTTTGTTGCTCCTTACTAAGTCCCTTTGTAGGTATTTTAGATATACATGTGCCTTTTAACTTTGTTACTTTATCCCAAATCTTCGAAAGGTTACCAAACACACGAAGTGCTTTTATTTCCTAATAACAAAACAAGGGATGCTGCTGCTACGGTTCCCTATGGTCGTTCGCATAGGGCCCCCCAGTATCAAAGTCTTTAATCAGATGTCCAACCCTTTTCCAATAAACTGTCAGCTATAAGTTTACACACTGGGAAAACATTCTACAGACTTACTGAACAAATGGACTTTAGTCAACTATTGAAGCTCAAGTACGACGAGTCTTTTAAAGTTACCCAAGGATTGTGGAGTAGATAATTACTTTGTGCTGTGGACACACGATGCCCATGCTGAAATCTTATTACCAAAGTTTAGTGTGGACTTCTTGCTTCTTGTCCCAGTTCCACAAGAACGTGCAACCATAGAACAGCACGTAATACGAGTCTGCACATTAAATAGAAATAAACTCTTGACATAATCAATAAAGCTGCAAGTTTGCCAATTGTTTAGTAGGGTTCTACCCAGCACCAGTTCTGTCTCGCTCTGAATCTCTATCTCAGCCTCTATATGTATGTATATGTAGTATGGCTTTGACTCGACTCTGTGAGGAATCTAATAACTCAGTAATGAACTTAATTGCTAAAGTTGCCTCCTATGAAGTTTAAAGTGTATAAATCTATCAATACAGGAGCTCAGACACACAGTGTCGGTCGTACTTGCAGATAATCTTTGCATATATTTAAAATTTAAAGGATTTGACAAATTACCAAAAGTTTTATTTTAAAGCTTACAGAGTTTTCCATTTAGCCTGGAAACAAGGTATTGAAGGTGAAGTCAGTTACCTACCATGTGCATGATCGAATACAGATTAACAGTGTAACTGGAGCTATCTAATGGCTTTTTAAATTGCCTCTGAGTGAGAGTTACGAAAATCGTTTTGGTTATACTTCAAATAAAATTGGAAGTTGTGAATATGTTTTCAATCATTTTTCCTCACAAATGTAATAACAACAAATTCCAAAAAGTCCCAGGTTTGTTTAACTTAGCCACAAACAATTTTGTACTAAAATCTTCCATTTCCAATTTCAAAAAGTTAAAATATTTTTATTATATTACTAATTCTTCCTATCGTCGCTTAAGTTCTAACACCACGTAAGTCAATTTTTGGCGGTTTTGACATTTTGATGCCATTTACTACAGAATTAGAAGAGGCGTCGTTTGAACCATTCAAAAGCAAGCAACGTCCAATATAAGTGTAGTGTGTACACAAATTTTGAAATGGTATCGTAATAGTATCCATGTAAAATTGCGCAGTTTTTTCACTCTCCTGTAAAGTCGTTATTTTTGACTTACGTGGTGTTAGAACTTAAGCGACGCTATGGAACTTTGCAGCCATATTTTAGGCACATACTTTATTCATTTGACATCGAGGCTGATTTAGGTTCTTGATGTGTAGAGATATTCGAGATAATATCGAAAGTTAACCAATTATGTACGACATTTGTTTTAAGGAAGGACACTTCAAGCAAACTGATCTCATCTTAAGGCATTCCATTGCTGGAATAGTTGAAATTGGTTTTAATTTATTATATTTATCTTATTTTTTCTTTTGTAAGTGATATATGTGTATTGTTCTGTCATTGGTTAGGTCAGTTTCATAGGGTGCTGGCCCATAAAAAAAATCAAAAAATCATCCCCCAAATTCCCGTTAAAATAACCTATCCTTTTTCCTATACTTCGACTAAGCATTAGTAGTAGGGCAATGTTGGTTCTGACTCACATTTAGGTTTGTGTCTTGGCTTAAGCTTTTTTGGGTTGTGCTAATGGCTTCGGGAGTAAATTTTATTCGTGACAGAAATCTGTATGGTCAGCTTTGGATGTTTGCGCCACTTGTACGAAATTAATTGCTGGGGGATTAGTGTGTCTTGGGTGATTTTCATGGTGAGGGTCTTGGGAGCAATTTGTTTGGCTGGGTAGAGGGTGATATGAGATTGGATTGGATTTCAATAAAAATGAGAATTAGATTTCATGAATATATCCGATGGAGGATTCGGTTTGGGTTCAAATTTTTAATGGAATTTGCATATTAGTTAGCGTATCATGTTAAAGTAATCCATTCCACTTTTTCACTTCACAATCACAAAATAACTAATATCGATTAAATGACCACCTCCATTCGTACGCGAAAAGCAGTTCTTGTTCGGGCATGCTGCATAACATTGCCCAGCATTTAGAGTGTTATATCAGCTATTTCGAATCGCATTTTAGCTTTGAGTTAAGCAATGGTCTTCGACTTGCTGCCATAACCTTTACTTCCTAAAATAACCCCACAGAAAAAGTCTGATGCCTTTAAATCCGGAGAAGGAGGAAGCCACTCAAAAAATGTGCCTCACATTTGGCCAAACCCCTGCGCAAACTTTTTGCCCTGTCCTACTTCGCCGGAGTTTATCCCAACTCTTGGAAACTAGCTCATGTGAAGCCCATTCTAAAAAAAGGTGAAGCCAGCGACCCTTTAGACTATCGCCCAATAGTAATTACTTCTGTTCTCTCCAAAATCCTGGAGACAATAATTAATATAAAGCTGATGCAATATCTAGAATCTAACCAAATTATACACGACAGGCAGTACGGCTTTAGACCGAAAAGATCTACTGGCGATCTACTTGTGTGTTTGACCGAGCATCTACACCGAAGCATCCATAGTTTTGGTGAGACCGGCTTGGTTGCTCTAGATATTTCCAAGGGTTTTGACAGAGTATGGCATCCCGCTCTGCTGTCTAAACTCCAAGCTATTGGTATCGACTTACTTAGTTCTTACGAACTGGATTGAGAGCTTCCTTTCTGGCCGTTCAATCAAGGTAGTATTGTATGGCGTTAAATCCAATCCACACTCCATCTCGGCCGGCGTTCCCCAAGGATCCATCCTATCACCTGCTCTCTTTCTAATATTCATTAACGATCTGCTCTAAATCAACTCCAACCCACTTCACAGTTTCGCCGATGATAGTACTCTGCGTTACTCTTTCGCCAACGTTACACAAGCAAGTGCCAGACCTTGTCTCTTCGACCTCGAACTTATGTCCAGCTCTCTTAACGCGGACATCGAACTCATTTTTGACTGGGGCCGCAAGAATCGGGTCGAATTTAGCGCATCAAAAACAAAGTACTGCCTTATCTCCACCAAAAACCTGTACCGATTTTCCTTCTATTTTAATGGGCGAACCATCTCTTAACACCCTGGGCATGACTCTATCCAATGATATGCAATGAAATGGTCACATATACCAATTCGCCAAACAAGCGTACCAATGCGCCGGATTCCTTAAGAGATGCATGTTCCTCCTTCAGCCAGCTGCCTTAGCTACAATCTACAAGTCCTACATTCGACCCACCTTGAATACAACTCGTAGAAGATGGCTTGGCTGAACAAGGTGCAAAACCGCGCCATCACACTGGCGATAGCATTCTTTGCTCCTCCATCGACCCTTTAAGCCACCGAAGGAATATAGCTGCGCTCACTAAGTTTTACCGCTACTACCACAGTGACTGCTCCACTGAAATAAAGAACCTTCTGCCTACACGGCAACTTTTTTCCCGCAACACAAGACTAGGCAATTCGGCCCATCTCCACACACGACAGCAATAGAACAACTCGACTGTGGAACTGTCTTCCGCAACCGGTGTTTCCGAGCTCATATAACATCTCTGAGTTCAAACGCATGGTTCATCGACACCTACTCATGCACCCTCCAGACCCCTAACCTATCTTTTCTATTCTACCCTTCAGATCAAGCTTACTACTATACATAGCACCATGACTCGAACGACATGACGGTCTAGTAGTACAAAGGGTGACACCTAAGCTTCATCGTATCACAAAAAAAAATTATCTCGATACATCAGTAGGACATTATTTTTAAACTGGGATATTTAACAAAATTGGGGCGTCAGTTCAATTTACCATATTGTAAGTCCCGCCTCGTGTAAGTCCCGCTCAACTGCATAAAAATTAGAGATCACACAAAAAGGAGACAATTGACTGGGAACTACGGCCCGCGGAAAAATCGTAACATTTATTTTGGTCCATGTACTAAAAAGTTGCCCACCTTTGGTATAGAGCTTCCAGAAAGCTTCCGTAGCATATGAATTGGAAGCGCTACATTCTTGCTTCTTTTGGCACTGCTTGATTAATGTCTCGCTGGGTTTTAATCTAGAATACAAACAGCAAAGCAACAAATACATTGTACAGGGTTTATTGATTAGTCTACAGCTATGAAATTCGTCATTTCATTATAATGTGGCTGAATTAACTGAGGACATTTCTAAAATATTAAAAACTTGCAAATTTAATTTTAATTTGCTTTTAATAAAATTCTTTTCCAAAATTTTTTTTTCTCCTACTTTAATGAAACGATTATGTATCAAAATCCTTTCTAAAGAATTTTTTTTTCTGTGTAAACGAAATGATTACATCCCACGAGCAAAGTGCCTAGCGAAAACTCTTATTTCGTTAATCCTAATTTCATTAAATTTCTTTTTTACCTTTTCCCTGAAGCGCATTTAAATTTCCATCGATGGGTTGCGCAAAGGGTACAGCGGGCGTAGTATAGCCCAAAACACCCACACACACACATACACCCAAAAAAAGAATAAAAAAAGTGAAAGAAATTGCAGAAGCCCAAGAAAGGAGAAGAGAACTTAATTACAGATCTCCTGTACAAAGAATTGTATTCAGTGATCTTCTTTTCAAAAAAAAAAGTAAAAAAAAATCCCCCCGGCTTAAGGAGGTGCGATGCGGATATTAAAAATATAAAAAGGGGAAAATAACAAAAATCCTTTGGCATAGTCCCGGCGCTCTCTCTACTTCTTGCCCCTAGTCAGGGACCTATTTCAGCCGTTAAAGGACTCACGAAAAAAAGGGTTTTGCTCGTTTCCGACAAAAGGCAGTAGAGGTAGCATGTCAAACTGGTTACCACCAAGGCAAGGATACACAGCAAGGATACAGCCGTACCAACCAAAAATTATGAAGTACTTTCACCTGTTTTCGTAATTACGACCTTAGACTTGAGAGATAATTAGATTTTCCTGGCGAAATGTTACCAGATTAAGGGACTCGTTGTTGTTTTTGTTGTTGTTGTTGTTATTGTTGCTGTAGTTGTGTATGCTCTAATATTTTATTTCATTTTTTTTTCTTCTTCGTTGTTGACTGGAAAAATGGGGAGGCAGGGCTGCTAATTCATTTTTATTCTCGTTTCCTGCTTATTAAAAATGTTTGCTGGTTAAGCAACTCTGGAGGGTGACATTTTTTCGCTCGTGAAGATTTGTTTCCTTTAATTTCTGCTAAAGCAACACGAGAACAAAATTCAAAATAAGCTGCCCCCTTAATTGTATGATCCCCATCTGCATCTATTAAAAATCCCGGGCAAAATGTATGAAGTTTTCCTTCTGGGAATATTTAATTTTTTTTTGTGGTGCCATAACAGAGTGAGAGTAATAGTTGCTCGGTTGGCGTGTGAGGAGGTTTTTCAATTAGATTGTGCAGTAAAGGGTGAAATGATGCGTTGTTGTGTTCTTTAGTATAGTTTTCACTATATTAAATGACCTACTACACTGAACCCGATGCGCCTCGTTGCAGCCATAAGCCAATAGTATGGCGTGCGCCAAAACAATTGGGAATCTCAAAATCACTTTTTCCATGGGCAGTGAGAGTATCAAATCCCACCACGAAAGTTACATTCGAAAATAAAAGTCGTTCTAAGTCGTTTAACAACCCAAAACACCCGTTTTTTAAATTCCCAATAAAAATTCAACGGCCTGGCCTCATCAATCGGCCAGATAGGGCAACCGCTCCAGCCACTCTTCTCGTGGTCATATGCTATGGGGGAGTGTTGTTGCCCGTAAACAAAGGGGAAATTACAATGCACATGCGCTTGTATTTTAAACATATACGAAATGCTAATGTATGTGGAATTTTCATTTCCCCGACTGCGTTTAAATTTCCAATTCTTTTGGTGCCTACTATAGCTTCCGTTTATTTTTCAGTTGAGGTTATAAGCATTCTAATATACAGTAAGAGACATTTAAGACCTTCCGAATAATCAAATACTAAAATGTTCTGCTATCGATTGGAATTTAGCCATTTCTAACGTCCAAAAATTGTTTTGAAAATGTTTGAGCAGAGGCATCTTGTAGTAACTGGTCACGCATATTCGTTGGAGCGTGATTTTTGAAAACTGCTAGATATGATGCTTTCAAGCATGCGTTAATCCTGAACTACATTGAAAAGCAGAGCTGTGAAGCACTGTGCAGTATGCTGCAGTGATTTATTAAAGAACGCGTGGTAAAACACATTGAATAAGCAGTGTTTTGACAATGACTGTTCATTATATAGATTTTTGTAGTTTTTTTTTTATTGTTCTGTGATTTTTAGTGTCTCAAAAGTCCTTTGTTTTCACTAATTCCATAACAATGCCAATGACAACTTCCTATGAAGTTTTTTAGAAACTGGCATGCAGTGCGCAGCAGCTTTTTAAAAATTAGCCTAAGACAAGGCAGTGCAGTGTAGTGCAAGACAATGAAATTAATGTGAGTTGCTACATTTAGTTACAAGAAGTCTAAATTTTACTGGGCAGTGCTGCACTGCAATGCTGTTTAATTGATCGAAGTATAAAGCCTGAAACAGAATCAATGCAGTGCAGTATACTGCACTGCCTGTCAAAGTTTGGTTTTGTGCTTTTCTATTACTCGGCACACAATTGCATTTAGCGCAGTAAGCAGCAGAATACTGCACTTCAGGTTTAGGCTAAATTCTAAATTTGCTCTGCAGTGTGAGGTTAGAAAATTAAACTTCAAATTTTCATAACGGTGGTAGTGTGCCAGTAAAAACAAATTATTTCTATAAACTGTTAAAGCCGCCAATAACAAAATATTTCTTAAATTTCTCAGTACCATGTTTTCGAAATTAACAACAAATTCGACGTTTGACTTGATTTGACACACACTGCACTGCGTTGATTTCGTTATAAGACGCAGTGCCGTAATTTTTGACAAGCAGTGAAAAATACTGCATACTGCACACTGCGTTGATTCTATTTCAGGCTTAACAGGCAAAGTTGTGCGAAAATCCCTTGCAGTCCCTTGTGATCAGATCACCTCCCATCGGTTGGTTTTTCCTCGGAAAGCTCGCTGTGGTGCATTCGTCCCAAATTATAATTTTGTATGTTTTGAGGAGTGTGGCAACACCGGCGTTTTTGCTGATGCTAGATGATGTTGATGGTGTTTCTGTCTGGTTCAAATTCAATGGGAGCTTGAGTGCTGAATGCGCTGTACGTCCATCATCAGGTAGCATTTGTGCAATTCCCGGTGATGCGAGTGCAATCTTATTCTGCATTCGAATCGACGCCAATATCGAATTGATAACAAATGTTTTGCCTGTACAGCCTGGGGCGTCTAGGCCAATTATCCCGCTATTTCCTTTGGCTACACGTTGCATGATTTTGTCGTACATTTTTTTTTTATCAACAACTAACAGTCTTGTTTCTTGTGTGTCCACGAAATGTTTTAAACGATTTAAGTTGAATTGTTGTTTTCGCACCAAGTTTCTGTCAAGTTGAGTAAGAACCTTGTTGTTGATTGATGTGCATAAGTCCTCAATCAGTATGTACAATGGACGTCACCAATCGCTTTATCATACCCAAAAACAAACCCAAAAACATCTAAATATAAAGTCTGAGCAGCAAGAAAGTATATTACTATGCTTAGTATCGAATTTTTAACCAAGCTCTCTATGACAGTGCCCCCTAGGAGTTATTTTTGAAAGTAAGCATCAGTGCCAAAACCACCCCCTTGATGTTAGTAATATGTGGTTAAATGTTTGTGGCGATCGGTTGAATCGCTTCGGAGTTATTAGGGAACATACATACATCGAATTTTATATATATACTAGCTGGGACCCGGTACGCCTCGCTGCACCCATAAGCCAATAAAAACCATCCATTGACTTGGTATTTTTCGAGATATGAATTTTACACATGCTTTTATATTAAGTTTGACTCTTGAGTTTGAGTATACTCAATATACCGTTAGATCCATAGCGGCCGTCTCTAGACCCAGTACTCCTCGCTGCACCCATAATCCAATAGTAACCAATGAAAACCATCCATTGACTTGGTATTTTTCGATATATGAATTTTACACATATGAGGTGCTTCATGTATCTGTTCATGGGTCTTGAGACGGCCGCCATAGATCTAACGGTATATTGAATATTCTATATTTCTGTTGTCTTCTACTCATCATACCCTTTTATTTGATAACCATGTCGATGGGGTTGAGAAGAAAACGGCAATTCGCCCTCTTGAGACGGCCGCTATGGATCTAACGGTATGTTGAGTATACTATAATGCTTATTGTATTTCAGTTTAGTTTCAATAGCGCCATAGCCTACTTAGCTATTGTTTGACAGCTGCGTAAATTTGAAATTTTCATTAAATGGAATGATTCAATTTAATGACAATTTTACATTTACGAAGCTGTCAAACAATAAGTAGACCATGAAGCTGTTGAAACTAAAATGAAGTGAGAACTCCTCAAATTACCAATTTTTTTAGATTTTTCAGCTGTTTCTTTTGGTTAGCCTACGACCTATTCTCAGACCTACCAAATATACACGAACAATTTTGTAAAAATTGACCAACCCGTTTCGTTGGAGTTCGGTAACACGAGATTTTGATAGATATAGCAGAAGATATAGAAGATCCCAAAGTAACTCGGTTTGTGTGTCTGTCTGATATGCTTGCTCGCCCAAGCCGCCGAACCGATTTTGATGAAATTTTGGTACAGAGATCGATTAGACCTTGGAGCGAAAAATGGTTGGAAGACGTTGAAATAGGGGGTGCATATCCATTTTATTGTATTTAGGCACATAATACGAAACGAAAACTTAGCTCTTTCGAAGTGATGCAAGGTCAAAGATTGCTCACTTTCAATGGTCAAAGTTTTGGCCAAAAAATCACTCAAAAACTTTTTTTTTTCGAAAATTGTTTTTGTTGACAATAATGCTTTGTATAAGTAGAGTTTGCTTTTTGCAAAAAACAATTGTTGGGTGGTGTTTTGGCCGAAAAAGTGATTTTTGGCAACTTTGACTTTGAATTACTTCGAAAGGGTTAACTTTTCGAAAAAATGACAAGAGGGCTTTTTGTAGGCAAAAACGTTTCGTATTGGTCGATGAAAAAAAATCGGAAATATCTGTTTCATTGGGCGCATCCAGCGCACTCAGCAGCTGAGCAGCGGCTAAGCGCTGAGCTCCTTGGATGGCTAGCTGAGCTAAGTAGCTTAGCTCAGCGGCTGGAAAATTTCTCAGCTAAGCGGCTTTTTCGCTGAGTGCGCTCGATGCGCCCATTGTCAACATTTAGTTAAGCTAAGCTTGCGGAGAATAGGCTAAGGCTGGGGGATGCATGAGAAGAAGGCTCCTGATGGAACTTTGTTTGAGTTCGGGGATATTGATTGTGGACGGTTGTTCCACAGTCGAAATGTCCTGCTTGATTGTGGGCAGACCTAATCTGCTTTCTAATGTGAAGTTTTTAATTGGAACCCCTGTTTCCACATAGTTGTGCATAGAAATCGTATATAACTACATATTTTTTTTCGTATTATATGTATACTTTGTTTTGCTAAAATTAGTTAAAAATATACCATTCGCTTGTGTTAGAATTTTTATCTCATACGCCATAAAAAAAATCTAAATTGCTATGTATATTTAATCTAAATATCGAATTTTATTCTTTCTCATATATTTGGCCGCTGTAACACAGGAACTCAACAGCTAATGCAACGCCATCAGAAACGATTTAACACACATCCTTCATTTTGTAACCTTTTGATCATATTGAAAATCCTGTAAGGACCAGAATAAATATCCTGGACAAGAAACCCCATCTTCGATTCAAGGCTTTGCTAATTTTTGTTTGTGGTTAGTTTGCCATTGGCATTGTGGAATGGCATCACCTTTTGTATTGGTCAATGCTGATTGATTTTCTTGAATATGACCCAATTTGGCTTGTTGTCGATAACGCATTATCGGTATATCAATGCCGTTCAGCAATTCCGAATAAAGAGGTCAATTCTGATTGATTCTCTTAAGCACTATGGCCTGATTTGGCTTGTGGTCGGCAGCAGTGTAATTAATTATATTTGTGGCGTTAAGGAGTTTAGAACAAAGAGGTGCTTTACATATCGTGATATAATAACGCAATATAATTTTTTTTTTAATATTAAGACTGGGTTTTAGCCAGTAGTAGTACTATTTTCTTTTTTTTTTAATCTTTAATTATCGTCTTATTAATAAAAATGGTAACATTTAAAAATTGAAAAGTATATGGAACTGGTATGGGAACAGGAGCACTGAAACCTTTTTAAGGATTGCCCAAACATGGCTATTACAGCACTGTATTTCGCGCTGGGAAGTGCTTGGAGTTTTTTGTGTAGGCATGTCTTTGCGTATTTGAAAATATGTCGAAGCACTTCCAAAAAAAGTTAAAAGTAGACACAACTTTTGCGTTGCGTGCCTTCCGTTCAAGCAACAATAAGTTAGGTGCCATTTGAATACACACACAGCCACTGCCACCGCAGTCGCCACCGCCACCATAATCGCCACCTTGCGAAATGTAACTCCAACCAACTTACCAGGCGAAAACCATCCGACAGCGACTCAGCGATGTTAGACTACGTTTTGATCAAGGCAAGATTCCGATCGACTGACGTTTAAAAACGTACGTGCAATGCGTGGGCCCGATTGCGGATCGGACCATTATATTGTTCGAGCGAAATTACAGATGCGATTACAAAGAGCGAAACAAATAGCAAATGGAGCCAGCACCAGCCAATTATAATTGGGCATGTCAACGGGACCCGTCCATCGGACGAGAGTTTCAAATGTTATTATCCAACAAATTCGCGGGGCTCGCAATACCGGACGATATCGATGTATAAGAAAGACAGTTGTCGGAGTCTACTGTGGGGTATGCAATGAAGTTGCGTCCACCTATGTGCCAACGGAGGTACCCATGGATCTCGGACATCTGTCTGGACCTCGTCAATCAGCGGAAGCGAATGAAGTACGTCGACTTTGAGCAACACCGACGATTGAACAAAGAAGTTCGACAGAAAATGAAATTAGAACGGGAAGCGTACTGGAATAACGTTGCGGCCGACATGGAACAAGCAGCGTCGACCCGATTAAAAATAATTGCATGGTTAATTTCCTTACTAGCACGCACGCGCCCGCAGCTAGCACGCATAGCGAACAAACAGGCACGCCACAAAAGTACGTACGCACGCTCCCGCCACAGGGATACACGCTCCCGCCACTGGCACGAAAATCTAAAAATTTGTTCGCTAGAGGGATGCACTATCCCGCCACAGGTATCCACTCTCCCGCCACATGCACGAAAATCTCAAAATGTGCCTGATGACGACTTTACATACATATATAATACTCTTCTCCATCTTTTTTAAGAGGCGTAGAATTTTTATTCTACGAAAAAAATTTTTTTTCTTTCATTTTAAATTTGAGTTTCGTGCGTACCAGCTGCATGCTAGCTGCGGGCTAGTGTTATTTTCACTCAGGCGTGCATGCTAGCTGCGGGCGCCGTGCGGGCTAGTGCATGCCAGCTGCGTGCTAGCTGCGGGCGAATTTCATTTTTACTCGTGATTTATAATATTCGTGCGTGCCAGCTGCATGCTAGCTGTGGGCTTCAGGCGTGCATGCTAGCTGCGGGCGCCGTGCGGGCTAGTGCATGCCAGCTGCGTGCTAGCTGCGGGCGCATTTCATTTTTAATCGGGGAGGTATGAGTACCGGACGCTGTAACAGACAATCCGCCGGTTAGGCGGCAAAACAACATCAAAAACTCGTATGGAGCTTTTGTGACTTCTCCCCATGAACGGCTGCAGCGGTGGAGAGAATTCTTCCACCAGCCGTACAACCACGATCCGCCGCAAGATCCAAAACCCGAACCGCCTATTATCGAACAGCCGACGAATCAGTTTCTCGATACCGAACCGACAATTATCGAGGTGAAGACAGCAATAAAATCGCTGAAAAATGGAAAAGCGCACGGAATAGACCAAGTAACCGCCGAGATGATAAAAGCCGGAGGTGATGTTTTATCACAACGACTTTATGGCCTTATAATACACATATGGCATTCGGATCGTGTCCCTTCGGCGGGGAAGAACGATCGTTGTCCCAATTTTGAAGACAGACGACTGCCGGAAATGCAAGAATTATCGCGGAATTAGCCTTCTTTCGATCGTCGGCAAAGTAGACCACATCGAGGATGCATTGATCAGATATTCGCACTCCTTCAGCTAATGGAAGAAAGAATTAGTTACGACAAACGAACTCTTGTCGTTTTCATCGATTTCCAATCCGCTTTCGACTGCATCGATTACAACAGCTTGTGGAGAGCCTTGGAAACCGAACACGTGCCATTGAGAATTATCCAACTTCTCCAAGCGTCGTACGATGACTCAAGCAGATCAAACGGGTGTCTGACAGGGAAACGTCGCTTCGCACTTCTCCTGCACGCCGTGATCGACACAATTATGCGTGAGGCATTCGATGGATGGCTCGGAGTTCGATACGACGCCAACTTCGTAACCGACCTAATGCTCGCCGATGATAGAGCCGTCTTCGCCCACACGGATGCCGAAGCAACGGACATCTTATACGACATTTCCCGCATCGCCCAGTCATACGGGTATAAAATTAATGCGCAAAAGACCAAAGTGTCAGTCACAACGGACAGATCGAAGGCTAGTGTGCACCTTGATGGAACCCAAATCGAACAGTTTCCGATGTTCAAATATTTGGGATCATTGGTTGAAGAAACGAAAGTGGCATCGACGTCCGACGTTCAAAGCCGCATCGGCCAAGCAACAGCAACATTCGCCTCGCTCAAGTGGTGCATATGGAAACGAAATTTCCATCAAAACGAAAGTTCGCCTTTACCGAACGTTGATCCTTCCGACTCTTCTTTATTATTCGGAAACGCGGACACTGCTCATACCGGACTTCAAGCAGCTCGAGGTCTTCCAAATGCGATGCTTCGTGCAGATCCTCGGTGTCTCACTCCGAAACCGCCTTCGAAACGAGACATTTCGACGAAGATGCGATCAGCAGACACTGATCGAAGAAGAAATACAAAAACGTCGACTACGGTGGTTTGGACTTGTTTGCCGAATGGATGATAACCGCTTGCCACGTAAACTTCTCTGACGAGACCGGGCCGCAGGCTGCAGAATCCAGCGATCGGCACCAAAGAAAACCTGGCTAAAGAATATCGGGGATGACCTAAAGAATCAACGATTATCAGTTACCGAGGCTCGAGACGCCGCAAAAACCGGCAAGAATGGAAACGAATCGTGAATATAGTTTGAGACCCAGCGGCACCGACAGCAACGTATCCGTTGCGGGGACATCCCGCTCGGACCGCCAGCTAAGAGATCAAAGAAGAAAAAGAAAAAGATTCTACTAAAATATTTGAGTTTAGAAAAAGACTCTTTGACACTGGTCGTACATGCCTGCTGCATGCTAGCTGCGGGCGAGTTTCAGTTTTACTCGGGAAAGCAGAAGACCATTCAGTTGCTTGTAGTTGAACCATTGACCTTGTGGATGGAAGTTGACTAGCTTAACCCTTTAGCTGCCGACGCCAATAAGTTAGGATACCTATAACCGATAGGAACTATATTTCAATGCAATCTGCATAAGTCACACATCATCGCAATAGATCTGATAAACATTATGTACCATGTTAAAGAAGATAAAAATTTATAATAAAAAAAGCCAAAATAATTATAACATCCCAAAAAAAAAAAAAAAATCCGGGAATCCGGTAAATGAAAACAGCCTTAATACACATAGGGAATTCAAGTCATTAAGCGTAAAATAAACAAAAGGAAATGTCCACTATCTTAGAATTTCCAGGACGAACCAAAAAAAAAAAAAAAAAATTCACAATATTGGACTTCCTTAGGGAAATTCTTCTTGTCTAATGTACTGCTCTATAGTAGGTCATAGAGTGACAGACTAGACAGGTGCTTCACTCAAAAGAGTATTTCCTTGTATCAAAACAGTAGCAGTAATTTCCCACTCTTCTTGTCATACCCAGGTACACTGTAGACATAAATGATTGATGTTTATTTTGTAAATCCCTTCAGTATTCGCAACCCTTAGAGATAACAATGAAGTTCTGAACAAAATTCTTGAGATGATTTTTATGAAGAAGCAAAACAAAAAAAAAACACACAGAAAATTTTGTTTAATATTAAAATATACAACAACAAAAAAAATTTTTTTTTTTTGTCTAAAAACGAGGGTAAAAGTTTGGCAGTCTTTTTTGTATGTGTATGTATGCATCCTTCAAACACACTTTTTGATTAAACAATAAAAAAAAAATAAAGAAGAAGGAAGAAGTGTCTTATTCCTTAACTCCCCTGGATCAGAAGTTCAATCACATCATATCATGGTATAACGCCCCCGTTACCAGTGTATACGATATCAGATATTATCCACGAACGTGGCTCCCCATCAGTCACTGGGAAACAACATCCCTAATCCAATCAGGCTCACAAAGCCTAGCCTGTTGCAAGCGCCATGACAGGGCATGTAATTTTGCCACCAATTACTGCTATGTCATGTAAACCTAGTCACGAAGTTTCACTTTTCCATACTCCTGCCCACATCCGCACCAGAAACGTTTTCATGGGAAAATAAGCTTTGAAATATTTAATTACGGTCAAACTCAAACGCTAAAGGGAAATTTAAAAAAAATATACATACATACAAGAATCACAGGTGTGTATTTGCTATACAGGTACATGCGACGAGTATATGCAAGAAATCCACGTAAGGATTGATATGTGCCTGCATGAAAATTATGGGCTCCGCTCGGTTCGAATGGGTTCAGTGAATTTCACCTGACTTTTACATTCTAATAAAATTCAATTTGCACTATCATCGGAGGAATGTAATTGACGTTCATTTAAACATTGCAACCCCCGGCACAAGTACGTGGAGCCAAAATTACTTTTCACACAATAATCAGGAAGCGTTACGAGTTTTCCATAAAGTTCGTAATTATCGAAGGCACGTGCTGTGATTGATGATGCCAGGGTTTCCGTTTGCGGGCTGGCTTGTTACACACGGCCTGGGGTCCTTGCCGGGGGAACGAAGGGGGTGACCTCATTAACTGACGTCGTACTTAATTATTCCAAAGTGAATTTCTCATACATACACATATACAATACATAAATACTCCGTATATTGGTTGGTATCCAACCCCATCCAACCCTTTCTGCCATTATACTTCTGGCATATTGCAAACATATATATTGCGAGGGTATATACAGTCAGTCATTCGACGTGTGCTGTTTTCTGATAATACGCTTTTGGCCTTTTATTTTGCACAGATTCAAGTGTCAAAATATACACTCAGAGTGTTTGTTTCAGTGGTAACCTTTTGCATTTAGAACTTTTATTGTGTTGAAATGGAGAATGGCAGGCGTTTAATGCACTGGATGAAGTGGTGGAGTTAATAGAGAAAAATTCTCAAGGTCAACACCGCGACGAATGGTGTCAAATCCCAACCACACCCCATCCAGTTTATCCAGACTCTTGGAAACTTTACATATTCAGCCCATATCGAGAAAACGTGACTCTTGCAATCCCTCCAACTAGTCAACTACCGTCCAATAGCAATTACTTCTATTCTCTACAAAACCATGGAGACGATTATTCTCTAATATTCTCGCTGAACCATTGGTACAACCTGAAAGAGTTCTTCTTCCTCCATTACATATAAAACTCCGATTAATTAAACAATGTGCTGAAAGTCGAGTCGTGTGTCGTGACAAGTCAGTTGAGCTGAATGAAGAAAATGATATTTCAGTCGAATTACGATTTTCAACATAGGGGCCTATAGTAGAAGTTCTAAGTTGAGTTTAGCCCTCTGTGTTGAAAGTCGTAATTCGACTGAAAAGTCAGTTTCTTCAGCTCAAACGACTTGTCACGCCATTCGACTCGACTTTCAGCATAGGGGTCTTAGTCAAATTATTTAAAGGGAAGGGGATCCCGACTAGAATTCAATGTAAGGCATGCCTAAAGTTATGTACGGGCCTCGTGAGGTAAACGTTCGGTATACCAGATTAGACTTGCCTCATGAACACCTCATGTGGCCCTCATAGGGCAGTATAAGGTATACCAAAATTAAATTTGTTTTATGAATACCTTACGAGGGCCTCATACAAAATACATAAGGCACTCCGCATGCACTCTAAGATTAGGTTTTCATTAGGGAAATCTTACAAAGGCCTTATTTGGGAAAGAAGGTGTTTACCCCGTTATATTGATATAAGGTATTCCTTATGAGGCCCATGTATATTGATTGAAATTTTTCCCTTCATGATATAATTCACATGTAAAACCAAACTACTATGGTTAAGTAACAAAATGTGCTTAATCGCCATCAGACTATTTAATGACTCTGGTTTAATAAATTGTAAACTCATTTTTTTGTCAATCAGCAGTCATATATAGGCAAGCAAGTCATTTCACGAGAGAATTTTTGTTTGTTTCCATATCCGCCGTAGTCGTTGTCCTTTAATCTGCTCTTGGTGGCTATAGCCCAGTCACTTTAAACATGAACCTCTCGTATAGGACAGGGTTTGACCCTTTTTGTATAAAGTGACTGGGCTACTATATAGTGGTGACTTCTGTATTCGGGGTTTTCAATTTTTTATTATTAAGAAAAAGAGAAAAAAAAATACTTTAGTTTTCCTGAGTTTTTGTCAAGTTTTACTGGTGAGTTATTCTTACCAGCGTCTATTAAGCCACGATACCTCGAAATGGGGAAAAACTGCCAATGATCTATCGCACGCCTTACATAATAAACGATAGGTACGCATTATATGGCTCTATCCATTTTTGCCTGATATGGCCCTCATAATGATTTTCTAGTTCGGCGGTAATAGGTGAAAAGCGTTACACTTTTCTTCTAGACCTTATTAGGTTTCAACATTAGGGCCTAACAGTCAAATTAGGCTAACCTCATCCGGACCGAACCAAGAAATTCTAGTCGGGATGCTTATTAAACAAAGAGAGGTTATACAGGATCCTATTGGAATTACCAGTCCCCTCCAAGCTGGTACGACTGATAAAATGTGCCACGAATAGCTCCCTGGCGAAAGTACGGATCCAAAATGCAGTAACAGAAGAGTTCGAAGTTCGACAAGGTCTTAGACAAGGAGATGGACTAGCCCCCATGCTTTTTTTCAACTTGGCCCTAGAATGGGGATGGGAGAAATGCCCTAGAGGAGGCCAAGGCTGGATTTGGGCTGTAGCGCCATTGGATGGATCGATGGGATGCTTTTAGGTACCTGCAACAGAAATTTCCAAAAAAACGAAGCCAAACGTAAGGAAGGAGTTTTAGACGGGCCGAAAATTCGGAAACTCCTTCGCGACACAAAATTTACCGAATCAATGAACACCCAACAGGCAAAAGCTTGGCTTAGCTTTAAAACTGTAGTTAAAAACTTCTTAGGCACCTAGAAAAGTCCTAATTACCAAAAATATATAGAAAATTTGCTTGATAACTTGCTGGCTGCCTTGAAGCACCATTTCCTCCATTCCCATGTAGACTATTTTCCACAGAACCTGGGAGACTATAGCAAGGAGCAAGGTGAGAGATTCCACCAAGATCTCAAAGAAATGGAACGCCGCTAAGTGAGACGACAGAATGTTGGCAGACTATTGCTGGAATCTGAAGAGAGTAGTACCAAAAGAGATGAAAACTAGTAATAGGAAGCTCTTCAGAAGGTCTTTCAAGAGCAAGAGAGTCTGCTACTATTGAGTGTAATAATTGGGGAAACAAGGCAGGTGAGATACTTTTACAACTTTCCAAAAGGTTTTCGTGTGAACACAATTAAAGGCTAGGGGACTTGCAGTTGAAAAAGTACCCCGATTTCGGAAAGACGAGGGGACTTACCGTTGAAAAAGAACCCTGAACTATGAGTTACCCAGAATCCAGGCCCAGAAAACATAGGAATGCAAACCCTACTCGACTCTGTATGAAAATTGACATTTCAACTCTCAGAGGGGGTGGGGTTGGTAAATTGACGTTAGGGGCAAACGAGGGGGTCTAATTCATTTTTCGTAGTCTTCTTCGTTCTTAGAGGACCGGAAAACTAAAGACTCCACTCGACTTTGTATTACAAGGGGAGTTAGGGGGTAACGAGGGGGTATAATGGATTTTTGGTAGTCTTCTTCGCTCTTAGAGGTCCATAAAACATAGGAATACAAACCTTACTCGTCTCTGTAAGAAAATTACCGGCCGGTAGGTAATATTAGATGGAGTTAAATCTGAATGCCATCTCTGCGGAGATGCCCCAGGGGTCAATTTTACCACCTGCTATATTTCTTCTCTTTATAAATGCCTCCAAAGTTAGCTGCCGATTGTACCCTTTGTTACTCTTACGGCTTCGACATTGCAAGGCAAGCACGTGCCAGTCTTGATGACCGCGAATTAGTGTGCAATTCAATAAACAAAAACATTCAATTCATTCTAGATTGGGGAAGCAAGAGTATCGAATTCGATGTCTCCAAAACCAAGTGCTGCGTTATTTCCAAGAAAAAGTGTAAAACCTCTCCATCCGTGACAGTGGGTCAGTCAACTAATGGCTGATCCTTTGCTACACATGTTAGGCGTAACATTAGCCAAAGACTTGTGATGGAATGCCCATATATTCCAAATCGCCAAATAAGCATCCCAGTACTTGGGATTTCTTAAGAGATGAAAGTTCCTCCTCCAGCCATATGCCCTATAGGCTGCTATATATAAATCGTACATTCGGCCTCTTCTCGAATACAACTCTCTCGTTTGTGGTTGGCGCTTATATAACTATTTTGGCGTGGTTAGATAAAGTACAAAAAGGGCCCTTAACTTATTCGAAAACGACGCCGTTTATTACACCATCGACCCCTTAAGCCACCGTAGGACTGTAGCAGTACTGACCATTTTTTTTGCTACTATCATAGTGACTGGCCCATCGAAATAAACGCTCTCCTGCCTCCACAGAAATCGTATAGGTACCGGCAACACCAGATTGGCCCACTTGTGTCAATCCCGGCTTGTTGCTTGGTTTAACCTAACATAGGTTCGTAAACATCAACAAAGATAATCCTTATTCGAAATTTTATTCAAAACATGAACCTAGATTATCCCAGATAAACGCAAAGATAAGGAATTAGACAAAATATTAGGTTTGGGACAAAGGCTGGTTGCGTTTGGTAGTCTAAAGCTTCCAACAGGATACAGTAACAGATAACATGAATACCGTGGAAATTATCACCTAAACAAAGCGTGCGGTGGGTGTCGCTGCACTTCCGAACATCAGTAGATGCTATTTTATTACGCTACGTCTAGTAATCAATCTAACCAGTGATATCCTGCTGCTTCCAAGAAATTCTCTTGCAGCGTTGCCAGACGATACAACAAAAAACCGCTTGCAGACCAAACGAGATGTAGGAAATCCAATATGGTATATGGAGTTTGGGCTAGGACAGCAAAGTGTACGGACGTGTGCTGTTCCGGTCCCTGAAAAACGCGCTGAAATTAATAAACTGGGAACAGTGTTAAAAAAAATTGTGGAAAAATTAGAACTAAAAAAACGTGCACAAAAAAACATACAATCAAAAAAAAAAAACAGTGACAAAAAACGAGCAGTCTAACGCGAAGGCCCATCACCCTTCACTAGACTCAACGACCGACCGGACCGACGAACGGCGCAAGTAAGTACCCTTGCTCCCTGCCCTCTCTCGCATCTCGGTCCTGCAGGTGCCGCGGCTAAAATCTGTCGGTCGATAAAATTTGCCCCGTCTCAAAAGGCATAACACTTTGACGCGGACAAATTTTATTGACTCTGATGGTTGCGGCAGATGTAATGCCGGGAAATA
Organism: Thereva unica; assembly: GCA_949987705.1. Lineage (NCBI taxonomy): Eukaryota > Metazoa > Arthropoda > Insecta > Diptera > Therevidae > Thereva > Thereva unica. The sequence continues at coordinate 150,776,858 of OX465283.1, forward strand.
TCCCCGAAAACGTGGCGATTGAGCCCGCGCAACCGAAGTCCCGTTACAAGTCAAATTTTTGTATTGACTTTTGTAACATTCGTGGACTTCATGCGAATTTTTCTTTTGTTGAGTGCCACTTATCGACTTATAAACCCCCAATCTTCGCACTTAGTGAAACCCAAATATCACCCGATACTGACTTAGGTCATTACCAGGTGTCGGGGTACACTTTAGTGCACAATCTCTCCCCCCATAGGGGTATTGCCATATTTGTTAGGGATGACGTGGCTTATTGTAAAATATTTTCAAACACGACTTCAGATTTCAACTATCTTTGGGTTAAAATCATATTCCAAAGCCACATCATATTCTTCTGCTTCCTATACAGAAGTCCTAACATAAGTAACGAAGCCTCCACTTCATCTTTTGATACCATTTCCGAACAAATCTCGGGATTTTTGTCGTCCAGTCCGGAGTGTGAAATCATCGTTGCGGATGATTTCAATGTTCACAACGCAAAATGGCTGACTTACTCAAATGGCACCAGTGTTTCTGGCAAGGACGTCGAGCTCTTTGCAGACGCCAATAATTTGCATCAAATTGTGGATCGTCCCACAAGAGTCCCTGATGTTGCTGATCAAGGAACCTATCTCCTTGATCTTTTTTTAACTTCTCATCCAGCGCGTTACTCTGTTGAAGTTGATTCACCTCTCGGCAATTCGGACCACTCCTTAGTTAGCGCTAGTTTCCCATTCAAATTTCCCACCCCTCCCAAACCAGTTAAAAGAACTGTATGGCATTATGGGAAGGCCAATTGGCTGGGGCTTATTAATTTTTTCCAATCTACTGACTGGAACCAGCGTTTCCGAAACAAAAACGTCAACTCTGCCGCTATCCGTATCTCGAGGATCATACAGGCAGGAATGCATTTGTTCATTCCTCATTCTACCAAATCTGTGAAGGTTAGGCCCAACAGATGGTTTAATCAGGAGTGTATGAATGCAATCAGAAATAAAGAAGCCGCCTTTCGAGCTTACAAGAGCTCCCCTAGTGAATCGCTCCGTGTAGAGTATATAAAACTAAGAAATTCCTGTAAAGTCACCATCAGGAATGTCAAAAATTCATTTGACAACAAGTTGAGAAGTAAACTCTTTAATGCAACCTCTGGTAGCAAGAACTTCTGGTCCTTGGTAAGCTCCATTAAGAAGAATTTCACTTCATCCACAACTCCTTCATTCATCCACGATGAGAAGGTGATAACAGACAGAAAATCCAAGGCCGATTTATTAGCATCTCTGTTTGCTTCCAATTCTTCTTTACCCCAAATTGATATGCTACCCCCGGTTCTCGAGCACAGCGCTCATTTAATGGACAGGGTTTTCTTCAGGACTCGCGAGGTGTACAGGTGCCTCAAGGAGCTCGATATCAATAAATCCACTGGACCCGATAATATACCCCCTATCGTATTAAAACAATGCGCCTCACCTTTGGCTAAACCTCTGCGCAAACTTTTTGCCCTATCATACTCTTCCGGAGTCTATCCAGACTCTTGGAAACTTGCCCATGTACAGCCAATACCGAAAAAAGGTGACTCCAGCGACCCCTCTAACTACCGCCCAATAGCAATTACTTCTATTCTCTCCAAAACAATGGAGACAATAATCAACAAAAAACTTATGGGATATCTAGAATCCAACCTACTCATAAACGACAGACAGTATGGCTTCCGACACAGAAGATCCACTGGCGATCTTTTAGTTTGTCTTACAGAACACCTCAGCCGAAGTTTGCATGGATCAGGTGAATCCAGTCTGGTTGCTTTGGATATCTCCAAGGCTTTTGATAGAGTTTGGCACTTAGCCTTGTTAGCTAAACTCAAAGCTATTGGAATCGACTCACTTTTACAAAAATGGATTGAGAATTTCCTTTCCGGCCGTTCAATTAAGGTAGTATTGGATGGCATCAAATCTGAACCCCACCCTATCCTGCGGGGGTCCCCCAAGGGTCAATTTTATCACCAGCCCTATTTCTTATCTTTATAAATGATCTACTTTCAATCCCCTCCAACCCACTTCTCAGCTTCGCTGACGACGGTACCCTGCGTTACTCTTACAGCTACGATACAAGACAGACTCATGCCAGATCCTGTCTTGATGATCGTGAAGTAATGTTCAACTCTATTAATGACGACATTGAACTTATTCTAGAGTGGGGAACAAAGAATCGTGTCGAATTCAACCCCTCCAAAACCAAGTACTGTCTTATATCCAAGAAGAAGACCAACACCTCACCATCCTTGTCAGTGGATGGCGTGGAACTAAAGGCCGACCCATCCCTACACATCTTAGGCATTAGCCAAAGACTTGCGATGGAATGACCACATATTCCAAATCGCCAAACAAACATCCCAGTGCTTGGGATTTCTTAAGAGGTGCAAGTTCCTCCTCCAGCCATCGGCCCGCGCTGTTATTTATAAATCCTACATTCGGCCTCTTCTCGAATATAACTCCCTCGTCTGGGGCGGCGCGTCGATAACCACCTTGGCATGGTTAGATAAGGTCCAAAAAAAGGCCCTTAATTTAATTGATGACGACACCGCCTGCCTGCTCCACCATCGACCCCTTGAGCCACCGTAGGAATGTAGCAGCACTAACAAAATTTTATCGCTACTATTATAGCGACTGTTCCTCCGAAATAAACGCTCTCCTGCCTCCACGGCAATCTTATAACCGCAACACCAGATTAGCCCACTCGTCTCATTCCCTTTACCTACAACTCCCCTTTCACGCACTCAACAAGATATGAATTCGTTTGTTAATAGAACAACTCGACTGTGGAATAATCTCTCTCAGTCAGTATTTCCGAGCTCCTATAACATCCAAGAGTTCAAACGCGGGGTTCATCGCCACCTTCTTCAACACCCCTTCACACCCCCATAACCCTTAACCCATTCCCCCCACTCCCCCATAACCCTTAACCTATTCCCCCCCCGTACTAAGCTTGCTGCTAGACATTGCACCATGACGTGACAAACGACATGACGGACTAGTAGTACAAAGGGTGATTCCTGAGTTTAGCACTGCCACATAAAAAAAAAAAAAAATGTGTAATCAGAGTCCGGTCAGCAAAGGCACTCCAAAAGCTGGTTTCCGGACACGATGAATATAGGGTGTGTTTCTTTACTCATTCCATAGAAGGAATAGAATAAAAAGAATACTTGATGGAATATTCGGAATAGAATGAATAAAGAAACGCACCGGGAATGACAGTAAACAAACTGAAGAAAAATTGTGATTTATTCAAAAGAGTTGTGTATTTTAAAAATATTGTGGGACCTATATGTAAACTAAAATAAGATTAGACTTTTGATGTCTCCTGGGGTCCATTTGAAATTATTATTATCCATATCTGAAATTATTATTATTATTAGAAATACTTTTAAAAATGATAACAAATAAATAAGGCCGCTTTCTTGCCAAATGACACAATTATGACAGTAATATATTTATATTATGTTATATTAGTGAGGTTAATTCCCTTTATTCTAAAAGTGTTCCATCTCAAGAGGTAGTTTAAAAAGAATACATTCCGAATATTCCGAATGAATAAAGAAACGCTTCATCTGTCAATTCGAAACTTGGGAATGAATAAAGAAACACATTTTCTGTCTATTCCTTCTACGGAATGAATAAAGAAACACACCCATAGTGTCAAAATACTGTCAGGCGGGGGCGTCTGTTTAATGTATAATTACTAAGAGTACTCAGCTCTGCACTTAAAACGCCTTCACAATCTAGAGTTGCTTAAAAACATATCAATTTCCTATTGCTAGAGGGGCATATGTGGGCGACTTCTCATCCTGTCGAAGAATTTCTCCCCCAATTTTAGCTGCAACTCTAACAATTTTTCAAAGAGAAATTTTTGCGCTTGTTACAAAACCAGAAATACTGAAATAGGCCTCGAGTATATCCTTTTATCCCTCGATCAATTGGCCAGATTCTTTGTAGTGAACATGTCATGAGTAAACATTTGATTTGTTTCGTTATCATAATATTGAACATTTCGCCAAATTCCTGCTGTGTTTAATATTAGTCTGGACTGTTTTTAGAACATATTCAGATAATGTTAATTGAAATCCTTTAGCAAATCCTTTTTAATATTTCGCAAAATATTTTGCAATGCCGCATGCATGAAAAGCTGCAGATTTTAGATGTTGGTCTGATTTTTCAGTTCAAGAGTTATTCATGATAAATATTCCTCCATGGAGACACATAATTGGCATATCCCATTGAAATGTGGGAATCCATGAATGTACATATGTACGAACAAATTTCGAGATCTGGTTATTATGGCCAGGACATTCATGTCGTCTTTGATGATGGAGCTTCAATATTTTGTTTGCATTGCTGTTGTATGTTAGGCCGACTGAGTCTTATTGAAATTCTGAACGATTGTCAGATGTGCGACTGGAGCCAATATAAACTTTAGATAGTATCAAACATAAGAGCGAAGTAAGCTTCATCAACGATGCCTTTGTGACACCGAAACATGAAAGTTTTATTTTGTCAAAAAAGTGGGACAAACCCGATTTTTTTTTTAGATAAATAAAGATAAAATTTCAAATTTGATAAAAAAAAAATCTTTAATTATAAATACTAGAGATGCCGCGAATAGTTGTTATAGCGAATAGTCGAATAACGAGTATTCGCCATCCCCTATGGCGAATAGTCGAATAACTCGCCATTATTATTCGACATTAAAAGAGGAACATGAGAAATAATTTAATTATTTAATTATAATAATATCCCGCTTGAAGTAGTCTTGAACTTACCAATCATTTATTTGTTACTGTCATCTCTAAAAAAGAGAACAATGAAGTTAAAGAAATCAGTTTCATATTAATTTTTATATGCTGGCAATTCTTTTCTTGTACCTGTTTTATGGGGAATACCCCTTTTGGCGTTTAGGGGATTTCGACTTCGCTTGTGTTTCGGTTGTGCGGCACGCAATTATTTATTATTTGTGTTGTGATGAGCTTTTTTGACGTGACGTCGGTCAACGTTTTAATTTTCGTAAGGATAATAAGTGCTTAAGTAAAGTAAGATATTCTTAATTAAAAATTTCAAGTGCATTAAGGACTAAAGTAATTTAAAGTAGGTATAACTTAAAAAGATAAACAATCATGCCAAATCCCGGGAAAAAATCTCATTGTTGGCGTTATTTTGAGGAAGAAGAAAAAAAAAATTTAAAAACCGACTTCAGAAAAAAACCATTCCCGCGATGCACAAAAAAGGATGAAATAATTGTTTGTAATTCTTAACAACATCAATCCAATCAGAATGGATCTAGAAAGAAGAATCACTTTTGAAGATAAATAAACTAAACTGATTCAAGATATTCAAACTCGCTGGAACTCAACTTATTACCTACTGGAGCGTCTACTTGAACAAAAAATTTGTTGTCTGTAAAGAGGGTTTGCGGACGATAGTTTAACGTGACAACGTCATGAGAAAACATTGATGAAATGATTGCATACTTTTATGAATAAAATTGAATCATTTATATTAAATTATCATTATTTTGTATGGATACAAAAAGGAGTGAAATGAAATATTCATTTTGATTGATAAATTAGCTTTTATTTGCACTAATGAATTCAAATATGTTTATTACTTTAATGAACAGATTATTTACAAGTAACAATGTGTAGTAACAAATTCATTTACAGCTTTTATACATGTCTGATATTTAACTTCTTGCAATCTGTGTTATTCTGTTAAGGATAGGTCGATGATAGGAAAAGTATGAAATGAATGGGAGTGTTTCAAGTGTAATGAAAAAGTCAAATCGAGGGTTGTTCCTCTCAGCGTTGTTGACTTAGTAACATCTGATGTGCATTCGAGATTGTACACATCCTTCATGTATTTGAGGAATGTATCATCATTTTTCACGTTTGGGTTGAAGTCGCCACAAAGAAGAATTGGTACATTGGTATCAACTTGCATGATCGGATGCACATACTGCCTGTTTAGGAAACAACATACCAGCAGACAACAACAATCTCGCAACAATTTTGACCCAATTCTGACCCATAGAACCATAAAAGAACTGACACAACGTATTGGCAAAATGTCTTGCAATCAACCCATAATCATTGGGAATTGCAGAATTCATCAACATTAATTAGGCCATAAGTTAGTATAAAAGTAGCATAGCAATTAATGTAAATTCAGTCTAAATACAGAACTCAAATTATTATAACCATACAAGTTTCCCAAAACCGCTACCCAAACCGTTGAAGTTGTGCGGTCTTCAACATTCCAACCAACCCCAAATCCACTACTCACCCTGAACAATCATTGGTCCTTCGAGCCTACTTTTTCCCATAAAGTATAAAGTGAAAGTAATTTCCGCCAGTGGAAAAGCGCAAGAGTTAATTAACTGATAATACTAAAATCTATCTACAAAATCAGTGCCAATACCTAAAAAAAAAACAACTACTAACCTACGACAATGGAATTAATCGACAAACTCACGTCTTCTCAAGTTACAATCGCTGAGACCTTGATCAACAAACTGGAGTTGATAGGTAAAGAACCGATAGCCAGGAGAACATGGGCCTACATACAAAAAACCCAGCAGGAAATAACAAACCTATGGGACACCTTTGAGGAGCAGCACCAAGAAATCGAGGCACTAAACCAACCGAATCATAATTATTTCCTCAGAAATTACTACGATCAAGCCCAAAGTGTAAAACAAAAGGCAATGTCAAAGCTAGAAGCGTATATGTGTGCACTTTCTCGGCCATCAGAGTCAACAACATCAAAGGGAAATGACCCAGTGCTGCAAAAAGCTGACAACGCAAACAACGCAGAAACCGAAAAATTAGTACGGCTAAAAAGAGCACACATACGAATGGAATCATTCCAAAAACAATTGCAGAAATTAATGGCGAATGCGGAAATAAGCAATGCGGGTATTGAGTTACACTCAAAAAATTTAACCGAAGATTGGAGACAACTGGAGTCATTACATGAAGAAATTCTGATATTCAATGATGATGAAGACCTGGAGAATGTTGACCTGCGATTCGAAATTCTGAGAAGTGAATATTTGGATGTTCTAACCAAGCTGCAAGAAAAAATAACATCTGCTACCAGACCAACAGAAAGCGACGTACGCCTTCCTCGACTTAACATACCAATATTTGAAGGCAAATATGAAAACTGGACTGCATTTCACGACATCTTTCTTAGGCTAATCCATGACAACAAAAGGTTAGCCAATGTCGAGAAAATGCATTATTTAAAAACTAATTTGAGAGGAGAAGCAGCTAGGCTTTTAAATCATTTGGAAACATCTGACAGCAATTACACAGTCGCCTGGGAGATAATAAAGGAAAGGTATGAAAATAAAAGAAAATTATTTTCTGTTCATATACAAGCTATACTCACACTACCAAAATTGGAAATGGAGTCAACCAATGGACTAAAAAGAATTCACGATACCATGAAAGAGAGCCTTCATAGCATAGCAAATCTCGGTATTGACACTAGTTCATGGGCTCCAATTGTTATCCATTTGATGATTCAAAAATTCGATTACGAAACCTTAAAGCAGTATGAGCAGTCACATTCGAACCCAAGAGAGATACCAACATTCGATAATTTCTACAAATTTCTGACCAACCGATTTCAATCACTAGAAGCCGTGGGGGATACAAAGAGCCGCGGTTCTGTACAAAAGCAGAGTAGACAAACTGAAAGACTTAAATCCTTCAACGTAAAGAATTATATAACAACAACCGATGCAAAATGCCGATACTGCCACAACGCGCACAGTATTTACAACTGTCCAGAGTTCCTGTCTTTGGATGTACCACAACGTAATGAAGCTGTAAAAAGAAATAACCTATGCAGAAATTGTATTAACCATACCACGAACGAAAAGTGTCGCAGCCACCGAAGCTGCACTATATGTAAAAACCCACACCACACCCTACTTCATCAAACAATAAACAAAATCATGGAGAAGCCCAGACATGTCCACGTGCAAAATACAGCAAAAAGGTCAGATAATGAAGTTCTATTAGCGACAGCTTTAATCAAGGCAACATCGCGTAACGGAAGACAAGAAGTACTGCGGGTGTTGATCGATACTGGATCACAAGCCTCTTGCATTACAGAGCAAGCAGCCCAAATACTGCTGTTACCTAGAACTAAAACCTGTGTGAAATTGTCAGGATTAGGAGCTACAGAAGCAACCACAGCTCTAGCAAAGGTGAATGTACAAATACAACCAAGGTTTCCATCAAACTTTCAAATGAACTTAGAAGCCTTGATTCTACCCAAATTAACAAAGATATTACCAAACACGAATTTAGCGGTGTCCATCCCATGGAAAAATTGCATGTTAGCTGATCCAACATTCAATCAACCAGGCCCAATAGATATGATAATCGGAGCAGACGTTTATACCACCATAGTGCTGAATAAAATTCGAAAATCAAAGAGCATTCTAGCTCAAAATACAGAATTCGGATGGGTCATTTCTGGAAAGGTCCCAAATACCCACAATTCTATCAAGGTGGTTACGGTAATATCCAGAGACCAGCTTGACAGCCAACTTAAACTCTTCTGGGAAGAACTAACAACCACCTTATCTCAAATAGAGGCAAGCCTTAATTCCAGACCACTATGCCCACTGAATGACGATCCAACAGACTGCAGCGTCCTAACACCCGGACACTTCTTGATGGGGCGAGCACCAATAAGTCCGCCGAGCGTAGAAAACGGAGAAAAAACAACGAGTCATTTAACGAGATGGAAAATGACTAACAAACTCAGTGAAGACTTCTGGAATATATGGTCGCATGAGTATCTATCACATCTTCAACAGAAGCCAAAATGGTGGAAAGAAAAGGATAATTTAAAAATCAATGAATTGGTACTCATTAAGGACGAACAAATGCCTTCTGCAAAATGGAGACTTGGAAGAATAATAGCAGTGCATCCCGGAAAAGATGAAAAAATACGTGTTGTTACTCTCCGCTGTGGAAATAACACAGTGCTAAAACGCCCTGTGACAAAACTATGTAGACTACCAATATATGATAATCCCATCGAGGAAAACGCACAAAATCAGGAACAACAAGATGACAATAACCATATAACTATAGTCAATGTATCGCCAATATCTACTCAAAAAAGAAAGTTACCAGATACATGCTCGACTCCTCAACAAGTAAAGAAAAGATATATTCAAGAGATTGAAGAAGCTAAAAGACTTCACAAGTCCCGAAGTAATGGTATCCGAATTCGGCCCGTAACAGGATACAACAACTTGGTTCCAATAGAAAAACAACGACTCGCCAAGGAGAAATATGAAGCAATGAAGTCAAAAATAAAACAGATCAAACCAGCAAGCAAACAAGCTAAAGGCAATCAACCATCTGTATGGAATACAGCAGTAACTTGCCTGAGTCTTCTATCGACAATATCATTGGCAAAAGGCGCATACACAATAACTCATCCGGAACCTGGGTTATACATCGAAGACATGGGTAAGGTAAACCTAAGGCGAGGGACTCTTCGAGTTGAATTAACCCTGCCACTAAATGCAAACGCCGATATCATCAAAGTGAAAAACGTTATTCAACAGATGCAAGATGTATGTACGGCGTCCCAAAGAACCTCTGAAGAGATCCATTGCGAAGCGTTTGTTCACCATTTGAACACTCAAGGAGACTACTTACTACGGGAGATAGATGTATTAAGCGAGAAAAATCTCACCCGTAATAAGAGAGGATTACTAGGAAAGGCGTTAACCTACGTGTTTGGCGTTAATGACGAAGCATACGCAGATATCTCCACATTGCAACAAAACCAACAAATGCTTCAACAAACAGCACTACATCAATCCTCAATCATGTTGACGACCATCTCACACCTGAATGACACAGAAGCAAGGGTTACGGAAAAAATTAATTCATTTACCAAAAAATTAAATGAAGCATTGATCGAAATCAATACAGTTCAAGGATGGTTTACAAAAATTAACACCAACATGATAAACCTTCACATCTTGACAGCGTATCAGATCGCAACGAATATCTTAGATGAACTAGAGAGACAATATAGTAGACTAATAACCATCGTAATGAGGAGAGGCAGTATAATTGAGATTCTACCACTGAACAAAATGCGATCCATTATAAAAGATGCCTCGGGTAAACTTCCAAGCAATCTCTATATCACAGATATACCTGAAGAGAGAATTAATCTCAAACAAAATAGCACCAGCATCACTCTATTCGGGTACTTCAACATTGTCGAGGTGGATCAATATACGATCATGAAGACTACACCAATTCCATGGAGGTTAAAAAACAATACCTACTTAATAGCCGACGTTTCAAACACAATACTCGCCATCAATTATAATAGTCAGACATACTTTGAAGTACCTGACAACGAAATAAAGAATTGTCTAAATAGGGACAATCACCAACTAGCATGTTTACCAACAGCCATTAGCAACATACAAGACAATACAAATTGTGTGGTCGATGAAGTTTATGATCGTCCATTTAAGCACCAGTGCCCAATTAAAACCCTTCAAGTGCCAACCATCTTGTGGAAACAACTATACATGACCAATACCTGGTTATTCATCACAACGACACCAATCGCAGCCGGAGTAGTGTGCAACGGCACCCGTCAGGACATTGAATTAAATGGAATCGGAGTTATCCAAATAACAAAGGATTGTGTCATCAAAACAAAAAGGAACACTATCCTACCTGAAATATTCGACAGCACTTATGTATTATCATCGTTGAACAAGCCTCTGGAACTAGACCGTGCGATTAACTCTCCCGAACTCATCAAGACACCAGATTCAGTATCCTCGGAACATATCCTAAAGCCATCGGACCAACTCCTGGGAGCCATCAAGGAGCAACAACTTCTACATAACAATTTAAGATCAACTACGCTACAAACAATTGGACATCACACACTGTCTGTAACCATCGCAGTACTTATCTCCGTAGTCATCATCATACTTGGAACTATATTTAAACGGAGGAGCAAGAAGAGCAAAATCCAACCGTCTGCTCATCAACACGACTTCATAATAAAAACTCCGTCCACTCCTTACATCTCTAAGAACCAAAAATCATTTTCCGCGGAGGGGGAGAATGTTTAGGAAACAACATACCAGCAGACAACAACAATCTCGCAACAATTATTGACCCAATTCTGACCCATAGAACCATAAAAGAACTGACACAACGTATTGGCAAAATGTCTTGCAATCAACCCATAATCATTGGGAAATTGCAGAATTCATCAACATTAATTAGGCCATAAGTTAGTATAAAAGTAGCATAGCAATTAATGTAAATTCAGTCTAAATACAGAACTCAAATTATTATAACCATACAAGTTTCCCAAAACCGCTACCCAAACCGTTGAAGTTGTGCGGTCTTCAACATTCCAACCAACCCCAAATCCACTACTCACCCTGAACAATCACTGCCTGTTATGCACATACGGAAAGAGTGCTTGGTGCAGCAATACACTAATGTTTGAGACACTTGCTCCAGGATGAATATACACTGCGCCAAGTACAATTTTAAACGTTGTATCAGCAGTGAAGCATGTAATTTCAGCCAAGCAGACCTCGCCTGTGTTTCTGATAAGACGAGTTGTGTCCGACAATTCAACGTGGAGAACTTTGGCCGTGGATGTTGATGTTAATTTTCGATAGATTGTCACTCCACCAGCTGCGTTTGTATCAGAATCCGATCGATTATTCTGCCTGGTTATACATTCATAATTATTGATTGGAACTGGATCAAAATTGTCACGCATCCACGTTTCAGTCAATACCAAATAATCCGATCTTGGTATCACGGAATCCGTTTCAATATCGGCGAAGTGCGCAGACAAACTCTGAACATAAAGGTTTGTCACTACAGTCCGTGTTTGAAGATAAAAGGCGCTTTTTCCGTCATGATGTGCAAGCCGTCTATATTCGTTACCCGACTCAGCGCCACGTACACCAACTGTTGTGATTGCTCCGAGGAGTATTTATAAACAATAACAGTAAACGACCCACCTTGCGACTTGTGAATGGTAATAGCACAAGCAGGAACGCAAGGAAACTGTTTTCGTATGCATTTCACAGTTTTCGTCAGTGAAATGTTCACTATTTTCTTATACACCGGCACCCAGTTAGGAGACAGAGTGTTTGGCTTGCTTTGCTTATTGTTGACAATTTGACAAATTTAATCTAATTAAATATTGACAATTTTAATCAAATTTTTAAGATTACTACAATCAAATTTTTAAATTTACTACGGGACATAACGGGACATAACGGGACATAACGGGACAATGAGTCATTTTTCGTGCATGCAGCCGGCGTTCATCGTTTTAATAGACATTATCACGTCAAAAGAGCAATTTCAGTGTATATCTCAGAATCAAGGAGCGTGAATTTTCAAAATTTGACCAGCGACCAGTGGGTGATTATAGAACAACTGTTAAAGCTCTTAAAAATTTTCGAAGAGATAACAAAATTAACGAGTTCCACATATGCACTTATATCAGATGTGATACCTAGAACAGTTTTATTAACCAGATACCTTATGAAAGATGCGCTGATTCAACAAACTGAACATGTTGATTATTTTAGAAAGACGTTAATAGAAAATATGCAATCCCGTTTTAACTTGGAGAATAACAAGACATATTACTTATCGACATTTTTAGATCCCCTACAAGAACTTTTTTTTTACGCTACCCAAGCTGAACGAGCCCGTAGAGTAGCGCTCAGAGAAGGTCTTAGGGTCTCTTTAGACGACGAAAATGATGATTCGGATCCAGAAATGGCGTCCAAAAGACCTCGTTCAGACCATGAAAGTGGGAATGTCGATTCCAAAACTCATGAACTATTTTGGGCATGTTTTGAAGAATCTATGACAGAGCAACCTTCTGAAGAGCAGCCGAAGAATACCGCTGCTGAAGAAATCGCCCATTATATCGAGTTAGCAAAGGCTGACAGAAGTATAAACCCATATGAATGGTGGGCTTTGAGTACCAATAACAATGAATTCCCTATTTTAAGTAAGCTTGCTAAGCGATACTTAATCACACCAGCAAGCTCTGTTTATTCAGAAAGATTATTTTGTGAGGCAGGTTTGATTTATGAAGAAAAGCGAAACCGACTCGATCCCAATCGTGCAGAAAAACTAGTTTTTTTTGCACCACAATCTACCCCTTTTGGACTTTAAATATTAACTAAAAAGCCTAACTATTTAACTTAAACATAAAATGACTGATTTTTGGCTAACTTTTTATATTAATGATAATAATTAATATTAAATGTGTTTTTAAGTCTATAATTTTTTGGTTCATTATTGTTCATTATTTCAGACAACTATTCGCCGAATGACGAATAATACTAGCTATTATTCGGTATTCGACGAATAAGAAAAAAAATGTCGAGTAATGCCGAATATCGAATAATACCGAGTATTCGCGGCAACTCTAATAAATACAGAGAACTACAGAGAGTTCACGCTGATTTATTTTCAAACTAGACCAAAATGAACCGAAATTACTTTTTAAATTGAGTCGAGATTAGAGGTGGATTCGATTAGTTATCACCATACACTGTTAAGGAATACTTAAGCACACAGACCCCTCAACTACCTCAACAATCTACCTATACAAATTTCGTTTAACAGAAAAAATAATTCGTTAAGTGTCACGCTTCATAAGAGATTATTGAACTAGACAGACATAAAAAACGAAGATTTTCAACGAAATCGATTTAGTATCATTTACTCAAAACGTGTTCAGACTGCAGACATTCAAGGACAGGATTAATATAATAAAAATATAAAATGTGTCTTCCTTTTTTTTAGATTATCGGAGGTACATCAAATTCATTCTTTATTATTGAGAGTTTGTAATTTTCTGATTATAGTTTGAAATAGATTTAAGATGAACAATGAGACAGGCAATTCAAACAAAAGCAGTCTGCTAGAGAGGCTGTTTAGTTGGAGCCTAGTTTTTAACGTCATCTCTCATATGAACAAAATTTATGGTAATACATATCTTCTGTTGGTAAGGGTGATAACGATCCTACACAGACGGACAGCCCAATAAGGCCATAGGGCAGAGTTGAGGACCGATGTATAGCGTGATTTACCTATTAAAGCATCTTTTACTTCCTATTCAGACTTAAAATTTAGTGTTGGGTGGGACACGATTATAAAATTAGTTTGTAAGAGTTGCCTCTTTTTTTTCTTTTGAGCCAGTACAAAGTCATACTTCAAATGAGGCGAGGCGCCATTGTAATGCCAAAATGACAACGACAAAAATTAAAGAAGGAAGGAAAATAAATAATAATGAAGAGCTTTTATTACGAGTTTGATTCTAATATACGTTAAGCACCCATCAGAATCTCGATACCCCGATGTCAGAGTCGAAAATGGTTGGGAGTAGGTAGGTGAAATAAAAATACTGCAGCTAGGTTGTGACAGTTCTTTCCTTCACACTTCTCTCTCTGTCTTCCGACTAGAGCTGCTGTTCGACATTTAAAAAAAAAAATGGTTGACAGTACAAAGGGGCCTTCCCTAAGTCTCTAGTGTGCCACATAAAAAAAAAAAAAAAAAACCTATGCCTCCACAATGCATATTTGTGACTATTAGAATCAAAAGGGGCACATTGTCATACTAAATGATTTTGAGATATAGAGCGAAATGTGATATAATGTTACATTTTGTAGTTTTCGTTTAAGGATAGCATCAGAATAATTTAAAATAAGTAGAAAAACAAATTGAGAATATTTAAATAATTGGAAATGCATAAATAAACTCTCAATAACGAAAAAGATTTTGGAAAAGAGACCTTTTGGTACTTACAAATGGAAAAGGGACATTTTGATACAAGAAGTGAGGAAATGTTTCTTTTTTGGAAGAAATAAAAAAGTTTTTTTTAAAGTTTTCTTCAAAAATTTATTATTATTTAAAACAAAATAAAATTCTACAGACAAAACAAAGTAATTTTCAAATAAAAAAAATAAATACATTTCTCCAAAAATTAAAAAATAACATACCTTTTGGAACAAATAGGAAGGAATAACATACCTTTTGGAACAAATAGGAAGGAATAACATACCTTTTGGAACAAATAGGAAGGAATAACATACCTTTTGGAACAAATAGGAAGGAATAACATACCTTTTGGAACAAATTCTTAATTCTGATTACTTTTTGGTAAAATTGTTTTCAAAAAATGATCCCCTTTTGGAACAAAACCAATTATTTACAACTAAATTTCATAAGGAAAAAAGCATTTATCGTAAATGGTATTCCATGTGAAAATAGATATTTAGTACAAGAAACAAATGACATAGTTAACTCAAAAATTTTCCAAAATGACAATGTGTCCCTTTTGATTCTAATAGTCACATTTATATTTTACAATCTCACCACCCCTAAGTGGTTCGGAAAAATAACTGAGAAATGTCTCTCCAAATTGGATATTTTACTGCTGCAGCAAAAATAAGAAAGCGGAAACCCTTGTTTCTCCATTGCGTATTCAGATTAACCTGATCTCATTTAGATCGATACACCGGTAGGACATTATTTTTGTACCGGGACATATCAACAATTTGAGGCTTCATTACAATTTACCATATTGTAAGGGACAATTGTACTGCCTCGTGTAAGTCCGGCTCAACTCTATAAAAATTACAGGTCACTAAAAGGTGTCAATTGACTACGATTTCCCGCGGAAAAAAGATAAAAACTATTTTGGCCCAGATTATAAAAGGTTGCCCACCCTTGGTCTAGAATATATAATTGTTTATTGTATATCAACTGGTAAAGATTGGAACCTTTAACGGTTACTCTGTCACTTTGTTTCCCATACGTCCAACCTCAAATGTAACAAATTTGTAATTAACATCCACAACAGGCAGTAGAACGTCCGAATGAAACTTTTTATAATTTGTTAAACATAGATCCTGAATGTTTATGGCATTAGGCCTAACTACAATGTTCTTAAAACGGCCTCGTCGAATTCTCCTAGGACTGGTTAATTTTCAGTCAAAACGTAATGAATCTTAAGCTTTATAGGTGAGCTTAATGCTGTGGTAACGCAGTGCGAGTTAGTATGCAAGCTCACTACATCATACGAGTTACTGTGATGTACGTATCGGTCAGTACATTTCATCCGAGTTACTAAAACATTTTTGTTTTTACTCGCTTCTCGCCTTCTCCAACACGCTACAAGTAACAGCTGCCTTCAAGTCAGACGTCAACTTGCATTGTATTGCGAAACAGCAGTAGCTCCTAAAGTATACAGCTACTGACATCTCTGATAGCCACTGACACATGCGAGTACACAAGTGTAGTAGGTCAGCACCTATAACGTTTTAACCACGCCTATAACGTTTTAACAGAAAGTTAGCCAGTGGCGGTGGCGATTGCGGGGGCGAGTGTGGGTGCGGTAGCGGTTGTAGGTGCGATGGCGTTGGCGGTGGCGGTGGCGGTACTCGCGTTTGTGTAACTTTATGCTGTAAACATACTAAGGGCGACGGCGACGGTGCACACAAATTAAAAAGCACACACAAGAATAATCACCCAGTAGGACCGGTAAGCTTACAGAAGTACTGAAATCAGCACTTACTGGTAAGGGGTAGGCCTTACCACTTCCTTTTACAGAAGTGCTTACTTTTACACACGATGTCATAGGGGGTAAGGCCTTACTTTAGTACTTACCTTAGAGTACTTATAGAACTGCTCATCTGTAAGGGGTATAGTAAGGCAGCAAATGGAACATTGCAAAAAGGGATATTCTTGGGCGCCTGTGGATATGTGATCCGGTGTCGAAATGCTTTTATTTTTTTCATCTTTTACAAACGCCTTTTTTTCCAAGCCCGAGAGTGGCTTTACCTAAGCAGTCCCCCAACTAAATTCTCCACTTCTCCAAAGCTGCTTGTCCTCCGTATCGAATGAGAGCCGGGCTATTGAGTATGCTACTGTCGCATTTTATGTCGACGAATATAATTGCCCGTTTTCTTTTTTTCTTTAAAAGTTATGAAAGCTCCAGGAAAGCTCCTTTGAGTCATCGGGCAGATTCTCACTTGTTTGGGTATAATTCTGGGCTACACCTTACCATCTGCCTTCTCCTGTAATGGGGTTTGTAAGGGCTCATCTCTCACCAAGAAAATAAGGGGTACCCCTTACCAGATGAGTACTTATTTCAGTGCTCCATCGGTAAGGCCTTCCTAGAATTCCTACTGGGCATCTTCGACATTCGAATGCTACACATACGCACAGGAACATACATGAATAGCTACACAATCCCATGTCACACCGCCCAGGCAACTTTGAGGGGCGACGGCTACGAAATAGAACTTGGATTGATTGAGTCGCCACGCTCGGCGACCTCGTCGTCGAGTGGTCTGCATATTGTGCTGCACCCTTCATACTCATAGAAAAACTGTGTGTTCTATTCGTTTTTGCCAGTCGCTGTGGGAACTATTTTCGCCCTTAGTATGTTTACAGCATTACTTCGCCTCGGACGACTTTGCATCTTTGGCGGTTTTTGCGCCAGAGTCAAAGGACTCAAGGTGTGTGGTGTGTGACTGGGCTCCTCGCATGGTTGCATGAGTGTGTAGTCACGTATTTCGAACCACGGTATTCAGAAAGTAATGTAAAAGAGACTGACATCTTTGAATACCGTAAAAAAGGGTTCCCTAGTGACAAAACAATAACAACAGCTTCGATTTTTTATGGAAAGGGATCACCAAAGAACTTCAACACTAACATAACATTTCTCTTTTACATTGCCTTGTTTCTGAATACCGTGCTTCGATCAACTTTGAGAAGTACTTCGCCGAAGTATAGCTTCGCTATTAGTGGAGGTCAGGCTTTACGTCCGGTAGGTTCTCATATTCTCACCCCTAATTTGCTCTCCTTTTAATTCTGTCATATTTATTTTCCGTCTTGATTTTATTTATCCCGTTTATGACTAGGTTTAACTCAGTCTTAAACGGAGATCGAGTTGAAACTGGGTCCACTCAACCCAACTCAACTCTCCTACCTAAGTCGAGTAAATTTTTCGCCTCATATACGCTGGTTGAGTTGTAGTTGGGTTGAAGAGATATTTGTTTTGTTTGTTTACCATCCGTGATGTCCACCATTGGCGTTAGTTTTGGTGTTTTTGCGTGCACAGGAAGAAAAAATATTTCGTTCTGAGAATTTCAAACTCGAGAATTTCGAGGTTATTTCCGGTCAACTCTATTTCAACTCAAAGTGAACTCAACTCGACCTCGACTCAACTTTCCAAGAAAATAAGGGGTGCCCTTCACCAGATGACTACTTACTTTTATCAGTGCTCCATCGGTAAGGCCTTCCTAGAACTCCAACTGGGTCGAAGTGGGGATGTACAACCAAAACTATCGATTGTGAGCCGTTTGGGCGATGAAAATTCATTTACGCATGGGTTTGATGACAGTCTGGATGTATATCCAATTTGACCGTGTATGGACACCTTAAGATCTATCGTAAGGCCGATCAGTTCCAGGGGATACACAAGGATGGCACTAGCTGCGTTCGCTTCCTCAAAATACAAATACAAATATTGATGCATAAAAAACGCAATCAGAACTCAACAATTTTTTTAAAAATAATTCCACACAATATATTCTCCGATAAAATCAAATTGATGTATACGTTGTTTTCACCCTTATCACTATGAAAACTATTTTCGAATTTTCCTCGCGCAGGAGCCAATATAAAATTCCATCAACACCTCAATTTACCTTTAAGAATGTTCACCGAATTTAATTTAATAAAAACCCACAGAAAAGGGACCATAAAAACATCAACAAACACACAAAAAAAAATCTTGACCCAATTCAAAAATCTGTTTGAAAAATGATGAAAACTTTGAGAGAGCATTCAGCACTGGACAATCAATATCACGATTTCACGGTGGTTTATGGAAGCCCGGGACTTTTCTAATTTCATCCGATTCATAGCCGTTGGCCAGAATTTTTGTTTGGTGCATCTCGCAAACAAAATCCCAAAAAAAAAAATTACAAAAAAAATTATTCAATTTCGTAAATGGTCACAGTTCCAAGAGGACTTTTTTCTGTAGATGCTCTGTGCCAGGAAGTAGAGCTTGAAGCCTGCTTGAATTTTGCGAAATAAGTCGCTCAAGGGTTCCTAAGCTCCTTTTTTTTTGCCTTCCAACGTCCAAAGCATTGATTTCTCGCACTCCATAAATAACTTAAAATTCTGGGGAAACATCCATTGGCGTATTTTAATGGCCGAAAAAAAAAGGTTGGAATACTTTTTTCATCCCTGAGTGAATTTGGCTAAAAAATTTCTCCCTCTTGATAAATTTCGATCGATTTTAATATTTTATATGCTTCAGTTAGCGACAAATTTACCGTGTGCAAGTCTTTAGCATAAAAATGCTTTATAGTATCTGAAAAGTCGCTTGCACTTTATGAATTCAAGAATGGTCTGCAAGAAGTATCAGATCTTATCATATCGCTCCAACAGCCTTTGCCATGTCTCGGAAAGAATTTGAGCCTTTTGTGGGAGGGTGTACTAGCTCATCCTGCTCTATGGGATAATGTTGCATATCTATAAAAAAATATGTTTAAGTAGGTTGATGTTTTTGTACAGCATGAAGATGGTGTGTATGTTTTTTTTTTTTTTTTTTTTCGTAGAATACCATACGTAGTCCTTGTTGTCAATGGGATCCTTGGGGAATTTTTAACACGTTGTTGAACATTGATTGACTGCATGAAATAGACTCAGCTATGCGACGGGTATATTTATTAAAAATTACACTAAAGTTTTTTGTTTGTTGTACTCCCAAGCAGAGTGTATTTTTTTGGATTATATTAATAATACATGAATGCTGTAAATAAGAATCGTCTGCATAGTAGTAAAATATGTTAGGATAATAAGTTTCAACGAGACGAACAAGAAATTTATGTAGATGGCTCGAAATTGCTTACGTATGAGAGTTTTTTTATGGCATACCATTTTTTATGTTGATGTTTTCAAAACATCTTAACATATGTATGTATATATGTGCTTTCATATTCATCAATTTGATAGTTTTAAAAATGTTCAAGCAAACATTAAAGATAGGTGACCTTGGTCACCAACCAACTGGAACGGGAGTACTCCCAATTACACCGGGAGGTAAAGAGAAGTGTCCGGCGTGATAAAAGGCAGCAGATAAATGAGCTCGCAGAAAAAGCGGAAAACGCGGCAAACACAGGCAACAGTAAGGTGCTGTACCAAATTACTAAACAGCTCACGGGAAAGCACTCTACTAAAAAGCATGCCGTTAAGAGTGCGGATGGAAGGCTGCTGTGCAGCGACGAGGAGCAGCTCCAAAGATGGAGAGATTACTTCTTCGCCGCCCTGAATGGTTCCTTTACACAGGAACCTCAGGAAACCAGAAACAATGCACAGCCTATAAGAATCACCACCCGAGCCCCATCCAAGACGGAAATAGTAACCGCAATTCATGCGATGGCCAATGGTATAGCTGCTGGGAAAGATGGCATCCCGCCAGAATTGTTGAAAGCCGATTCAAGCCTCATAGCAGATGCGCTACAGCCAATCCTGGAAATAGCATGGAACACCTGTACCTTTTCGGAGGATTGGACGGAAGGTATCATAGTTAAAATACCAAAAAAGGGGGACCTAACAATATGCGACAACTGGAGAGGCATCTGTTTACTATCTACAGTGGGCAAAATTTTGTCCCATATATTACTATCTAGGATAAGTGAGGCAGTAGACCGAACACTTAGGAGGCAGCAGGCCGGATTCAGGAAGGGCCGCTCATGTATTGATCATATCAACACCTTACGAATAATAGTGGAGCAGTCTACTGAATTCCGATCCCCCCTTTACCTTGCTTTCGTAGACTATGAGAAAGCGTTCGACTCGGTCAATAGGAGCTTTATATGGCAGGCACTACGGCGACGGGGACTGCCTGATAAAATAATAGAATTGATAAAAGCCCTATATAACAATTCCAAATGCAGAGTTCTCCATAATGGAAAATTATCCGACAGCTTCGAGGTGAGCTCAGGAGTACGACAAGGATGCCTACTTTCGCCTTTACTATTTCTTATAGTAATAAATGACATCCTTGTCGGCGCTCTAGATAGTAGAACAGGCGGCATACAATGGGGTTTGTTAGACCGCCTTAAGGATCTCGACTACGCAGATGATATATGATAGATGATGGGCCAGCAACCACAGACACCAGGACCTCAAAAACATGATTAACAATTTGGCAACAGAAAGTAGTCCAGCAGGCTTAGGGGTCGTCCATAAATTACGTGAGGTGATTTTTGCGGTTTTTCGACCCCCCCTCCCCCCTTGGTGAGACATCGTGAGTTTTGTCCAGACCCCCTCCCTCCCCCCCTAATCTCACGTGAGATTTTTCAAATTTTATAAAATCACTAGTATGTATACATTCAAAATTCGCAATTACGGTCGTAACCACCGAGTTTGAATATAAGACTGCAGGAAAGGCCCTCGCGCATAAAATCCCTGTACGTAACCGTAGTGTCCATAGGGGGGGGGCGGTTTGGGTGCAAGATTTTTTTTGAGATAACTGATAATTCGGACTGTTTGTAGTGAACACACAACTACCAAAACGTGAGCACTCACCCAACAAGCATTTCATTACGCTACAACTCGGCATGTGCTTTCTTGTAGTTCTAAATTCTAATGACCTTTTCGCGGTTCAGTGTTGCTTGGCTCGTACTCGGCAGCATTCGACGAGTCGCGCATTTAGCTAGCCTTTAGATGCTAACAATCGAGTGTAGAATTTACCCGTATCTTAAGGCCCCAATTTACACACAGTTCGACGGCAGGCCGAGGCCTGAAAGTTTTAGCCTTGAGGCCAAGTATTACCATACACTCACCGGCCGCCAACTGTATGGCCTGAAGTGCAAGAATGCTCAAGAAAGCTGACAAAATTCGCAATTATCGTCAGTTCAGGCCTGAAGATCTGAGCTTCTATTCACTCTCGAGCCGTGAATTTACGGGAAGAATTCACGCCGTATCCACTCGTAACAGAAAGCAAGGCGCGAGCTAAGCGTGAAAACCATCCACACTCGCGTTCGCGCTTGTTTGCGGGTGTTCACGGCGTGAGGCTGGAGCCGCCTTGAAGCTTTCGTTGAGGCCATGAACATTTTTGGCGCTTGAGTTAATAACCTGCTATGCTAAGCAGTCGTTTTCGCCTGTGTGTCCGTAGGGAACATGATTTCGTCTGCAAGCCACGGCCTGTCTGGCGGATACCTGAAGTATCATCCCTCAGTTAGACTGAGTCAAGCTTAGTCGTACCGGTCGACCTGCTCTGACAGGCCACTGCCTACCGGGGCGGCCTGTTAGTATATGGAGAAACATGTTTTACTTAATTTAACCCAGTTTTCTTGCCATTTTACACTTTCTTAAAAAAAAATAATTACGTGATATTTGACTAGACCCCCCCTCTCCCCAACGTGAGATTTGGTGAGATTCGGCTCGACCCCCTCCCTCCCCTAAACGCCTCACGTAATTTATGGACGACCCCTTAAGGCTAAATCCAACTAAAACTAAAGAAATGAGGATAAATGCAAACACCATTGAACGGACAGCGCTAAATAACCGTGACGTGGAACTGGTAAATAAATTCTGCTACCTCGGTAGCATTATTACCGAAAATGGTGGGGCAGAAGAAGACGTCAGTTCCAGAATAAATAAAGCACGAGGCGCATATGCATGCCTGTCCCGCATATGTAGATCAACGGAGATCTCAACCAACACCAAATTGCGGCTGTTCAACTCCAACGTGAAGGCAGTACTTTTGTACGGTTGCGGAACATGGAAAGTCACCCAATTCATCACAGGGCGCCTACAAGTCTTCATCAACAGATGCCTACGTCGTATCCTAAAAATCCGCTGGCAGGATAGAATTTCAAACGAAGAACTATGGCGCCGTGCCGGCCAAGAAAGGATAGACGACCAAATCAAACGAAGGAAATGGAATTGGGTTGGCCACACCTTGCGACGCGAAAACGAAAATCTAGCCAAACAGGCCCTCGACTGGAATCCGCAAGGATCCCGTCGAGTCGGAAGACCTAGGACAACATGGAGGAGAACCCTACTAGCAGAAGCCGCAACAACTGGGAGATCCTGGTCGGAGCTGAGAGCTGTCGCGCAAAATAGAGTCCGCTGGAGGGCAACTGTTTCCGCCCTATGTCCCATGAGGGATTAAAGGAGCACAATGAATGAATGACCTTGGTCCCGTGAGTCTGTTTTTGTAAAAAGTTATTCAATAAGCTTGAGGATTCGAAATCTAAATAAAACAATGACAATGAAAATTTTGAAATTTGCACCGCTCTTTTACCCAAACAACGCTCGCTCGAAAACCGTGGACCCTCTTGTAAGAACAGTCAAGAGAGCACAAAATTTTCCGACAAGGTTACGTTGAAAGGTAAGGAAACCGTATTATCTTACGAGGTGATGAAAGGTAGAATATGTTCGTAGTAATTGATAACTGATGATAAAAATAATAACATCAAAACATGGTATTCTTAGTATGGCAAAATTATTCCTTTGGTTTGATTTTGGACAATGTTGTATCAAAGCTTCCTAACACAGATACAGTTGTCTACTTCATACAAAATGTTGTCCCTACAAAATTTTTGAATGGGATTTATAATAAATCCCAGGGTGCAGCTTTAAGATACCCATTGCACAGAGCTCTTCGCGCACTTCAATAAGTTCTCTGTCAATTCCGGCTTATCCAGTATGCAAGGAATGAACCTGTCAACCGATGCTGTTGAGTCAGAACGTAGGTGCTTACGGCCCAATTACAATGAACAGATCCACGCGGATTGAAATTTCAAAAGAACGCACCGGAACGGATAGGAAACTGCACTGATTACAATGAACGGATCTGTTCGCGTTTAAACGTCAAAATGTTTGTGGATTGGGAAAACTAAAGAAGTGTAAAAAACACATTACTTTATAAATAGTTCATCACTTCTTCTTTGCTCCGCTAGCGAGCAGTCCGAGCGGGACGTCCTTGCAGCGGATTTTTTTGTAAATGCATGGATGCCCAAACAAGTGACTAAAACTATCCGTTTTTCAAAATTTTAATTAGTTTTTTTTTAATTAATTAATTAGTATGATTTTTCACCATTTTTTTCGATCTACACCTCTTACAACTTGATTTTGACCTACTTTCATGTAACCGATCACCCCAAATTTTGCCCATATACATAGTTCGCGTGTCAGTGAAATTTGACATTTTTGTAAAAAAAAAATCAAAATGGCGGCTCCAAGATGGTGGCCGAATTTTGCGATTGTGTCTCCCGATCGATAAATAGAATACAATTAACTGTGTGACTTTATTCCAAATTCAAATGATGGCAAATGCAAAATGGCGGCCAACACAAACTGGGGTATTACCTTTTTCTTTACAACGCGCTTGTATTACCTTTTCTTACAAACAACTCGATCGATATGGGTATCAAATGAAAGGGTATAACAAGTTAAATACAATTAGATGTGTGGCGTCATTCCAAATTCAAAATGGCTGCCAACACAAAATGGGGGTTTACAAACGAAAGTGTATGACACTAAGTAAGAAAGTAAGCTGTATGACCCTTTAAAATCAAATATGGCGTTCAGCACAAAATGTCGGAAGACATATAATAGACTAAAAATAGAAAATAAAAATATGGTTTAAAAAGAACTAAAAAATACGCGTTTATTTTAAAATAAACTAAAAATTAAAAAAAATCATTTTAAATGTAAAGTTTTTCTTGCTCCAGCCAGTATATGCGAACAAACTGCCTTTCAAAATGTAAAACAGCGTGAGGCGCTAACAAAAAGTTCCAGTGTTAATAAAATAAAGAGTAGGTACGTATTTATTAGATTTTTATGAGACAAATTGTGCATTTTTGGGCTGCACGGCGAGGGCAAAATTGATTAGTTTTTTGGCGCTTTTTTGAGAAAACAATTTGGAGTGGAGGAGGGCACCATGAGGAAAGTTCTGCACAGGGCGTCTAATCCGCTGTACATAAAAATCTATGCGGAAGATTCTGGATATGTTTGGCTAGTTGTCTGTAGTACACAATTTTTCATCATCGAATCTTAAAAAAGCTGTAACATAATTTAATTGTTCACTATACATTTGTCCTATCGCGGACTGTACACAAAAATTTTTTTTTTATTGAAAGGTGTAGCAACGCACGTGGGTTTTTGCTACTAGGATATAAAAAATATTAGAGCAATATACCAGTGTCATATACAGTAATGGTATTCTTTCTTCTCGTATTTAATAGTCAAAGCTCAGAGAGGAATATTATATTTCAGAAAAATCAATTTTGCTGGCATTTCGCCCATGAGACGATTCACCATTTGCACACAGGCCACCGGCAGGCCATGGCTTGAAGCTTTCTCGCCTTGAGGCCAAGTATACCACACACTCACCGGCTGTCAACTGGATGGGGCCTACTGTCCAAGAAACAAAACAAAAAGCTTTATGTGTGTGGCTATTTATCGTGAGCCCGTGCCTGAAAATCTTGTGGAGGGTTATCCTGAAATGCGATTCGAAAGTCATGGAATTCGGAAATAAGAAAATGGTCTGCCATTGAGTTTCAGTCCGTGACTAAAGCAATTGACGAATGCACTGTATTTTTTAGTGGTAAAACGCTCTGAAAAATCTTTAAATTTTCTTGAAAAAATTGTTCACATCCAAATGTCAAATTAAGGGCAATAATTTCAATACGATGCGAATACGTATAATTTCAATACGGAATCGTGCATACGTCATTTTGTCATTTTTTTCGGCAATATTCTACCAAATTTGGGCATATATTTTGGGCTAAATAATAAATGACAAAATCAGTTGTTTTAATGCTATTTTTGACACTTCAATCCGTCGGTTCCTTTAAGTTCCAAAGTTTTGAAACTTTAATCCATTCCGTGGTGTCCAGTATAACGACTTCATTACAATTTCTGTAATGAAACTAATTTTGATATTTCAATCCTGTCCGTTGCGTTCCATTGCATCCGGTATAAATGAGGTTTAAGTCCTCATCCCTCAGACAGTCTGAGTGCCCTTCGTCGGGCCGTGCCTACCATAAACATATAAACTGTACTGTGGAAATGGGACACAGATTGCCGAACTGTCAAATGAAATCTGCTCGATTGACTTGAATTGCAAAAAGTGCAAGTTTTTGTGGTTTTAATTTATCGGTTGTAGAAAAGTGTGTAGTAATTATGTAAAAAGACATTTTAAAGTGATTATTTATTATGGTTATCAAAGAAACCAGAGCCACCGAGAGTACATCGCAAGGCCAACAAGAGCAAGGATGGAAGTCTTCAAGGAAAAAAGAAAAACCGCAGACAAGTTATGCAGAAAAAAGAAGAGGGAATATCTAAATAGGAAAATCTTACAGATACAGGAAGACTTCAATGAAGGGAGAATTAGACAAGCGTACAAAGGAACTCGCCAGATCACCAACAAGTTTCAGCCAAGAACGGACATCTGCAAGGACATAGATGGGAACTTGTTGGCAGATCCTGATAGGATAAAGGAAAGGTGGAGAGAGTATTTTCAGAACCTATTGAACCCTATCTCCATATCAAACGAGAATGCAGAGACAGAGGCATTTGTAATTCCCCAAGATAACATCTCAATAGAACCACCA
This sequence comes from Thereva unica, assembly GCA_949987705.1. Classification (NCBI taxonomy): domain Eukaryota; kingdom Metazoa; phylum Arthropoda; class Insecta; order Diptera; family Therevidae; genus Thereva; species Thereva unica. The sequence goes on from OX465283.1 coordinate 150,803,624, forward strand.
ACATTGGATGAGGTGCGGGAAGCTGTAAAAAGGCAGAGCAGCAACAAATCGCCTGGCGCCGATGGAATAGCAGCTGAGCTGCTAAAGGAAGGAGGACCCCAACTGCTACAAACTTTACACGAACTCATATGCACCATCTGGGAGGAAGAAGTTATACCAGAGGACTGGAAGAAAGCGATTATATGTCCAATATACAAGAAAGGAAATAAATTAAACTGCAAAAACTACAGAGGCATCTCACTCCTCAGCACCAGCTACAAAATCTTCACAATCCTTGTGAAACAAAAACTGGAACCTATAGCGGAAGGCCTTATAGGAGAATATCAAGCTGGTTTTAGGACAAACAGGTCAACATCGGACCAACTGCTGACCTTAAGGCAAATTCTGGAGAAAACCTGGGAAAGGAATGTAGATGTATATCAGATATTTGTCGACTTTCAGCAGGCATATGATTCAATAAACAGAGAGAGGCTATATGAGATCCTATCGGAAATAGGAATCCCTTCAAAGTTGGTACAACTGATCAAATGCGCCACAAATAGCTCACTGGCGAAAGTGAGGATCCAGAATGTTATAACAGAGGAGTTCGAAGTACGTCAAGGGCTTAGACAAGGAGATGGGCTGGCCCCCATGCTTTTCAACCTGGCCCTAAAATGGGTGATAAGGAAAACGTCAGTCCAGAGAAGTGCATCAATAGCTACCCAGTCGGTACAATTACTTGGATATGCGGATGACGTAAACATCGTGGGAAGGTCCTTTTTGGCAGCAAAAGAAGTCTATGTCGAATTCAAAGAGGCGGCAAAGGACATAGGCCTGAAGATTAACGAAGAAAAAACGAAGGTTATGCAACAATCCAGAGCAGGACGATTTAGAATGGGAAGAAATGTAACCATCGACGAACATAACCTAGAAGTAGTCGATAAAACAGTCTACCTTGGGTCTACTATCACAAAAAGAAACGAAGAAAAAGAAGAAATAACCAGACGAATACTACTGGCTAATAGAGCCTTTTATGCCCAAAAACAAATCCTGCACTCAAGATTTGTGCACAGGAAAACGAAACTCTCACTCTACAAAACAGTAATACGACCTGTACTGTGTTATGGTAGCGAGACTTGGACTATGACCCAGGACATAGAGGAACGAGTCAACAGGTTCGAGAGGAAAATTCTCAGATGCATAATAGGCCCAATCAGAGAGGATGGAATATGGCGAAGAAGATACAACAACGAGTTGTATGAAATTTTTGACGACCCACAACTCTCAACTTTAATAAAAATCAACAGATTGAGACTAGCCGGCCACGTGATCAGAATGGAGGACAATCGCATCCCAAAACGGCTTATGGCATCAGAAATTTCGGGAAGTAGGCCAGTAGGTAGACCCAGGAGGAGATGAATAGACTCTGTGACGGCTGACGCAGAGTCAATGCTCAACATCCGGAACTGGAGACATGCTGCAAGGGACCGTCAAAATTGGAGAAATGCCCTTGAGAAGGCCAAGGCTCGATTTGGGCTGTAGCGCCATTGGATGGATGGATCAGTGGGATAAATTTATAATAGACGCTGATTTGCGAAATGAAGTGCTCTGTGGTGGATTGATTTAACAATACCAAAGCTCCGCGTAATAGATTTTAACATATTTACGCCTCCTCTGCCTGACCACTCTACTAGCCCAGTGAACTTAAAAACGTCAAGAATTGTGGTACGCTCAATCTGGGTTACGGCCTTTCCGTGTTTAGTTTATATGTCTATGGCGCCTACCGACCTGGTCTGAAGGGCCAAGGCCGGCCGGTGGCCTGTGTGAATGGGGGCCTTAATGTATGGCCTTCATCGGGAGGTATCTGTCGACCTGGCCTGAAAAGCCACGGCCTGCCGGAGTCATGTACTATATGTGAATGGAGGCCTAAAGGGGATCATATAAAAGACCGGCTGCCCTAGTCACTTGTTTACTCGGAACGCTGGAAGTTGCATTGCTTGGTCACCAAAAAACGTCGATAATGGAAACGATTAGTGAATGGAGTTCAAAAATCAGCGACATTGACAGCAGCGTATCCGTTGCGGGGACGTTCCGCTCGGACTGCCAACTAACGGATCACAGAGTGATAAGTGCACTCTACCATTAGCTGGCTAGCAGTAGCAGCTAGCGATGTAGAAGTTCCTTTATAAATAGCACAGCTTGACTGTGGAACAATCTTCTGCAATCAGTTTTTCCCCATTAGAAAGTTCAACTGCAATGTTCATCGTTTCTTCTCTGATGTCCCCTAGACATTTCCTTACCTGCATAATATCCTATCCTCTTCCACTTCGTTCGTAACCTGAACGATATAACTGACCGGTAGTACAAAGGATGATTCCAAAGCTTGTGTTTTTCATAAAACAGTATCATTCCGATACAATCCAGTGGGCGATATCATTTAATGCATTCTTGGAATCCTTTTCTTTTTCCATTAATTTATCAACATTTATTTTAAATTGCCAATTACATCTTGTATGTACATTTTTATTCTCTTTATGAAAAGGTTGACAAAATCGTCAGGTAACTGTCAGTGCCATCATCACAACTAGTACTCAGGATGTCATGTTTCATTCCCCAATGCCATTTATCATAAGAAAGTGTAGCTTGTAAGGAATTTCTATCAATTACATAATACGGCAAGGAGCAAATTTAACCCAGAAGTAAAACAAGATAGAGGAATTTCTGCAAGTACAAGGCATTCAACCTTTGAAGGACCGAAAAATTTGCTTTTTAGAGACAGAAAAGAAAGTACAAAATATATATGTATATGTATGTTATGTATAGAAAAAAACGTCCAACAAACTTATCTTACTCCTAGGAAGGAATTTCCGGAATGTCTACACAGTCATACCTTTCCATTCCAGGCAGCCTAAACTCATGTACTCTTTGCATGTAAACAAAAGCAAGGAATGGAAAAAGAAGGGAAAAAAAAAATTGCGAAGTTATATAAAAAAAAAACTGGGGGAGAGAAAGCAAGGGATGAATAAAAAAATGGAGAAGGCTTTTGTTTGGCAACGCTTTCGGTACGTTTCAAGTTTAAACTTTTTAAATTAAATTAAACTTGGAAAATTTCCATTGTTCCTTCTCAAGAATCTTGGCATGCTACTAGGTTAGTATTGCGAAAACCAGAGACTGGATAAAATTTATGCTTCTTACTCCCGTTGTATAGTGAAAGGGGAGCGCCAGTGACTCTGCAAAAGGATACTCTCTACTGTACTATACTATACTCGTGTGCAGGGGCTGCTCGAGGCAAATTATATCTAGAGCTGGGATATTTAAGCTGCTGCTGCTGCGTGTACATAGTGTGTAGGGGGGGTGTATCTATCCGTTCTGTAACCAACACAGGCTTTGTAGCCCAAGAAGGTTGTGTTTCTCTTCTTCGGAATTATTATTTTGTTGCAGGTCATGTTCTTGTGGCAACTTTAATTTCCTATAACGAGGGTCAGTTACTGTACGGTTCTGCGTAAGACAGATTTAACATATAATGTATGAAATTTTAAATTAAAGGGACGATTTTCTACAAAGAATGCTTTTTTTATTATTATTATATTTTGCCTTGCGAGGGTAGTTTAGAATGAAGTGGATTTCAATCTCTTAACTCATGTCAAGCCCATGCGATGACTGATGAGAAATTATATATGTAAATTTTGTTGACCTATGACTGTGCACAAAAAACTGGTGTTTAATGCTAGGGATTTACTTGCTTTAATGTGGGTAAATAACACTACCCCTTGCTTTTCCCTAATTTTCATTAATAAAGTAATTACCATGATGAAAAACATGGAGTTGTATCGCTATAAAATTGATTTCACTACGCTAACTATTCTGCAATTGCCAAATCTGTAATTGCTTGGATTCCTTTGGGGCGAATGATTCAATGAAAATATAATTTGTGTCTAGCCCGATTGGTAATTTAAGCGTTGTAAGTAGGGTTGCCATCAGTCCAGGTTTCCCGGATTTGTCCTAGTTTGGAGGGCGTCCGGGTGCCGTCCTAGAAGGATTTTAAAAACTGTCCGGGTAAAACCTGGGCACTTTTTGTGTCAGGGGTGACCCGATCAATTGAATGATATTTAATAAATTAAAACAAATCTTAGATAAAAAATTAACTCGTAATCCGCACATCCAAGCAAACTTCGGCGTGGCAAAAATGCTAAAGAAAGTTATCAAACGTGCACCGATCCGAAACGAAAAGAGGGCTCAATCCAGTCGTTCAATGAAACTAAGTTTTTAGTTATCAAATGACTCAATGTCCAACCGATTTCTTTTCAGATCAAAATGACCAAGCAGGTGAAAATCGGGATAGGAGCTATTAAGGTTTATGTAGTAATTAAACACTAAAATAAAAGGTGGACTGCCAGGCACTTGACACCGGAACATATCCGGCAGACCTGTGTTTTCTAGTATAAAAATGTTCAAACTTTAATTTGGGTGTAGTTTGAAACTCTTACTCGATAGGTCAGTTACGATCCCAAACCCACAACAAAAAAAGTGGTCTGCCAAGGCATTAGCATCAGATTTGACCACGCAGACCAACATATTTTGTTTTTACTCCGTAAGTACTACATTTTAAGAGTAATTCTAAGTTCTTACTCGAAAGGTCACGTTGCGATCCCAAAAATTTTCCGAAAAACGCACATACAAAACTTGGACACCACTTGAGCCCAGGGAGACCAAGATATTTCTTATGGTCGGTGCGAGTTCTAACATTTCAAAAAAAAAATTCATCTTCTTACTCGACAGGTCACGTTTTTTGCAGTCAGCTCTTGGACTAATACAGACGCGTTCGATTCAAGAAGTGGTTCAAGGAAGAGCTTACAGAAGGCGGATGTATCACCTGAAATTTGAAAAGTTTTCCAAATAACAACGTTCGTCAAATACTGGACACAGATCGTTTTACCGTCATAACCAAATTAGTGAAGCCACTTCTCCGACAAATCCACGCAGGACGAAATTGGTAGCCAGTTTCTGCCCACAAATCAAACTTTGAATAGATTCGGAGGAAGCGTGGACATGGAACAAAAGATTAGACCATGGATCGAGATTAATGGCAGATGGATGCAATCAGACTTAGTGTAAAAGACGAAATGCTGAATATACCTTTATTACTTGGAACAGATACCCTGTGCCCGGAAGACACTCTTCTAATTTTATAATCCGGAGAAAATTTCCATTAAGATTTAATCCTAAAATCATCCCTGAGGTCGTCGAAATGCTAGAGCATATTGTAGCCGAATATTTAGATTATTTTTCAGCGATGAAAATTAATCTAAAAATATCGTAAGCAATCGCAAAACGACCATCTCTAATTCCATTTTCAAGAATGAAATTTTTTGACGATATTACGCAAGATTGACTAACCAATAACATTATCAAGCAAGGGCATCACTTTACTCAGCTCCAGTAGTCTTCAGCGGAAAGCATAGACTGTAGGCTATTAAATAGGAAGATGCGAACGGAACTGTTGGGCCAATGTTGGAAATATAATGCGAACTTTTGCCGCAAGGCCTTTGTTTCGTTGGTTGTGTGGCGGCGAGTGGCGTTCGAATCACAAATTTTACACATCCATAGTCTCCAATTTCAGTCACAAAAAAACGTTATCACGGCTTGATAGCGTATGCCATTCACGGTAATAGTTCGGCCACCTATCTTTCGAAATATAAAAAAACGTGGGGCTCTTTACCTATATTCTTTTTTTATTAACACCGGGACTTTTCACTGACGTCCTACGCTTTTTTACATTTTAAAACCTAGGTTGTTTCAATATACCTACTGACTGAAGCAATAAAAACCTTACATTCAAAATTATTTTTTACATTTTTTTAGTTTAGTTTAAAATAAATGCGTAGTTGCGCGCTGTAAAGAAAAAGGTTAAGAGCTATTTTGGGTTAGCCGCCATTTTGAACTTGAAATAACCCCACACAGCTAATAGTATTCTAAATGTAACACCCATTCATTTGATATACATGTCCGAAGTCAGGGAGCGCAATTGCAATATTCGACCCCCATTTTGATTTTGTACCAAATGGTCAGATTTCATTGCCGCGCAAACTATATGTATTTGCCAAATTTGAAATTGATCGGTTATATGGAAGAGGGCCAAAATCAAGTTGCAAAAAAGTAGAAAAGTGGCCGGAACCTCTTCAAACTTTGTGTATGTTGTACAAATTGCAAATAACTATACATTTTTAAGACTTATCGGAAAAATGAACTAAAATACACCTCCTCCTCCACAAATGAGAAGATTGTTGTACTAGTTAGTTTATTTTATCTATATTCTCCCCATCAGACTCAATCAATATTAGAACTATACCAACTTCGACGAAGTGCAACACTCAACAAAGTGTCAAACTTGTTACAAAACCTCTCCCGTCCAAAATCCAAATAAAAAAAAAACAACAACAAATCCTCTAATTTACCTCACACATATGTATATGTAAAACATTCATATTTACTTCACTCAGCTACCCACAGAAAATCATTTCTCTGCCATTTCGGGGTGGCTTGGCTCGCAATCAGATTGGACGTACGTAATTGTGGTAGAATGGTCAAATTCTGCGGTGTATTAGGGCGCCTCGCATGGAGAGACACTGACCCAATATTAATTGCTAAGGTACACGTAAGAAAATGTTTAATTGGATTTTGGCAATCAATCTAGGTATGTTATCTTGTGGACTAGCATTTATCCACGTATATAGTATATACACGTGAGTATATAAATGTGAAGAGTATGAATGGGAGCGGGAGGTTGATTATGGTGCATTATTGTATAGACACGTTTAGGGATGAAAGAAAACCCGTATGGGATTCATTAGATATGCATTAGGGGTTGTTAGGTGCGGATTGTTAATTAAAAGTTGCTTGAAATTCTTTTGGTGGGAATTTATTAAATATAATTCAATTGACTTTCAAGAGTTGAGCTGAAAGTTTTTGCAATTGTGAATTTGATAATACACTACGCGACACTTCATTACGCTCAGTTGAAATTTTGACCTGAATTGTACTGCAATGGTAAAATTTCCAAAGAACCATTTCCATTTTATTTTTAATTCTTTTTATATGGTTCCTAATAAGCAAGGAAAAAAAACTGGAAACAAGGTATTCGATTTTGGTCCTATTTGTAATGCGACACTTGATTACCCTCACCTATAAAAATATGATAGGAAAAATTTCAAATCAGCTCAGCTCAAATATATACTGCGCTCTCTACCACTGGGAATGGGCTATCTTACTATCTCACAACTTCAACCCACGTTTCAATATGCAATTGCTGACCAGAGTGATGTGGGAAAACTGCCAGCCTGACAAGTGCTATCACGTTGTTCTAAACACAGAAGGTTCCAAATCAGAGTAAGGTGTAGACGCTAGTTAAAAGCGGAAAACGGATTTAACCTTTTAATTCAAGATGGCGCCGTTAAGTTAAAGAAGGCGCCGAAGTGCCTATTCCAAATTGAACTTGCCTGGTGGTACCAAACTTCCATGAAAAATTGCAGCTTGGTCGCTTTTAGTTCCCAGAAAAATTACAATTTACCTGTACTATAAGCTTACTACTGGAGGTGATCAACGACATGACACACTGTAGAAACACAAGTTGAGAATGTAAAGTTTTCAATGGCAACCTCCAACTCCAACCAACCTCCAATGCTTGATCTGACTACAATAAGCAGAATATCGCTAGAATCGTGTGGATCATAACGGGGCACTGGCCGATTTAGAACTCCATAAACACCCACTGCCGTAGCTGTGGAAAGAATAACCCAGTGAGACAATTAAATATTTTCTTTGGGGTTTTCTGGCTAAGATCAGTTACGCGGGAAACCTGCATTGGGAAACCTTTAGTTACAGGATTTGGGAGAAGATTCAAAGCCTAAAAATAAATCTAAACACACTCCAAGCAAACTGACATGACTGACCCACGGATTGGGTTACAAAACGATGCCCTCTGAGCGCATCGTCCAAAGATTAGGAAAAGTTTGAGTGATAGAATTGCCCCCTGCGGAACACCGGCCAATAACCTTAAGCAATGAGAAAGTGCAAAACTCGGCTCTCCCAGACAAATAGAGGCGAGTTAGAGGCGAGTTAGTGAAAATACTCTTCACTTGGTCTTGGTAGGGGACACCACTTCCATACCTAAGTTGATTAGTCTGAAGGAATAAATCGTCTGACGATTATCCATAGGGCTATCTGACGACGAAGATGTGCTCGCCCCGACTCCGAAACCATCTGGCGTTGTTCCAGATTCCGCCCCACATCTGTTGCAAGTGCCAGGGAGCCTGTAGTAGAGCTAATAGCTGGGCGGGGGAATAACACTCCTGCCGACCCTGGAGTCGGAGCACGGGGCAAATCAGCCCCCGGTGGCGGTAGGACAAAGTAACTTAAACAAGCCAGGAAAACGGACCTTGTAGAAAAATGAGCGCCAAGAGGGCACTTCAAGTTAACTAGCGCCATGCAGAAGTGGTATTCTCCACCCTGTACAAGACTTTCGCGGAGAGGCATCTTATCCTTGCTCTTATTCCGACAAGATTGAAAACTGGGGTGTCCTGGACGAACTGTCAGATCATCTGCACATTAGAATCGATATTGTGGGGCTCCCTCATATTCGCGCCTTTTCTTTGGTTTCTAAGAAAACCAACTGGTTTAAGTTTCAGAGGCTTGTGGTCTCGAAATCAGACCTGCTCGTCGCTTTTATCAGCTCAGTATGTGCAAAGTCTTTAAATTAACAAGTCTTTCATCTTCATATGGTTAATGAGTGAAAGGCGAACAGCTATATGCACAAGCTCTTCAAATGACCATGTCAGGCTATCAGAGAGAGAATGTAACATTTCTATACGCATTTACACACAACTAAACAGAGGAAACTTTTTTGAGTTTTTATGGGGATAAACTAGGGATGTATTGGTGCATATTTGCTCGTTTGTTTTGATTTATGAAAGAAAACAGCTGATTCAATTGTATTTCCTTTTCTGTTCTGCATACTTGATCGAAGAGAGAGAATCTGGCTTTGTCTCACCGAGCTCACGAAGTATGCGTTGAATTTTGCTCAGCAATGATGTTCATATATGCACGCACACAACTAACGGGGGGAAAATTTTGTATGAAGATGAAAGACTTGTTATTACTAGACTTTGAGTATGTGGACTGAAAAATGCGGCTATACAGCTTACTGATGTATTGATCTCTTCCTACCATGACGGCAACACTGTTAATTCCTTTCAGTCGTCGCGTAAAATGGCCTGGTGGAAGGACAGGTTAACTTCAATGCGTAGAGATGTTAGAAGATTGTTCAATAGGGCAAAACATACCGGGCATTGGGATGAATATACATATACATACATAGGTCCACCCTAACAGCCTACAACAAGAAGTTGAGGCGTTTTAAAAGGATTGCCTGGAGGGAACACTGTGAGAGCCTTAAGTCTCTGCAAGAGGCTACTAGACTTCACAAGTTACTTTCCAAAGATTCCTTCTATGGACTTTCTCAAAGGGAGGATGGCTCCTACACGTCTAACCATGAAAAAACCTTGAGGTACCTTCTCAGCGAGCACTTACCAGGGTCAATCCTTCAGATCGCTTATCCATTGGATTCTAAGTGTAGTCATAGGACCTTCCCAGACCGTTATACCTGCAGTCTTTCTGGAGCATCTTCGACCGTGACAATGTCAAATGGGCAGTGGCATCTTTGGCAACCTTATAACCCGAGTAAAAATAAAATATGGCCTTACAACGGACGAACACCAAACGTGATTAAAACAAAGTCAGAGTCCATGTTGTCAGACACACACATGTCAGACACACATGTGACACACACACATAGGAAGGGGATTCAGTCTGTAACCGACAGCCGAGCCGACGCGTCGACGGGATCGCGAGCTAAGAAAATGATATTAAATAAATAACGATATTAAACTAATTGCCGTGTTTATTTTTGTAGCCGTAGATCCACCTTTGGTTTTTTTAGTTAATTTTGTTTTCCGAATACCGCAGTCCATTTCCCAAGGTCCTTACAATATGAAGGGCATCAGAAGACTGGTTGCAGAACGACCATGCACTACACACAATCGAAAGTACCATTGTAGATAACGAAAAAGATCAAGTTCCCATAAAACACTTTTGGTGAACATTCAGATTCATCTCAAATTTACCGTCGTATGCCCGTTTGAACAGCTCAGTTCGTTGCCATTTATATCTTTTCACCAAATTTGGCCGACACGTTAAAAATAGCTAACAACAAAGCGGCCGGTGTTCGCCCGTTTTAATTTTACTCGGGCAGTGAGACAATCAAACATTTTCTTTAAAGTTGTCCATCCCTGGCTAGTAACCTTTAGTTAAAGAACTTGGAAGAGGCTTCAAAGTCATTTAAAGTCACTCCAAGCAAACTGATATGCCTACGTAAATGTCTTTCACGAGTGTGATTACAAAACGATGCCCTCTCAGCGCTATATCCTAAGATTAGGAAAAATGCGATTAGTAGATTTGCCCCTTGCGGAACACCAGCCAAAATTGTGTACGGTTTAGATTGCAAGCCATCCAATACTACATTCGTTGAACTGTCAAAAAGAAAAGTTTTAATCGAGTTTGTTAGAAGTAAGTCTATACCTCTCGAATTCAAAATAAACTGGTGGTATTTTTTGAAAGGAGAGACAGACTGTCGAAATTTTAAATATGACAATCCTCCATAGGTTTTTTTTTGGCAACGTCAATCTTAGAATTCAATATCAAAATAATCCATAACTTATTTGAAACAGAAAGTGCCAAAACGCAAAAAGAATGTTCCATTATCTCCAAAGAAGCAGACTCTGGATCCGCTTAAATATATGATTCAATAAAAACTGCAGAGAATATACTTATACACAGCTTCAAGGGCAGTTGGATATTTTCATTCATAAATCAAAAATAGCCATAAACATAAGAAGCTTACCTCCGGCGAGAATGCGTTTACAAAAAAAAATCAAACCAGACGTAAACAACTTGCAGGCATTATTACTGAAAGAATACTTCAAAAGAAGACTTGAGCAGACTACTGCACAAACAAACGTATACACGCTATAATTGAACACTCTTACCATTGAAATAAATTATTTAAACATTAGCTATTTACTCAAATCATATTAAATTCAGCTGCTTGAAATCCATGCCCTTTAAATACCAGAGTGTATAGTATACCATCTATCTATATCCTTGTTGTTAAGGTAATAATAACTCAGGAACGTACAGCGAGAAGCCATCTTCAAAATTTCAAATTGCTCGTAATTATTCACAAGCTCCATCGTCATTCTGCTCGAAATACTCTCAAACAGGATGCAAAAATTTAAATAACATAAAAATTTCAGAATAACATGAAACAACAACAGAAATTCACCCGCAAAAATATATAACAAAAAAAAACTTTTTTTTCGCACACGAAAAATTGGGTGGGGGTTGGGGGTTGGGAGTTTGGGGTAAACAGGAAAAACAGAAAAAAGAGGGAAAAATTAACTCGAGTTGAAGAGTTCAAGCCGAAATCAAAAAATTTTTTTTTTATTGAGATTAAAACGTCGCTTTTTGCGGGCTTTTGATTCGTCGTGGATATGGTTTTCGGTTATATTCCTAACAAATGGTAATTAGAAAAACCTCTCTTCAAAATTCCAATTAAAATTGCAAAATTCATTTTCATTTTAATCTCTCGTCTCGTGAAATCCTTCAAGTACATCCCTGTGCAATAGCCTTTCCACTCAAAAAAGGATAACAACAATGCGACTAATGCCTGAGAGATAACCCTAGGTTGTGCCCAGAGTTGAATGGTGGGTACAGATTCATCTTCGTGTCTTGTACTTGTACACAAGAATTAAATGAAAATATTGAGGGACGAGGGAGGCTCTTTCAATTCCTGAATCTGGGATATTCTGCAGGATAAAAAGAAAATATATATATAATAAAAAAAATGCCATAGCCCGCGCTAGTATACCCCCAAAAAAGAGAGTGAACAAGAGAAAAAGAAGCCGGGTAGAGAGTGAGAGATCGAGAGTTCCACCCTCCTTACCACCGATGGCGCTGCTATTGCCTCACACAACACACAACTCTCACCGAAACGAAAAGTGTAAAAAATCATTCAGAAATCCTGACAAGGGCCCTGAGAAATTCAATATGGACAAATACCGCCGACTGACAGGATAAACATGAAAACACGAGTTTTCAGGTTTTCCACGCTCGGAAATTCCTTCAATAGAGCGAAGGAACGCTCTCGTATACAAGCGCGCCCTCTATACGCTAGGGAAAGAGCATTAAAATAGAAAATATTTAATCTCATAAGTCCTGAAAATCGACTATGAATCGCTTCCCCAATTGAAATTCAGTTTTGGGCAGATTTTGCGATTTCATTGCACCTAAAAATTTGCAATTCCCTACACCGAAATTTATTCCCTAATCGAATCGGAGATTTATCTATCTATCTGGCTGAAATACATGATGTACAGAAATTGCTAATACTAATGCGAAATCCGTTTTGTCAATTGTTAAAACGACCAATTATTTTTCGCATAGAATAATTGCGCAATATTATGGATAGACTGATAAGCAACATCAATGACGGATTTCGTCAATTCAATCTAAATAATGTTCTGATTTCCATACCAAAGAATGGTCAATTGAATATAAAGCATGTAGCGGAATTTTGAGGCATTTACGGTTATTGACGTGAGCTTTGATCAATATTTTCGGGCAATTTTGGGCTATGGGAGAGTCGAGAAAAGCCAAGCTTAGGAATTACCCTTTGTATTGCCAGTCGTTGGTCACGACATGCTGAAATATGTAGTAGTAAGCTTAGTACAGGGGATAGAATAGGTTTGGGTAATGAGGGGTTAGCAGGAGGAGACGATGAACTCTGGGTTTTGACTCTTGGATGTTGTAGGAGTTCGGAAATATATTGACTGTGAAAAATGATTATAACAGAAGTCAATAGGAGGTTGGCGCTGGGAAATAGAAGCTTTGGGCTATGTAAACTTTTCTTAGCAAGGAAGATTTTAAGGACGACTAAAGAACTGCACAGAACCCTTATAAGACCAATACTACTATCTTAAAGCCTGGATATTAATAAGTAACATGGAACACCTCTTAGAGTGCGTCGAAAGAAAAACCTTTGGCACTATATATGAAAGAGTGAACAAAAATGGTATTTGGAGGAGAAGATACAATCACCAGGGACGGCGCGGCGCGTGGTTGTTTTCCGCCCGGTGCAGTAGGCAAATTTGCGCCCCATCAGCTAAACATTTAATAAAAAGATTCTTTCATCTGGATCGCAAGGACGGGAAATACACATGGCACTTCTAATTTGGTAACAATATACTTTTTTTTTTTTTTTTTCAATAAATTCCTGAAAAGGAACAACATTTCGTAAATCTATCAAAAATCCTTTTGTGCTAGCCTTAAAATCTCTGACCACTGCTGAGCTTCCTCAGACATTTCATTTTGCAACGTAGAATCTACTGTTTTATTAACCCTGAATGTTAATTCTATTTCTTTCCGACATTTAAAATTTTCCATATTTTCCAAATTTTTACTAGTTCCCAATCAGTATATTAGTACAGTCAATCTGTAGGCATGCTGCTGAATTTAGTGCCTTAAGGTTGAAAGTAGTTTTGTTCGTTGAAAAATGATGTGACTAAGCTACCTTGGCGATGGGAATATGCATGGGCGTAGCAAGGTAAGGGCCAAGGTGGGCCAGGCCTACCCCAGAATCCTTCTGGCCGACCCCTGAACCAAAGTGAATCACTTATTAAATACAAGATACATTCACTTTAAAACCAATGATGTTACATAACTCTTTAAACCATTTAAAAAAAAAAAGATTTAAAATGGTCCTACGCTGGAGGTCAACCGTTAAACTACGATTAAGATTGGTTCGCGGCGCATGACACAACGTAGCGACCGCAATTGCCATGGAGATATACATATGTAGCTCAACTCAACTCAGATCCAATAGAAACTCAGTTATGATACAACCATAAAAGCAAAATACAAATCCATTTTTGGCGCTCTTTTATGTCCATGGTAACGGCAGGTATATTTTGGTATAGCTAACCAAAGAGTCAGCGGGTCTAGGTCTATAATTTGTCGCTAATTTGTTACATCAAAAATAATTTGGCGCTTATGTTATTGTTTAAATAATGATGAAAACGCTAGCCTGATATCAAGCTGGCTAGCCAGCTTTAGTGCAGTTTACATCTCAAACGCAAAGTGGGAACGAAAATTGAAAATCTTTTTTCGCATAGAAGTTTGTATGCGTTCCTCTCTATTCACCAACTTGGTATCCACGCTCGTGCAACACAGAGAAAATCGGGAATCGAACATTGCATTCGCTAACGCCGGTCGCAGTTATAAGACAACCATTCGTTGAAAGTTATCAGGAATGTCAATGCAGTAGTACAATAGGTCAAGAGAGTGACCGCAGCACCTTTGGAACAAGTACCTCACCAAAGGAGAAAATGAAATAGGCATTCTTCGAGCGATGGCAAATTTGCTCCATAAATCCCTTCTTCTTCTTCCAATGGTGCTGCAGCCCAAATAGTACCTTGGCTTCCTGTAATCTTTTACTCCAGCCTCAATCTCTGCCCGACTTCCAGCTCGATGGCTGGAGAAGTGTTTTTGCATTTGCTACAAACGCATCCGTCTATCTTTTCTTCGATCTGCCTGCAGGTCTTTTTGTTCCATAATGATAGTGAAGACGTTCCTTGCTGCTCTTTCTTCTGACGTGCACTCGAAGTGTCCAAACCAGCGAAGTGTATTGAGTTTTACCAACGTCACTTACATAGTCTATCTCGTCATAGATTTGATATAACTCGTTAGTTGCTTCTCCATGTCCCTTTCTGACAAATAGGACTTCGCAAAATCTTCCTTTAAAAGGAATAGCTGTTATATGAAAAAAATATTTAAATAAAAGTTGTTGGTAATAATCTAAGGAACAACTTTCCCATTTACAGTTTTGCGTTAAAAAAATATTTTCAGGACAAAAAAGTGGAAAAACACTTTTTTTGAGACTTTAGCGCCACCTACTGTGTGCATTTCTTGTTGTACAGCCATCGCGTCAATGACATAAATTGTAGATCGCAACGTCCTCTACATTTTTTGTTCAATAAATTTTCCTGTAAAATGCATGCAAATCGAGAAAAACGCATTTCAAATTTTTTTTTCTCCTTTTTTTGAGTTTTCCAAAAAACTGCTAACAGTTGCACATGCCCATCGCCAAAGTAGCTTAGTCACATCATTTTTCAACGAACAAAACTACTTTCAACCTTAAGGCAGTTTTTTCACTGAAACTATTTTTTTCATGACAGATTTACTGTACTATATCCCGAACAGCAAAGTGAACTTTAGTTTGCTTTAGTTTTGAAAAAGATTACAAAAAAAAACGAGTGTGCGTAGGACCACACTTTACAAGAGTTAACTTCTATGGGTAATCTAAATTTCCAAATCCATCTTAATGCAGGACGATAAGGATATATTTTATTTATGAATATTCTGTTAAAGTTTATTTAATTGTTACTTAAATGCACTCACTCCAAAATGTGTTGCAATGTTTTAGAAATTAAACTATTTGTCTTAAGCTTATCACACAAAGATCGGACGATGGATGACTGGGATAATGTAGGTTTAAGTAAAAATAGTAGATAATATATAGTAATAAATACATAGTACAGTTCATAGGAAATATGTAGTACATATAGTACACAGTATACTTATCGTCGGGTTGATGCAATAGTCACGAACCAGAAATTTTTGCTATTTTAAACATTGTGCAAATATGCAAAAAAGTCATATTTTATTCAGCCAAAGTGACGGATCTAAATTTTTATGGGAATCTACTGGATTCAATTTGAATTTTTTCAGAACATAGTACATAATATGCAGTACATTGTATATAGTACGTAATAGATAATATATAATACATAGAAAATAATATAACATACCAGTAGGGAATGGAAGTACTGAAAAAACTACTTCTACAGAAGCAGTTCAGTACTTCCACCCAGTACAAAAAAAGGCATTACATTAACACGGCAATGGCCTAGGCTGGGAAGTACTTCTTTTTTCCCTTCCATAGAATGTGTTTTGGAAGTACTTATACTACATTTATTATTAAACTCATAATACAAAGTTATTATACTGTAAATTTTTGTAATGTAATTTAGTTAGGGTAGGCGTGAAGAGGTGGGGTAGCTTGAAGTAAAATTAAGCGATTTATATTTATATCATAAACATAAATTCAAATATATGTTTATACATTAAAGATAAAAAGCTTAATGGCTGAGATAACTGAGATGATTAACAAAGAAAACGACCAGCTATGAAGTTTTTCAACACTCTTTTTGGGCGAAATCAAACGCTTGGTCACCAAACCCATTCTCCTCTGCATTACTTATGAGTCATTACAGAAAACACTAAATAAAGAAGTACTTCCAAATCGACTTCTCACAGTAAATACTTGCGATTTTCCCTACTGGGATACTACCCCAGTTATGTAAGTAAAATACAGACGCTCAGTCGAATAGGCGAAACGCCGAAACGTATTCCATGTCGCCGAAAGTGATTAATCCAAGCAAAATATTTAAATATTGCAGCCATTTAACTGGCTAGAGCATGGCAACTTTTAGTCGTAGTCCAGCAACAGACAGCAGCGATGGTGACACGCGCACTTTGCTGCGCACCCGTTTCTGGCTACTTGTGCCTATGCAGCTTTCTAGAGCATGGAAACTTTTGGTTGAGAATATGACATGAATTTTGAGAGCGGCGTCTGCATTGCGAGAATATGAAACGAATGCTGAGAGCAGCTTCTGCATTGCAACATTCAAACCCAATCCCTCCCACCAAGCGCGGGCTATTTTGCCTCGCACACATAGAATTATACGCTGCTGTTTGTAAGTGGAGCTCAACCAAAAGTTTCCATGCTCTAGAAAGCTGCATAGGCACAAGTAGCCAGAAACGGGTGAGCAACAAAGTGAATTCTTTGTTTTACCCCCAGCGAAAAAATGCCAAACGCGCCTAAAGAAGTTAACACTTCAAAAATATCAATTTTTTGTTTGGTAGATGAATTCTTTGTTGTTTTGCTTTTTTGTAAACAATCATATAACATGAGAATTAAATGTGTTTTAACCCCGGAATCGATTCCATCAAATCATATAAAAAAAACAATATCAAAATAATCTCGTGGCCGGGAAAATTTCAACGTCATAAAAGTAAAAATAACAATAACCAATCCCCGTAAACCCGAATGTCAGCTGCATACGAGTACATATACATATATACGGGGAATGTTGTGTGTGTATATAATTTCCTATTTAAAAGCGTTCACCCTCAATAATTTCATTTTATGTAGCATAACCTTTTTTGACATTAATACCCAAAACGATGTAGAGAATTTTATTTTAAAGCCCGCACAATTAGTAATAAAGTAATCAGGATCCTGGTGTTTCCTAGCCCCAGCGATTATCGCATATGCATATATGTATTTATATTGCTGTGTGTGTATATGTATGTATAGGTCCTCTACCATGCCTTTAAAGTCCGATAGCAATAAAGTCAAGCCATCATCATTTACCGGACGTAAACCCCTTTTCTATCCCCACTATACATTCCATAAAGATAATTATTCAAACTCACTGTGCAAAGTTATGTAAAGTCGACGATATAAATCAACTTAGCGACCCTTTCCGCAAAAGGCATAGAAGAGCCCCATTGCCACCACCAGGAATCCCAATCCCAATCCTAAAAACCAGAGAGTCCCGACCAAGGCCCCATCCACAATCGAAATTATCCCGTGTGCTGCTGCTGCTGCTATACTGCTAAAAGGGGGGCTGAGAAGGACTTAAGATTCGGGCGTCCGGGCGTTTGGGCGGTCCGCCAACACGTTATCAGCACTATCCCCTTTTGCAGGAAGAGATGAATCCAAATAGCCATACACATTCGGGAGATTTAGTTTTGTTAATTCATTTCACAAGGGAGACCTAATTATACGCAAACATGTCCCTGATGGACGACAAATTATACAAATTTAGTCGTAAAACTTTTTAAACCAGTAGAGGGACGACCTTCGTCAGGGCACACACACTCTCTCCATCTTTCTCTATCTCTGCTGCTGCTGCTGCTGCGGCAGAGGATATATGCAAAACCCACAAGGATCCTCGTGACTGTCGGGCGGGCATTGGTTCCGGAACCTAAGAACTTTCTAATTAATGACATTCTCTCCATAAAAGAATCTTTCACGGCACAACAAAATTCAATTAGGTCCCTGCAATGGGGGGCTCCAGCCAGTCCCAGCGAGGCCCCTATATACACTGCTCGGGCGCCCGAGCAACACCAAAATATCTATGCGGGACTGCTTGAGTAATTCAGGATCTTCGTTAAAATTGGACCTTTTTTGCTCTGCCTAGAGATCTGGTAAGGGGAATAATCGATGAGTTGCGCAAATACAGCAGCCCACCTCCCCTGGACAAGCTTACCCCTTGATATCTAGTGCGTATTTGCCCAGCAAATCGATTGTGACGTTTTTACGGTGTAGAAAATGACCACAGTACAAAAACACTCAATCTTTTAGCTACTCTTGTGGGCCGACAAAAAAAATCGTTAATCGAATTTTTTTGAACAACAAATAAAAATCCTTTTTAAGAGGAATTTGTCGGGTGATCTAATTATTGTTTGCGAACAAAAACTGGCAAACATCTGGGGTTTTATGTACTTTATATCCTTACTAGAGAATTGAAGGCAACCATAAGCCCCCCGAGGCTTGTTGACACATAAAAGCAAATTTCTTTCGCTCCTGTGTTTCATTCATCGAGTATCCTTAAGCAATTCTTCGGCAATTCAGTTGTAGGATAATCGTACCTGTTTTTGGTTTTAGTTTCAGTTGTATTTACTTCTGGATAAGGTAAGAAACATTTTGCCTAAAAGGGTATGGAAAGAGAAAAATAACTGAAGAAAGAGATAAATAATCAATAAGCCATGGTTGCATACACGATACACCCCAACGATACAAAATTGAATAGAAATATTGTAGCAGATTATGACTGCTCGGTTATAGTTTTCGATCAGCTTGTAGAGTTACTTGACTATCACAATAGACTAGCCTCGGTAGCTTAGGTGTTTAGACGCCCCATTACTATCGCAGAAGGTAGGGGTTCTATTCTTTGCAGCCATAAAATATTCATTTTCCTTTCACCTTCTCCCATCCATATAACTACCATTTTTTCTTACTTACCTTGACAAATGTATCAGTAAAAGCCTTTAATTGGTTACTAAATAGCTATAATAGCTCATTAATTAACCATTAAGAGTTATTTATCTTAATCTGCTCTGATAGCAAATAATACCAAACCGATTTTGGTTCCCAGGCCAAACTGCCCCAATACCTACTAACAAGCCTATAATATTTATCGAGATATGCTAAATATTAAACACTGCACAATATCAAAACTGTTGCCGCGGAAGACTAGCAGTACAAACAAGAGTAATTCTACCATAAAATAGGATTTCCAGAAATTTCCTGCAACGAGAAAAGGAACAACCATTATTGAAGAACAGATTAAAAACAGCAATAGTGTATAACGAGATATGCAAGCTGCCGCTGCAGGCATGAAAATCTGAAAACGCAGCCACCAGAGGTAGGTAGGCACCAATCTGTTACAGATAACAATGTAAAATCGACCGTTCCAAGCACGAGTGTCACTTTCAAAAGCTCAAGTGTAACTTTCACTAAGTACTAACCACGTCCAATGCTGCTTGACCTATGCAATCAAAAGAGTACAGGTCTACTGAGTAAGATATTGGCACGATTTAAGGTTATGGTTATCGTAATCGACCATTCCAAACGCAAATGTAAGTTTCCCAAGCGGTCCCCCAACTAAGTACTAACCACGTCCATTGCTGATTGACTTGCGCAATCGAAAGACCACCGGTCTACTGAGTATGATAATGACACCGTTTATGGCCACCAAGATAATTGACCGTTTTCTTCGTTCTATACAATTTTTAAAGCCCCAATTTAAGTCTCTTCAGTCTAAAAAGTTGTGAGAGTATCGCGTTTCATTTGGGTGCCATACAAGATATGTTTCGTTACGTAACCAACGATTCAAAGGTAAATATCTAACAGATCGAGAAAATATTAAAAGAGAAGGCTATTGCAAGGTTTCAAGCATTCCTTCATGTTCCGGATTATAATATAACGCGAGAATGGTAAGTGTTTAGAATTGGGAAACCAAAGACCAAAATCTAAAAATAAACTCTGGTATTTAAAGTGGGGTTTTGAGTGCTCCACTAGTACTAATGGGGTTGCGAATTGAGACCCCAGCCAAAATTGCTTCACAATTTTTTTATGTATTCTGAGTGATTTATCCACCTCGAACACCGCCGCCACCCGACCTAGGCGCAACATTAAATTTGGTAAACATTCAATTTGTCAGCACTCAAAAATCACTTTGAATACCTGATAAAAATTTGGAATGATTTTGGTCTGGACGCAGGCGGCCATATACTTAGGCACGGCCCTGTTTATAAGACTGTATAATAAAGAATAACGGAACCTATATGTCGATGACAAATATGAAATAGACAGAAGGTGCTACCATTCTCGTTTTCTCGCTGAGCCGCAGAAGTCCTTTCGTTGGGTAGCTCTAGCGATTCTTAACTTAAGACGATTCTAGCATGTTTTAAAGGTAATTTTTACACTATCGTTTCTATAATATGTTATCCGCTTAATAATAGGGTACCAAAGCTCCGCTTAAGTCAAATCTGACATGACGGATTGGTAGCATAAAGGGTGCCATCTAAGCCTAGATTTTCACATAAAAAAATCCTGAAGATCTGTCACAATGGACCTTTCCTTTCCTTCCACACACCTTCGGTTTCAATTTAGCCGTTCATGCCATGGGCGATTGTGCTTTCTTGCGCTACTCGTGGGATCAACATAGAGAACCTAACAAAAAACAGCGAGAATGGAGCACCTCCTCCTAAAGATGGAAATTTCATCACAAGGAGCAGAAAGATTCAAATAGGGCAACAAACTGCAATTATCATCACGACCAAAGGGGACGCAACGTACGCGGAGAGCTTTCGAAAGGTGAGGACAGATGCCTAACTGGTGGAACTCGGTTACAGCGTCAATAGGGTCAGGAGAACGCAAAAGGGCGATCTCCTGCTAGAATTAAAAAGCGGAGATGCTAAAACGGAGGACCTGGAGCAGAAGGTCAAAGCATCGATAAGTGGGGTGGCTGACATAAGAGCCAGTACAAATACGGTGGTGATCGGATGCAGAGATCCGGAAGAGATCACAACCAAAGAAGAGGTCTGCGAAGCACTGTGGGTCCTACTAGGACTGCAGACGGCGCAGAAAAAGGATGTCCTCAGGCTAAGAGAGTCTGGGGAAGGGCACACAAACGGCGTTTATAGGCCTACCTGTTGAAGCTGCGAAGAAGGCTATTGCCGTAGGTAACGCTCGAGTCAGCTGGGTTGTATGCCGGATTGGATATCGCTGAAACCGTGCATGAGGTTGGGGCACACAGCGAGAAATTGCAGCAGCAGCCAGGATAAAGCAAGGCTGTGGGAAAAAGCGTAACAAGGTAAAGGAGTGTGACCAAACTGCCAAATGTCTCATTTGTAGGGAAATAGAGAGCAGGGATAATGGGCACGTGACCAGAAGTAGAAGATGACCGGCGTTTAAGGAGAACTTAAAAATAGAAAAAGTTGAGGTTCCTACAGGTAAGCCTAAGCCACTGTCAAGCCACACAATATCTGCTGGCACAGACAGTCTTTGATTAGAAAATCAAGTCATAATCGTCGGCGATCAGTATAAAAACCTTTTTTGCGGCGTCTGGATAGCGGATAGCAGTAGCACGTCAAGGATATGGACGTGCGGGAGTCGAGCTATGGAAAATAGCATGAGTAGATCAGTTGATGGCCTCACGCGGGCAAAAGTAGCTGGAAACCACGTCTACAGCTGCTATGCGGTAGACGAGTACGAGTCGATGTTGGAAAGGTTAGCCCCCGACGCAAGTCGCCAATGCCCGATAATATTAACAAATGCAAGAGAGCGCATACTCCTAGAAGTATTCTCACGATTGAACGTGGTGTTCCTCAACACCGGAGGTGTAAACACCTTCCGAAATGTTGGGAAAACCACTACGATCGACATTACTTCCGTGAGCGATTCAGTGGCGAGGTACCTGCAGTGGCGGATGAGCGATATGTACACGCACAGCGACCACCAAACCATCATCTGCGAGGTGAGTCTGGGTATGGGAGTAAGGAATCCTAGGTGCGGAACGGCTAGGGGAAAAACTCGATGCAAAGGTGTTCGAGGAAGTATTCCTGCTTAATGCGAGGTCGGCAGGAATTGCCAGGGAATGGGCACATCGGATTGAAGACTTGGTAAAGCAGGCATATGACGCGTCCATGCCGCGGCGCACCGGCAGCTGTCGACATTCACCAAACTTCGGGTGGAAAGCAAAGATCGACGTATGCCAAAGGGCCTGTCAAAAAGCGAGAAGGAGAACTCAGAGAAATTGGAACCTTCCGGATTACGATGAATTCCTTAAGGGATATAAGAAAGCGAGGAAAAAACTGAACAAGGCAATCGCTAGAAGATAATTCGAGGGCTTGAAGGTTGTGCAGAGAAACAGACTCCCCTGGGGCGAAGCCTATAAAATGGTTATGTCAGCGGTCAAGAACAAACTCTCTAGACCGATCACCTGCCCGGGCTGCTCCATAGTACAGTATATGTCCTGTTTCCACATAACGTACGTACCGTCGATCTGGGGCTGGTAGAAGAGATACTTGCGGTAACCGCAGAGGAGATTCTGGAGGCCGTAAAGGTAGCCATTAGGAAGACCTCTAGTGTGGATGGCATACCAAATAAAACGGCGAAGCTAGTAGCAACGATAACGCTAAGTTCACTGAAGTCTTCACAGCGTACCTGAGGAGGAGAACTTCCCAGAGCAATGTAAGCTACAGAAACTCGCTCTTCTACCGAAGCCGAACAAGCCTTTAAGAGACCCATCGTCGTACAGACCGATATGCTTTAGTTGCATAGGCAAACATTTCGAACGAATGATCTGCAACAGGATGCTCCCTAGCTTCGAAAGGGTAGGTGGCCTGACGGACAAGCAATTCGGCTTCAGGAAGGCAAGGTCGACGACTTATGCAGTCAACACGATGGTGGGCATATCTAGAGCCGCCATAGAGAAAAATCACTGGTGCGCACTCATAACCGCCGAGAGGCCACTAGGCCAACTATTGAGCCTGTTCAAGCGGTCTGGCCACAATTTATTGTACAGGGGTGTAGTACAGTAAACCAAGTGAGATTGTCGCGATAGGTTTGAACCCAATACTTCACCAAGGAAGAAGATGACTGTAAAATTCTTAAAACCAAAACAAATTTTGTACATTATCCAAATATTTATTAAAATAAGAACACAACTCTATACAAAACAACAAAAACAACTTAACTATACCGATTGTAAACATAAGGTCCTGAAAGTGATTCTTCGGAACTTTTACATCCAAAATCATATTTCACAGCGGTGAAATGAAGATAAATATAAAAAATAAGAATGGCCATAACTCCAGATATGATAAGGGAACCATACTGCCGTTGAATCTCAAATGGTTGAAAATACGACGATGTTATCAGAAATGTCATTGTCTCCAAAAACTTCGTCAAGAAAAACACATAATTAATAGATTGCGAGAACCTCTCAAATATCGTAACATACAAGTGTAACATAAAGCACGACAGCGATGCACCATGCATCAATGACGATATTATAATGGCTGGATGAAGTCGAATTAAAAGTTCATCGTTATATTGAGCTGGATGCTGGGTCTTAATCGGCAGGTAAAGGAGTAGAAATGAAAAACAAGCAACTTGTAGAGCTACGCCAGAAGTTAATAGGGAGCATCTTGATAATGTACCACCCGAATTGTGACTGATCGCTGTTATCAATGTAGCCGCAGCAAAGGTTCCAATTGTTGATGAAAGTGATGATAATGCACCGCTGTCTTGTAATATGTTTGTTATTCCCAACATTATGTCAACACCGTAACTACATGCTGACCAAGAAAAGCATTGTCCACAAAATATTAACATTGGTATCAGCAGTACTACTTCAAGATTGATCAACGTTTTTGCGATATTGTAGAAGCATCGTAGAAATTCGTTTCTCATAAGTATTTTACTGTCACAATTTCCAGGATATTCTTCAAATTTCCGTATGTAAATGAAGCATACAATTGCAAGGCAGCTGGTCGTGTAGATAACAGCCACAAACATGCATTTCCCAAATAATGATGGGTGGAAATCGTTCTTGAAGAAACGTATTATATCTCCAGGCAACATGGCCAAGTTAATTGTGACAACACCAACACCGACGTATATTGCTGATGGATACATCTCTCTTTCACATAGATTTGACATGTGAACACCTATCGCCATATACTGCACAGCTAGCGTAGCTCCCATCAGTACTCCTATAACATTCAACGTCACTATTCTTGGAAATACAATTAGAAATATTACTGAAAAGTTTGGAACAACTGCTCCAATCAGGACACGCTTCTCGCCGTAAACATTTAGGATCAGAGGTGAAGCACATACTCCCAGCATGTAGCCGATGAAAAATATCACAAAGAAATCATTGAGACTCTTTTCAGGAATGTCGATGAAGACGTCCTTGAAGTTGACCACGCTTCGAGTGGACAGGATTGTAAAGAAAACGCCTAGAGCGAAAAATAAAATATTTTGCAAGCTGAAGGATATCCATGTTTTGAATTTAGTGCCCGGTATTACGATTAACATGTCGGGATTAAATGTTTAGTCAAGAGCTACTATTTTTAAATTTTATTTAGATTTTTAAGTGTTGAATGTTTAATAGAATTCACGGTCTACATGCTCACATGAAATCTCCTAATGAGGAGACGGTAAATGCTATAGACCATATACTTATTAGTACAAGGTACAGCTCCAGCATAATGGATGTTAGAACGTACCGTGGAGCAAACGTGGACTCAGACCATTTTCTGGTGGGTGCTAAGATAAGAGATAAGATTTCGTGCGTTAGGACAAGAGGAAGGGTACAACAAAGCGAGCGAAAATATAATACCGCGGCCCTCAACGAAGAACAAATTAGGGAAGAATATGTAGCAGAGCTAAATAGAAGGTTCGGTGCATCGAATAACGAAGCTACAAGTATCGATGCCAATATTGATGAGGAATGGGCAAAACTAAGTACCATAATAAAGGAAGCCGCTGCAACCAAGCTAGGCTATGAAAGACGAGCAAGACTTCAAGACTGGTTCGACGAAGAGTGCGCTAGAGTAACGAAAGATAAGAATGAAGCATATACTAATATGCTGCAAAGATATAGAACTAGAAATTCCGTAGCGACCTATAAGGAAAAACGACGACTAGAAAAACGTACGCACAAAAGAAAAAAGAAGACGTGGCTGGAGGAACAATTTGTAGAGATAAACGAACTCGGGAATAATAACGAAGTGAGAAAGTTATATGAGAAAGTGAACAAGCAACGTAAAGAGTTTAAACCCAGAGTATCGATGTGTAAGGACAAAAACGGTAATATCCTGAGCCAAAAACAAGAGGTTTTAGAAAGATGGGGGGAGTATTTTAATGAGCCACTGAATAGAGGCGACGAAAATGAGAGTGAAAGTGATGTGAATCAAACAAATAGAAACGCACGAACCAATAATGATAGTGATACTGGTGCTGCTAATGAAAGTGATGTCCCTACAATGGACGACGTACAAGAAGCTATGACGAATCTCAAAAACAATAAAGCCCCAGGAAAAGATAGCATAGCAATTGAGATGTGGAAATATGGGGGCCAAGAATTAAGGAATGGATTACATAAACTTATAGAAACGATCTGGCGTCAGAAAAAGATCCCAATTGAATGGACGGAAGTTGTGATATGCCCCCTGCATAAAAAAGGAGATCAACTCGTTTGTGAGAACTATAGGGGTATTACCCTCCTCAACTCAGCGTATAAAGTACTGTCCACTATTATATACAAAAAACTTCTACCCATCGCAGAAGGCATAATAGGTAGTTATCAATGTGGCTTTCGACCAGGTAGGTCCACTACAAACCATATTTCCACTCTAAGAAGAATTTTGGAAAAATCATGGGAGTTCAACATCAATATTCACGTACTGTTTATAGACTTCAAGCAAGCATAATGACAGCGTCAAGCGTGAGGAGTTATTTAAAGCTATGGAGTGCTTCCGATTTCCAAAACACCTAATCGAAGTAACAAAAGCTACAATCGAGGTAGTACGATGCAGAGTACGAGTTGAACGAGACCTCTCAGATAGTTTCACATCACAGAGAGGCCTGAGACAAGGTGACGCGCTGTCATGCCTCCTATTTAACATGTGTACTTCAAAAAGATACGCAACTCCAAGACAAAATATCACCATAGATGCATATAATATAGAAACCGTTAAAGAATTTACGTATCTTGGAACCGTATTGCAAGCTGACAGTGGTGAGACAACGGAGATCAGAAGGAGAATAAACGTTGCTAACAGATGCTATTTTGGACTTCGACAACATCTTACATCACGCATTTTGTCTAGAGGAATGAAGTGTAAACTATATACCACGCTAATCAAGCCCGTTCTGATGTTTGGATCAGAGGCATGGACTTTGAAAGTGGCTGATGAAACTCTTCTAGGCACTTTTGAAAGAAAAATTCTACATACAATATTTGGCGGTGTTTGCGAAAACGGTGAATGGAGAAGGAGATATAATCACGAATTATACCAACTGTACCGGGAACCCGACATTGTCAAAAGTATAAAATTAAGTAGATTGCGATGGGTGGCACACGTACAAAGGCTTGACGATAGCGACCCCGCAAAAATAGCGTCGAATCGAATTCCTGATGGAAAGCGAAATTCAGGTCGACCAAAAAGCGATACATGGACTCCGTTGAGGAAGATTTAGTAAAGTTAGGCGTACGCAACTGGAAGGCATTAGCCAGGAAACGAACGGCATGGAGAGAAATGTTGGAGGAAGCCAAGGCCAATAATAGGCTGTAGTGCTACAGATGATGATGATGATGACATGCTCACCAACGTAATGCTCGAGAACCTGAGGACAGAGATCAGAGGACTATGCTGAGAAATATCGTCAGAATAGTCGAGGATGGTTGTATACTAGAGATATAGCAATGGCCGCAATTAATAACCTTGAAGGTGCTTTCGACGAAATATAGTTTATCAAACGGAAGAAAACTCTGGTAAAGTGTAAAGTCAGCGGCACCAACGAGGTGGATGGACATCACGCTAAGAAAGAAGACAATCCGAATTGAGACTGGAGACTCATAGCCTCGAGGTGGGCGTTCGCAAAGGATATTCACAAGCCTGGGTTCTATCACGTCTTCTGTGGAATATCATCACTATTAGCTCTTTAAGTAATAGATTTGAGGATCTAGGTTTACTGGCACAGTAAATGTTTTGAATTGTCAAACAATGGTACATATAGAACTTCAAGAACTGCACTATTAAGTTAGGTTAGGTTGAAATGGCTGCCCTCACTAGGGAAACGACTTAGACACGCCATTGACATTGTGATGCCATTCTAGTGTTGGGACAAAGTTCAGGCCATTTCAAGCCATTTTGAACTTTTGATAAAGCGACAGAGGTTAGGAACACCAATATTTAGCAGCTCGCTCAATCCATCAAGGAAGGTCCCTCTTTTCCTTGCGAGGGCGGGACATGTACAAAGAAGATGGGAGACAGTTTCTTCCTTTTTCATTACCATAGCTTCTGCAAAAGTCTTTGTGGGGAAGTCCTAACCTTTCGGCGTGTAGGCCAAAAGGACAGTGACCGGTTAGCACCTTCACTACATGGCTTATCTCCTTTTTGTTCAACTGAACAAGAGATTTTGAACGCTTCGCGTCCAAAGTTGGCCACATTGCATGAAGAGTGCGGCACACCGTTGCTGTGGTCCATCTCAACCCAGCTCGAGCTAAACTGATTTTCCTCATAGCTAGTTTGTAGGTGGCTAAGGGCATTCCCATTCAGGTTAAGTGGGGTGTCCTTTCCACTTCGGCTCCCTGTCTAGTAAGCTCATCTGCCCTACAGTTTCCCCTAATCCCACTGTGTCGTGTGCATCTTTTCTCGCCTGCAGTTTCTCTTTGAACATGAGCGAGACGAGTCTTCATTAAGTTCATTAGAGTTTGTTCAATCGCCATATCACTCCAGGTGCCATACTACCGTTTCTTACTCCTAAGTATTCACGATTATAATAAAAAATTAGAGTTTTAGAATGTAAAAAGTGAGGTTATTGCGGAGTCAGCCAAAATACCCTAATTTTCAACTAGCCCTTCACCCCGAAAGGTTCGTCGAAGAAATAAACCTAAATATTGAAACCAAACTCAAATTTCAAACCAAACCAAAACCCCCTATTCGCCCCTACAACGCCTTCTATCATTTATAATGGCGAGGTGATACCAGAAAGCAAATCCAATGCCGATTAATTACCTTCTCTGTTCGGCTCAAATTCTTTTTTACCTGAAGCTGATATGCCAACCCCGTTCTGGAGTACAATGCCAACTCAATGAACCGAGTTTTCTTCAAGACTCGCAAGATGTCTCAAAGAGCTTGACGCCAATGGATCTTCTGGCCCTGAAAATATTCCCCCTATTGTACTTAAGAAAAGTACAACTACTATCCCTACCGGTGCGATCGAGGCGATGATGCCCATGCTTTTTTATGTGAAATACTAGAGGTAAGCCACTCTTTACTTTACAGAAAGCTGTAGCCGAAATATAGTAGAGAAAGAAATGAGAACTACCTAAGACAGTACAGGGTTTTATTCCAGAGCACCCATCTAAAACTACCGCGAATTAATCCTGACTTCTGTGGTTGAATATGAGACGACTTCCTCGCTTCTTATGCCTACAACCAAAGGCAGAAGAGAGGCCATGAAGAGTGAAGACAAGAAAGAGGGAATTTTACCAGCCCTCCGAGTAAAAATAAAATATGGCCTTACGACGGGCGAACACCGACCGTGATTGAAACATAGCGCTCCCCGGCCGTACACCACACAAACACAGACCGACGGGTATAAAATAGTTAAAAAAATCTACGGCCATCATATATTTTTTTTTAAGTGAAAGACTAGTCTCAGGAAAGGCCCTTTATACTGTCGATAATCTATTTTCTACGTATAGAGTGCAAGCGGCCGGTGTTCGCCCGCTGTAAGGAGTTTTTTATTTTTACTCGGGCATGATACTGTGTGGAATAGAATCACGAAGATTTGCGGTTGTAGTCGGCGGCTTTATACGTTGTTACCGAGACCGAAATAAAAATAAGTTAGTTCTATGAGGTATAAGTTCATTCTCATTCAAGAGAGAGAAAATATCTTTACTTTGCTCTTCGTTTGTATAACTTTTTTACTATAGATTAACAAACTATACAACCCTCTTCCTACACAATTTCCAAGTAGTAAAAAAACGAAGTATGGTATGGTTGCTGTAAAAAAAGAGTAAAAAAAATGTAATAGGCATTTAAAAACCTTTTCCCGCACAATATCTGTTTTATTGTTCCCGAAAATGTCATTTTAAAAGCCTGAGAGTTGCACAAAACGCTGGAAGCGTACCATAGAAGACTATACCCCAGCCTAGGTTGACCTCTAATCTCAGCCGCTCTATGCTCTGCAATTCCATTTGCTTTAGGGACGAAAATAAAAATCCAGCTTCTGTACATCCCCCATCCAGGATGCCGTGCTGTATACAGTGGTACATGCAGCCAAAATCACGTCACTTAGGGGACAGGCATGCATCGAGGATGACAAAAAGGTCCCACAGCAAAAACTAAATGGATACGAGTGGTTGCATTCAGTTCCACCCTGCTTGGTCTATCGCTGGTCGCGAATAAATGAAAACAGCGGAAGGAGCAGACAAAAAAAAACTCGCCCCAATTCGATTTCATGCGAAATTAAATTAAAACAAATCCCTTGCACTAGAGAAGGATTCGTCTAACATGCAGATGAGGAGAGCCCAGACAGTGGATCTGGGGGCACATTCTGCAATCCACTCGGATGAGCTGGCTGTGTATGCTATAGATAGGACTTGCTTGATATGCAGCTCCAGGAACGGAACCAACTTCAACACAAGCCTTCGTGACAATTTCAGCATTTTGAAACTGCATAGGCGAACGGAGGGAGCAGCGCACTTTACTCTTACCGTGGAAATTTAATTTCAACGCTTAGGGTTGCCATCCACGTACCGGCACCATTCCAAACAAATATCCTGTGAATCCTGACGCTTTTCGGCACTACAATGATATGTGAATGAGGGGAAACTGCTTACACGTACTCAACTTCCAGCATGGTCTCTTCCGTCATGCTTTTATTACTAAACTTTCAATTACTCTTTACAACTATTTCTAATTTATTTTCGCACTCCGGGCTCTGTGCTCGTTTGCGATAAGAGCCTGCACAGCAAATAGCCTTAATGGAGTTGACATATTAACGAAAAATGGAACTCCACCACCTTGTTACACAGCTCAAAATTAGTTTTTTTCCCCACCCCCGAAAAAAAATAATGTCAAACTTTCTAGCACCCACCTTAGAGATAAAAGTTCACACTTTTTTCAACGTGTTTGTTGAAATTCTCTGTTAATGGCTTTAACTTTTTGCAATTTTGATTCTTAATTTGTGTACTATGGAATCGTTTCTATTTGAAAAAGGATTTGTGAATAATTTGTACAAATTTTGTTGCCTAGTTTTAATGAATTTCACGAAACACAAAGGACAACTGCCATAAGTGGACGTAGTTCCTGCATGCATCTCGACTACTTGAAACACCAGAGAAAGTTGCTGGACATTTCCAGTTAATTTTTCAAGATCACGTTGAAAGCTGGAAAATATTCGAACTAAGTATGGCTGTAACATTCCGGAACGTAAAGTTTTTGCGGAGAACATTCTGGAATCCTTAATGACTGTAGTTGAACGATAATCATGAGCATTTAAAAAAGTTGCACCGTTCTCTCTGTCGTTCATAATTACCAAAATTGAATTGAAATCGATTTTTTATTCTCTGCTTTTCAATTAGAATGTGTGCATCCCTTTATTGCAGGAAGTGTTTGAAAGCATTTTGAAGTGTTTATTATATAATAAACACAGAAATTTATTTTGAGCAGATAATAGAAGAAATTTTGGTTTTAAAACTGTGAACTCATATATGATTGTGGATTTCACTGTATCAATACTCAACCATCAACAGAATAGGAGGACTAACATGTGGTATATTAAAACGGTAAATGCATACGGGGATTAAATAATTACAAAAAAAACAGGAAAAACATTGAGATTTTTCCAAGGAGCAAAGAAAAAAGGTAGGCGGCAAAACAAGGTTTAATTGTAAGAAAGAAAACGTCGTGGTACCAGGGTGGGTTTTTTCCAGACCGATTTTTAATTAAAGCTTTTTCAATTGTCATGCCACTTTCACTTAGCACACTGTTGATATACTTTACATAAGAATTTTAAAAATTTTTGATTCTTTTTCTGATTGTATTTGGTTTGGATGTATGGCCTATGATTATGTGGACTTTGTAACTATTAAATATTCTGTTGTTAAAAGGTGTAATGAATTGTTGGTTAGAATCTTGCATTTTTTTTTTTTTTGTTAAACATATGTGCCTGGGTGAGGTGGTCTGCTTGTTCGATGTTGGGATGTGTGGATAAAGGAACGACAACATAACGGCTGAAGATGGTCCCCGGTCAGCTGGAGTTTTGTGTTTAGTTGTCCTTATCATTCTCTCCAAGGCTTTTGAGTCGAGTCCTCTTCCAGTTTGAGCGGTTCACCCGTTCAAGTAAGTGGTGGTGATGCACGAGTTCAAGGTAGGACCTCCGGAGTCTCTCCCGCAAAATCGCCGTAGCTTCACAGCAGTCCTCTTATCACCACTATCGTTACAGTCCACTTAACCTCTTGAACATGGTCACCAGTCTGTCTAAAAGTTAAACACTCAAAGTATTTTGGTTAAAAGAAATAGCGTAACTGTAGGAAACTTGAGCTTGGAACGCTTCCACAGGTGATAATTTAGGTCATCGGTAGATATCTTCTGGTCACGTTGCAAGAAGGCCCTAAAAGAAACAACATTGGAGTTCATCAGTTGTGGACCTCCAGTATTCGTTAAATATCATTAAAGTCTAATCACAAACTAATGGGACCTCAATAGCATGTTGCGGACTGATGTAAGTAGTGCCAGTGCCTTGGCTGACCAAGATGCCCGCCTTTTCATTAACCGCGAAATCTGATGACCCAAGACTAACCTAAGGATGAGTAACCAGCTCATCAAGCTCACACCACCAAACGAATTTGGACTTTGTCCTATCGGGTCTTACCATTTTGATTGGCACTTGGTTGTCATGTCAGATGGGATTAAAATCCGATTGTTATCATAGACCATTGTTAAGTTCTCATAGGTGCTCGAGTCTCCTGCACTGCCGACGGCGCTGTGTAAATAGTCCCAATCTTGAAAGGCCATTCTTTGAATATTGCCTAGTTTGGTACAGAGCTATGTATATTAAGTTTCATTTTTTGCTCCTTCTGTTATCATGTGCCTTATAATGGTGGTATATACGGAATAAATGTTTTAGGTTGTACACACCATGTGTATCCACAACCTCTACGGCAGGCTGACAGAGATCTGCCAGACTTCCTTACCATATTGTGTATATGCTGATATTCCTAATAATGGAGCTTGGCATCAAATTTCACCGCAAGTGTCGGTCCCTGTTCTTGTTCAGGATTGAGCGAGACTGTCTTTCGGCTCCCTTTGGTCTTCCTTTCACATCACATATATTGCATTTCCGGTTATCCGAGATAAACCATTCGAGCACTGCCAAAGCAGCCTTAGCGTGATGGAGGTTTATCTAGACTATTGGAAGCAATGTTCATTTCCTTAGGATATATGCTACCCTTAGTGTTTTTAGTCTCACAGTCCCGCCTGTAGCGACAGTAGCGAAAGCATTTCTTCCCGAAGGTTTTTGCTAGCAGCACCAGCCTCTCGGGAGGCAATGTTGTTGTTTGGGTCGGATGGTGGGCATTAGAGCTTGCCCAAGTCTCCTGTTATGTTTTGAGAGGCAGTTCCTCGTCCCAACCACAGCCCACAAAGTGCAGTTTTTTTTATGGTCAAGCTGAGGAGTCACCCTTTGTACTACTAGTCCGTTATGCCGTGCAATGTCCAGTAGGTTGATCTGAAATATAGAAGAGAAGGATCATCATCCTGACATTCGAGCAACTCACTTCTTCCATTGCCAGAGCAGTCTCCTGCAACGCTTCAGTTGGTAGCCTCCGCTTCCTCGGTGATCAAGACGGAAATGGTCGCGATTGCTCTTGAGGTGCAGGCGGTCCCTAAGAACACAATTAAAGTTTGGCTAAAGGCAGCTTTAGACATGGTCACAGGCGACTATGTCGATGGCCGTGAAAGTTGTCATTTAGCATACTGAATAGACCGGTTCCCGTTCGATTGTAGAAGTCTTGTAGCATTGGACCTACTTAGAATATCAAACTTTCCGCTCTGTCCGTTATTACGTTATTTCCATATCCAAGCCGAAGTTCTCAAATTTCCTAGTTATTTTCCACTCTAATGCCGGATTCATCGTTGCGGATGAGTCGCGTCGCACAAATTTCCCAAAAAGAGAGTCAGCTGAACTTCGATTCATTGTTGTAGTCATAGTGTGCCGCACATTTTGTATGATTTGACAGTTTTTCAGACAATTTTCATCAAAAACATATGATTTTTTTGACAATTTTTAAAATCCGCCGCACAAAAGTTGAAGTTGGTTCAACTTTTTTTGAGAGAGAAAAAAAAATCCCAAAAATTTCCCAAAATTGAGAAAGGTACAATTTTTCATACAAAAAGTATGCGCGCACATAAGTGCGGCGCGAATAATCCGCAACGATGAATCCGGCATAATGGACAAGGCGTTAGGTGACTCTTTTGGGCCATACAGGGCAATCCCCACAGGGTCCATATGAGGCAGGACATAGAACCCTATCTGCACCTCCTCAAAATGCTAGTCGGACTTGGATCTTAAACTCTGGCCAACCAAACTTAGAGCTAATTTGGCCGTCCATCCGCCTCAGCTCACCAATAGACCTTTGGTCCACAGAGAACTTCATCGAACGGTTCATCACACCTCTCAGACATGGCCGAGTCCTCGTAGGTGCCACTCCGGGCGCGCAGCAACCCTCAGGAACCTGGACTGTTCTGAGCCCTGTTTCGACTCGGCTATCGCCTCGAAAAGCCTACCTTGCACGGTAACTAGTTATGATTAATTGCAAAAGGTTGGCTTTGGAGCCGCTCTAGACTTGATATTGGGTGTAGTGGACTTCTTTTCTGAAATCCCGGCTTTTCAAATCGTGTTGCTGGAGCCTTCACCCTCAGACCACGAAGAGGTTAGCAGCCTTTAAACGGAAGCAGTCAGCTTCCAAATTTTGTCTTCACAAAGCGGTCGCGTTTTCGGGTCTTCTCCCATGGAGCGGAAGGTGCCCGCGGTTTGGAACTCTAAGGAGATCTTCTTCCAATGAAGGAGTGATCTCCGTGTACTCCACGGCGACTTGCGGGCTCAGACTATCCTCATTGAAGAGGGATCCCGAAAATTCCCCTTCACTGGGCCCACATTGGACACTCTGCTACGTAGATCCAGAAATATCCAACTGGCCTCGTAGGTCGTCCTGTTAAGAGCTATGAAAGCCACAAAATTGCGTGCAGCGTTGAGAATTACTACATCCCCAAAAGTTTTTTACAACCACGGGTTGCACAAGAAAAGACGGTCACCCAGGATGGGAAGGCTAATTTAAACCGAAGGTCGCCTAGTATACGGAGTCTATCGTGAGTACTACATTCTCGCCATACCATTCATCCCTTCAGCAAGATTGCTTACACCTTGGTACTGCGGGTTTTATCGAGTTTGGTTTATTTATATCCGCCGTATTCAGTCTGCTTCATGTACAGTCAGTGGCAGCTTGATGACCTGCCCTCACTCATCCATGGAGCAGTACAGCGACACCTCGGGCAGAATGTGGCCTAAAGACACTTCCGGTCGGCCTTGGAGTCAGCGCGTCCTGCTTGTGCCTTGTTCAAGTAATATTGCACTTGGCTGCCTACAAACAACGCAAGTGTGCTTTGCCGAATGCCCGCCCCGCGCCATCAAAATTTTATTTTTCGTTTGAAATTGTTTAGACCTCTCAAAAGGAGCTCTCATTCCCCCAAGTCTTTTTTTAGAACTCATCTTGTTTATTTGTCGACTCTTATTATTACCTCTTCGACCAACAGTTGGCAAATCATAATAAAATTACATCAACCTAATGAAATATTAATAAAGTATCAAATTTTAACAGTTCAAATTAATTAAGACATCGCACGTAACAGTCACGACCACTCTTTCAACTAAAACTACGAGCAAAATAAACTTTTATCGGAAAATTCAAGTGAAAATTTTTCTTTAGTAGCAATAAATAAAAAAAATCTTTGAACACGCGAAAAACTCAGGAAAGAAATTCTCTCACAGATTTTCGTGAAATGTGAAATTTCCAGAAATGCACAACGATTTTAATTGAATTTTCAATTGTGATAAATTAGTTTTTGATTAAAGCTAAATAAGGGCCGATATCGTCTTGAATAGTTTAAAAAGCAATTAGATAATTGCATCACATCGATCTAAACTGGTTTGGGAATTTCAATGAGCACTCAGTGACCTAATAATTTATGGATTAAGTTAGTGCCGTGTATTGATGTTGCAATGTATCAGAGGATTATAGATCTAAAATATGATCCGGACGTTCTAGGAAAAAGATTTTCGAAAATATTCAAGTTTAATTAAACTTATCTTAAGATGAATAAAGTTATTTATCAAGAAGAATTATTGCTCACAATATATACTATCACAGGGATATTGTGCAATGGTTATTAGCAGAACGAAATGCACAATTTCTTTGAATTTCTTCGAAATAATTACGTTAATAGCTTTGAATGTTTTTAGATAAATCGTTTTCACATTGTCGTTAAACCAGTTTTGCTTTTAATTCACTTATTCACTGATTCACACTATCTTTCCACACTCTCAATGCGAGCCAGCATACACAGCAGGCAGGAAAGGCCACTGAAATAGCAGTCAGGCAAAACAAAGGAGCTGGCGGCTGTTATAATCTTGCTCTATACCTTATTATACTATCTATATACTGGGACTCTTTACCTATATTCCTATTTTATTATCAACAGAAATTTTCGCTAGCGCCCCACATGGTTCCCATATACCGGCTGGAGCAATAAAAACTTTACATTCAAAATTATTTTTTACTTTTTAGTTTTAGATCTGGATGTAACAATTGCATTAGACTTGTTTGCATTGAGTCTGAGCTTGTTATAGGTACTTCGTCCATTTATAATCGTCGATCCAAATGCAAGCTATCGAAAATGAAAGATACCTTCTTTTTGTTTTCTTGCAATTGCACTCTAGACGCCTTTGTGGTGGCAAAGTATCGAAGCAGTATCCCTTGTCCAATCTTTTCAAACTGCAGTTGCAATGTATCAAAAATTAACTTCTTCAAAAAACATAAAATTTCGTTGTTTTTTGACATTCCTAAAAATTCATTCGATAGTTTGCATTTGGATCTACGATATATGGCATGTAGATCTTCGTTGATTCTAGCTACCGCATCCTCGATCAAATCAATTGATCTAAATATTTATTTCAGTATCATCAGCATATAAATGAAATTTGCAGCTCTTTATAATAACCGGAACATCATTAAGAAACATGGCGAAGAGAAGAGGTCTCAGGATTGACTCTTGAGTTACGCCACAATTATATTTAGATGGTGCTGAAAAAATATTATTACAGAAAACGTATTGTTCACTAACCTCCAAATATGACTTCACGAGTTTAAGAGTGCTGTGAGCCACAATACGAGTGGCGAGCGGCAGAATGGAGTCTCGCCGCTCTTATCGTGGCCGAGGCCTTACACATGGGGAAGCTGTAATATCGTCAGCTTCTTTTCCACAGAAAATCAATGTGAAAACTCCAACACATTCAATTGAATTGAACTCACACTCACGCAAAGGTTGCGTAGATACGGTACCTTCAGAAGCTGAGCTATGCGCAGCTTCTTCGGAACCAAACAGGCGAAATTGAGAAGTCGAAGATAGAGAAATTTTCTGTATCCACCAAATTCTCTTTATTTTCTTGGTTTCGTTTTCTGGTAATCTGTTCTGGCTTCGAGCAATATTTTTCTCTTAAAATTTTGCTTCGATATTTTGTTTTTGACTCTTCTTAAAATATGAATTATCGTTTATTTTATATTGAGTCAAGAAAAATGAGATTAAAGATAGGGGAAGTTTCTCTTTATCTATTATGGGGTGGCAGGCGGTATATAATGATTATAAGCTGATAACTTTGTAGCTTCCATTATATTTTTTAAGATTCTCTTTAATGAAGATCCCTTTAGAGAATATTTTATGAATTGTTTTTTCGAGTACGGGTTGCCTGAAGCGTTTTTTTTTTAAAGTAGAATGTAATAATGGTTGGTGGGTGGTATAGGGGGTGGGTTTTATTATTACCATCTTTTTTTAGATTTTTAACAAAATAATGGATTTGCATGAAAAATTAAATGATTAGTAGTTGCAATTTTTTAACGATTTTTTCGACGCTTTAATTAATTATCAACAGAATCTGAAAAAAGGCGCAAAACGCTCTCTAGCAGCGAAGCTATTTCGAAAAAATTGACGAAAAAGTTTTTCGATTCCATTTTTTTTCACTTTTTGCAAGCATAAAAGAACCTATATTTAAAAATAAGAAAGAACCACATACGAAGCGATGCACTAAATTTATTGAGCAATCAATTTTCAAATTTGAAGTCAATTTTTCGGACGTACATTATGTAAATAAGATATTTTGACTTGAAATTTTAACCAGTTATTGTTCACATTATAAAGTACAATTTCTGAAAAATCCATAAAAGTTCACTGAAAAATCATAAGTTATAACCAAAAAACTAAAAGTTGTTTAAGTTTTTTTATGTACAGATAAAAATTTCATATTGTAACCGCTCTGATAGCCAATATTATGACGAACAGCCTTTATTTTCATAACAATTCCTAATGTTTTGTTTATCTGATTCCACTATATGTTATTTTTCAGCTTTTTTAGTTAAAGCCTTCGATACTTTTACTTTTATCGTTCGCCTTGCGCATTGCTTCCCTTATCCTAAACCTTACGAACCGCCACTGATAAACGGAAGGATTAACTCTAACTCCTCTTCTAAACTAAAAGAGGATATGGTAAACCCAGTTGAGGGAAAATTACCAAGAAAATCATTAATAATTTTTCGTGGTTTTAGGAGAGGAATACTTCAGATAACAACAACATGCGATATGGCATTTTCGAGGCTTTTAGGTATTTTTAGCCTGTGGAAATTATTTTAATGCTTCTTTAATTTTTTAAAGACATTTCTTTTAAGTAGATTACCTACAAATTATACAATAACCATAGTAAAAATAACAGATGGCCTTACAACGGGCGAACACCGGCCGCTTGGGGACACATACGGGTTCACGACGGCCAAACTTGACAAAAGGATTTAAATGGCCGAGTACATAATGTTTTCCTTTATTTCTTGCGTGAAATAATTGTTTAAACAATTTTCGTCACATCTGGAACTGTTATATGATGTTGCCTTATAATATATAACATTAAATTTACAGTTTTGCACGACGAGATTTATTTCAAAGAGAGATAAAGAATTAGTGAAGTTTTCGGAAAAATCGATATTTGAAAAAGGAATTTTTTGGTTTTTCGAATTTTTATCGATGTTTTTCCATTGTGACACTATCATTTCTTTACACCATCAAAAAGTAGAAGATTCAACGAAAAAAAACAGTCCTAAAAATTTTAAATATCAAAATTTTGTTAGTCAACTTTTTTAATTGAAAACAGGGCCTTTTTTTAAAACTAAAGTCATAAAAACAAAACTAAACAGTCAATCGCTTTAAAAAAATTGGGGTTTTTCGAAGCATGAAAATCTACATTTTCACCAAATTTCATTAAAATCGGATCATTTTTGTGGAAGCTAAAAATGGTAAATGAAAAAATTGGGTTTTGACGTTTTTCTCCATGTTTTGAGGTTATGTCAAAAAATTAGGATTGGATTGAAACACTAGATTTTTTAATTATCTATAACTTTTACATTTAACGTTTTTCGATAGGAGGTCTACTTTTCTCAGAAATCGTAAAAGAAAACGCGTTAAAACCCCCAAAACCCACATTTTGGCACCTCCGCCCCCCTTCCGGTCATCTATTGCGGTGCTATCGATTTATCCTTGTTTATGTAGCATTTCTCCTAAATTTTCCCGCCTTACATATACTGATAAGAATTTTTTTTGTGCAAAAATTATGGTCTGGTCTACTACTATGCCATGCATATAATAATTATAAAACAACAACAATGTCGAATGGTAGAGCCCACACCTCGTGCCCCCAAGTAATTTGTAGCATGTTTGCTGATAGGTTTGCTGAAATTTATAGCCCCTTGTCCAGAAAGTTTCCCAAGCAGTGGAAGAAATCCTACCTAACGCCAATCTATAAATCCGGTGACAAGCACTTGGTAGACAACTATAGGGGCATTGCCATTTTATCATCAATTCCTAAGCTTTTTGAAAAACTTGTTCATGACAGGTTTGCTCCTCTTATCGATCCATACCTAAACGAACAACAACATGGTTTTCGGAAAGGACGTTCAACAACTTCTAACCTTATGGTCCTTATCTCCGAATTGCTATGCGGTATGGAGAGCGGCCATCAATTGGATGCTGTGTACACTGATTTCAGCAAGGCCTTCGATCGAGTGGACCACGCCATCCTAATCGCAAAATTATTAAAATTTGGAATATCAGGCTCTGCCTTGGAATGGTTAAAATCATATCTGAACGGAAGAACACAGGTTATCAGATTCCAAGGATTTCTATCTAATGAGATCGAAGTAACCTCTGGCGTTCCTCAGGGTAGTCATCTCGGTCCCCTACCTTTCAATATTTTCATCTCCGATCTATCCGAAAAATTAGCAAATATTCCACATCTCTTTTACGCGGATGACCTCAAAATTCGACCAAGACCCAAACTGATGCTTCCTTCTTGCAGACAAAACTCAATGCCCTACGCGACTGGTGCACCATGAACAAACTGAAACTAAACACCAGCAAATGTCATGCAATTACCTTCTCCCGCTTAAAAAACACACAGAACCATAACTATTATCTCAAAGGCATAATGTTGGATCAGGTTGATCATATCGTAGATCTAGGCGTCGTCCTAGACAAAAAAACTCAATTTCAACCTGCACTACGATAATATAACTGCCAGAGCCAACAAACTTCTTGGTTTCATCAAGAGGAGAGCCAAAGAATTCGGTAATGTATGGGTCACAAAAACACTCTTCTGTTCTTTAGTCCGCCCTATCCTGGAATATGCGTGACCTATCTGGGATCCTATATTCCAAGTGAGCAGCAGGAGGATCGAATCCATTCAAAAGAGATTTCTTCTTTTTGCCCTGAGACATCTGCACAACCCCCATGACTATCAAACCCTGCCGCACTACTTGGACAGGCTCAAAGTGCTTGATCTCATGCCGTTGTCTAGCAGGAGGAAACTGCTCATATCTTGCGTTGCCTTTGACGTCTTAAGTGGAAAACTTAAAGTGCAGTTTCTGTGGGACAGAATCAAATTCAATGATGTAGTCCGACACACGCGACACACTAAACTACTTAAGGAATATCCTCACCGCACCGATTACGCAAGGAACGAGCCCGTCAACAGATGCTGTATGGTTTTTAATAGCCATAGCTCCTCTTTCTCCCCTTCCCTGAACAAGGCATCCTATAAAAAAATACTCAAATCCCTACTAACATAACCCCCTCTCTGACAATAGTAGGTTTTTAGTAGCTGTCAGTAGTTTTAGCAATATATTATAAAAGACTTTACACTATGTTTTTAATCTAAGTATTTGTAAACCTATTTTAAGTGTGCCTTGTTTGGCGAATTAATAAATAAATAAATAAATAAAATAAATAAATAAATAAATTCTACTCGAATTTTTATAACGAAAACTAATAGCATACGATTAAACTAAAAATTAATAAATCAGGCATATTCCAAACAAATTTTAAACTTTTTTATAATCTTTATTTCTGGAATTGCGCCCGGTGCATATGCACCATTTGCACCTATGAAAGCGGCGCCCTTGAGCTTATCCGCTTATAGCCATACTTCAAATTTACAGAGCCGTTTCTTTTCATATTGGTAACAATTTAAAAATTATTATAATTCCAAAATAATATCAAAATTTAATATTGAAAAATTAGCTCAATTGTTTCATCACGAACACTTTGTGTAATAAACCCATCCTTCAAGCTGTAAAATGTCAACTAAAGTTGTTATATCACTCGGATATAATTATGTACTTAGAACTTATCACAAATAGATTCCCATCATAAAT
The DNA here is from genome assembly GCA_949987705.1 of Thereva unica. Lineage (NCBI taxonomy): Eukaryota > Metazoa > Arthropoda > Insecta > Diptera > Therevidae > Thereva > Thereva unica. Next base: position 150,845,179 of record OX465283.1, read on the forward strand.
TTCCGTTCCAATAATTTGATGTCGGTGACAGAAAATAAATTTTAATTCATAGAATACCTTTCTTCATTTTACCTGTCTCTGGCCTAAATTAGTGAAAAATATTTATAGAAATTCATTTACAACCCACCCGCATTCTAATTCTACCTTTAATTTTTCACTTAATTTAAATTGAATGAAAATAAACAGGAATAAAGGAGAGGAGAACAAGAAAAAGAAGCTGTAATCATCCCGGGGATATCATCGAAATTCTAAAGGCTTCCGATATTTTGTGCTGGAACTTAAAGCTTCAAAGGTAAAATTCTCTCTTCATTCAGTTATGACAGGTGATTGCTGTAAATTAACAAGAACCTAAGAAATAATCGCTCTCATCCAAATAAACCTGTTAACTTGAACCTATCATCGTTGGCTGTGGTTAATTCGATATTTTATGGGGTTTTTCTCGGGAAATACCAAAGCGTAAAGCGGGTAAATATAGATACGATGGTTTCAGGTACACCGTTCAAAGCCACAGAAGGTCACGTGCAGCTCACCTTTTTGATATGATCTTTGACCTTTTATTGCGGTGGGGCGGTGTTATTTTGGGTATTTGCAAATTTTGTAAAACAAATTTTTGCTTAATTTTTGCATGTCGAGACAAAACGAATCATCAATACACTAAAGGTCCCCATACACGGTCGTGAATTTGTTGTGTTCTCACTTTTACTGTTGACACTTGTTGTTAATAATTTCCTTTTCATCTTTTCGTCTCACCAGTCTTAGAAGTTATGCCTTTTGTAGATTGTCCGAGAATCGATTCCTTGCGATGGTGTTTGCGGTGGCGTCTTTCACCTCACTTGCCTCAACGCAGGAGTCAGTTCCAACTTTTCGGCCCATAGAGGATCAACTTGTAGTGAGTGTTCGGACATCAAGCCTGGCCATGTCCTCAGACTGGTGACGGCCAAGAAATAGTCATGGGCCGTCTCAGCTCCTTCCGGCAACATCTCACATCTTCAGATGTTGGCTGACGACATTCAATCTATCAACGTCCGACTCGACTCATTGTCCGACACCCTAGATCTTGCTGCGACTAACTCGGGCTCCTTATTGGCGGTGACAGCGCTCTTAGTCTCGATTGATGACATGTTAATCTTAAATCCAGTCGCCACTTCTTCCTGCATTTCCAACTCCTCGGCGTCTCTTCATCCTATATTGGATGACATTAAAAGGAGTACGAAGAGTGTTCTAGCTGATATTGAATCGATGTCTTCAGCAGTGGCTCAAAATCATAACGCCTTGAGCTCTCTGGCTTCAAAACTTGAAGGCTTCTTCAATAGCAAAACATCCCCCTCTATTAGTGCCCTGCAAGTAGGGTGGCAGCCTCCTTCTTCAACTAGCCCCACGAACGCTCCATCTTTGGTTAATGTCATCCTCAAGCAGGATGCCGTTAACCCAACCACGCTAGGTCGTAAGCCACGTTTGAAAAGTTTCGAAAAAATAAAAATAGTCGAAATCGCCAAGTCACCAATGGCAATGGTGTCAGCTTGAGTTCTTAGACCTGTGTTTCATCAACAGAGCTGACCTCAAAGCCGGTCTCGGTATCACCCTCCTCGCCACTATTAATGGACGGTCACTATTAATCCTCGGCCGCGGAAGTTCCAAGGACTGAGTAGACCTCTATGCCGGTAACAAACCACTCTGCCGCTTATAGTGGATGATCCACCGTTTACCGAAGTTATAGTTCCTCTTGAGCCTTGCACCCCTCTGGTACCGTAGCCCTCTAAATCTCTAAATCTACATCTCGAGATTCTTTCCGGAAACTAAGACGGAGTCTGTTAATATTTGTGGAATAAATCTATAGACCCCGGATCAGTTCATTGCAGAAGAGTTAACAAGGCTTCCAAGCCAGTTGCATCTTTTATTTTGTCTGCGCCGCCGCAAAGACATTCTTCTGGCGTCGATGGCTAGTGGTCTCGGTGTCATAGCGCACACTGAAACCTGTCTCCACGTGGGGCATTCTCAAGGAAGAACTCTTTGACTCCTCCTACCAAGTCTTTCGGAAGGACACTGACTCGGAAACTCGTGGGGGTGGCGTACTTCTTGCTTGTAAAAGCCATCTTAATTGTAACCCAATTTCGTTTGCTAGCTTCTCTAACCACCTTGACGTTGAGCTTGTTGCTCTCAAAATTTCCCTTTCTAAAACGAATCTCTTACAGCTGTGCTGCTATATCCCTCCAGATATGTTAAGCACTCAACGATGGGGGTAATAACCTCTTTGCTGTTCTCATATCTTGTGTTGATCATATCTTGAGTATGATGAACACTGGCGAACTGCTTCTAGGTGATTTCAATTTACCCAATATTCAGTGGGTGTATGTCCAAGATGAAGATAACTACCTCCCTGAAGGCAACCTTAATTTTAAGGAATCCTGTTTTCTCAATTCCCTATTCTCACTCGGCTTGAATCAAAGAGTGGTGTGACTAATGTGTTAAGGAGGCAGTTGGAACTTGTATTCTTTACTGACTCAGCCAACTTTCTTTCGTCAATCTTTCGTCACATAATTCCTAACCGTGAAGCTCATACCTTACCTCACCAGCGCTGATATCGTGAAACGTATTGACGAACTCTCATTCGACTTCACTTCTGGCCCGCCGGTATTCCTCCTGCTGTCCTTAAGTCCTGTGCAGAGGTTATCCAGTCTCCACTGAAAATCCTTAATAAAAAGGGTACTTCCCTACTCTCGGAAGAATTCGTTCGTAATTTTTAGCAAGAACGAAATATTGAATTATAGACCAGTTGGGAAGTTGTCTGCCATTCCGAAACTCTTTGAATTGATTATCTATTCTGCAATCGCGCCTATCTGCAGAAGGATGGTATCAACGAGCCAACATGGCTTTCTTGCAGTTCGTTCCACTACCACCAATCTTCTTTAGTTCACTTCTTATGCCGTCGAGGGCTTTGTTTCCGGTTTCCAAACTGATTGTATTTACACTGATTTTAGTTAGGCATTTGACAAGCTCTCCCATTCCATTATAATTCTCAAATTAAGAATGCTTGGCTTTCCGCAAGCCCTTCTAGTATGGTTCCAGTCTTACTTAGCTAACCGGACCTACCAAATTCTGTTTCGTGGATCCAAATCAGTAACCATTGAAACGTCATCCGGTGTTCCTCAAGGAGGTCATCTTGGCCCTCTTGTCTTCATTCTATCAATTGATGACATTGTTACCTTGCTAAAACACTGTAGAATCTTGTTTTATGCTGATGACATCATATTGTACCGTCAAATAAAGAGTATCGAGGATTGCAAACTTTTGCAAGTTAACCATAACACCTTTTACTCTTGGTCTACTAACAACAACCTAGTTCTCAATATTAGTAAATGTGAAACCATGACTTTTGGGAGGAGTCGTAGTCCTATAATTTTTAACTACACCTTTTCTAACAAGAAATCAACCAACAAGGCGACAGAAATCGGGCTGTTTACATCTTCTCAGATAGTCAGGCGGCTCTGAAAGCCCTGCGCTCTTGCACAAACAGCTCTAGAACTACCTCTGAATGTCGCAGATCTCTTAACGAGATGGCTCAACAGTTCAGGACCCTCCTCGTATGGGTGCCTGGGCACCGTAATATAGAGGGAAATTGTAAAGCTGACGAACTGGCTAGGAAGGGCACGACCGCTACTCTCCTTCCGGAAAAGGAAAGAGTTGGTATGCCTTGGGCCACTTTTAAACTCCAATGCAAACAGCACACAATGCTACAAGCGAAAAAGCATTGGAGAGATCTTAATAAATGCATGGTGGCCAAACTAACCTGGCCCTCTTATGATCTTCGGCGAACAACCTCATTACTGAGTCTCGGTAGACCAGACCTCTCAGCTATAGTGGGAGTGCTTACCGGACACTGTCTGATAGGGACGCATGCGACCCGTTTAGGTCTTGAGACCTACGATTTTTTCAGAAGCTGTAAAAATCCGGACGAGGAGGAAAGTGTACTACATCTCCTCTGTCACTGTCCAGCCCTATGCAGAAAGAGACTAAGCGCATTTGGCGAGCCCTTTTTAAACACGCTTACGGAGATCTCAAGGATCGGGATCCCGCAACTTAGAAGATTCATTACTTCCTCGAGATCGTTTAGCGAAGAAACGACACTTGAACAACAAGTTTAAAGTGGGATCACTATAGCATCACAATGGGCCTATCCTTTTGGCCTAAGTGTATGAGCTCAAACCAACAGCTCAGCCATATCTAACCTAACCTAACCTTTCTAACAAGAAAGTTCCTCGCATTTAATTTTGTCAAAGATCTCGGGATTGGATTTGATAGCAAGCTCGATTTTTACGCTCACATTAACTATATTGCTTCCTAAGGTAGTTTATTCCTGGGTTGTATAAAAAGGTGGTCTAAAGAATTTAATAACCCCTTTATTACTTAACACCTTTACAACTCTCTTGTCAGACTCGAGTATGGGTCCCAAGTTTGGTCTTCTCGCTACTCTTCGCACGTCGGAAGAATTGGGTCCGTTCGATCGTTTCGCATTGAATTATCTTCCTTGGGATAACCCATTAATTCTTCCGCCATATGAATCCTGGCTTAAGTTACTCAACTTAAGCTCTCTGTCCGTTGTTGTATTTGTTCATCAGCTCCTTAATGGAAAGGTCGACTCACTCAGGTTTTCTAAGTCGCCGTGCGGGGTTTAGAGAGTGTAGTTACAATTTGAGTGGGCCACCCCTCCCCCCCCCCCCCTTGCACAAAGCTGGTAAATTTTTCTTGGCCCAGCTAAGAAGTGCGCCTTCTGAGTAAAGGCCCCATACACGGTCAAATTGGATGTACATCGAAGGGCGGATGTACAACCAAAACTAGCGATTGTGGGCCGGTCGGCCGATCAAAACTCATAGCGCTTATGGGTTTGATGAAAATCTGGATGTACATCCAATTTGACCGTGTATTGGGGCCTTTAGAAGGGTTTACTCTATATGCTATAATACTATGGAAATATCTTATATAGTATTGGTTACTGCCGTGGGCACAATTAATTTTGCATTTAAGACGGAAGATATCCAAGATGAGAATCTTTCATGTTATTGCCCAGCCCATGATGAACACCTCTGTGGGAAGGAATCCTATTCACTGGGATTGCCATTAATAAGAAATCTTCCTACTTTCCTTAGCCCGGAATGGGACACTGTTGTACAGGGTCGAAGACATTGTATACAGTAACAATGGGTCCCCTTTGAAAATAATGCCATTAAAAGCCGTTTTGCTAAAGAGCACTACATATTAAATTTCTCTACATTCGAGCCCCATTATCCTTGATAGTAGGACTTGGCTATTTTTATTTAATTTGATTAACTCAATTCCCTTACCGTTGTCTGGATACTAAGTGAACTACGTGCCCACCTGATGGGCTGCTGCTGGTGGTGATGGTAGGATTCAGCCTCCTCTACACTTTACCTTTATCTGGACTACTGTTAGAGAATACAAATGCCATATTTTGTATAAAATATTCATTTCATCTTCTCCCATCATGGATGTGTATAGTCTGCTATAGTTGTTAGGGAATATGCGAAACGAAAAGGGACCAAGGTCCAATAGCAGCAGCAGTCTGAAATCTTGTCTAGAGTCTGTTGTAATTCAATCATTCGCCATTTTCCCCAGGATACCTCTGTCGCACCGCCCCATCCCACCTGTCTTATGCCACCTACCCACCTAATACACCACTACACCACCTTTTTCACTTTTCGCATCGTTTCTTGGTTTATCAGCATCCATGTTGTATAGCAGAGCATTTCTCAATCCAAATTAGTGAATCGGAAGATATAATGGCCGGTGCGGTGTTCGGGCGGGCCGGGGGGGGGGCGCCCAGTACAGATGGCAGAGTAATGAGAGAGATCATAAGGAGTAGAATATCGATTTGTCGTACCACACAGGTAACAACGGTATTAAATTATCACGGATTGTTAACTTGTGATTAATTAAACAGATTTAATTCTGGCATGGAAACCAATTATATATGGGGAAGGGACTACTTGGGTTTCGTGTTCATTATCGAATGTGATCTGACAATTAATGGGAAATTGATAAAGAATTATTTCTAAATAACATGTGTTCACCAATTTTGATAACGTTTTTTTTATATTGATTGGTTGGTTTAATTTTTAATTTTAAAATGGGTGGAAATGTCAGATAATGACACGCTGATGGTTTTAAATTGTGTTATTATGTTGAACGATTTTCCCACCTTCGTTGTTTTCACATAATTTATTGAAGAATTTTGCCTATTTTTAACACGAAATTTAAAACTTGTTTTTGCTTTCTTTCTTTCCTATGTCCGTATTCGTCATGGTCTAGAAGTAAGCTTACTTTGAAAATAATAGAGGATAGGACAAGAGTATAGAACTTGGGTAAGTGACAAAATCTTCTGCAGCAGATGTTACATGCACGCATGAAGCTATCAATTAGGCGATGCGGTTATTCGAACTTTGCAATTTCGGTCTTCTTCTTCTATGGAGATTCACCCAATTATTATCCACCTATGCCGTATCCTAAAAATCCGCTGCCAAGATAGACTCACAAATTAAGAACTTTGGTGCCGCGGCAGCTAAGAAAGAATAGACCACAAATCAAATCGGCCACACCTTGCGAAACGGAAATGTGAAAAAAAATTTAAGACAAAAGTGTCATATTTTTTTCGGAAAATTATAATCCGTGAAAAAAATGGGGATTGCTATTTAAAATTTTAGAGTTACCCCCACCCCCAGCGAGGGGGTTAGTGGGTAGGGGTGAATTTTGTCTGCAAACGGTTCTACCCTCCAAGCTGAGCAACTTTTGCTACAAGCTTTTTTCACGTAAACCTACCGTTCAGAAAATATCGAACATTCTCGCACCCTGTATATCGGAGTCCCTCCCTTATCCAAGTTGCAGAGCTTTCCGCCTTAGACTGGAACACACTAGAACAGTGATTCCCAAAGTGGGTTCCGCGGAACCTTAGGGTTCCACGAAAAAATTTTAGGGTTCCGTGTCACCAGCGCCAAAGCGCAAATACATTCGCAGACTGACCGGCGCTGCTCCGGCCGTTTAACGCGTTCTTGCTAATCAGAAAGTGCGAGTGGCCCTTCTTCCTTGAAATTCGGTCTACGTCACGCCGCGTAACAATTTAGCCGCCATTCCATATTCCCATGTCTAGGGGGTTGTGAAGAAAATGCTAATTCGCCCTTTTGAGAGATGGGCGCCATGGACCAAACGATATATTGGGTATACTAACGTGACCATACGTCCCGTTTTGAACGGGACCGTCCCGTTTTTCGGTTGCTCGTCCCGGTGTCCCCGAAAAAGACCTGGCGACGCAAAATTGTCCCGTTTTCAGAAACCGCGCAATAATTGTCGGACCGGAAAGAGTATATGAGAGGGGCAAAGGCGTAGCTAAGGCGGAGGGGGCAAGATCGATAAAAAGGCATAAAAAGCAGGCCGAGTCGTAAAAAAGCCATAAAAAGCAAAATGCTTGCGCAAATATGCTTGTGTTGTGAGGACGGCCGATAAAGCAAAAAGCCAGGCCAGCCAAGTCAGCTAAAGAAATTCTTTATGGTTTTATCAAAAAAGATGAAAAATTAAAGTGAGTTTAAAAATGTACCCAGTGAGGTGGCAGCACAGAAGTCGTTTCAACTAATTTGTTCCGAGTTTTAAATGGAAAAATTCAATGGAAAACTCGAAACAGATGACATTTTGTCGGCAAGATGGTATACTTTGCATTTCGAACACAACCTGACCTGACCCCTTTCTCCTCCACCTCCAAGAAAATTCTCTAGTTATGCCCATGGAAAGGGGAGGAAGAGAGGAACTTGGTAACCGGCGCGTCAAACCACGGTAACAATATATGTATATCCCTTTTTGATGCGCTTTTTTTAATCCTACGAAGGTGTGCAAGTAAAAATTTTACACCTTCAAGACCAACTAGATGAAACTTCTGATATCATTGTTAATTGACAATACCAGCTTTGGTAGTGGCTAAAATGTAGTTGGGGGACTGCTTTGGTAAAACCACGCTCGAGCTTGGAAAGCAATTGCAAGAGATGAACAAAATAAAAACTTTTCGATACTGGATCACATATCCACATATCAGAAAATGTTGGGCTATAGCAAAACTAGGTAGTTATAGCTGCCGTAGAAAGGGCTTCAGAAATGTACCAACCATTAAAGAACTACTTTTTGAGCATTGAAAAATGCCCCAAATATTAAAAAACTTTTTTGAAGACCCCAAATCAGAATTGTGGCTTCTTTTTTTCATGCTCAGTCAGCAAGTTTGCTTCAAGCTGTATTGAAGGTTGAAGTTCAGACTGCAAAAGAAATTAACCAACTGAAACATAATTTTATTCAGAAACGGACTAATCAGTTCTTACCCCACGCAGTCCGTAGTTTTATGTTAAAATTGAAAGATAATGGCACTGGTATTGACGAAGAGTTTGTAAAAAGTACAGCTACAAAATTTTATAAAACAAGTTTTGAATATTTGGAACAGTGGACTGGCTTTTTTACTAAAAAATTGGAGATATTTAATTGGGCAGATTTATAAAAATTACCTGCATGGGAAGACGTTTAAAATCATTCGACTTATTGATTGAAAAGGGATTATTTGACATAAATAAACCGATGTCCCGTTTTGAGTAGAAAAATAAATAGTCACGTTAGGTATACTATATTGCTTATGGTGTTGTACTTATCATACTCTTTCATTTGATACCCATGTCGAAGGGGTTGTGAAGAATATTTCAATCCACCCTCCTGAGACTGCCGCCATGGATCTAAAGGTATATTGAGTATACCATATTGCATTGTCATCGGAGCTGAAGTTGTGTGCAAAATTTCAGGGTGATCGGGTAACCGGAAGTATTCAAAAAATCGATTGCAAGATATGTACCGGACAAACAGACTGACAAGAAAGCGAGCTAATAAAAACGTTTTCAAATACATTAAAGGATAAATATATGCATATATCATATATTATTTTATTTTTTCATCGTCGGGTTCCGCCAAATTTTATACTTTGTAGAAAGGTTCCGTACGATATAAAGTTTGGGAACCACTGCACTAGATCATTCTTTACAGTACTTCAAGAAAATTGGAAAGCTTTTTCGTTCGTTCTAATTACTAATAGATGGAGTTTTGAAAATTTTCCTTTCTGTCGCCGGGGTTGAATAGCCATGCGAGGTCAATTTCCTGGTATCCGCTACAGTTTGCTCGGAGGTCGTACCCTGTTTTTATCCTGTCTCTGGCTATCTTAAAATTTTCTTTACTAGTCCATTCAAAACGCGGGTTAGGGTGTTCCAAAATAACACCGTTAAGAAAATCGAACCCTAAACGTTTTTGGGTTCGCTGATCACGAAAATCTAGGTCCCGCGGCCCTAAAACATGGGCGTCACCCCTAAAAATGCAAAAAACACCCCTTTTTAGGGGGTTTTTGCGATTATTTCAATAATAATGAAAAGGAATGCGATGAAATGCACTTTTTTTAATATTTATTTGCGAAAGTGGTTGATTTGTACTAAATTAAGGCGAACTTTATGATAAGGGGTAGTCCTAAAGGGTTGAAACTACCCCTAAATCGGCCAAAAATGGCAAAAATTGTATTTTTTTTTTCAAATTTATGCTTCAAATTCAATTGTGGGCGTACTGTCAGGCAAAAATAAATTATTTTCAACCCTTAAGGGGTTAAAACTACCCCTACTATAATAAAAACAACTTTATACCTCTGTATAAAGGGGTTTATAGTGAAATTTTCCAAATGTTTTAATGATTAAAAATGGAAAGTAAAATTTAAATGCAAAACAATAAATTTTAATTTGTTTCAATTACAATTTTAATGTAGGGGTAGTTTTACCCCCTTAAGGGTTGAAAAAAATATTTTTTTTTGCTGATAATACCTATTGAACCAAATTTCAAACAAAAAGCAAAAAAAATGTTTGCAATTTTTTTTATATAAAGTTTGGTCTGTCCTGTAGCAGTATGAACTGCTGTCCGATATGCATTAGAAAAATTGAGATTCGTTAGCATTGTCCTGTTGGATTCTTCTACCATTCCATCGAACTGCGAATGAAGAGGCGTCGTCCTGGTGTTCTTCACTCCAAGTATCTTACATACTTTCAACAAACTGGAGATTCAGGTCAGAATAAAGCTCATGAGAAACACCAAATCTGCAGATCCAATTGTTCACTAATTCCTCTGCAAACTTGATTGCTTCCTGATTTGGAATGGCATACGCTTCGAGCCACTTACTAACGTAGTCCATGACCAACAAAATGTAACAATTTCCTCCGATCTGACGATGGAAAAAGTCCCGCCATATCGATTGCGATTCTTTCAAATGGGGCTCCAGAGTGGTATTGCTGCATTTCGCCTTTTGTTCTTACTCGAGCTACCATGATGGTGGTACAAACTGTGCATTTGCGACACAACTGTCTGCAACATCGTCCCGCTTGTGAAGCCAACAGAACCTTTCTCTTATTTTTGCCAGAGTTTTATCTACTCCCAGATGTCATCCTGATGCGCCATTTTGACATTCCTCTAGAATATCTTTTATTCTAACGCGAAGCAGGATTGGCTGCATTCGATGGCAGGTGTCATCAGCAGTTTCCCATTTGCACTTCAATACTCCTCCCTCGATATGCAATGAATCCCATTCATTGGGCCCAATAGCTCTTCACGGTTTCGCTTCTCTCTGCAATGTCCTTCCATTCAGGATTTTCATCGTATTCCTTCCATGTCAGAACTGAAGAAATATCTGGGTCGTCGCGTTGAGCCTCTTGGAGTCCCTGATCATCCCATCCTGTCGTCCTTTGACACTTTTGGCAAAATTCCTGACAGAACGCCTATAAAAGGTCGCAAGTGCCAAGAAGCTTCAAAGTTCGTGTTTATCTTTCGGTGAAGGCCAATTTTTAACTGCTCCTATTTTCTCAGGATATATTTGCACTCCATTGGATGAAACCATATGCCCGAAATAGCCGCTATTAAAGTCCAAGGTAGAAAACCATTGAGCTCCAGACAAAGTATCTAGTGTGTCATCGATACGAGGGTAATGGGTAACTATCCTTTTTAGTGATATCATTTAACCCCCGTTAATCCACGTAAAAAAAAAAAGCGGAAAACGCGGCAAACACAGGCAACAGTAAAGTGCTGTACCAAATTACTAAACAGCTCTCGGGAAAGCACTCTACTAAAAAGCATGCCGTAAAGAGTGCGGATGGGAGGCTGCTGTGCAGCGACGAGGAGCAACTCCAAAGATGGAGAGATCACTTCTTCGCCGCCCTGAATGGTTCACTTGCACAGGAACCTCAGGAAAACAGCAACAATGCACAGCCGATAAGAATCAACACCCGGGCCCCCTCCAAGACGGAAATAGTAACCGCAATTCATGCGATGGCCAATGGTAAAGCAGCTGGAAAAGATGGCATCCCGGCAGAATTGTTGAAAGCCGATTCAAGCCTCATAGCAGATGCGCTTCAGCCAATCCTGGAAATAGCATGGAACACCTGTACCTTTCCGGAGGATTGGACGGAAGGTATCATAGTCAAAATACCAAAAAAGGGGGACCTAACAATATGCGACAACTGGAGAGGCATCTGTCTATTATCTACTGTGGGTAAAATCTTGTCCCACGTTATATTATCAAGGATAAGAGAGGCAGTAGACCGAACGCTTAGAAGGCAGCAGGCCGGATTCAGGAAGGGCCGCTCATGTATAGACCATATTAACACCTTAAGAATCATAGTGGAGCAGTCTACTGAATTCCGATCCCCCCTTTACCTAGCTTTCGTAGATTATGAGAAAGCGTTCGACTCGGTTAATAGGAGCTTTATATGGCAGGCATTACGGCGACGTGGACTGCCTGATAAAATAATAGAATTGATAAAAGCCCTTTACAACAATTCCAAATGCAGAGTTCTCCATAATGGAAAATTATCCGACAGCTTCGAGGTGAATTCAGGAGTACGACAAGGATGTCTACTTTCGCCATTACTATTTCTTATAGTAATAAATGACATCCTTGTCGACGCTCTAGATAATAGAACAGGCGGCATACAATGGGGTTTGCTAGACCGCCTTAAGGACCTCGACTACGCGGATGATATCTGTTTGCTGGCCCACAGACATCAGGAGCTAAAAAATATGTTAAACAATTTGGCAACAGAAAGTAGTCTAGCAGGCTTAAGGCTGAATCCGAACAAAACCAAAGAAATGCGGATAAATGCAAACACACTTGAACGAACTGCGCTGAATAACCGTGACGTGGAACTGGTAGATAAATTCTGCTACCTCGGTAGCATTATTACCGAAAATGGCGGTACAGAAGAAGACGTCAGTTCCAGAATAAATAAAGCACGAGGCGCATATGCATGCCTGTTCCGCATATGGAGATCAACGGAGATCTCAACTAACACCAAATTGCGGCTGTTCAACTCCAACGTTAAGGCAGTTCTTTTGTACGGTTGCGAAACATGGAAAGTCACCCAATTCATCACAGGGCGCCTACAAGTCTTCATCAACAGATGCCTGCGTCGTATCCTAAAAATCCGCTGGCCAGATAGAATTTCAAATGAAGAGCTATGGCGCCGTGCCGGCCAAGAAAGGATAGACGACCAAATCAGGCGAAGGAAATGGAATTGGGTTGGCCACACCTTGCGACGCGATAACGAAAACCTAGCCAAACAGGCCCTTGACTGGAACCCGCAAGGATCCCGTCGAGTTGGAAGACCTAGAACAACGTGGAGGAGGACCCTACTAGCAGAGGCCGCAACAACTGGGAGATCCTGGTCAGAGCTGAGAGCTGTCGCGCAAAACAGAGTCCGCTGGAGGGCAACTGTTTCCGCCCTATGTCCCATGAGGGATTAAAGGGGCACAAAGAAGAAGAATCCACGTAAAGCCTTGTACTACCATCTTTCTTTTCTACTAGAACTACGGGAGACATCCAAGGGTTAGTTGAGAGTGCTGTGTCTACTAATTTGGTGGTCTTTGGCTTTAGCCTTGCCACCGTTTGCGTGTTAGCGTACTCCACTGTTGTAATCTGCTCTGCCGGTGTTTCTTTTTTCCAAAATCGTAACTAGGAACGACTCGAACTCTTACGATTACCTCCTTCTTTTCATCGATGCTCACCAGACAATTTCCAATTGCTATATTTTGGGTTAGACAAAAGATTTACGCTGGCTACCTTCTTCCATACCAAAAGACCCTTCTAAAACCATACTTTGACATTGAAGCAAGAGTTATAAGAAGAAGAAATCTGTGCGACACATTCGAGCCTGTGTTAAGAGCTAACAGATTAATGATCACGCATTTTAAAAGGTCTCTAGAGAGCATCGGTTTAAAAGGATGTCCGCAAGAAGGTGGAATGGACCCTACAGTTACACGGTGCACACAATTTCTTCACCTTAGGCTACTCAGATGATGCTGCCCTCATGAGTATTGATGCACCACTTCAAGACGCAAGCAATAAGAACTTACCATGACCCCCAACTGATGCACTAGTATCACACACGTTAGACCTGTTAAAATAACACACTTCCAAACGCCGCCATTGAAGATCTATTCTCTCTAAATTTCGCTATTTGTGGGTGGACTTACGAAAATGTATCAAGTTAACTTATACCTACACGAAAGCTTTACCCATTCGGAGAACGTCTATACCCCCTATAGGCGGCTTATTTATATATGCGGTTGCGTTTATATATGTCCCTGATCGAACCGTCTATTCAGCCAAGATTTTATAAACTAGATTGAGCAATGACATTTCCGCAAGTTTAAATTTGGTGATACATGGAACGCCAGAGTTGGCGTTCTTACTACGGAAACACAAATCCCACTGTCTTAAAAGAAAAATAAGCTCCAGCTAGGTCGACTTTCACTTTGTTTTACATGGTTTACTTAGAAGCTGTGCAGGTCGAGAAAGGAAATCGATATGAGAAATTAACGATGACTAGGCAGGCGTCTTTACCACAGCGACAGCGACTCAGGCCAATACGAAGTCTTGTTCGAAATCTAACAAAAACATGAAAAATAACAACATATTAAATACAAAATTAAAACAAAAACAAAAATTATATTTTAAAACAAATCACTAAAAAAAATTAAACAATTAACGATAAAGTTGTTCGCCTCAAATTTCACCTAGTCCCTTCTATGGATTGCTCTTGTTTCAAGTACTAACCAATCATAAGTTGCATTCAATTTCTGACTCAATAACAATGGACCAATTGTATCCAATACCATTTGATGATAAAGATTTATATATTGCTCCTATTCAATAAACAATTTCAATGAAACAGAATTTATTCAGAAAATTTCATAGACAAACCTCCTCCTTTGTCAACAGACTAGTATCAATCATTTTAGTCTGTATAGGGCAAAAGGTAATAGACTTGAAAGTCAGCGCCCCCTGTCCCTTAAATGCTTCTGGCAACGTTGACTTAACCACCTGAACAACATCTTCCAGTCTTATACCAAATTCACCGTCTTGATAGTATCCCGGCTCTGGAAATGTATTTGTTTATCCAGTTTAAGGGAAATTTCATAAGCATATTATATGTATACCGTTCGAAGTAAACATGTTTTCTAAAGCCCCAGGATCCTTTCCTCCAGCAGCTGATAACAAGGGGGGATATTCATGGACATTCAGGTATGCCCCAACTCCATGGCCCGTGCCGTGACCATAGTCCAATCCAACTTGCCATAAATGTCTTCTTGCAACGTAATCGAAATATGCTAGCTAAAAACGTGGAATAAAACTAGAGTTAAGGATTTCGCTTTTCATAGTGCGATTGGTTTTGTGTATATGTATGTATTCAATAAATGTACATCCGCACACACAAACAAAAAATAAGAATAAAATTCACCGAAGTGTTTACTGGAAAGATGGATGTTACTAGCCCTATGAAGCCCTTCAGGACACGAGTAAAGCATTCCTTTTCATAGTTGGTCGGTTCTCCGAAGTGCATTGTTCGTGTTATGTCTGTGGTTCCATCTCTTTTTTGGGGAAGGATAGAATATGGTTAGGTTTTTTGTAGCTGTTTGTATTTTTTGATTATACCCACAAGTATTGTCCACCCGAATCGACCAAGTAAATTTCATCCCGTGTGATTTGTTTGTTGGTATCCTCCATTGGATTGTAGTGAACGATGGCAGCATTTGAGCCCACAGCGCTTGTTGCACTGAAGCTTAATCCTTTGAAATTTTCTTGTTGACTGGAGACAGAGAGAGGGAAAGTTTTAACAAAAACTGCTTTGTTTTAATTTATGTATATTATAGTATATGAAATGTTCTTAAATTATGAATATAGTAGCTAGGGGTTGACGATAGGATCGAGTACCAGGGGCAAGGGGTGCATTGCATAAAGTAACAAAGCGGCCAGCTGTAGTAGTCCTTCTCAGCTGAACCAAGACAAATTTTACGAAAGCCTGAATCACATAGCTTCGTTCGCTTTCGTTCTTTCAGTCTGCGAGTTCAATGCTGTACGCTCTATATTATGAAAGAGTCCCCATCAGGATGAAGGAAGATCGGAGAAGAATGAAAACGAACGAAAGCGAGAGATTTGAGAAATTTTGAAAAAGACAATCGAACGGAAAGGAACAGCAAACAAAGATGTATACAAGCGTGGTTGATTTCAAATCCGCGAAGTACCGTAATTGGTGTTAGAGGAGTTGATGTGTAAGAGAGCTGGCCCTTTCAAATTATAACTGCTCTCTCTAAACGATGCAAGGCGACTTAGAAAGCCTGAGTCGACTCTTCCAGTAAGGAGTTGATGAATGAAAACAACATCGGCAACCTCACAACGCTTAAGTTGAAAGGAAACATGCATTGGCAGAAATTGCATAAAAGCAAACATGCGAAGCAAATGTGCGCAAGTTTTGCAAGTTTTTCGATAGCCCAGCGAACAACTTTCAAAGAAGATCTAATGTCTAATATCAAAGTATTGATTGACACCAATATATATCTAATATTAAAGTATTGGAAGCACCTTTAATCCCAAGCAAGATAATTCAGTGCGAATCAAATGGACCTACGTTGAACCGATAAAATTCTTCCAACTTACAAAGAGCAGTAAGGATACCATACCTGGGACGCATATTCAAGTAATGATTTGACAAGAGAAATGTATAGGTGTTTAGTGATCAAGGTGTTGTTAAATTTTTTGGACCACCTTTTTATAAATTCCAGGACTAAACTGCCGTTTGAAGAAATATAAAATTCACCTAACTGTCAAATCTAACCCCGAGATTTTTAACATACTTTACACAATGGTCACCAGGCACACCAATAGTAAAAGGTGTTACGGACAACTTGCAAAAGTTTTCAATCCTCAATACTTTATATGACATAAATCAACAATCACAGTGTTTTAGCAAGGGAACAATGCCATAAATTGATAGAATGAAGAGGAGAGGTCCAAGATGACTGCCTTGAGGGACACTGGATGACGCCTCTATGGTTGCAGATTTGGATTCACGGAAAAGAGCTTAGCAGGTCCTGTCAGCTAAGTCAGGCATATTGACTGAACCAGTAAAAAATATAAGATCCAACTGCCTCTCTTATACATTAGTAATATAAGGAACTTACGTTTGACTCTAATCTCTCACATAAAAAAATAGCATACGAAAGCCCGATCATAACTTCTAGGCGGTGGCCTACTGGATAGGTTAATATTATCAAGCTAGGGCATTCCAATTAAGGTTAGACTGAGTTATTAGCCTCATCAATCGTTAAAAGTGTTCTGAGAATTGCGAATATCTACCAGAATAAACGACGACGACCATGGCGACAAAAAGCCTACACGACTTGAAAATTAGCTCTAGCTTATAGCAATTAGGCGGTAACCCATCTAAGTACTATTTGCCACGTACAGGTTAGAGGAATGCCATTGACAAGGAATATTGTCTTGCAAAAACCTATGACATTCAATTAGAGTTATTACAAAATCGTCGATAATCGGATGAAACTAACAAATATTTTTCGAGGTAGACTGCTGATTCCACCTTAAGCAGAAGTCGTTCAGTTTGAAAAGTTCGATGATGGATGTGCGCAGGCGACTGAACGTAAGATGGCTGCATACGTACGGAACAATATAGCAAACTTATATAACACAGGCAAGCGAAGAAAATACGAGGAGGTCAGAACAAAAGAAAAAAGTAGCCACGTTTGTGAATAATTATAACATCAAAGAGATGTCGCACCACGCAAGTAAGTTGGATTTGTTTCATGCAAAAAAGGGTGTTATCTGATCGGCGATTCTCATTTTGTTTTGGAAGTGCACGTTCATGAGCAACTAAGCACCAAGCTATCAGTGGAACTGGAGGCGCTCCCAATTCCAGATGAATCATTACATAAAACGGCCGGCTCGGACATACTGTGCGAACCTCAGAAGATTGAATACTAACTAGGCCGAATTTCCAATGGCAGACCAACAGAAAAAAGAAGCTTAGGATGATTGCTAAATGGATGATGTGCTAAAAGATATATGTACGAAAAACTCGCCTGACAAATTGCAAAGATGACCTAACGAAACGGGGACGCTATTAGAAGGAAAGATTTCAAGATTACCGGGTGGTAGAAGGGCTGTAACTTGTGACATTTAAAAAGAATAAGAATGCGCCATAAATTACCTTCTATATTCCTTTAACTTCTCTGCCCCAGAAATTTCAGTAATTGCCATATCATCAATATTCTCCTCTAACCAATGAAGATAACGTATAACAGCTAGTCCATCACGAATATGTGCATTTCGTAAATTTACCGCTTCAACGGGATTCTTAATCACTTTAATTTTTGCAATAACACTTGAACCAGTCGTTTGCAATCGCTTATCTTCTGGTATAGCCTCGTATATAGCTTGACTAGCACTACTTGATATGGCAATTTTTGAATCTGTTGTACTATCCTGAAAAAAAAAATAGTTAACACACAACTCCAAAGTAAAGTAAAATTATTATATTTTACCAACACCAATTTGTTTAAGTCTTCCAAAATCTCATCATAGTCTCGAATTTCGAAATCGACATTTTCTCTTTTTAAATGATTTCGAATTTCATCAGTAATTTTTGTTTTCTTAACGAAAAATATGATTTTTCCGTTTGATAATATTAAGTAGCTGAAGAATACCGGATTATATTCAATATCTGATCCTCGAAGATTTAGAAGCCCTGAAAGTTGAATTAGTTTATTTTATTGGTTTGCAATATGATGCTATTGAAACAAACATGCAACTTCATCTAAGGCAGTGACAATCAATGAGCCCGCATTCAGCTGTTTTAATTTTTCCTCAACTTCAGCGATTTTTTCTCCAGCGGTTTTGCCTGAAATAAAAATTATGATTTGTATTATAGTTATATAGGAGCTGTAGTCTAGTATAACGGCTCTTAAAACTCGTTTTTTTTTGTTCAATAGCAACTTGATCTGGACAAAACTGAATCGGTTTCACTTTTTGAAGAGCTTGAAGGCTCTCGGAGAAGAAGGCAAAGAAAATACTGACTGCGCAAGGCAGTTCCGCAGTCGAATCTTATGACTTACATAAGTGTGTAGAAAAAGAAGACTACAGGCTATGACAAATAACTAGCACACCGGTATAGATCTAGTGTAATAACGTTATTTTTGACCGGTTATGTCCTTTGCCGAGTCACAAAAAATCAGTTTTCAGCAGTTCTGTAGAACATAATCCACTTAGAGTCTATCTTGGAGAGCCTTGGAGAAATCTAGTGCAACTAGGCCAGACTCACTAAAGCGGTGATTACTGTGGTTGAGGTTGAGCTGCAGTCTTAGACACCCAAGTAGCCTAAGTAGATCTGTTTTGCTTGTCGTCTTATATTTGGTTTTATTGTATAAGAGAGCAGCACTCGTCAATAAAAGCTAATCAAAGTAGTTGTGCATATTTTGACAGACACTCACCATAGTTTCAGCCATTTTGGACACGCAGTTGCTATTTGACAGTCATTTGAGTGAGTCGATGTGAGTGTTTTTGTCAAGGTCTCGACATTGAAAGTAGGCCTAAAAAAAGTTTTTGGGGAAAAATTTTTGCTGAGAAAGCATCTGAAGGAGAAAAGGTTGGATAGATAGAGAAAAACTAACCCTGAGTATCGACAGTTTCTGTACCGGGTGTTAACATATCCATAGACGAATTTCCGCGTGTCGGCCCATATCCCGATTTTCTGAAGGTAGCCGAAATCAAGACAACAAGCACCCATTCTGGTGTGGATGTAGAAAGGACTCCGTGAAATGGAGGTCTAGCATGTGTGAAGGAAAACGTCGTGGTACCAGGACGGGTTTTTTTCCAGACCTTTTTTCAGGTTTTTTTGCATTCCCAAAATACACTGTTGATTTTCACACTTTACTGGCTAACGCTCATTAACACAACTCAAGTAGTTGGTTGCAAAATGATATCTCCGGAGTCTCAAACTCCCACGAGGTCGAAGCCAACAGAGATACTAGTAAATCGGGTTCGGATCTGTTTCCTTCTATCACGTCCCCCTTGCAAATAAATGGATCGGTTATGGACAGCGGCGCCGGACGGGGGGAAATCCACACGCAAAATATTTCATGTACACCTAATAGTCCAGAACGTTGCAGGGCCGTCTCAGTCACTGGCGACTAAGGAACCTGGTCGAAGGGCCGCATACAAGAAAGGCTTTTCATATGAAAACTAAATACATATATTATATTAGAACTATTAAAAACTTATGACTGTATAGATTAAGCTATAACCCCATCCAACCATTATTTAAAAAGAGAATCCCTGCCGAAAGAGGGTTTTCTGCGTAGATTACCCATGAGGACCCCACGTAGCAAATGAGGGGCATACCGAAAGAAGGTTTTCTCCTTAGTTTCCTCATGAACACTACACGAAAAAATCAGTTTTACTGAAGTGAAGTATGACTTATCAATTTCTTAACAGCTTTACAAATGAAATGGGACAATCCCAGCCTTACTTTAAAGAAATACCCTAAATTTAGTTTTACTCATATACAGCTTTAGTTTTTGTCGTTGTATTGCTTCACATTTTAGGCAATTATGTTGATAACAGTGAAGGATGCCATTTAGCATACTCAGTAGACCGTTTCTGGTTCGATTGCAAAGGTCGAGCAGCATTGGACGTTATTAGTACTCAGTTGGGGACCGAATTGGTAAAACGAAACTCGCATTTAAAAATAACACCGGCACAGTTATTACTTACATATCCACTACGAAATTCTCAAATTTTTACTCGGCATCGGGTTTAGATGCCCTGTGTGGCACCTTTAGGGAAATGCACACGGATCCACATGAGCCAGTGGGGCTACGCTCATAAGGCCCCTATCTACAAATGCTTGGGGACTGATGCTGCTTACGGATGCTAGCGTCTTGTACCCTTCTTGCGGCATTTAACAAACATTCGACAAGTTTATTAAATCAATTTAGGGCAGACCCATACATGTTTTTGGTTTAATATTTTTTTACTTTATTTGTGTTTTAACAGTTTGTTTATTCTTTCTTAGCACAGACAATAAGACACAGACAATAAAATAAATTAATTAAAAAAAAACAAATAAAACGTTGCATCTGGCAATGCTTTACTTTGTCTGATTACACAGAAGCACAGAAGCATATCATATTCAGTTTAGTTCAGAAAAAGCTTTTGAATTGCGCGGACAGTCGTATTGTTTTCTCGTATGGCTGTTGTCTTGTAATAAAGAAAATAAAGGCTTAAACAGAGTTTCGCGACACCACAAGTCGTTGGAGTTCAAGAAAGTGACGTTTCAGTCAAATCACGACTTTAAGTATAGTTAAGGGACTTAAACTGAACTTATCATTACCACCCTAAGCCTGTGTGCTGAAAGTCGTAATTCCACTGAAACGACAACTTCTTAACTCAAACAACTTGTCACGAAACATGATTCGACTTTCAGCACGGAGGTCAATGTTTGGCGAAAATCATAATCACAAAATGACCAACAGAATAATAGTAACCACTCTAAACCGGTTTTGATTGTTTCGTAAATCTTGCAGCGTTTTGGTATTAAACCTCCAACGACACAATGTGCGATGCGAATAATCACAATTCAACGGAAAATAGACAATTGATTCACTTTCTTCGAACTGTAATTTTATTTTCATTTAGGCTGGAATTCATTAGATTTTTCTCCACATCTGAACCATAGCTCACTTATTTGGACCAAAACTATCCTATCTTTTGATCTGGAACCAATCATACATATTCCCAAATTTTCATTTAAATCGGTTGAGCGGTTTCGGAGATTAGCGTGTACAAACATCGTGACATGTAATTTTATATATATTAAGATTATGTTAAAGTTTAAACCAAAATAAATAGAAATAAATATCTTAAGTATTTTTACCTGAATATTTTAAATCCAAAACTTCAATTGGATTTCCGCTCATTGGTGGTCGATCATCCCAAATGAGATCCACTAAGTTTTCCTTCACACTAACAACACTATGTCCGCTCTTATTTAATTTTGTATTAAAACTAGTAAAAGTACTTGATCCAATAATGAAAGGATCTACACCAACTTTCGATTCAACAGGTAAATTATCCAATAACCACTCATCAATGGTCGGAACATCCTTGTTACCTGAAATAATGTATTATAAGCTATAGAATAACTTTCTTTTCATTAAAAAATAAAAATTATATGTATGTGCTTTAAATTCTACCCCTTTTCATTAGTATCCAACAATCCAAATTAATCTCGTGTTCTGCCTGAAGATGATACCGCGAGTCAGTCCATAAAGCTGCTTCATTTTCGGTTATTACTAAAAAACCTGCCGAGCCACGAAATCCAGATAAAAATGTAATCCTTTTATCACGCTCACTAATATATTCACTCTATGGGGCGAGTGATAAAATATAATTTTATGTATAAAAGAAAAATTTAAAAAAAAAAAGGAAAATTAAATAAAATTTTAATCCCTTTTATTACCTGATGAGCATCATTCATGGGCACAAAGTATGCTTGGATTGGTGTTGGTTGAATATTTTTCATTAAATTTCTAATGGATTTAAGCTTCTCATAGTCGTCGCCATGGCATTCTGGCTTCCCAACTTTATCGCTTATTACACTAAAAAGAAAATAATTGGGGTGTTTTTTGTTTTAGCTTCAAGTGTTTTGCATAAACATGAATAATTTTTGATAATTTAATGCACTAATTGTGGAAATTTGGAATTTCAAAAGTACTCGTAGGATTAAAACAAGAGAAATGAAATATTTACAAGTAAAATTATTTAGCAGAAAGTTTGTGGTATTTCCCAATAGATGGGGTCTATTTTAAATAAGTCAGTTACCCCGTTTATGACTACTTTCAACTCAGGTTCAACCGGGTTCAACCCAGTCATAAACGGGTGTCGACACCGAGTTGAAAGTGGGTCCACTTAACCCAAAACAGCTCTGGAGGGGTTTGGGTCGAGGTGACTGATACCAAATTTGATGCAAGTGAAGAGGAAACCTGTATGGAGGTGTCAGTGTAGTACGAAGAGCAAATTAAAAGGTTCCCAATCAGATCATCGGACATAACGGAAAGCTCAACTTCCAGAAACCATCGTTTACGATAATGGACCACAATTCACCTCAACTAGATTTACAGATTTCTGTAAACAACACGCACAGCGCCCTTCCATCGTGCATCCAAAGGAGGATTCGCACGTTCAAATTACAACTTAAGAAAATCATGGAAGAATCTCTAGAGAAGCAGATAACTGTTTCCCGATATTTATCATCCTACCGTGTGAAGCCAAATCCCCAATCTGAAAAGTCTCCTGCAGAGCTACTGCACGGTTGACAGCATCGCAGCCTGCGATCACAACTTCTGCCGCAGTACCCTATCCAAAAGACATCACCGAGAAGGCAGCTCGAAGTTTTCCAGAACCAATAACCAGTCTACGCTAGAAGTTTTGGCAGAGTTCCTCGTTGGCTGGAAGCCATTGGCCCCTGTGCTGAATGTCGAGTCGTGATTTGTGACAAGTTTTTTAAGTTGAAGAAAGTGACGTTTTAATCGATTTACGATTTTCAGCATAGTGGCCTAGAGTGGAAGTGCTAAGTGCGAGTTTAGCCCCCTATGCTGAAAGTCGCAATTCGTCTGAAACGCCACTTTCTTCAACTCAAAAAACTTGTCACAAATCACGACTCGACATTCAGCACAGGGCCTATTATAACCAAACGGATCGGATCCAACATGTGCGAAGTTCACACGAAACGTGGGCTGCGGAGACAACATTTGAATCAGCTCATCAGCAGGCAAGTAATTCAAATACCCTTTTTTTTCTATTTCTTGTTGAGGGGCGCCTTGGCGGGCACTGCGACCTATTTTGTTTGGTCTATTATGCCATCCCCGTTTTTAAAAACCATCAAGGTTAAGACTTCTAAGATAGCATAAAACTGATTTAGGGTTTCTGTCCCAAATCTCCCTGGGAGTAGGGAAGTCACGATGGAGGAGGCTCAGTCTCTTCCTCGCTGTAGCCTCACAGTCTAACAGCAAGGGCTCCGCAGTTTCGGGAGCTGCCCCGCAGAACCGACAGCCAGAATCGGCCACCAGACCTATTTTGTTTATATGATAGTTAATCCAACAGTGGCCCGTCAGGAGCTCTGTTATTATTTTTAGCTCCCACCTCTTGAGATTTAAAAGTTTTCCCACTTTAGCTTTATCGATTTGGATGAATCTTTTAGCTTGACGAGCACCCTGGCTCCTTATCCAGCTATGAAGTGATGAGTTTGCGCCTACTCTAGCCAGGCTGTCGGCAATTTCATTACCGTAACCCGGAATCCACATCATCGTGACACGGTTATTCCTGCTGAGGAATTTCAAAGATTGGAGACAATCCACGACAATCTTTGATAACACCCTGTGAGATTTAATGGCCAGCAGTGCAGCCGCTAATCATTATGACGACACCGTCTCCATAGGCGTGTGCTTTAAAGCCCCGGCTATTCAGGTCGGCAAGAAGCTCGTCGATCACGTTTGACCTAAGGAGGGGTGATAGGACGCCCGCTTGAGGACAGCCTTTAGCAGGCATTACCGTAATGGATTCACCATTCATCTAAGCAGTAATCAATCTGCTGCTGAGAAGCGACGAGATCCATCTCGCAGTGAGGGGATGAATGCCTTTTTGACCGCCGCTTCATTGATTGCGTCGAAGGTAACATTGTCAAAAGCACCCTACTAGAACCTTCTCCATCGTTTTCAGGAGGAAGCACAAGGGGCTGATGGGTCGATAGGATTTTGCTTCTCTAAATGATTTTCTCTCCGTTAAAGACTACTCTAGCTTCTCTCCAACAGGGGGCCTCCAGGGGGCCTCGGTAGTCTAGGGGTAAGGCGCCTGACTACTATCCCAGAGGTCCCGGGTTCGAATCCCGGCCAGCCCCACGGTCCTTCGCCTTTTCCATTTCCCACCCACATAACTTTCCTTCTATCTTCTCCCCTCTTTACATTCCTGATTCCTCCTGTCATAGCCTTCGCTAGTCCTTTCCCGTTCCACCAAGCGCATGTCATCGGTTGGCTGATGAGATTCAACTCGTTTCAGGAGGCATAACACTCCAGCGAGTTGTTTCTCAAAATGCCCCGATGCCAGAGTCTCGAAATGGTTGGAAGTAGGTGGAATAAAAATATCGCGGCTAGGTTGTGCAGCTCCTTCCTACTTCTCTCTATCTTTCTACTCTATCTTCCGGCTAGAGCTGCTGTTCGAACTCTATTCGAAAAAAAATAGATTGTCGAACAGTACAAAGGTATTTTCCCTAAGCCTCTAGTCTAGCACATAAAAAAAAATACCTCTAAATATGGCCCAGCACAAAGCTACCCCGACATATAGTGGTAGAAGGATTGGTAAGATCTTTTCCAAGCCTCTCTGAAGGAAAGCAAGGAAGATATGGTCCTTTCCAACACCCTTAAGAGGCCTGAAGGTGCCAATGGCCCACTCAATCTCATCCGCAGTGAAAATCGTGTTTGCCAGGTCTTTTTCCTATTTAGACCAGCGCTTTTGAAAAGCCAAAAACTAGAAAAATTCTTAGCAGTATATGGATGGCGGGAAAATTTAGTAGAAATGATACTTAAACAAGGAAAAATCGAGAGCACCGCAGCAGACGACCGGAAGGGGCCCGGGGGTGCCAAAATGCTGGTTTTGCGGGGTTAATCGTGTTTTTTTGCGATTTCTGAGAAAAGTAGACCTCTTATCGAAAAACGTTTAATGTAAAAGTTGTAGATAATTAAGAAATCTAGAGCTTTTATTCAAACCATTTTTCGACATAACCTCAAAAAATGGAGAAAAACGTCAAGAACCGAGTTTGAGGAAAATGTAGATTTTCAAGTTTCGAAAAGGCCTAATTTTTTTCAAAGCGATTGGTTGTTTAGTTTTGTTTTTTGGCCTCATTTTCAATCAAAAAAGTTGGCGAACAAAATTTTGATTTTTAATAAGCCGCGTCTCCACCAACCGAACATGTTCGCCGAACAGTGTTCGGCAGACATTTGTGATGTCCGCCGAACATTGTTCGATGTTGTAGCGAACATTGATTTGTTCGCCGCTATTGAGCTATTGAAAATGTTCGCCGAACATGTTTGGAAACCAAATGTGGAATGTTTGTCCGTTTTTATGTTCGCGAACACTGTTCGGCAAACATGTTCGGTTGGTGGAGACGCGGCTATATTTTGAAGACGGATTTTTTTTCGCTGAATACTCTACTTTTAGATGGCGTAAAAAAATGATAGTGTCACAATGAAAAAACATCGTTAAAAAACCGAAAAACCAAAAAAACCCATTTCAAATGTCGAAAAACTCGGTTTTTGACGTTTTTTTCCATTTTTTGAGGTTATTTCGAAAAATGGTTTGAATGAAAGCTCTAGATTTCTTAATTATCTACAACTTTTACATTAAATGTTTTTCGATAAGAGGTCTACTTTTCTCAGAAATCGCAAAAAAACACGATTAACCCCCCAAAACCCACATCTGCTGCGGTGCTCTCGATTTTTCCTAGTTTAAGTATCATTTCTACTAAATTTTCCCGCCCTCCATATACTGCTAAGAATTTTTTTTTTTTCTTAAAATTTATCGGCACTGGTCTAATTGTAGGACCGGTGGGCAAATATTACCTCCGATCCAATATTGGTTCTACGGCCAATCCAGGGTCATTTACCTGAAATCCTGAGAAATGAATGCTCATTAATAGCTTCATGGTATCGCTTGCGACTTCCGTAAAGGACCCTTCAGGAGTTTTAAGACGGCCAATCCCATTGGGGTGATCCTGACAAGGACCATAACGTTGTTTTGTACACAGACGGATCTAAGTCGAGTGTAGAGTAGAGGCTGGAGTGTTTTCCCCGTCAATTAACTTGCAAAAAAGTTTCCCCCTGCCTAATGTCGCCAGCGTTTTCCAGGCAGAGCTTTTGGCAATTTTGCATGCCTGCCTATCAATGCAGTCAAATCTAGGGAGCCAGTGTAACACGACCGAAAACTGCCTTCAGTGCATGAGCCATGGTATTTTGTGAAAGAGGCACACTTAGCGGGCCAATGAGCTACATGAGGCTGGCGAGTCGCAGTCTGTCGACCACTGGTATAGACAATTAATATTTTTGACAAAAAATTCTCATGAGTGATGAGGCGCACTTCGACTTAACTTGCTTTGTTATTACAAATCTTTAATTGATACACTAACGGCCATTACACCCTCGTAGAGTAACTCACTGCCGCATTTGGGCCAGAGGTTTTATAGGGATGATCTTCGACGATACTAGAGACAATGATGCAACGTGAAATGAAGTAGTGGTGTTGCCTTGCCAATTTTTACCCAGGAATTACGCCATACTATGGGTTCTTTGGTAAAACTCACGGGTTTGGTGCGGTCTTCGATCTCTGTACTGTGCTAGTCCATCATCGAGAGAAGTGAGCTTAATACTTTGGTTGAGATGTTTTTAGGTACCCAAGACGGTTTCCAGTAGACCTTTTCGGTCTGAAGCTATTCTGCTTATGGTTTTTGTTTGGGCTAGAGATATTCCTTGAAGTTTGCAATGCTCCACTGTGGTATCACTGCAGAATTGAGCAATTGGAAGTCGCAATTATGCATTTTGGAACTCACCCATTTTATAAATGATTGTTTCTATGGTGAATAAATGTAATTGTTATTGCACCGTAGTTAGAGGGGTACTTTGAGCAACCTATTTTCGGTATGAGTTGAACATTAAGTAATCTGGATAGACTCAGGAGGAATATGAAAGGGCAAAGTGTTTGTGCAGAGTGCCTATGGCCCCTGTGCTGAATGTCGTCATGATTTCTGACAAGTTTTTTGAGTTGACGAAAGTGGCGTTCCAGACGAATTGCGACTTTCAGCATAGAGGGCTAAACTGGCACTTAGCACTTCCACTATAGGCCACTATGCTGAAAATCGTAATTCGATTAAAACGTCACTTTCTTCAACTCAAAAAACTTGTCACAAATCACGAGTCGACATTCAGCACAGGGGTATAGCCAAAGCTGAGTCACATGGGGGTATATTATTAGAGCCAGTGGATTTATTGGCATCAAGGTCTTTGAGGTGTGTTTCGCAGTATCAAATATAGTATATAGTATGTGTAAGCTTTTAGTGCTCGTTTCTTCTATTGCCAGGCGACATTCTTCAGCGTACTATTCCTCTTTTCATAGTTTGTCTGTGGTCCTCACAGTGTTCTCTTTGAAGTTGTTCCACATACGGTTAATATCTTCGCTCTGTTGCAAAACTAGTCTCTGAAAGTTTTCTTAAGCCATTATGATATCCGTTAAGTATCCTTTGCTCTTTCACCTTCATCCCTTCTACACTTAAACCCTATTGTACATAATTAATTCAGTTAAATATATTAGTTTATATAACAGACAATACAAATTATTTTAAAATTCTGCCTTTATTAAGCTCAAAAATTCTCTTCACCAGGGTACAATTTTCGCTCACCAATTTCCTTCATTATGGGCCCAGCTTTAACTAAGGATTATGTGGGATGGGGGACAAGTTATAGCATAACTAACATACACCTATCAAGCTTTCCTACTAATTAAAATTGTTGATGTAGACATAAAACAGATTTAATAATTTCTGCGCGTATCTACAGGAAAGCTTCCCCATGTGACATAACACCACCTTTGTGGCTCGGCTCTGTGACTTATTAATAGAAAATCTCGAACTGCTGCTGCTGGAAATTGAATGAGAATTATGTAGGCATGATACGAGTGCATTTTATTGAAACAGCTTCCTTTCTACATAACCGGAACCGGGCTAAAGTTGTAGCTTTAATAACATTCCTGTTTAGCATCATAGTTGTAGCTAAAGTCATCTCATCAAAAATATTGTGGGTGGGATCTTCATGGAAATTTTTTTAATGTATCATGAAACTGCATTTGTTTTCAATGATTAAAAATCTGATTTCTACGGAAATGTAAGGCTTTGACGATATACTCGTATGTATGTAGGACTTTTACTTTTTTTTGGGGAAAAAACTGTTTGAGCTACCAGGTATTAAAAAAAATCGAAGCACTTACTAGAAATTCAATTTTAACCCAATATTGCATATTCGCGAATTCTCTTCAATCAAAGTGAGCCTCTGTGACTCGGTCGGTGGGTTGTACATAGTACGAGTACTAGTCAAGATTATTACTGAAAAAAAAAATTGTTTTGTGGAAAAAGATAGCAAAATTCGTTTGGAATTGTGTTTTTAGTTTGCCTCAATATTAATTTTGATGAAATACCTTCGGTGTACAAGTTTGGTATATTGATGTATGTTTGTGCTAGCACAACGCTGGTATTTAGATAGGTTTTTCTACTATCTACTAGTTTTGGCTCATACCATGTATTAAAATCGCAATTACTTACAAACTCGATCTGGAATAGTATGCCTACAAAATTTAATTTTAGATCCTATACCAACACAACACTTTTCCTTTCTTTAAAGGGCCGTCTTAGCGCGTACTGCGATATTTTTTATCTATTGTACGAAACTTACGAGGTTAAGGCTTTTGATATAGCCTAAAATTGATTTAGGATTCATATCTCAAAACCCGTTGTAGCTCTACAATGGCACAGTAAGTACTCTGCTAGGGGCTGAGCCCCTAATATCACCACACCAATCCTTAAAGAAGTTACCCCCAGCCAAAAAAGGCTCCAAAAAGGGGAGGGAAATAACCCCTTCAGGAAATGAGTACTGCTTCCAATATGAAGCTTGTCCAGATAAACCTTCATCGCCTTGGCCTCTGCAATACTTGAAAAAAGGTTTATCTCGGGTAATTTAGAGCCATTGGTGTACCGAGGTGAAATGTGTGGCCTCGGTACTTATACAGGCAGGTTGATCTACACCGACCATGACGGCCCTAGAGCAGCACTGCTTACGGGGAAAAGGTTAACTACCTTCCTCTTTCACAGTTCGTATCCAGAGATCTGGAAGAGCCGGAGGTAGTGCTATCCGGAAACGTAAGCCTGCTTCCCTGGAGAAAAGCCTTCCCCATCGCATTAATTGTCAGGAGACTTATGGAGGTCTGCGCTAGGAGGAACATTCAGCTAGTGATTGCCACCTTGTATATAAACGCACCAATGCTAATTCTATAGGCGAATACGTCCTTGATTTCATTACTATCTACAATTTACAGGTTATAAACAAGGGGCACGAATCAACCTATCTAATGTGACTAGGCAAGTGGTGATTGACTTGACTTTTGCCAGACATTCGTCAGTTCAAGAATTCTGAACTGCGGCGTCTCAAGTGAGCCGTCAGTGTCTGATCATAGACACAAAAGGTTTAACTTGAGAGCTTCTGCAATATCCTCGAAAGCATTTAGAATTCCCTGTTATGTTTTATGTTGGCCTTGTGAGTTTTTTCCTTTTGGCCATTATTTGTAGGCGCTGAGCTACATATCTTCCCGGGATCTCTTCCTTTTATTCCGGAAGGTTACCGCTCCTGCTGTCCTTGCGCTCTGGAGCGCTTTCAACTCCTCAACGTTTCTGTTTTTGTTTTTCTCCGAGATGGTTCCGGTGGCGATTATACCTTCCCTGCGAATGGACGTTCGTGATCTCTGTTTCTGAGATGTGCCATTGCCACTGTGGCTGGTGACTCTCTTGGCACTTCTGTGGTTATGTTGCCTGGCTTTGAAGTACTGGGGTTGATACTCGCAAAGTCAGAGCTGGCGATTGCTCCACTCCCCCGCTAGATATTATCCGAAAAAACCTTTGAGCAATAGTTCTTATACACTGCTGATCATGGTCAAATTGGAAAATGGAAAAATTAGAAAAAAAAACGATCCCGAGTAATCCGCATCAATCTAGCACTAGAATCAAAAATATAAAGACCAAGAATAAGAAAGAATTTTCAATTTAGAAGATTAGTGCACAAAGGTTGGACTGTCGACATTTCAAATATAGTATTAAATGTGGAAGAACACGCTCTAGTTGCAAAAGAATGAAAAATGCCTAGACCAGTGATTCCCAAAGTGGGTTCCGCGGAACCTTACGGTTCCACGAAAAAAATTTAGGGTTCCGTGTCACCAGCGCAAATACATTCGCAGACTTACTCGCGCTGCGCCAGCCGTTTAACGCGTTCTTGCTAATCAGAAAGTGCGAGTGGCCCTTCTTTCTTGAAATTTGGCCTACGTCACGCCGCGTAACATTTTGGCGGCCATTCCATATTCCCATGTCGAGGGGGTTGTGAAGGAAATGGTAATCCGCCCTCTTGAGATGGCTGCCATGGGCCAAACGATATATTGAGTATACTATATTGCTTATGGTGTTCTACTTATCATAACCTTTCATTTGATACCCATGTCGAAGGGGTTGTGAAGAATATTTCAATCCGCCCTCCTGAGACTGCCGCCATGTATCTAAAGGTATATTGAGTATACCATATTGCATTGCCATCGGAGCTAAAGCTGTGTGCAAAATTTCAGCATGATAGGATATCCGGAAGTATTTGAAAAATCGATTGCAATATTTGTTCCGTGAAGAAAACAGTAATCCGTCTTCCTGAGACGGCCGCCATGGATCTAACGGTATATTGAGTATATCATATTGCATTGTCATCGGAGCTGAAGTTGTGTGCGAAATTTCAGGGTGATCGGAAGTATATTCAAAAAATCGATTGCAAGATATGTACCGGACAAACAGACAGACAAGAAAGCGAGCTAATAAAAACGTTTTAAAATATATTAAAGGATAAATATCTTTGGGTTCCGCCAAATTGTAGAAAGGTTCCGTACGAAATAAAGTTTGGGAACCACTGGCCTAGATTAACAACTTAAAAATCGCAGGACTTACATACGTTTACTTTAGTGTGATTAAAAACTTGCTTCAAATTAGTGCGAGGCAGGCCTTACTCCAATAATGGACTACTGGTAAAAAAGAAAAAATATAAAACGCATATTGACTTTTTCGAATAAATCTCACCACAAACCCCTCAAAGTAGTCGGAACTTTTTACAATAATCATGGGTAAATACTTTTCATATCTTATCAAAATACTACAGAGTGAAATGTAATAAAATGTTTAATAAATCGTTTCAGGTTTAAAATAATTTGTTTTGCTTTCACCGCATTATCACATAGTCATCCTTGAAAAGGCACTTCAATGGTCAATGGTTTATATTAGTGGTTACACCAGATAAAGATAACAAATTTTAGAATGATTAATTTCATTGATAAAAATATTAACATGTATTGTAGATTAATATGAAGTATGTATTTAGCTCAAATGACTGAAGCTCGATTTACTAGAAACTGGACGTCTCTGCATACATATGCATGCGTATGTAAGAAATTGTCCTTTTTTTCATTCTATAGAAGTACAGGAAAGAAATTAATAAGAAATACTTGAACTCAGAGGTAATCCTCTTTGTACTGTTCGACGGTTCTATCCTTGAGTGCACTATCGGCATGCTCTGAAAAACGTCGACAAGCGGCTTAATTCCACCCGCTTCCATTGAAAACTTCCGGCAACAAAACGCTGCCTTCGGGGAGATGCCTTCCTCTGTTATTATACTTACAGGAGATGGCAGGTGAATGGGCGGAGCGGAGCGCCACACCAATGCCGCGGAGCGGAATCGACCCACGGACCTTAGGGATAGTTGTGGGTCACTTTAAATCCTAGGGTACAGGAGCTGGTAATAGTCGATCGATAACCAAATATAAAAATACAAGTTTAAAGTTACTTAATATATTATGAGGTTTTTCGCTATACTTCAAGGGACATCATTGTTTTGATGGGTTGTTTAAACGCACAGATCGTCCCCAACAACACTGGCTTTGAACACACAAGTGGGAAGCAAGGCATATGCCAAGGTGCCAATAGTGGGGGTTCATAGGTGGTGGTGGCGGCCAAAGAGGGCTGACGTGACAATCCTGTCGGCAACATCAAGCCATAGGCGCGGGCGGCGGTGGTACGATTAAAACAAGTCCAAAAAGACATGTTTGCCATTAACTTTTAAGAATTACCACATTGAGCAAATTGTCCTGACTGATGGTGCTATATCTGGACTGGCATCCAAGCTTTGCAACCAAACTCTCCTTCATGACTCCTAATGAAAAAAGTGTGTAATCCATCATTTACCTACCTTGGGTCAATAGTAGCAGCCGACAATAGCATAGAACCCATAGAACCAGAAATACGCGCACGACTGCTAAAAGCCAACAAAGCCTACTATAGTCTGTCAAGGCTCTTTAAATCTAAGTATCTAACCATAACGTCTAAACTTTTACTATATAAGACGATGGTCTTACCGGTTCTCATATGTATATGGGCAAAAACGCGAAAAAAGGCATATTTGCACATTCAAAACCCAGCAAAAAAAAGTTTACCGACCGAGTTTCTTGTGGGTTCTCCCCCCATATGGCCCCAAAACAAGCCCGTTTCTGCTACAGGGTTTTACTTTATTGAAGGGGTTACTTTTTATTGAAGATTTCAAGAAAAAGCTGCCACGGAGGGGACCGCCACGGAGGGGACTATTTGACTTAAAATCGCTTTTCTGAGTTCAGGAAGAATCCTGAGTGAATTTCCGCTTACCGGTGACCACAGCTTCTTAGAACAACTTGAACTTTCCACTTCTGACGCGTTTTTTTCGGTTTGAAGTTGAAACCGCGACTGCCAGGGTGGGGACTTGTTTGAATATGCGTTTGCACTTTGAATTTTAGAGCAAGCGAATTTTATAGTTAGGGATTCAAATCGAATGCGCCGAATGGGTTTTCGAATTGTTGCAGGTTCATGAAACATCCCCCGAGCAGAGGGAGCCACAACAGAACATTCGAACGCATGCAGGCTCTAGCGGCACTGCGGTTCGCAATTTTAACGGAAATTTTCGGACAAAATTCGAATACGTGTAAGTTCTGTATTCTGGCGTTCCGGTTTGCGATAAAAGAGAAAAAATCAAAGTTTTAGGCCCCAAAAAACCATTCGTGAACGTCCTATCCCGAATCGCACAAGTTGGTCCATTTAATATGCGCAATTAATCTGGATTTTTGTAGTTGGGACATGCCACGGAGGGGACATTTTGCACAGTTTCTGGGGCCTGCCGGGCTTTATGGCTGGCTGGATAGCCGTTTTTTTTTTTGTAGAAAAATGTTGTCTAGGTCGGTATCCACCGAAAGCATTTTTTTTGGGTACTCATTTCCGACTCTAAAACGGTCATCGGCTCCGGACACGCATTGGCCTTTTTCCGCGTTTTTGCCCATATGCATCCGAAACGTGGGTGGTTAGCAAAAAGCACTCAAACCTCTTGGCCGTGTTCGAGAGGAAAATATTTTTAAGGATTGTTGGCCCCGTATGTGAGGAAGGACGATTACGGAGACTCTTCAATGACGAGATCTACGAGCGCTATCGCGACGTAGATGTTGTGAAGAAAATAAAGCTCGGTAGGCTCCGGTGGGCAGGGCGTCTAGCTCGTATGAGTGAAGATGAGCCTGCTCGGAAAGTTCTCTGCGGTAAGACCCGGCGAGGGAGACCCAACCTCCACTGGAAGGATGGCGTAGACCAGGACGCTCAGAGCTTAGGGATGCCAAATTGGATGATATCGGCTCAGAATCGGTACCGGGGGAGAGCACAGTTGCGGGAGACCAGGGCCGGATCCCGGTTGTAGAGCTGTTAAAGAAGAAGAAGAAGAGTACTGCAGACAGGAAATAGAACAACGATAGGTAGCAACCTAACTATAGATGAACATAAGTTAGAAGTAGTTGTCGTAGTAGTCGCATACTTAGGCTCAACCGTGACGAAGAAAAACGAAGAGCTAGAAGAAATCAGTAGGAGAATTCGGGTGCTGTCAATAATGCACGTTGCCTGCACAATTGACTTCTTTAGCTACAGAGTACAGAGATTTCGAATTGCTAAGTGTACGCAATCATGCGTTTTTGACTAAGTCCTTCTACTCGGAAGCAATACCTTTTTCGTACATCCCAAATTGCTGAAATCTCGAGCAATACATCCGAGTTTAAACTATATAAGACACTAATTCGCCTTGTTACATGCTACCGAAGTGAAACATGGACACAGTTTTTGAGAAGCGTATTGGCGTAATTTGTGCGAAAGGGATATGAAGAATCAGTTATAACAGCGAATTAAATCATATCTATGACGACTTAGTCTTATAACGTCATCGATTTGCTGTCTCTTTTGGTCGGTAAGTGCTTTAGAGCAGATTGCATTATTGATTTAATGCTCCCTCTCAGGGTTGCGTCATCGATTTGTCGCTCGCTGTAAGAGTACATACACCAAGATTTTGTCATCGATTTGAGCAAAAGTGTTCTCAAGAGACGTTCATAATACTCAGTAGACTTCGCTGGGCTGGACACATGCCGGAAGATAGAGCAGCAAAGAAGGTCTCTACTGGTATCAGGCAAGGAGAAAGACCCGTAGGCAAAATAAGGAAAACTACGAACTGCGGCCAGAAATCGAGAAAACTGGAGGAACAGATTAGAGGAGGCCAACCCTCGAGTTTGGCTGTAGCGCCATTTGAAGAAGGAGAAGTTAAGCTGGCTCCACACGATGCTTTGAACACCGTCCAGCGTTGGACGCTTGATAAAGCCGGCTCTACACGATGCGGTGAACACCTTCCAACGTTGGACGCTTGATGGTAGGACGCATCGTGTGGCCGATACTCGAGCTACGAGTGTCCAATGTCAACCGTCCAACGCTCGCGTTTGGACACGTTCGGGCTGTTGTCGGTATTTGGGACAAGTCAAACACTTTTTTTCCCACTCGGCCCCACAGTTGGAAGACATTTGGCACACTGCTACACGATTCGGTCATCAGTTCATTCTGTGATTTGGGTTTTGACAGGTATGTACATATGTTTTTTATTATGTATGAATGTGTATTATTATTAGTTAATAATTGATTATTTATATTATTAATAATTATTATTAAAGAGTAATGACATGACTTGGCGAACGTTTGAATCAATTGCATTGGATCAAACGCTCGCTCCACCGTGTAGCAGGACATTTGCCATACGAATCGTCGAGTCCATTTGACTCAATCATTCGAGCCAACATTAGAATCAAGCGTTCACCGCATCGTGTAGAGCCGGCTTAATAGGACGCATGGTGTGGTGTTGAACTACGACTATCCAATGTCAAGGTCCAATGTGCGAATTTGGACACCTTCGGCCTGATGCCAGTGTTGACTCAATCGTTGGAAGCCAACAATCGAATGGAACTTTCACAGCATCGTGTAGAGCCGGCTTTATTTGGACTAGCTTCTCTCAGGACTACTTTTACACCAGTTCTGATACTAGTCAATTTCCCACTAGCACTAAAACTATTACTATTTTTGAAGTAGTCAGTTTATTAATATTATATTATTTGTTACGTTGAATAATCAGGTTGATGAGTTTGGTGTGATTTTTCTCTTCCAATTTGTTGTTATTATTGTTCATATATTATTAAAATATCCATTCATATTAAAATGAAAATGTCAAACCTGTAACCCAACTAGTTTTGGATTACGACATTGTGCGAAAAAGACTAGGTAGTAAACAGAATTGCCTCATATAAGGTACAACACGTTTTATAACGCAGAATTCCATTCTAAGCAAACTTCCGCAC
Organism: Thereva unica; assembly: GCA_949987705.1. Classification (NCBI taxonomy): domain Eukaryota; kingdom Metazoa; phylum Arthropoda; class Insecta; order Diptera; family Therevidae; genus Thereva; species Thereva unica. The sequence goes on from OX465283.1 coordinate 150,881,198, forward strand.
TATTTTGAGTTTTTTGTTTAAAAAAAAAACTATCCCGTATATTAACGACACTTTGTTAATCTTTGTTTGCACTGCATACTAAAAACATTTATGTTTTTGAACAAAAGTTCTCCTTTAATCAAGAAATTGAATAGGCCTAATTATAGATTTGTACTAATCATTAAGCACCATTACAGCAAACAAATTAAGAACTTCCCTTTTAATTACAAAGGTATCATCACCGGTTACGAAACGGTTCAATTATATTAAACAGCTTGCAGCACAAAAAAACACATAAACATTTCAAAATTCACTTAAAATCACATCAAAAATAATTGAAAAATAAATCATAACGAGACGAGTAAAAATGGGAACTAAAATAGCAAAAATGGCAGTTATATAAAATTGCCAGTAATTGGCCATTAACCAATCGTCAATAAAAGCGAATTGTTTATGCCATCATCACAAAGGAATATAAAACACTAAACTACATAATTGATAGTAATCAATTACCCTCCAGAGCCCCACTTAGCGTTCCCGAGCACTACTCCGATAATCCATAGTAGTTTGATGAAAGTTTCAGCTTTTTGCATATTTAAAAATTGTGTTATGCTAACTGCGAAATCCGCCCACGATCGAACACCACTGATAAGGTCGTCCACACGACGAATGACCAGATCAATTCAGAAGGAACCACATTTTATAAGAGCCGCCAGCGAAAGCTCCCGGCGAAAATCCCGCAGAACTCCACCATAATCCGCACGATAAAAGAAATTGACGGCAAGTGGGTCATAAAGATAAAGAAGAGATCGAATTATGAGGTTGGTAAAAACCGAAAACCTTGGGAAAGAATCCATTAAGGTGAATTAGATTCGCGGATATTTTAGAGAATCGCGCCCAGAGTCAACGCAGTCGCGAATGCCAGCCAGCGAAGCACCCGGCCGCATGCGCTTCCGTATTATTAAGTAAGTTACGCACGTCTGTAATAAGGTTATATTGGCCGGGAACGACCGGGTAGCTTTCCAACGGTCAAGATCAAGATCTGACACAATGTTGTGATGAGTGTGCGATCCCGCGCTGAGGGTGTGTAATTGAATAATGGAGATGTAGATTCTGCTGGCGGGTAATACGCATTTAGCCGAGTTGATAGTATTCCTGATGAGGAGGACGCACACGGGCCACTATATCGCGACATCATCAAGGTAATGTGATTAAGTAACTGATTTATGGCTGAGGAGGGATGACTATTTTGGCTACCGTGTGTAAGAAGGCTGTTGACCTCGGGAGTTCACGGTGCGCACGTGAATTGCGAATTATGAAATGATACGCATGAGGGCGACTGGAAACAAGACTTAAGTGATCAACGCAATGTGGGCGCAAGCTTAGATATGGTATCATGTTTAATAATAGTTGCAGGAAGTGAAGGCAGCTGGTAATAGTCACCCCTATCGCTTTATAATTAAACTGCACCTTGAAGATTGACTTGATCTTTCTACATACTTGAAATGGTTTCTCAGTATGGGCAAATTCTTTACAATAAACAGTACGCTTCACATCGAAATCTCAAGGAGGTTTATCGACTGCTTCCAAAAACTAAGATAAAGATTGGATGATAAAAATAAAAAATCAGAGGTACAAGGTTTTTGCAATAAGGTCAGCAACACCACATGCTACTAGATATATTAGTGCTGTGAATCATATCTTTGTGATCAAGACTTTTGGATCCAAGTTCGTGGCTTGGGGAATACCCCTTCCCATAGTTCTTCATATTATTTTCTATTCATTCTTATAATCCCTGTAGTCTAAGCTTTAAAGTGGACGGCTGCTTCCTTCCCAGAGTTTGTGAGATCGAGTCCCCGCTTTCACTTTTCCCCCTAGTTAACATTCACTCGTTAAAAAAATTGTCCATACAAAATTTATGTGGCCGAACTATCTTGTTTGAAAAATAATCGGGGGCCAGGTCCAGATCGAATACCTAACATCTTTTTGAGTAACTGTGCGTACGCACTCGCTAAACCGCTTCATATTTTATTTAATAAATCTCTTTCCACCGGTGTTTTTCCTGACGCCTGGAAGAAAAGTAGAATCACACCTATTTTTAAGTCAGGTTGCAAAAACGACGTCTCCAACTATCGACCCATTTCCATTATGAATTCATTGCCAAAACTATTTGAAAAATTGGTTACTCCATTGTTATACGCGGCCATTAAACCTAAACGAACAACATGGATTTGTCGATAGTCGATCTACTGTATCAAATCTAGCGTGTATTGAAAACTGTATAGTTAGAGCTTTAGAAGGCAGAGGTCAAATAGATGTTATATACACGGATTTTGCTAAGGCCTTTGACAAAATGCCCCATAATGTACTACAGTCGAAACTCGAAAAACTAGGCGTTGCTGACCCAATCCTTGCATGGATCACTAGCTATCTCAGTAATCGTAAACAACTTGTAAATATTGGTGATTGTAGCTCGCGAGAGTTTGATGTAACGTCAGGTGTGCCTCAGGGCTCACATTTAGGACCTCTACTGTTTATAATTTTTATTAATGATCTTAAATCAGTTTTGAAATTCTCCGAAATTTTGTTATATGCGGACGACGCCAAAATATATTGTGATATCAATTCTTTGAATGATGCAGAAAATTTACAAGTAGATCTTGACGCTGTTTATTCTTGGTGTAATTTAAATCAAATGTTTCTTAACATCTCTAAATGTTCAGTAGTTAGATACACAAACAAAAAACAACCTTTTCTTCTCGATTACAAATTGAATAATTATGTTCTCGCGGTGAATGAGGAAATCAAGGATTTGGGAGTTACTTTTTCGAGTAATGGGTCTTTCAAACCGCATATTGAAAAACCTAAAAACAAGGCTTTGAGAGTTTTAGGTTTCATTAATAGAAACACCCAAATTTATAAGTATCCACCAACATATCTTCTACTGTTTAATACATTAGTTCGACCTATTCTCGAATATGCCTCCCCAATCTGGTCTCCTCACATTTCAGCTCATATAAAACTACTTGAATCGGTACAGTCTAAGTTTATGCGTAAGCTTGCTTTCATGAACTGGACCCCACTGCCATTTGATTGTCATGATTACTCTGAGATAAAGAGTCAGTACGGTATAAAATCATTAGATAGTCGAAGGAAAATCGCGGATCTAATTTTCTTTTATAAAATTTTGCACGGTGCAATTGATTGCCCCTACTTGCTTGGTCAAATAGGATTTCGTATTCCTTCGAGAGATACGCGTCTTCAACAACTATTCGCCACACCTTATCTTCGTACTGCTCTAGCTAACAATCAATGTATTTCTCGTATGTGTAAACTCGGTAATGAAATTTCTCATCATGTCGACTTTTTTGATACTAGCCACTCAACGCTCATTCAATTCATACGTTCTTATTTCTCTACTTAACTATTGCTACTGTTTTTCATTGAATTATCTATTGTTTTCCTTTAATTTATCTTTTATTGAATGTATGAATTTGTGCATAATTTGTTCATAATTTGTTTATAACTTGTGTAAAAAAAAAAACTTATCTGTGATGTAAATGCGACACAATTATAAAGTCAGAGATGTTATATGAAATGTATATATTGAGTATTCCCGTTCAATGAATAAATTAATAAATAATGATTTAACAATTAATTATAAGATATAAGTTTGTAGAAATGGTTTATTATTTTATTTACAACCATCCAATATGAAATAATACGAAAATGTAAAGCACATTCCAGAAGCCAAACCCAAAACTCAAAATTATTTTATTTTTTATTTTAATTTTTCTTTTACTTGCAAAAATTCAAAAAATTATTGTAGAAGTTAACTTTAAAAAAAAACTATAAAAACCATTTCGAGTCATTTCCATATTAGATAAATTGTAAATTGTGAATGTGTATGCAAGGAGTGTGTTAAAAAAAGATATATAAAAATTGAAAATTGTTTGTTAATACTTGTACTGTTTTTCAATAATTTTAAATAAAATTACTTATGTATAGTTATAAAATCAAAGGTATTATATGAAATGTATATAGGGAGTATTCCCGTTTAATAAATAAATAGAAATATCATACTGTGTGCTTAATTGATCTTTGTCTGCTAAAACAAAGAGCGATCGGGAATTTAGAAGACAGTCGGATATACTTTTTTGGTTTTTGATAACAATCAAAATAAACGAAAAGTATTAGAACGTTGAGAATAGGCGAGAATTTAATCTTTGTTCAATTTCAACTTTAAAAGAGAAGTGTTCTCTAGTTTTTGCAAAATATATTCCAACTGGACCAGTTTCCTTAAACAAACTTAATTTCTGATCGCTAGTCGACAATTTTAAAATTACTTACCAGGAGACAGAAAGCCCTCGGACTTCCTCTACTCCCTTCGAGCGTTGGCCGGCAATAGCCGAGCAGTCACCAAAGAGCACGTTATAATATTGTGTGAACAACGCCTGCCACAGATGACCCAGGTCTCGTTAGCGCCTTCAAAGGATAGGCTTTTGAGTCATCGAGTAGAAGCTGCTGGATAATGTGGGAGAGGTTCTTCGACATGGCAATGCCTTTTACTCGTTCACGGTTCGGGCTGAAAGAACTCGCGAACCAACGATGTAGTCACTACAGATAGACTTCCACAAACTAATGCTGTAAACCTGCTAAGGGCGACCGATGAATCGCTTTCTACAGCGACTGTCAAGAACGAATAGAATGCACGGCTTTTGTATGAAGGTGCACAATCTACACCTGCACTGCGATGGCGACGCCGCCGAGCTCTTCGATATGTGTACACAACTTATTTCGTCGGGCCATTCGCCGTGACCGTCGCCCTTAGCATGTTTACACCTTAAATCCCTGGTGCTACGGCATAGCCGGAGCCAGAAGACAAGTAGTTTGCGGCGCGACCGAAGCAAAACCCCAGCAAATCTGACATCGACGCCGGCCGCCGGTGTGCTGGTACCATAAGCAGCACGGCACCAAGACGACAAATTGCCGCCCGTCTTGTAAGTTTGCCAAAAGGCAACAAAAAAATAAACGACAAGAGGATCGCCGGAAGACTAATTCGCACTTTACCCCAAAGTGAATGAAACTACATTTCATTCTTCGCCTAAGATACATCCGTAACTTCATCGTCGCCGATATTTCAAAGGCCGTTCTCGGAGGCGGACTTCAAGTTCGAGCTCAGTCAATTTTAAGGCCGGTCCACACGCTACGTTTTGCACAACCTTTTGTCTGCGCAGTTCAACACGTTGCAGATAAAACGTTGCGTGTGGATAGGAAAACTTCGCAGTTTTGAGTCCGGCGGGAAGACGGTACAGTTGCAGCGATAACTGAGCAAATGAGCTTTGAAATCCATGATCTGTGCGGACAAGTCGGTGCATGTGGACGCTTGCTCCGTTTTCCGATTCGTTTTGTTCCGCAGTTTTTCCTAATCACGCGACGATGGCTGACCTTCGGCAATGTTCTCGGGAGTTTCTAACTGATTTTATTGCACTTTATGAGAGTTTCCCATGCATTTGGATTGTTAAATCGAAGGAGTACAGTAACAGGGAGAAATAATCTAGCAATAATCTAATATGGGAAAATTCCCGCCTTTTTAGAAGCCATTTCCGCGACCACTTTGAACGCCCGGTTCTTTTCAGATGTTCCAATCTTTTTTTTTAACAACATGCAAAAATTGACCACAGTAGAACCTCCTCCATGACGATATCACACAAGACTGAGCGAAAAATGCAAATATGACCGTATCGTCTGGACGCTCAAAATTACAACGTTTTCATTCCGTCTTAAGACTGCGCAGACTTAAAAGGTTGTGCAAAAGGTAGCGTGTGGACCGGCCTTTATATATCGACATTTAGTCGACTCACACACAAACCTTCGAATCAATATGTGTTCTACAGTCGATTACAAACCCGATGAAATACAATGCCAATTTACCAGCATTTATAAAGAGCTTCTAATGAAGTATTCTTCATTAACAAATCCTCCGAACTTTAACCTTCCTGTGACAAATGGACAACTTCCTTTCGTCCCCGCTCGCGACTTCATCCAGAGAAGCTGAAGGGGATGAAACCTGAATTTTAACATATGGTCCAATTGGGGATTTGTCTACGTTAACGTTGGACGTCCCCGCAACATCTCCACTTCATCTGGTATTCCTCAAAATAAAGAATTTAATGGAAGCTACATTACTGAACCATCCACTTGAAGATCTCAAATAATACAGACTAACGACTGACGCCTCCGTTTATGTTATCGGAGGCGTGTTGGAACAATTTGACTGTCAAGGGCGGCAACCGTTAGCTTTTAATTCTAAAAAGTTATCACCTGACCCCTCCCTCGCAAGGCTGTGAAGGCATATTGCCTTCGAGGACCCAGCAAAGTGAGACCCTGATTAAGATCTGAAATACCCTTCAACTATTTTGGAGGGAAACTTCCACGTTCAGAGTTTACTGGCAAAAAGATTTTAATGTTGGCGCCTTTTAAACCCTTCTCAAAGTTGAGTCTAGACCTCTGTGATGGTCAAGTCAAACTTTACAGAGACAATGATAGACAGAGTCATATAGTTTGGTCAAACCTTATCTACAACAGAGTAACGGCGCTAAGACTCCACCTTGAGGACAGCCCTCAGGGTAGAAGAAATATCTTTTTCGAATTTTGTTGACCAGGTGATGTAAAGCAATGCTTTAAAAGCATCCTCTGTTGATTCACTCTTCGAGAAAGCAAACTGGAAGCTATGTAATGGAAGGGACAGCTCCAGCTTGCACCTAATATAAAAGTATAGCAGCCTTTCCATCGTTTTTAAAAGCAAAGAGATTGCCCTGTTTAAGGATAAAAACCACCAAGGGTTTCCTCCAGATGGTTGGGATGAATCCTCAATTAAAGCTTCCTCTACAGAGACAGACCAGGTTGTCGAGAATCAGATTGAGGCGCGTGCCGAAAAAATTCCACCCCCTCCAGAAGATTTGTAGGGTTGTAAAGAAGCTACTGCTCATTTAACCTTGTCACTGTGTAAGATGTTCCCAGAAAGGCTCAGGGAATAACAGTCTGGGATGGTCCTATGACTACATCTAGCATCCAAGGGATAAGCCGTCTGGGGGAGCAGGTGCCGTCTGAGCAGGTGCCTCAGTTTCTTCATGGTTACGGGTGTAGGAGCCATCCTCATTTTTGAGAAGGCCCACTCCGTTAAAGCAGCCTTTGGAAAGTAGCTTTTGGAATCTAGTCGCCTCTGGTAGAGTCTGCTGACTCTCACAATGTTTCCTGCAGGCAATCGTTCTAGAACTTCTAAACTCCTAGTGGTACACTATTAGGGTGTGAGCCTACATTCATCCCATCATGTTTTGCCTTATTGAACAATCTGCTAACATCAGCACATCAGTAAGCTGCGTGGCCATCATCTCCAGTTCTCACACGGAGCTGATAGAAACGGCAAGCAGGCCTGATTTCGAGGCCACGGACCCCTCAAACTTAAACCAGCCCACACGGCCCACAATGTTGAATCTAATATGCTGATGCCGAGATGCCGTTTTTAATCCTGCCGGAGAGAAGCCTGCTAGTAAAGTAAGGGTCAAGTCCAGTACCACTTTTCAACAAGTAGATAAAAGTGGGATTGGTTTGGATGAGTGACACGATTATCAATTAAAGGGACAGCACGTGGCGTCCCGAATCTCCGATTATATAGAAGTTTACTAGAGCCGCTGGTAAGTCCTCTGACTCAGTTACCCAAGGCTCCTGAATAAGAGCAAGGAAGATGCCTCTCTATGAAAGTCTTGCACAGGGTGGAGGATGCGTATTCTATATCGTTGCCATTGCCATTTTTCCAGGTTTATATAATGCTCCTCCTTTTTCAGACTGGCAAAGTTAATTCTTTAAAAAGAATAGGTAGATTCTTTAAAAATAAACTTTTTAAAATTAAAGTTATTGTTTTTATTTTTATTTACAGAATGTTAAAATTTTTTATAACGTTTCAAAACGATAAAAATAATCTTCAAAAAATTTCACCGGAAATACATCAAAAATAACTTTTTTAACTATAATTTTTAACGTACAGATGACGCTGCAAGCAGTAAAAAATTCTTACGAGTAAACAGGATGACATTTCAAATTTCCCCTGAATTTCAAGCCGACTTGTCAAAATAAGGTCGGAATCCATTAAAAAGTGGCTTTATCCCGATAAGATTAACGATTATTTATTGCTGTTATCATCATAATCGAGTGTTTTTTTATAAATATATATAGCACGGATTAAAGTGAACAAGAAGATACTTGAAGCAAGATTGTGAGTGTTACGTTACTGCCTGCCTTAAACTGTGTAGCTAAATTTTGATCTAATTGAGAAAATAACGACTGAAATCTTAGGAACCGCCGCATAAAATAGTCACAGTTAAATTCTTCGTTGAAAAACACACTAAAGTTTAGGAATAATGTTATCAAAATTGCGAGAAGTGATGCTCAAGCCGCCTGGACGTCCAGGAGCTATACATGCCTATATAATCCCTACGGATGATGCCCACCAGGTGATAGGATTGTTTATGTTGGGTTTAAAATACTTTTAATGCTTTGTTTCTAGAGTGAATATATCTGTGCCAGAGATAAAAGACGAGAACAAATTACAGGGTTTACTGGATCGGCTGGAACTGCAGTTGTCACCCAAGATAGGGCGCTCTTATGGACAGATGGACGGTATTATGAGCAAGCTACACAGGAGCTGGATATCAATTGGACACTTATGAAAGACGGTATGATTATATGTTATAAAGAATATTGCTACGTGAATATCTTTTCCAAATCCAGGTCAGCCAACTACTCCAACTATAGAAGGCTGGCTGGTAAAAAATTTAGCAAAGGGCAGTCAAGTCGGCGTCGATCCAAAACTATTATCCTTCCGAAATTGGAAACCCATACAAAAGGAGCTGTTCTCCAATGGTTTGCAGCTTACCCACACAAATTTCTTTAATTAACCCTAATACCTCCTGCAGGATGCGAATTGGTCCCTATCGAGAAGAACCTAATAGACCTGATTTGGGAAAATCAACCATCTGTTCCAGATAATTTTATAAGTCCTTTAGAATTTTGTTATACAGGGAAGACAATCAAGGAGAAACATATGGAAGTTATACAAGAAATGCAGGATAAGGGTGTTGACGCAGTCCTAGTTACTGCTTTAGACGAAGTTGCTTGTGAGTCTTGTTCTGATATGATTAAAAACTTAAAAAAACTATTTTTTATTCTTCAAAAGGGTTCATGAACATGCGCGGAAAAGACATTGATTTTAATCCAGTATTTTTTGCATATTTAATTATTACACACGATGCCGTCACGCTATTTGTAAATCCTGAGAAATTATTTCTTAATTACGGCAGCTTTTTAGAGCAAAATGAAGCGAAAGTTGTTTGTCGTCGCTATGAGAATGTTAAAGATGAGCTTTTGGAAACTGTAAGTGTTGCGATTTATTTATTCTTAACGTTGATAGATGATTTGTTTGTTTCCTATTTATAGATTAAAAACACTACGAAGAAAATCTGGATATCACCCACCGCCAGTTACTTCTTTACAAATTTAATACCTCCAACACGAAGGCATCAAGAAGTAAGTATATATTTTGAGATTATTGAGATGTACTATGAATATTATTGGTGCTCTGTAGAAAAAGTTTCAACAGTTTATTTTTATTATGAGAGCAGGTCATGTAAATGCATGAGCAAAACGATATTTCTGCACACCTTTCGCCAATTAGTCTTATTTTTTCCTTTTATGTGTATCCTTTCTCTGAAAAGACATGATAGCATAACATTGAACATAGAAAGAAATAACATGGTAATGGAGCGAGGACATTAAGTGCCCCATACATAAAAAAGTAGACCGTAATTATAGAGGCATAACTTTATTGAATTTTACCACCGAGATCTTTGGGATGCGACATCGCAGGAAACTCAACGTCTGCTGGAAGGAAGATGTAGGCCCGGACGCTCAGAGCTTAGGGTTTTCAAACTGGATGACATCGTCTCAGAATCGGGACCGGTGGAGAGAACAGTTGTGAGTGGCCAGGGCCAGAACCCGGCTGTAGAAGCGTTAAAAAAAGAATTTTATTGAACAAAGCATAATAAGTATTGTCAAAGTATTCGCTTCATGAAAGTGTTGGATGACTCGCCTTTTTGATTCCTTATAGTGTCAACTAGCCTAAGTCGCGGGAACCGGTGAGAACATTAATCAAGACCGTTAGCGCTAACCAACACGGATTGAACTCGCGAAGTATTCGTTCGAAAATTGGCGAGTTAAATGAAAATTTATAACTTCTGGTGTGCATGCCATATTTATCAGCGAAAGCTTGCTAAACCCCTCAAATTGTCTCTTCTATGATCGCCATTAATGGCTTTAAATTATTCCGCAATGATCTTCTAGGACGGATTTCTACTTCAATTGCAGAGAATCCTCCCTGCTCGACGGGTTTCTTTCCAATGATATTAACTCTATCATCTTTCTAAACCAAATTTCTTCTTGGATCGCGATATTTTATTCGTGAGCCACAGCATAGAAGCCTATGGAAATAAGCTGGATATTGAAGTTGCTAATTCTGTCACTCTTCTCTGTATTGTCGTGTTGATAAGATTTTTCTATCATATTGCACTCAATGATAAAAGAACGGTGGGCAGTACCAAGACGGTTATATCAATGAGCTATAATCTGCCACATAAAAAGAGGTACAAAGATTCGAACGGCCAGCACGAGATATGGCAAATACTGTTGTAAGTTCGATCAACGAATTGGTCAGTTTTCTAGTTATATTGTAGTTGTTAGTAGAGGCTACGAAAAGGGAAGTTTTCGTAAAAACCCAAGGGAAGTTTAATATATCAATAATTAGCCAGGGAAACTGAAAAGGCTCAAAACTGTGGCACTCGCGTGGAGCTGTGTTTATAGCCGGATCATGTCATTATTGATCCCCTATGATCTGCCGGCTAATGCCTTGAGAGCCTGGAGGAAATCAGAAGGTTTCCGGTCTTCAGGCTCTTTTACTGACAGCAGCTGTTTGGGTCGTCGTTGCTCCGACATGAAGTACTTGATATTTCGTGATCGCGTTTTTGTGCCATCAATTCGGCCTAACTAGAAGTATCCTTTACAGTTCTTGGTGTTCTGCAAGTAAAAGAAAAAACTCCATATTTGTTACTAGCAGTATGTTGTCTTGTGCATATGATGTTGAGTTGATGATTTACTTCCTACAATATGCTAAAAATGCACATTCTAAATGTCCTATATTATATTTTAGATAACACCTATAGCTCGAATGAAAGCAATTAAAAATTGTATAGAAACCACAGGAATGATTGAAAGCCATCAAAGAGACGGAGCCGCCCTATGCAGATACCTAGCCTGGCTAGAAAAATCTGTTGCAGAAGGCAACTACGTTGATGAAATGTCTGGCGCAAGGAAACTGCAAGATTTTAGGTATAAACAATTTAAAAGCAAACCAGGAAATACGAATTTATTAAATTATTTGTTTTCCCCCTAGAAATGTTGAACGTTTCGTAGGATTAAGTTTCGAAACAATTAGTTCCGTTGGACCAAATGCTGCAGTGATTCACTATAAGCCAAAAGAATCAACAAAGCGTCAAATAACAAACAAGGATATTTACCTTTGCGATTCTGGTGCTCAATATATGTAATTAGCAATGCTTTAAATTTATTGTTATTGTTATAATTGTCTTTTTAGGGATGGAACAACAGATGTTACTAGAACAGTTCACTTTGGGCAACCGACTGAATTTGAGAAAGAATGCTATACACGTGTCTTAAAGGGTCAATTGGGCTTAACAGCAACAATTTTTCCAAAAAAAGTTAGGGTAAGTATTTTTAAATCTTATCTTCTAATGTCCCAAGTACAAATGAAAATAATAATAATTTCAAGGGTGCCGTACTAGATACAATAGCTAGGAAAGCCTTATGGGATGTTGGGTTAGATTATGAACATGGAACTGGTCATGGTATTGGACATTACTTAAATGTTCATGAAGGTCCAATGGGTATTGGTAAACGGCTAATGCCTGATGATCCTGGTCTTGTAGAAAATATGTTTGTATCAATCGGTATGCTATACAAAAATTTTATTATATTCATTGTATAAATTCTTTATCTTTATTTTTACTAAGAACCCGGATATTATAAACCTGGAGAATTTGGTATCAGAATAGAAGACATTGCTCAAATTATACCAGTAAAAGCTGCTCATGATTTTGATGGTCGCGGTGCTTTAGGATTTAAAACGATTACAATGTGTCCGAAGCAAACAAAATTAATAAATAAGAGTATGCTGAATCCTAAAGAGGTTCGTTTTTGTGATCATAATCATATTATATTGTTCGGAATTTAAATTGTTTTATTTACAGATAAAAATGCTGAATGACTATCATAACGAAGTAAGGGAAACTCTGACGCCAATTTTGGAAAAAATAGGCGATCAACTAGCTATTGATTGGCTAAACCGTGAAACAAAACCAATATAATTTTTTATGATTATTATGCATTTATATTTGGTGCTTTTAAAAGAGAAAAGTAATAAATATATAAAAGATTTTTATATGATAAAATTGTTTTTTAATATTGTATGTAGGATTGTGTATAAGCCTTGGTCTACTTAAGATATTATTTCCATTATCTTTCCTTCATTACTACTGACTAAACTCACCAACCTTTTTCCATGCCATTGCAGAATATTGGGCTTTCTTTGCAGGAAAGGTAATTTCGACGAAGACCAGGTTGTCTGCCTCTTTTAATTTCGACGAAACTAGCTACCTAAGTATCCGCTTCACGCTTCACTGCATTCTAACTAGAGGCAAGAGCATCTCGGTTCAGTGGGTCTTTAAGGCCGGGCGCTCACTAAAGTGGTGTGGCAGTGACGTGGTTTTGGCCTGCCTTGTGGAAACAAAGTGGTGCGGTAGTTGAATGATGGCGGAGTTGTATTAAAATTATTAGGGGCGCAACGAAATAGCGTATCGCGTAAATGATTCAACACCACTGGGACTGACTCCCCAAGTTTAGTCCCTTAATCCACTTCTCTACCAAGAACTTGGAGGTGGAGCAAGAGATGCCACAGAAGGGTTCTGGGCCCTGGACCAACGTCTCAGACCCTTCCCTGTCTGCAGCCTCATTCCCCTCGATACCCCAGTGTCCGGGGACCCAGCAGAGCGAGGCCTCATTTCTTCTGGTCAGGCTCTGGAGTATGTCAAAATACCCTGTAACAATTTTGGAAGAAAACTTCCACGTTGAGAGTGCCTTGATGGCAGCTTGACTGTCAGAAAAGATTTTAATATTGGCGCCTTTCAGACCTTTCTCAAGGTTGAACCTAGCGAATGTCGCCATGACATGTATTTCAGTCTGGAAAACAGAGGGCCACTAACTCATTGCAATCGAAACCTTGGAATTGGGTCTTGCGTCACTAGCCCCTGTGCCATGTTCTTTGACCCGTCGGTAAACCAGTGGAGATGTTTTGGATCCCCAGGAAGAATAAGTTCCTCCCACTCAGAACGATTCGGGATAATCGCCCTAAATTTTCTTTGAAACCGCATGTTTGGGATATTGTTAAGGATATCCATGTGTCCTTTGATCCCCAATGGCCGTAGTTGGATGAAGTCTGAAGTTTCAAGGCACTTATGGCGGCTGATTTCTATATGAAAACATGCAAAGGGATCAATCCAATGATTGCTTCCATTGCAACTACACTTGAGAATCGCAGTTGCTACAATAATTGAGGATCGACGTAATTTGTTTGGTTTTGGCCACCAAACTATAGCGGCATAAGTGACCGCAAGTTTAACGATCGCATTGTACATCCAGTACATTATTTGTGGTGCAGGACCCCATGTCTTACCCCTTACCCAGAAGCCTTTTGCAGGCCCTTGTGGATTTGCTGATGACGTAGTCAAGTTGAGCGTTCCAGTTCAGTCTCTTGTCTAACTTTACTCTCAAATATTTGACTGAGTCTGAATACTCAAATGTGACTTTGGGAGGTTAGATGCTTGGAGTTGAAAATCTTGGCAGATTACGGTCGATTTCGTTGAATTTAAGCTACGACCGTGATTTAAGCAAACGTAAGCGTACCTGCCCACTTACCTTCTTGCAAAACTTATTGCTTGGTGCTATGGAGAGTCGCAGCTGCTTATGTGTTTTTCTTCTTTCTATACTTGTTCTGCGTATTATACATTCTGTCTTTATAATTCCTTTTTTCTCTTCAGTTGCTGCCCTCATTCATCATCGAGCCTCTCACTTTTCGCATAACTTCATAAGTTTGCTCTACGACTTTCCGCATGTGGCAATCCACTGCCTTGCTTTACTGCGCAGAACTATGTATGTATGTATCTTCAAACGATTAAATACAAACACACCGAAATTTATTTATCAAACTAAAAAAAGTAAAATCACAATTTTACCTCTCTATATTTATAACGCCAATAGCCTAAATTACCAAATAAAATGGTACATTATTTGTCTTTTATTTTAAAAACAAAAATACATTCTAATATCTTACTACAAAAGAGAATTTAAAACAATACTTGAAATAAAAAAACAATGATTTACCACTCTAAAGATTTTTTAGCTTGTGAAAACGGTTTACTATTTTCAGAATAAAATTGACTGTACCAATTTCGGAACACTTTAATATTTCGATCTTCTTTAACTAAACATGGAGAGTTAACAAACATTTTATGGTTCCACATAAATGTATCACGTTCGAACTGGAAAATAGAAACAATATTAATATTGCTGTATATAATAAATCGACAATACAGTACCATAACACTTTCACCAAAAATTAAAAATTTCATAAATGGCGCTGCATATCTAGGAGCATAAAATCTGTGAATTACTTTCTGTACTAGAGGCTCCACAGGTGTAACCGTTTGTACTACAGTGCATGGTCCAAATATTGATCTCATGTGAAGTCTAACAAAAGCTGGGCCCACCTTTATAATGGGAATTTAAATTATATAATATTTGTTTTGTTTGTATTCTGCATCAATTGCACTTACTTGTTGGCCGCATACATCTATACTACACACTTTTAATTTTCCAAAGAATCTCATGTAATGTAAAAGGGTGATGTTTGAGAAGTGTTTAATTTTTGGATTAGGCTGCCACCTGAAAATTTATTTAAATTTTTAATTAGTAATAGGATAATACACAAAACTTTGTAATTATTTTACGTTGCTTCCCAGGCATGCGTTCCTATAGCTGCTCTCCACTTAAATTTAGGATCACCACCAGCAAAAAGACTATCACCATGAACAGCGGTGAAATGTGCCAGATCAGCACCATTTTCTGGGATTTCTTGTATGTGACAATTAACTGAAAATTCATTTCGTCCATGATAAACATATTCATTGCTATCAATCTCTTTTGTGATGGGTAAATCCCAAGGCTCTTCATTTTCCGCATGATACCAAACAAAAATTGATCCATCAACTTCTTTTGATATCCAGTTTTTCACCTTTGCATTTTTGGGTACTATAAATATATTTTTTAATATTTTATTATATATCTTCCATCAAAATGTTACCTGTTCCACTTGTACTATATGGTATATTAGTGCACTGACCATCACTACCTCTAAATCTCCACTGATGAAAGGGACATTCAATACAATCTCCATAGACAGTGCCGCCGATTCCTAGGTTTGCTCCCATATGTGGACAATAGGCGTCTAGTACATGAACATCGTTCGTTTCCGTTCGGAATACTACAAAATGTTCATCGAGACATGACACTTCTATTGCTTGTCCTGGCTTGAGATCTCGAGACTCTGTTATTGGAATCCATCCATTTGGAAATGGTGGTAGCATTTGATCACCAATTTTACGCAGTTGTCGTAATTGATTGATTGCTTCTTTTCGGGCACTTTTACTTTTGTATTTTGCCTTTATAAAATTGTATCCGACATCTGTGAGCTCCTGTGAAGAAGAATGAAGAAAAGAATGTTGATTCATAAAATGTTGTGTTGTTTCTTATTGTATTGTATTAGTATAGAATAAGTAACCAAGTATAGTATTGATTAAGTAACTAAGAATAGTTATTGAATAAAGTAACTAGGATATCGTGGGTAACTCAACAGAAGCGGTCTTCAGATCATTGTAGGATGTGATGAGAACACCAATCATGATGCCTGGGGCAATAGTGGAGTGAACATGAGAGGTGAATACCTTTTTGATTACCTCTAAATTACTAACCTGGACATATTAAATCGCGACACGGATCCTACCTTCATCAACGTTAGGAGATGTTAGATTATAGACATCACGCTGGCCACTTCTCTTACGTAAGTGACTGGCGGGACTCAGATGAGTCATCATGTTCAGACCATAGACACATTTAGTTTATGGTGGATGAGTCTTTGGAAAGAGTGAGTGCATATAGGAATCCTAGATATACGAACTGGGCAGACTTTTGGGGCGAACTCAGTAACACATTGAAGGGTTCCATGCACTCATTGAAATCTACGGTGGATCTAAAACTATCCGCGGATTTCCTTACGGAGGCGGTTACTGCTGCTTACAACAATAGCTGCCTCGTTCTGATGAGGACACGTAGGAGCAAAACATCCAGGGTGGAATAACGAGTCCTCCAAATTGAGATCCGCTACGAAGAAGCTATTCAGCTTAGCCAAGAAGAGCGGCAATTGGGATAATTATAAACGCTCGCTAACAGGACGATCAGGCGAGCAAAAAGAAATAGCTGGAGGCATTTCTGCATTTATACGTAACCCAGGGTGTTCGGATTACACCTCTGCTAAAACTTTCAGGCCTTAAGACAACGGAGAAAATTACTGACAGGGAGATAAGGGAAACTTATCTTCAACGCCAACCACTAAGCTCCTATCAGCATGCGTACCAGGCGGGCAAGTCCACTGAGACAGCACTGCACAATCTGGTGCTCACGCTGTAATGCACAGCATTAAACAAAGGAGTTGCGCTGACGGCATTCCTCGACATCGAGGGAGCCTTGGACAATACATCCTTTGATACTATAGCTACGATCTAAATAGAACTAGCCACTGGATCGACTCTACGCTGAGAGCTCGCAAACCAATGGTCTCTCATGTTAAGGGGTCTCTGGATGGCACTACAGCAAAGCTTGTCCACAGGGAGGAGTTTTATCTCCACTTCTCTGGTGCCTTGTTGTAGATGAATTCCTAGAGCTGCTCAACGACTGAAACTTTTTCGCCCAAGATTGGGCTGACGATTTCGTCACAGTAGTTACAGGTGAAACTGTAGGAGCAATGTCAAGGCGTCTGTAGCAGACACTAGATCTGGTCTCTAAGCTGGTGCGCCAGAGTAGGACTAAAAGTCATTCCCGACAAAACGATTCTGGTTTCTTTCACCATAAAACTACTGGGACTTTCGGAACCTACACACGCAGGCCGAACTAAAGGCTTTTCAAAAGCCAAATATTTAGGAGTGATTTTAGATGCCAAGTTCAACTGGAACCAGTACATGGACGCTCTGATAAGCAGGACGCGCAGATCCCCGTGGGCTTGCCGCAAAGCTTGTGGTTCCACATGGGGCTTCCACAGAAAACCATGTACTGGATTTGCACCACCATCATTAGGCCCATGGTAACTTATGGTGCTTTAGTTTGGTGGCACAGAACGGCGGTTAAGGGTTCCTTCCATAACCAATTTAAGCAAAATTCAAAGAATGGCCTGCCGTTCTATAGCTAGAGCCATCCGCACTTCCCCGACGGCAGCGCTGGAGACCCTCCTCAATCTAGCAGCCCTCGATCTCTAGGTAGAGAAGTCTGCCATAAACACGGTTCTGCGGCTGAAAGCGAATGGTTGCCTGGACGCTAGTCTTGGGCGATGACTATAATAATAAACAACATAGAAGAAATTTCGGAATCGGGGGTGCTATCGGACTGTAAGCCCTTTAAAATCTCAAAATTTTAGCAGCCTTCTGTGCACATACAGGATAGGCTAACCTGGACTTTTCCTATAATATTGCAAAGGGGTGTAAACAGGGGTGTAACAGGCCAAATGAATGGCCGCAGTTACCTTTAGTCCCAATATATCACACAGGGGGAAAAACCTAAGAATGCAGTTCAAATGGGTAAACAGGATTCCGAGTATAAAAACATTACTACTTAACGTAATGGAAGCAAGTCTATTATAATAAGTATTAAGCGGTAATAAAAATTAGGACATTGCTATTGAAAGAAGTTGACGAAATAGTAAACAAATAATACTTAAAGCAGTTCCCATATCGAGCATAAGTGAAAAAACAACTTTCAAAGTGATTAAAGACAAATTGCACTTCCTATACTAAAGAAAGGAACTATAAGTGAAAAGTTGTATCAGAAAGCTTGGCGTAGTAGTAGTACATTGCAATTAAACAGAAGCGAACCTTGATATGATATGATAAATAAGAGCATAATTCACAATTTTTAAAGGCTGTATCTCGAAAACTATTACTCTTATAAAAACCGTTGTTGTAATTTTAACCTACTTCAAAAATGAATGCGACAATTTTGAGGAAATACCAGTCCTTTCAGGTCAAAATCTACAAAAACTGAAAAAAGGCAATAAAATTTCGAGATTTACTTGATTTTTGACAATGACCGTACCATAACCCTTTCACCTCGTTCGGCGGCCGTGGTCGAAAACTTGGATTTAACATTGCCTTTCCATTATTAACAACAATTATTAAAAAAGCAAAACTTCCTGATCAATGTTTAATTTGACTGGATTACTTGGTAAGTTGTATGTAGATTAATTTGTTTTGAACTTCAACTAAAAAGTAATAGTTGTACAAAAGAGCCAATTGTGAAGGTGTACGAAGATTTATGTACAATTATGTAGCGATTAAAAAACTAATATTTTTACAGGGGCGACTACTACAATGTCGTATCTGTATCTAGTAACAAATGAAAAGAATTTATGGAAGGAAATACTGGAGAAAGCCAAGGCCAATCATAGGCTGTAGTGCTAGAGACTAAACTATTTAATGTCTGTGCAAGATCTGAAAGATTTCCACATTTTGAGCCATTTCTCTCTCTGATTGTGACTTATTATTTATTTTAAGCAACAAATGAAGATTTAATGGAAGATACGATGTACAAACCCTTTAAAATCTGATACAACAATTTATTTCGTTTTTTAACAAAGTAAAGTGGTTAGACTTTAAGTCTAGGCTGTTAAGTGTTCCTTGAAAAATACAATTTGCTGCAGGAATCTATGCCATGAATACTAAAATCTAATAATTTTTTAATAATAATCGTAATAATATGGCTCTTGCACAAAATCCCATGAGCGGATGGCTTATGCATTGAAGTCGGTTTTCGGCCTGGGTGAGTCTAATTTGAAGAAGTGTCGTTAGACAAGATGGTAAGGGAAATGACCATTCTCTCGTGACTGAAACTACGGGTACTCGTTGCCAGCCGCAACGCTTTTGGTGCTTGTAGTGTAGAAGATGTAGTTTCGTGAATTGGTACTATGTGTATACATGATGAGTTCAATAGTTAAGTTGAATTTTCGACTCGCGTCACAAATCACAAACAAAACACAGAGATACTGCTGTGAACTGAATTCAAATACTCAACGACAGAGCTCGCGTCTATATACATAATTTCAACTCATCCCAGGTAGCAGAGCCGAGTCGAGTTCAGTCGACTCTAATTCAACTCGACTCGCGTCTACATATATACCGAGTTTCCATGGGAGTCGAGTTGAGTTGAGGTTGAGTTGAAATGACACTTCAACTCAACGACTCAACTCTATGCGTTTCCATGGCTGACTTTTCTGCCTGTGTACAGACAGCTGAATGTGTACTTGTATTAAGCAAGCAGCTGTTTTTAAATTTGACGTAATATTTTTGTTATTATAAAATAGTGATCATGGACCATAAAATTAATTTATTGTGTTCGTTGTATAACAGAAATGTTATAAACAGGCGCGACATTTTGACTTTTTTAACATTTGACAATCCCGTTTGTAGTTGTGTGCGTGAACTCTGTTCAATCTACCAATTTTCGTTGAGTTGAGCAGAGTTGAAAATCTTTAACGAAAACTCTTGACTGCGACTGTTTCCATGTTTCCAACTCTGGTTGAACTCTCATGGAAACTCAGTAATAGTTGGACTCGGGTTCAACCTGCGTTCAACTCATTATTTATACGTACTATGAAAAAGGAATGTTAAGATTGTTTGGACATATACACAGGATGAACGTAAAGGTATAAGCCTGAACCTAATATGACGTGCCATACCGTAAGAAAACTGAACGAAATTGAGCTTAGCTACGGCATTTTGACAGATTGCCCTAAATCACGGTATACAGAAACAAGGTAATGTAAAAGACTGTATATCGTAAACGATATTTTAGTGCTGACGTCACGTGGGGCCCGCTTTCCATATAAAATCGAAACTGTTGTTGTTGTTTCTGCATTAGGGCTGACGTCTCTGGGCGCCCACGAAGCTGACATATCCGAAGCTGTCGCCTCTTTTACATTACCTTATGGTTCTGTATACCGTGGCCCTAAATGAAACTGTAAAGTGAATGAAGATTTAAGTTAAATCAGTTGATTTATTTAATTTGTGGAATCAAGGATTAAAAATCGAAATCGATTTCCTTGGTCACCTCTGGTACTTGTCGGACGAACTTGTGGCTGGATTTTTCTATGACCGAGTCTCCCATAAAACAAAGAGGAAGATGATTTGCGCCCTAAAAGCTTAAAGAATATAGAATCCTAAATTGGTTGGAGGATTTCGTTAGCTCAAATACCGGCCGATTCTTCAATATCGCAGGAATTTCGTCGGAGTTCTTGACTAAGGATGTGATAGGGTGGCCGAGAACAAGGCCTCCAATGTATTTCACTTCGCATTCGCAACATGTGAGTTCACTGAGAGAGGAGTGAAGCTTATGGATGAGTACAAAAAGCTACACACCTACAACGAAGAACAAAAGCAGTTTGTGTTATTGGTAGTTAGTTAAAGATTAGCATCGACAGGGAGCAAATGTATGCAACAATGCTGGACCTAAACATCCCCTGAAGATAATAAAATTAACAAAAATGACAATGGAAAATACAAGATGTGCAGTCAGAATACAAGGAGAATTGACGGAATCCTTCCCAGTCAAGCTAGGCTTAAAGCAGGCCGATGGGCTGGCACCCATGCTATTTAATCTCTACCTAGAAGGAGTAATTCGCAATGTTAACATTGATGCGAACGCAACCCTGCTTAACAAATCCAAACAGTTGGCAGGATATGCCGACGATATAAACTGCTTTGCAAGATCTCTGTCATATCTTAGAGAAATATTTACAGAATTAGAAGATGGAGCAAAACATATAGGGCTGCAAATAAACGCAGAGAAGAGTAAGATTCTAATTCAGTCAAGGGTGGAAAGAAGAAGAAGAAACCACAATACCACCTGGGGGGAATATCACTTTGAAGGGGTAAACCAATTTAACTACCTGGGGCCACAGTCAGCGAAGCCAACGATGAAACGATAGACGTACAAATAAGAATAAACGCCGCGAACAGAACATACTTCTCACTACTGCCAGTAATGAAATCCAGAGACATCCACAGAAAAACTAAAATAAGAATCTACAAAACCATCATACGAACAGTAGCTACGTATGGATGTGAAGCTTGCAGTATCTCCCAGAAATCCGCAAACAAGCTGGATATATTTGAGAGGAAGGTTCTCCGAAGGATATACGGCCCAATCAATGAAGACAGTGCATGGAGAATACGCTACAATCACGAATTGTACGACTTATACAAAGAATGTAAACTTTCGACCCATGCCAAACTACTACGTTTACGTTGGGACGGCCATGTCCAAAGAATGGATGACTCAAGGATACCAAAAAAAGCCCTGTATCTACTACCAGATGGCAAAAGACCAGTTGGAAAACCACGGTTAAGGTTGGAAGATAATGTTAAGGCCGATGCAGCAAAACTGCTCAACACAAGAAACTGGAAACAAGCTGGACGTCTGGAGGAAGAAGCTGATGGAGGCCAAGGCTCGAATTGGGCTGTAGAGCCATCGAAGAAGAAGAAGAAGTTAAAGATTATAGAAAGAAATCTCGAAAGGAAGAAATCAATATTGGTGAAGCTAAGCAATCATCTAAATACCATTAGGCACATTAGTGTAATCTCTAGAAAAAAATCTCAGATCCACAGTGTTATTGATCCCATATTTTTTTTAGGAGAGAGGCAGGCAGGCCGATTGCTTAGAGATTTTCAGGATATACTATATTCAATGTTCTTGCATTTGGAGCTAGGATGTTAAGATTTTCTGATTTTCCATGACCATGTGAGAAACACGGTTTAATAACATTTATACCAACAAATTACCCTTAGTTTAGTCACACATTAACAAATTGGAGTTTCCTCGGGTAAATAAGGCAGTTTGGGAATTTAATCGTAATCGAATCATAAATGCAACATTCGCCATATTGACCCCACAATTTTGAAATCATAAGTTTTGATCATAAATTCGTTATTTGCGATCTGTTGAGTTGAAAGATATACAATCTGTCTGCGAGTTGAAAGATATACAATCCCTAATCTCAGCGCTTGGTTGTGCTGAGTAGGTAAACCTTTCTTGGTTCAGCTAAGAAGTGCGCCTTCTGTATTAGAAGGGTTAACTCTATTATCACTAATAAGAATATCTGCTATGTGCACTTTTGGGCAGTTTCGACATTATGACTAGTTTACTAAGCAAATTTTCGTATGAAATGACTTTTTTGTGACTTTAAAGGTACGATTCCAAACGAAGCGGCAGACTGTTAACCACAGGTGGCACTACTGGTTTGTATGATAAAACAGCAGGCGACCCTTCGTGATTTTATCGTACAAACCAGAAGTGTCGCCTGCGCTTAGCAGTCTGCCACCTTTTTCGAAATCGTACTTTAAGCATTTTACGGTGAACTGTGATCAATAAAGAAAATATGCAACAGATGTTGTTGATGAAACTTTTTGCAGATAACAGATATTGGTAACAGGTAACATATTATTTGGGTATTTTTAAAAAAGCCGATAAAATAAGGGAATTATTTTAATTGGATGCCATCTAAAAACACTTATTAGCGCAAAAAAATTAAGGTTAACGATTTGTATGTAAGCATGCATTATATTGAATCTTTGAAATTTAATGAAAAAATATTATACTAGTGCTACTACTAATGCTACTTTACAAAATGTAAAAAAAAAATCGAAAATGTATTTATATTTAAATATTAAATGAAAATGATCTAGTCAAATCTACTTTAAATCGCAAAAACCCAAATTAGAATTTTATACAATGTTAAACAACCATAAAGTTTTAATAAACATAAATAAATTACCAGAACACTGAATTATTTATCATGCACAAAACTTTAAGAACAATATTTTAATGTATCCCAACTTACCCTCGTCCAATTTATCGGAATGAAGAAAGTCCAGTAAATAACGAAGATCACAGCAGCGAAACCACCCAAGGAAACTCCAATGTAGATATCATCGAGAAGAAGACTCGGCATTATTTTGAAGATTGCGCTCAGCTTTGCAGGTCACGTTCAACCACTAAAAAGCCACTGACTTAACTACAAAATACTCTGGTTTGAAAATCTGGTAAAACAGAAGCAGCGAAAAAAAAAATTGGAAATTGTTATTTTATTTTTTGTAATTTCAAACTCGAAACACTCTTCCTTTTTGGATTCTTTTGATTGACACTGAATCTGACTGGGAGACCAGATTGAACTTTATTCTAGAAGCGACGAAACTTGAATGGGGCACATGGGACAGCCGATGTCTTAGCGGAAGCACCAGATCTCGGATAAAACGTCTTAAAATTATTCAACAAATTCGAAATTCCCTCCAGTCGATTTATTTTGCAAGTACGCGCGCACGGAGCGGAGCACGGCTGATTTTCGATTTCGGTTTGTGCATTATTTATTTGCCGCGATGTAACAGTTATTTCCTTTGGATTTTTTTCATATATTTGTTTTGACTTGACTTCGATATAAACGTTTTTTCCTCCTCTTGTGGAGGTCTTGGAAGGAACGTGGGGCTTTTGTAACAACACAACACTGAAATCTGGTAGGGAAATGTGTAAGAGAAATGTTTGGTGAACTTGCAGAAGTCAAGATTTTTATTCAAGTTCTGCTTTTGATATTCCATTCATGGTTCAAGTTGTTTAATTGATTCATAGTTACTTAACTGAATTGTTCAAGGGCAAAATTGTTATTGTTTTCACTTACTTAGCTTACTTAAGGATTTTGTCGATTTGTTATTGTAAGGCTTAATTGATGGAATTCGAGAAAGCTATTGTAAACACAAGAGCTTCGGTCTAAACGTTTAATGCTGATCAAATTAGAAAAATTTCATATGTGACTCATGGATGCACCAAGTGAGAACTTCTGAAGATAATCAAAACTTCAATTCGTAACCATTATGATTCGCCCGTAGAAAGAGAGTAAAGGCAACAAAAGTGACAAAGTTACTCCAGCACTTATTTGTAGCTAATTGCCCATCTAACGTAACGATTGTAGATTTGTAGATATTAATGCAAGAAAAAAAATTTATTGAAGTCTGCCAAACGCGATTATAAATTGCGTTGTGGGTACTTTCTGGCTGCTTTTCAGGATATTTTATTGGGGACTGAGATGAAAAATAACGTCCGGTGCATAGTCCGACCTGTTATATTGTTTGTGCTTCATGACTATGAGCAAATGATATTAATCAAATTTTATTATGTGGTAGGATGTCGTAAAACTCGACGAATCAGCAAGGCGCAAAGTTTACAGACAACTATTTACCCAGTTTATGACTAGTTGAAACCTAGTTAAGTTGAAATTTCGACCACTGTATATGATGTCGAGTTGAGTTCACTTTTGGGGTTGAAATAGAGTTGAAGTGACATCAAAACATAACCTCAAATTTTTGTGTGAAATTCTAATTAGATACATAAACATTTTTTAAAAACATGGAAGATAATAAAAACGAAATAATTTTATATCCCTGTGCAAGCTACCTACAAATGTCAATTCAACTCAGTTACAACTCAATCAGCGTATATGAAGCGAAATATTAACTCGATCCAGGTAGGAGAGCTAAGTTGAGTTGAAAGTACCCAGTTTCAGGGTTGAACTTGGTTGGAAACTAGAGCGGGGTAATTGAGGATGTCGACTTTTCCAAATCGAAGTCCCGTTATGATGTTTTTTTATGTTTGATACAGTGGGCTTCGTTCAAATTTCTTCTCTTTGGTGTGAACTCCTGCAACATTCAAGAGTTGAATCCAAGGTCCTTCGCTTCCTCCTTTAGCCCCCCCAAACTAGGGGGGGAGTTAAATAGTTATAAGTCGGGTCCTGACGTTAAACATTATCTTTCAAAGTTGACATAACTTTTAGGTTCCAGAGCAATTCTTATGAAAAAGGCACAGTTCTATTTTTCTACGTTTTTCAGCAAACGTGTTGAATACTTCCTTAGGTGTTATGTCGATTTCCCTATGAATTCTCAAAAAAGAACGAGCGTTCAGAAAGTTACAAAGTTCGGAAAAGGTGTCTTGCCACAAAAATTTAAAGCATCGATGAATATGTGCGTGCGTTGGACTGGACAATGGACTAATAAAGACTGACGAAATTCAAAGTCTTCGTAATAAGAGAAATAAATGATATAGCTGCATTCAAAAATTCAGCCAGCTACGCAGAGTTGCGAATGCAGCCTTTAAATTTATTAGGAATAACCCTAACGTAAATGCGAAAATGAAATTAGCATACGCTAGGTTAGCCTCAGAATATACTCTTAGGACTCGTGAGGCCTATACAAAATTTCCTTAATATAGAACGAAAGACCCTAGGCTACCCAACGACTATGACAAACGGCAGAAAACAATCCTCATATCTGTCGCCAAGAAATTTTCAACATGTTTGCTGACAAATTCATTGAAGTTTTTTGCCCAAAATCTAATGCACACTGAACCAACAAGTACACACATGAAAGTTCCTTAAGATATTGAAAAAATCCTTTCTCACTCCAATCCACAAAACATTTAATAAGCACTCGGTGGAAATCTACAGGGGTATTCAGAAAGGGACGATCGACTACTACAAACCCTACTTCGGTCTACTATGTGCTATGGATAACGGTCACTAAATAGATACGGTCAATCGTTTGATCACCACATTTTAAGTAAAAAACTACTAAAATTTGGATTATCAGGTCCTGCTCTGGAATGGATTAAATCACATCTCGACAACAGAACGCAGGCTGTCAGATTTCAAGGATTTGTGTCAAAAGAAATCGAAGTAACTTCAGGGCCCGCTGTTATTCAATATACATATTTATCCTGTATATTCCGCATCTCCTCTATGACGATGACCTCAAAATATATAATGTCATAAGGTCCCAGAATGACGTAACTTTCTTTTAAACAAAGCTAAACGCATTGGAAGACTGGTGTACAACCAGTGCCGGATTTACCAACAAGCAAAACAAGCAATTGCTTGGGGCCCCTACCCTCAGGGGGCCCGCGCCTCTTATATTTTGTTTGGTTCGTCTTCAGATACAAGGGAGAGGAGAGAGAGAACTAAAAACTCGGCCCACAAAGATGTTGAAATATATAGTTTATTTAAATAAAATTTATATTCCAATTTTACTTAACTGATTTCTCATTGGAAAACTTTTCCTTTGTGTGTGTTTGGAGGGGGGGAGGGGGCGGTAGTCATTGTTGGGGGGCCCCATCACGAGGTTGTGCTTGGGGCCCCGCAATATATAAATCCGGCCCTGTGTACAACCAATAAATTACAAATCAACACCAGCAAATGTAATTTCCTTCTCCCGCAAAAGAAACACACAGTTTAGGAATATTATCTCAACTACAAGAATTAGACCATGTCGATCAAGTTGTAGATGTACGCATTTTTTAAACAATAAATTAAATTTCAATTTGCACTATGATAATACTGCTCTCAGACCCAACAAGCTTCTTGGCTTTATAAAGAGAAGAGCCAAGAATTCAATAGCGTTCGGGTCACAAAAACTGTTCGCTCGTCCGCGCAAATACCAAATTACGTCTCTTCAATTACAACGTTAAGGCAGTGCTTTTGAATGGTTTCGAAACATAGAAAGCCGCGCAATTCATCAAAAGGCTTCTTCAAGTTGTCATCAACAAATGCCCACATTGTGTTTTAAATACCTGCGGGCAAAATAGAATTAGAAATGAAGAGCCGGCCAATATCTAGACAACGAGATCAAGAGAAGGCAGTAGAATTGGATTGAACGTCAGAAAGAAAATCTAGCCAAATAGGCCGTTGACTGGAATCCGCACGGAAACCGTCAAGTCGGAAGACCTAGAACAACGTAGAGGAGGACCGTATTAGCAGAGGCCAGAACAACTGGAAGATCCTGAGCTCCTGATGCGCCCTGAGAGCTATCACACAAAAAAGAATCTGTTGGAGAGCAACTGTTTCCGTCCTATGCCCTTCAAGAGATTAAAGGAGCATAAAAAAAGCCCAGTCCTCTACGAATCCAATAAGACTACTTAAATAAATTTGAAGATTATATAGCATTCATGTATAGTATACAAATTGTCACGATACTAGTGAGATCATTTATGAACATACTGAAAACCAACGGTTCCTATAAAGAACCTTGCGGAGCACCACACGTGATCGGTAAAGGATCCGAAATTGAAATTTGTAGTCATAATTTTTTGAGATCGATTATGTTAAGTAATCTCGAATTAAGGAGGCAGCTGATGATGAAATTCTAATTGATGCTGTACTGAAGTCAAGAAGCACAAGCAAGGAAATCAGCCAGAGCGATGCTCAGATTCAGAGCAATGCAATTTTGCAACTACTCCTTTTACGGACACTTGGGTGTGCATGTGATGTGACATCAGGGACCACGTTTCATAGTGCCCTTTTATTTAACATGTCATTAGTTTGCCTGGGCCAAATACACCAGCGCTCTATCCTACCACGCCGCGCCAAAGAACAACATTTTGTATACAATCGAAATTTCGAATGAAGCGCTCGTTTATTTTCCCTTAAAAACATAATGGCCTCGATTCCCAGATCCGACGGGAGGGAAGTGAGTGAGGATTTGACACTTTGCGATTCTCAAATCCGCAGTCCCGGATTGGTTTAAATCGAAAATTCGGAGTGAAGACTCACGCGATAATGAAATATATGATGTCGGATTATCTCAGGCGCATTTGTCGTTCAAATCCGCAGAAAATTTGTTGCGGATCACACTTTTACAGCGCGGAAAATGTCAAAAAGAAATTCGGGGTTGCGGATCTGAGAATCGCAAAGTGTCAAATCCGCAACTCACTTCCCTCCCGTCGGATCTGGGAATCGAGGCCAATATGCTTATAGGACGATAATCAGCGCAACTTTTTGAGGATTTGCATTTAAGTAGTGCTATAACTTCAACCCTTTTTCTACTGATTCCTTATTGAAATTACAAAATATAACAAATTTAAACAGTAATTCTGTAAATTCATTTATTAAATTATAAACTATTTATTAATTTATTTATATTTTTTGTTTTAATTAAAAATTCTGACATGGATAATGGAAGTATGCACGATATTAAAACTCAGCCGATAAGTATGCAACGTACAAGAAAAAGTTTAACGACCACTGATCTTCTTCGAAGAAAATTTAAAATCCGGTTGTTCGAATTCTATTTAAATTATATAAAATTTTACTAAATGAAAGATTAAGAATGTTAAAAAATTTAAATTAGGATATATGACTTGAGGCTGAAGTTCAGTAATAACCAAAAACTTATTGTTTTTACTCCATTGCTCCATGAAACCTCCACCAAACTACGAATAGTATTTCTTTTTTAATCTAAACGAAATCAAATTGCAACAATCAAAATTCTACACACATGTTACGTCTACTATATACCATTATTTTGGTCAATATTTAGTCTTCAGTAAAAAAATCGCAACCAGCATAAATTAGCATAAAAATTCTAAGATTCTGATCTGCCCAATTGTCTGTATGTGCTCCGAAAAAAGTAGAATTGTTGCTTTCTTGTTTCATTCGTTTTTGTTTTTATTTTTTTATTTAATTTTGCTTTCGTGTGTGCGGTAACAACTTTCCCATCTTTGATGAGTCTGAAAGTTATTCCTGAACGTGCATAAATTATGTGACATTTTATTGTTTTTTGGGCATTTCTTGTCTGAATTTCATTTCGATTTATCGTGCTTAAATTCAAAACCGAAAATTCTAAACAGCTACACCGAAAAAGCGGTTCTCACCTTCTGTTTTAATGTTTATATCCTTTTGCACGAGTTTTATTTTGTATATATTTTTTGTTATTTTGTATTTTGCAGGAGAGGAGTATCGTCGACCTCTACGAAAGTAGGACGCAAGTTTATCGATCCCCAGCTGATCGTTACGTATTCATTGTGAGATTTTTACATTATTATGTTTCATTCTTACGAAAATATTCTTCGTAGAAGAAGTCAACGACTCAACAGGTAATTCGTTGCTGTATTGTTTTTTTTTTGGTATTATTAGATATTTACCGTATTAAAGTTGGAAAAACCATGGCGTGAGGATTTCTCCTCTCTTCGTTTTTTTTTTATTTTTTTGCCTTGGTGAACTTCATCAATATTTGGCAACAGAATGTTTATATTCTAAGTGGGTGAGAGAAATTGTTTGGCCAAGCCTTGGCATAAAATGGGTGATGCGTGATTTGGGAAAAAGTGATTCAGGCTGACATACAACTAAAAAATTTACATTCGATATTTTGAAAACGTATTTTTATAGGTAGTATTTGATAAGATCGTTTATAATTCCTTTTCAAATTATTCGCTTGTGATCACATACTATATTCATGACCAAATAGAGGTGAAGGTAATTTCAAATTCTACTCACTAGACAGGGTTTAGTTCAGGACTCATATAGTGTGCAAGTGGATCGTAGAGGTCGACGTTAATAAATCCTCTAGATTTGACAACATATCCACTATGACCGCTGCTTTTGTACACATGCAATCAAATTTTGCACGTTTTTGACCTGGCCTTATATAGCTTGTATAGCACACAAACAAAAGTATGCAAAATATCAAGACTTTTGACAAAATATAGCAATTAGTTTTGTTAGCCAATATTCAAGCTAATAATCTAGACTAAGTTCTAATGAATCAGATAGAGGGCTTCTTTTCTGGGCATCTCTTCTTCTTTTTCTTTCTTTGAGGAAGCGTCTTTGTGGTCACGTTTTCGATAGAGCCTTAAATTTTATTTAGGATTCATATCCAAAATCTCCCTAGGGACACAGGGAAGCCGCGATGAAGGAGACCTAATCTCCTCCTTGTTGTATCCTCACAATCGCAGAATCGACAGATAAAATCAGCTAGTACCCCTATTCTGATTAATTATGGCAGTTTCTGTAAATCTTCCCGGCCTGGGGCAAAAATCACAAAGAGTGGAATGGGTGCGCTGTAAGACTCATGCTAATAAGCTTGTCTAAAACCTTCTCCATCATTTTAGAGGGAGTAGAATTTTACATCCTTGTTGGCTTCTCCCCGCTTAGGAAATAAAGACCACCCTAAATTCTCTTGAGCACCTCAGAATTTGAATCAATTGCCCTTTATAGGACGGTCGCCAATGGCAGAACTGCGCATTACCATGGGAAGGCTAAGTTAAGCCGGAGGACGCCTGGCATCCTGAGTTCATTGCTGTAGTGCTTTCACGCAAAGACACATCAGCTAAGAAACCCGAAGAAAAGCCTCGGAACGGACGGGGAAAACGGCAACGACTACGGCAACAACACCTGAGAATGATTTTCGGAACATGGAACTTGCAAAGATTGTACTGCAGCAGTTAAGTCACTATTAGACGAACTGAGCAGACATAAAATAAAATTACTCGCGTTACTAGAGATCAAATAGATAGGAGACGGGTCAATGGACCTTGGCAACTGGATGATATTCTACAGCGGCGGAAGGGAACATTACTTAGGAGTAGACTTCGTAATACACAAGTCAATTGTAGAAAGAGTTTAAACCAATCAGTCAACGACTTATGTTCAACACGACTTCGAACGAAATTCTTTACCCTTTCGATCATAAACGCACATGCGGAGACGGAGGAGAAAGCGAACACGACAAAGGACACTTTCTACTATAAAATTGAACACGTATATGACACGGCCGATTAAAATGACATCAAGATTGTGATAGGAGACCTCAACGCCAAAATTGAAAGAGAAAACTGGCACAGACCACCCATTGGAAAGGAAAGTCTCCACGAAACATCAAACGATAAGGCTGGTCGTCCACTGGAAGCGTATTCGAGCGGCTTCGCGCTACGGCCATACATATAGCGGCTGACGACCAGCCTAACAGACAACGTCGTGTTGGCGAGTTTGCATTAAGCAAAAATATGATCGTCAGCTCAACATATTTCCTATAAAAGGACATTCACAAATACACATGGCAATCTCCCAACGAAAGCTACTGCAATCGAATAGACCATATACTCATAGACAGAAGGGTAGCTTTCAGTATCCTCCAAGTAAGATCCTGTAGAGGTGCGAATTGTGAATCGGACCACTTCCTAGTTAAAGCTATAGAATCAGATATCGGCTGTCGGCTCAGCAAAAAAAAAAAATAAGACGTAGCATACATTTACGTGATGTTAGAGGTCATTCACCAATTATAGGAAACTCGAGAAGACGTTGTACAAGGTGAACTAAACGAAAAGTTGAAAGTAGAACAAGCTGATGGAGGACAAGGCTAAAATTGGGCTGTGCAGCTATCCAAGAAGAAGAAGTACCTTCACGCAATACCATTTATCTCTTCAGCATGATTATTCTCCACTTGCGTTTTTTCGTCCTGTATGACGCATTAGAACTAAAGAAAACGAAATACATATACATAGTTACACACATGTTTGTTTTTGGAAGGGAAATCGCGCATCGAAATCGAAGAACGCTTGGATGATGTGTACGGTTACTCTTCTCCTTCGATGGCAACCGTCAAAAATTGGTTTTACGAGTTTCAACATGATCGAACGTCGGTTTTTGATGAGCCACGTCCAGGTGCCCCAGGCTGCCACGGTAGATAACGTGACAAAAGTCCACGACCTCGTATTGGCAGACCGTACCGCTGGAAGCGTAAGTTAAGGGTTTCTTTTCTTTTTCGAACAAACGCTCGCAATCGAAAATAGCTCGACATATTTTTTTCTTTTTAGTTTTTTTGAGTTTCTGAAAGTTTAATTTAAGGGTTGCCGCAATTAAATCAGAAGTGCCAAAACTTTTGGGTTAGATTGAGTTCAGGCGAGCCGTGAATGATTTGCTAACTAAATTGATTTGATACAAAATTTTGAACCAAAAAACAGTTAGACAACAAAATGACATCGTTTTCATTTTTTTAGCCAGGGATTCCGCTATGGATCTAGCTTCAACATCGAATGATTGGTCTTCACTCATTTCAAATAATGCATCATAAATTTCTCCCGATGTATAGCGGAATGGCCGAATAGCGTCGATTCTACTTTCCCACCTTACGTCACAGAGAGGTTTAACAGTTAACAGCGGTTACTCCCCTTTTAACAATTTTTCGTGTATCACTTAAAAAAAATATTGCTTTTATTGGCCCACCCTAGTTTTTGGTTCCGTTTGTTCCACCTGTCTTAAAAGTGAACTGGACTCGAAGCGAAGTGTAAACGTGGAAAAAGCGGGATTAGAAAGGCTACACAGATATAAGACGGATTCAGGGACCCCAATAGGAAAAACCTTGGTATCCAAAATTTGTCAACAAAAAAAATAGAATAACTACAAAAGCCAGGTAAACAATTGAATTCGAATTTCATTCCTGAATGACGACTACTTGCTTTTACTTAGGAATAAATTAAAAATTTAGAACATAAAAAAAATCGGTTGGTCGTCAGTGCCGCCCCCTTTCGACAGCGCCCTGGGCAGCTGCCCAGCTTGCCCGTGCCTTAAGCCGGGCCTGCACGGAGGCCTACTTTACAGACCACCAGAAAGCGTATTTTTCGGACGGTTTAAAGAAGTTGGAGCATCGCTGGGTCAAGTGTACCGAGCTAAAAGAAGATTATATTGAGAAATAAATCCGCCATTTTTCCAAAATTTCCGTTTTTCTTTTGTAGGCCACGGTAGATAACGTGACAAAAGTCCACGACCTCGTATTGGCAGACCGTACCGCTGGAAGCGTAAGTTAAGGGTTTCTTTTCTTTTTCGAACAAACGCTCGCAATCGAAAATAGCTCGACATATTTTTTTCTTTTTAGTTTTTTTGAGTTTCTGAAAGTTTAATTTAAGGGTTGCCGCAATTAAATCAGAAGTGCCAAAACTTTTGGGTTAGATTGAGTTCAGGCGAGCCGTGAATGATTTGCTAACTAAATTGATTTGATACAAAATTTTGAACCTTATCGGACGGCCCTCGTATGTATATCAGGTCCTTCACAAGGATCTGCAAATACCAAATCATGATTACCAATACAAATTTGTAAAGATTGAAACTAAACATACACAATCTCCTATATTACCAAAATATTTTCCAAAATAAAAAAGCTCAAGCATTTATATTTTTAATTAATTCACTTTCCTTTAAGCTAAATAAAAAAGAGGAAAAGAACAACAACAAGAAAACGAAGGAGAATAATTTTTTGTTTCGGTAAAAGTGAGGTCAAGATGAAGTGATTATGTTACCGCATAACTTCCAGTGGGTCCAGATAATCAAAAACAGGAAAGTAAGAACAAGATAAAGTTCTCGATAAATTATTCGTTACTTTTACTGCTGTTAGACAGGAACCTGTTGCCGGCTTATTGCCTTTTGAAAAACAAGTTGCGTCCAGAAGATCCGAAGATCGTACATGTGTCACGGAATGTGATGTTCCATCGTACTAACATGGGCAGATTAGCTACGCATTTCCGCATTGACCTCCTTGGATATATGTTACAAAAGCAACAAAAACAACAGCCAACTACTTTAAAAAAACACACCAGGTACAACAACAACAACAACAAAATACAACAACAACAAAAAAGTAAATAAATAACGATAAAAATTGCAATTTCATGGCATTCCTCAGGTACAGATTTAAGGTCTGCAGGTGGTGGTTCGTGTCAGGACAAATTGAAGTGAAGTTCGGGCAACAAAAATTGATATTCACCTTTCGGTGTGGGGATGTGCTCAGGACGAATTTATCGTAACGAAATGCAATTACTTTTGACTTTGGCCGATTTGATAAATTAATATCCATTTGCCCCTCGGTACTTACATACATATATAGACACCGGGAAGATTTCGAGATTTTTTTGAGCAATCAAGGATCGCGGCTCGTCGGCTTGACCTGCTGCTGCTGGTGCTGACTTGATTGGTTCTTTCGGATGGAGGATCAAATTCTGGATGTATTCTTTTTTTCGTTCGGTCTTCTTGCTCAAATCAAAAGCAGCTAAGAACCGGTTGAATCTTGCGTACTTGCTTAATTTGGGAAATGTTATCTCGTTTTCTATAAGAGGAGGAAATGCTGAAATATGAAGAGGGCTGACACGCATTCAAATTAACCTATACACAGATTAAAAGGAAAAGTGGAGACCGGTTTCTGTTGCTGCTGCTGCTGCTGGTGCTGACGGGTGATAAGAATTCCGGCTTGCTACTTTCATTTTGGTTCTAGAAAAACATACCCATATTTTTTTTTTATCATCATTCCTTGTATATGTTTTTTGTTGTTGTTGCTTTGATTGATGTTAATTAGTTTATCAAATCGAAAATTTGTTTTTATTTTTATTTTCGATTCTCCCTTTTATGTATGTTAATGTATTCAGTTTATAAAATTTTGTTTACATTGTAAGACCGGAATTTCCGTGTGACTAGGATTAAATTCTTTAGATGCACACCTGCATTCCATAATAGGTGAAGGCCACTTTAGTTGTCAGATAGGATAACGGCCAGAGGGCACAAGAAGAACTTTTTATGGACCTGCTTTGGAAATGAATTTTCAATTCATACTTTTAAAAAGTTGTTGTTGTTGTTGTTGAGTTTGTTTCTTTTATTATTATTTGTATGTGTTTATGCTTTTACTATCGCCGTAGAGTGATGATGGAAAATTTTTGTGTTTATTTTTATATACAGGCATATCAAGAGAGATAGCTTTAAGGACAAGATGACACAGACGTTTTAGTTTCTATTATTTATTTGTTGTATATAATTGGTGTAGGAAAGTTCTTAAAATTAAAGGACATAATATAATGGCCGATATCAATTGCTATACGACATATCGAGCCCGTTTCTTCTACAAAGATTTCGTTGAGTTTGCAGCATTTCTAAGGCTGTCCTGGTACTCTTTTCTAAATATTACAAATTGGGCCTAAGTCCTATTTATATCCAAAGCCCGTCAGTTGCATACTCAGATTCAGTTAAATATCTGGGAGTACTGCTGGATAAGAGACTGAACTATAACGCTCAACTGGACTACGCTATGGAAATATAAAGCGAAGCCACCCTTCCTAGGGATCCATCAAACATCTACCGATAGATAGATCAAAAAGAGAACAAGATACAGAGGCTGATGTTACAGGACCTAACTTCAAGGTATCGATTGCAATGAGTAGGTACCCCTCTGTTTTTCAAACTGAAATACATGCCATTGAAACCTGCGCTAGAATCTTTGTTGAAAAATGTTTAAAAGATGCCAATATTACAATTTTTTGGGACAATCAAACTACCATCAAGGTACTCTCATTTTGGAAGTTTTTCTTCAAAATAGTTGCAGGATGTTTTGACGTACTCCAGAGTCTGGCGAGGAAAAATATGATCTCGCTCTGTTGGGTTCGCGGACACTGGTATGAATGAACGTTCAGGGGCCCGAAACTTTCGGTGGCGTCTCATGGCGTCTCATCCCAGTGTCTGGTAGAGGATTAAACATACAAAGTACAATAGCATTTGATTTATCTGCGTTTGGATAATTAATGGGAGGAGGTATAAAAAAATGGACAAAGAGTTGATAAAAGGGGGTGCTAACATTTTGCATCCATCCAGCTCCCAGTCTATACCTATTACTATTTTCTGGACACGATTAATCTAAAACTTCAAGTATCGATGTTCCAAAAACGAAGGTAGATATCAAGAAAAATATTTTATATTTTCGTTTCATTTTGGGGTGTTTTATCGAAATTCATAATTAAAATATCGGCGCCACGGAAATCGTAGCTTTGATATACCTAACTAAAAACACATCAAAACGTCAACTTCAAATCTCAATATCTCGAAAACTAAGCGTGATATCGAAAAATGTTATTTCATATTTTCGTCTTATACCATGTTCGCACTGAGCCGAAATTACGTGATTTCGGCTATTTTGGTGATTTCGCCCAAAATCACGTTCAAAATCATGTGATTTCCCATATATTCTTGTGATTTCGAAATCATCTCAAACCTCGTAATTTTGGCGAAATTACGAACGAAATCATGTCGAAGCCAATACTCAAACCTAAAAATCGAATTCAGCTCAATTCAGCACGTCTCTCTTGATGGTGAAATTGTCAGTTTGGCACATTTTAATAACACAGTTTTACCTAATTTTAAATATGAAATTCACATTTTAACATTCTTCAAAATTCAAAAACCCATGATTTATTGTTATAAGAGG
The DNA here is from genome assembly GCA_949987705.1 of Thereva unica. NCBI lineage: Eukaryota > Metazoa > Arthropoda > Insecta > Diptera > Therevidae > Thereva > Thereva unica. The sequence continues at coordinate 150,917,782 of OX465283.1, forward strand.
AATTGTAGTGAAATTCGGGCAGAAAAAAAACGAAAACATGAGTAGTGCTAGAAAAAACTGTCAATCGAAATCATCTCAATCCAGTGCGAACGGTTCTACATATGTAATTTCAAAATCACTTTCCGAAATCACCTAATTTCGGCTCAGTGCGAACATGGTATTATTTGGTGTGCTTCATCAAATCCATCATCAAAAAGCGAACCACGAAAATCGTAGAGGTGCCAATAAAAGAAGAGGGGCTAAAAAAATTTGAACCAAAAATGGGACCGGCAACATCCGTAATATTCCTCTTTGAGCTATTCTCAACTAGAATCTGTTGACGGAATGCGGTCCACATATTTTGCACACTCAACTACCTCCAGCTCTTGTACGACTAGGTAAAACCTATGAGGTGCGACAACAAGGGAGACCTAATCTCCGCTGGAAGGATGGCGTAGACCAGGACGCTGAGCTTAGGGTTGCCAAACTTGATGACATCGGCTCAGAATCGAGATCGGAAGAAAGAAGAGTTGCGAGAGGCCAGTACCGGACCCCGGTTGCAAAGCTGTTAAAGAAGAAGAAAAAGAAAGTTCAGCTTTTGAAACTTCAAAGTAATTCCCATGATTTTGTGTGGCGATTTCAATATTAATTTTTCATCAGAAACTACGCCTTTTACTAAATTTTCATATGTTATGGAAGCTCTCTGGAAGCACACACTCTACATTACCATTTTTTGCTTTGTTTTACTCAAGTTTTCTATTTTATTTGGGAAATTTTTGGTTTTTATAATAATCGCGTCAGCTGTGAAATACTTTTTATGGTGAAAACAATAAGTAAGTGAAATTTTCACTTTAATTAAACAATTATTCTAAAAGTATGTTGACGGTTAATTATTCGTAATTGTAAAAATTATCATGCAATTTATTTCGTTTTTTTTTTGTTTTTAATAGATGTATTTCTGCTATTAATTAAATTAATTGTTTGAACTGAAAAATCTTGCGGGCTGGATTTCAGCAAAATATCTATGTCTTACGGAGCTTCCCAAGAGCTTCTTTAACAACAAAGTAGAAACGCTTCGCTCTAATGACATGCCGGTGTTAAAGAGAATTGGGATATGCATAAGAAACGCGTTGGCATTCCTTTTCAGCGCTTCAAAATCTGTTCAGAAGCGCTTTAGTTCCCCAATAGGAATATTTAGATCAGTTTCAACGGTTAATACCTGGTCCTTGGCTTCTCTGAAAGCATACTATCTATCCGACAGACCTTCGATTAGTTCTATTGCATATTTTATCAATACCGGCAGTTGGCATTGCGCAAATAGGGTAACTTCTGAAGTGTGGTTTTCAGCACACTCAGTTTTTAGCAAGGGGTACTCAACGTTACTAAAATTATAGAAGTGGCAAACAGATGTCAAAAGTGTGGGAAACACTGGTCTAAAGGAATGTTTCAATAGCAGTACACTTGTATATGCAGATGCCGTGAACATAGTTTGAGTCCCTTTTGGCAGCAAAAGAAGTTTATGTCAAACAAAAAGAGGCAGCCGGACAACGATATCCCCAAATGGCAGAAATTTCGGGCAATAAACCAGAAGGCACGCCCACGATAAGAAGGATCGACTCTGTGACGAATGCGCATAGGCAATGCTCAACATTCGGAACTAAAGTCATGCTCCAAGAGACCAACAAACTTGAAGAAATTCCCTAAATGCGACCAAAGCTCAATTTGAGCTGTAGCGCCATCGCATGGATGAATTACAAAATACCATCGATTTAGGGAAATTTCTAGATTAGTCAGCCTATTGCTCAATGATAAACAAAATTCAAAAATTCTTGACTCAATTTATACAAAAAAAAATTCCGATGCAGATTTTCAATAACAATGTTAATCAACAACAAATATGAATTAATTATTTTTATCAAGGCAATTTATTTTAGGTAAATTCAATAATGCTTGGTAAGATTTTGAGATTGTTTCAGACCAATATTAATGGTAATTAATTTGATCTGGTCAACTTGATTCTACAGTAACAGCTAAAAAGTAGGTACTTAAACTAATTTTGCTGATTTCAGACTTTTCAGCAATAAATTTTTGAAGAGAATAAAAAGAAAATGATTATTGGATTTTTATATAAAGGAAAATAGTAATATATAATTAAATTTATATTATTTGTGAAGATACCAACGTGTATTGAACGTGGATTTTCTATTTATTAGGTGATACATTAATATAATAAATGTGGTCTTAATTTTTTTACAAATTACTATAATTACACATAGATCACAAGCTGCGTAATCATTTAAAATTCTCACCATTATCGTCATATTTATTTAATTAAACACAAAAAATCTAATGACGTTATTGTCTAGTTTAAACTGCAACAAATCATATTTCTACTTCCTATAAAATACCAATGGCAAAAGCCGTAAATTATTACAAAACAACAAACAGCAAACAAATAAATAATAAAAAGCCAAGTCCTCGAGCTGCATCCATCCTAAAGAAAGAGGTATTGAATGACACCTTAAAGTCGACAGGTGGTATCAAATTTCATATTTTGTTAAGCAATTTTTTGCTGGAATAATTTAAGGCATGCGCCAAATAAAGTACACACGATCTCATTAACCACGTTTTTATTAAAATTCAGGTGAGAGGTGTGGCGGGGGCCGAGAATATAAGGTACGCAAATACATTTTATACAAGGTGGATGATGACCTTCATAAATAATTGATTTTTATGTAATCTGGGGGAAAAATAAAGTCAATGTAATTTAATTTATATGTTGACAAATAGAAACCGTTTAATTTTTTAAAATTAAAGTAATTAAAATTAAGTTTATTCGGGGGATAATATTTTAATGTGACTTAGTTCCTTTTCTTAACACGTTGATTGCCACGCTAATTTTACTTGGCTTCCGGTCTGAATATGTAAGGATGGTGGGTAGTCATTCTGTATACCTACCCAGCGGGAAATGGAGTGCTCCAATAGCCATCTTCGAGCACTCCAAAAGGAGCTTACAGCGCTCCCGTTCCCATACCAGTTCCATAGTCATCAGTCACAGCGCTGAGCTACCGTGCTTCGAAACGTGGGAGGTATTTTCCATATCCTCTATTTCCCCTCAAGAACAATGTGAGATCGTAACTTACTTCCCCACACTTCCTCGTAACCCATCTACGTTTGGGATAAGTCTGAGGTCCACCGACTCCTAACAGACTTGTTTCATTTGCCTTTACTTTGCTGCACTGAATTTGTCTTCGCTTTAACATATTCTGGACTTAGTAACGAATGCCTTCTCTCGCCAATATCTTTATAGGTATAATTTCCACGCACGCCGCATCGTTAGATATAATTCTCTATTCGCAGCACGCCCAAAGGACGCTTAAGTTGGATATAGAAGGAGTGCGTGCATTCAAATGCAAACTGACATATAGTTACGTAAACGGAACGGACGCAACCCAAAAGTTGGTCTATTTCAAACGCAACTTTTCCGCATTGGCGTATTCGCTATAGTCTCAAATATCCAAACAAATAGCATACACAGCAGATACAAGAACTCGTCGCTTCGATTTTTTGGTTATTTGTAAACGACTAGACGGAATCCAAGCACGCAAGTGATTGTCAGTGAAAATTCGTCGCATACACCGCACGCACGTATCATTTTCAATCGGTACGCGGATCTACATTTTCTGCTGTTGGCCCTCTTGATCAATCCTGCTTGCCACACTAGCACTGCGTAAAGCTATACTCATACAATCGAGACTACAGAAACATCTAGAGCAAACGAGCTGGAAAGAACAAGCTGGATTTAGACCACATCGAAGATGTATTGATCAAATATTCGCCCTCCGTCAGCTAATGGAAGAAAAAATTTGTTGCGGCAAACGAACTGTCGTCGTTTTCATCGATTTAAAATCCGCTTTCGATTACATCCATTGGAAAAGCTTGTGGAGAGTCTTGGAAACCGAGCACGTATCATTGAGAATCATCCAACTTCTCCAAGCGTTGTACGATGGCTCAACCGGAGCGTTTGTATTCGAAGCGACTTATCTGAGGAGTTCCCGATTCAAACGGGTGTCCGACAGGGAGACGTCGCTTCGCCACTTCTCTTCACGATTATGCGTGAAGTATTCGATGGACGACACGGAGTTCGATACGACGACAACAACTTCGTAACTGACTTAATGTTCGACGACACGGATGCCGAAGCAACGGACATCTTATACGACATTTCCTGCATCGCCCAGTCATACGGGTTAAAAATCAATGCGGAAAAGACCAAAGTGCTCACAACGGACGGATCGAGGGCCAGTGTTCACCTCGATGGAACCCAAATCGAACAGGTTCCGAGGTTCAAAATTTTGGGATCATTGGTTGAGGAAACGAAAGAAGCATCGACGGCCGACGTTCACAGCCACAATGGCCAGGCAACATTCGCCTCGGTCAAGTGGTGAATATGGAAACGAACAAACATTTCCATCAAAACAAAAGTACGCCTTTAATGAACGTTGATCCTTCCGATTCTTCTTTATGGATCTGAAACGTGGACACTGCTCAAACCGGACGTTAAGAAGCTCGATGTTTTCCAAACAAACGCGATACTTGAGGCAGATCCTTAGTGTCTCACTCCGCGATAGCCTTCAAAACGAGACAGTTCAACAAAGATGCGATCAGTAGACACTGATCGAAGAAGAAATGCAAAAACGTCGACTACGGTGGTTTGGACATGTTTGCCGAATGGACGATAACCGCTTGCCACGTAAAGTTCCCTGGCTAAAGAATATCGAGGGTGGCCTAAAGAATCAACGATTATCAGTTATCGAGGCCCGAGACGTCGCGTCGCCAAAAACCGGCAAGAATGGAAACAAATCGTGAATAGAGTTCGAGACCCAGCGGCACCGACAGCAGCGTATCCGCTGGGACCGCCAACTAATGGATCAAAGAAGAAGAAGAACCAGCAGTTTTGAGGTTACCACTTTTCCCAAACTTTTGGGCGAAATTTTTTTTATCCGAAACCCTCCTGCTCCATTTGGGGGTACCTTTGATTTTTGATGATATTTGAGAGTGCAGGGAAGCTTCGGATAAAAAAAAATTCCGCGCAAAATTTGGTATTTCTCTTCGGAGAAGAATAATCCGTGAGAAAAAATAGGAGTTTCCATTTTAAGTTTTAGATTCACCCCACCCGTACGAGGAGTAAGGCGGTGGAGGTGAGTTTTGTGTGCAAACGATTCCACCCTCCAAGTTGAGAAACTTTTATTGCAAACTTTTTTCACGTAAGCCTACTCTACAGGAAGTATCGGACCGTTGCCGAACTTTTGCCCAACCTGTATAACTAAAACTATTTCAATTTGCTATATGGGCAAAAACGCGGAAAAAGGCATATGCGTGTCCGGAGCCGATGACCGTTTTAGAGTCGGAAATGAGTACCCAAAAAAATGCTTTCGGTGGATACCGACCTAGACAACATTTTTCCAAAAAAAACGGCCATCCAGCCAGCCATAAAGCCCGGCAGGCCCCAGAAACTGTGCAAAATGTCCCCTCCGTGGCATGTCCCAACTACAAAAATCCAGATTAATTGCGCATATTAAATGGACCAACTTGTGCGATTCGGGATAGGACGTTCACGAATGGTTTTTGGGGCCTAAAACTTTGATTTTTTCTCTTTTATCGCAAACCGGAACGCCAGAATACAGAACTTACACGTATTCGAATTTTGTCCGAAATTTTCCGTTAAAATTGCGAACCGCAGTGCCGCTAGAGCCTGCATGCGTTCGAATGTTCTGTTGTGGCTCCCTCTGCTCGGGGGATGTTTCATGAACCTGCAACAATTCGAAAACCCATTCGGCGCGTTCGATTTGAATCCCTAACTGTAAAATTCGCTTGCTCTAAAATTCAAAGTGCAAACGCATATTCAAACAAGTCCCCACCGTAGTCGCGGTTTCAACTTCAAACCGAAAAAAACGCGTCAGAAGTGGAAAGTTCAAGTTGTTCTAAGAAGCTGTGGTCACCGGTAAGCGGAAATTCACTCAGGATTCTTCCTGAACTCAGAAAAGCGATTTTAAGTCAAATAGTCCCCTCCGTGGCGGTCCCCTCCGTGGCAGCTTTTTCTTGAAATCTTCAATAAAAAGTAACCCCTTCAATAAAGTAAAAAAGTAAAAAAGTAACCCCTGTAGCAGAAACGGGCTTGTTTTGGGGCCATATGGGGGGAGAACCCACAAGAAACTCGGTCGGTAAACTTTTTTTTGCTGGGTTTTGAATGTGCAAATATGCCTTTTTTCGCGTTTTTGCCCATATATTGCATTAGTTTCTTTACACCATTTCGGTAATGATGATATCAAAATCATATTAAAATCATTGAACATTTTCTCGAATTTTGAGTTTCTAGTAACCTTGGCTTCGCCGGTCAACGGTGACCTCACGGCATTCAACGTGTTAAGCGCCATCGTATCACCTGAAATCACCCAATCAAGTGCGTACAATTTCATATTCATTAAGGTCAGATTTTAATACTTAAACAAAAACAAAAATCCTTAAATTCTCGAACTTTACAGGAAATACCAAAGAAACTACCACCTTCCACCTTCCATAGTCTAATTTGAAAATCTCCTTGAAGACAATGAAAACTGTCTGGAGTGTCACGTAACTGCCTGTGCTAAGAAAAAGGTTAAACGAAATTTCTCGCTTAAATATCGCTTAAAATTTAAAAAACAAATTAAAAAAAAACATTCTAGACGCTTTTTCTCCTTTATTGTCAAGTGGATCTATGCTGCAGACTATGCTGCTGATTCCGTCCCGATACATTCATTATTCAGTCCAAGAAATGTGAGATCATTCAAGGCCTCCTGAACAGAGCCTGGATTTATTTTGTGCTTAGAAAGAAAATCTCCAGTCCCGGCTTTGGCTGGACGAAAAATAATGTAAATCTAATGCCACACTTGGCTTCAAGTTTTACATAAATAATTAGCAGTGACGAAATGTTTTGGGGGCGAGAGAGAGCAATTCGATTTGTGTTTAAAGGAAATTAATTATTTAAATGTAAACGTGGATGGGGAATCTCAAGTAGTTACCGAGGATGATGCTGAATAGGGGAAGTCGGCACTTAAGTACTTCAAGGACCATTTCAACATTTCAAAGGTGATTTTTGATAACACATTTCTTTGGAAATAAAGTAATTTAGTCAGAAACGTTGAGAAGATACTTGGTTTTATGAAGTGATTTAATGAATTAAATTTTTTAAGGAATTTAAAGCTATTGTAGATTAGAATGTTGAAGGAAGATATTGGTGTAATTATTAGAAAATCTAGAAAGTCCCATTCTACTGAAACAAAAACATGATGGGCATCACCTATTTAAAACCGTGGCAAGGAGAGTGTTGTAACAGAACTTATTTTTACAAAAACAAAACAACTTATGCAAACGTTCTGTTCGTGACCTACTTTCATCTCCGAAACTACTCTAACTAACAGACACGTGGTATAATCTTAAATTGTATGTCTAGGTTAAGAGAAATAAAACCGAGTCAATAAATCGGAAATTTCCAACGAAACGTTGACATAACACCAAAATAGGAAATTCGACACGATGATGCAAGGAAATGTAAGGAAGTAAACAACTTATCTGCTTCTGAAGAGGAAAACTTATTCAATAATACTATTAATAAATTTTATATGGGTCCTTGCCCGAGTAAAAACAAAATATAGCCTGAACACCAAACGTGATTGAAACATAGTCCTCGGCCATGTGAAAGGCATCAGAAGGCTGGTTCAGGGCAGTTTTACAATTGTTTTTTTCTTCAAGCGGTTAAATAACAAAATTTCCACTAAAATAGAGATCAACCACATCACCACACACTTCACGTAGAGCAAACCGACGACTGGGGACCACGTTTTTCTTGTGCACCAATAACCGTTAAGTAGGATAAATCGAAAAGACCGTTAAAAATGATGAAGTTCCCATAAAATACATACAACAATGCATTTGGTGCAAATTCTTTTTTTTTGCCGTCGTTTGCCCATTTGCACAGTTCAGTACTTGGCCATTTAACTCTTTTAGTCAAGTTTGGGCATCATGAGGTCGCATGTGTATTATTAAAAATGGCTAAAAAATTCTATGGCCATCATATGCCCCTTAAAAGGATAAGCGGCCGGTATTCGCCCGTTGTAAGGCAATTTTTATTTGTTCTCGGGTAAATTAAATTCTACAGTTATTAATCAATCATCATACATTCTAAAAATAAAGACAAACATTTTAATTTTATTAGTATTAATTCTGAACTCTCTAGTTGACTGAAAGAAAAGGCTGTTAAGTAATTATATAGATGTTGCAGTCTCGTAATTCTATTATTTTTAAAACCATCGACCAAATATGTACCTAAAATAAAGATTAGCCACCGATTACGCTTTTTTCACGACATGCTTTCTAAGACCTTCTATGACTCGATAATGTCAAGCAAGCGTCAGACGTTGTCTTCATAATCATGCTAATTCAATCAATAAGGACATAGAACACATTCTTAATTGGAGACGCAAAAACTTAATTGGAGACGCAACTGAACTGAACTTGAACTCTCATAAATAAATCCTGCACCGACCTTCCTTCTATTTCAGTGAACAGTTTAAATCTAACGGCTGGGCCATCTTTTAATATCCTAAACATAATTTTAGTCGAGGACCTGCGATGGAAGGACCACATGTCTCAAATCGCAAAGGAAGCATCCCAATGAGATTAAGAGACCCAGAAGTTCTTTCTAAACCCAGCATCCTGAACTACAACATTCAACATCGAATAGCAAGAGCACTTTGGACCAGCGATAAATAAACTCTCCTCCAGCAATAAGCGATTTTATTCACGCGGTGAACCAAGGTTAAGATTTAGCTAAACACATTTTGTGACGCAGACAAACGGACAAACTTATCAAATAGATTGAGCAATATCTGATTGAATTTAACAACTTTATCATCGACATCAGTCATAGCAAATAAGTTAGACTAGGCTAGGCAAAGACACCTCTGGACGAGGCATTTTGGTCAATGTTGAAGTAACGATAACTGAGAGTGGTCATAGGAGGCGGGGCAACAGAGAAGCTATGGCAAACGAATAAAATATCGTGATCCAGGTAGCTAGGAGGAGAGATTTGATTTAGACAAATGATGGAGCTAAAATCATTGGTAAGGAATACATCGAGCAAAGAGGGTACCCTACAATTAAAGTATGTAGGGAGAACATGGTTAGGATTCAAACCAAGAGTACACACAAAATAATTTTTTGAGGTTAGATTTCTTTATTACATTAGGGGCCCATACAATACAAGGTTTTCTGCGTTCAAATCAAAAACCAAATTCACCACACAATTGTCAATCTTTTTTTGAACGCCGTTTGTACGCATAAAACATTTTAATATATGGGCCCCTATTGTCATTGAAATTACGGCCAGCCAAGGTGTTTTTGTACGTATGTACGAGAGAGAAGCTCAAGCTTGTCGCTGAGTTATTGAACGTTAACAGTAACAGTGGTTAACAGGGTTAAAAAGGCCAGTAGCAGAATAAACATAAACAAGAAGGAGTTTATCAGATGCAGTAGAGATTTCGATGCATATGAACTCGAAACCCGAGTGCTTAGAGAATGCAACTGGTTTCGAGTTTAAGTGATTACGCACATAAATAGCAATTTCGCCTCCAATAAGCCCTTAGCGATCGTTGCGAAATTCGGGAATCCAAGGAGGAAGTAGTGGATTGATTAAGCCAGCTTTCACTGAATAGAACGGCGTGCACACCTGAGCTAATAAATAGTTCATACAACTCATCAATTTTCGAAATTGTGACCATCGTTCTCACCTCGACATTACCAAGGTAAAATCTCTGTATAAAAACAAGAAACTTACTCGTGATAAAGGAACCGTGTAGAAAACTTAGATTATGCTGTAGAACTGGTTCGGTAACAGTTGAAGGAATACCAGTGTATATACTCACAATGCCTTGCAAGACTGGTGGTATACGACCAACAAATTGCAACTTCACACTAGCATATGTCATGCAGTGACCTCACTGCATAAAAAAAACACACCGATGCAATACAATTATCTCAACCACATGATATATTCAATCAGGCTCATCATATCGTAGATCTAGGCATTGTCGCAGACGATAAACTAAATTTCAATCTACACTATGATATAACTTCTTCTTCTTCTTTGAATGATGAAACTGCTTATATCATGCGTTGCGCTTGACTTCGTACCAAAACTTCATCGCCATCCTTCAGGTCATCCAGAAGCTAGTAAACACCCTTTTGAGCTAAGGATGAGTTGTTTTGAAATTTTGCACGTGCGTACCAAGGCGGAATAGGAATTCTGAATGCTACTCCATGGGGATGATAGCCGGTTTAGGCAGTCACAGATTCTGGTCACAGATTTTGTCCCTATATGAGCATTGCTACTCAATTTAGATTACCGTTCGATAGCCTGGTACAACCAAGGGCAAGTCTTCTTCCCAGAATGTAATAATGCCATAAAACCGACTAACATTTCCTGATGGAACCGTTCTACCATCTCTTTTACTTGGTGTATACGCATCCTCGAGATTTTAAAGTGGTTCCACCATATATGTACATATAAAATTTTTCACTTTTGGCAAATCTACCGTGCAAACTACTCGTTGCGTTCTAGAAATATTTCGGTATAATGGCTCGTCTTATCGCACGAATATGAATTAGTACGTATACATGATGAATTGAGCTCAGGTTAAACCAGAGTCCAACTACATGTAGGCGCAAGTCGAGTTGAGTTAGTGTCGACTGAACTCGACTCAGCTCTGCTATCTGGGTTAAGATGAAATTATGCATATCGACGCAAGTTCAGTAGTTGAGTTTGACAACAGCATCTCTGTGTTTTGTTTGTGATTTATGTGATTTGTGATGCGAGTCGAAAATTCAACTTCACCTCAACTCAACTATACAACTCTACGTCTGTACGTATTAATGGTATATCTAGGAACTTACTCCGTCATCAACTTTAGTTCACTCCTTTGCTCATTGTAACCCCACCTTCTAATCAGCCAAACTGCCATATTTTAACTAAATCTAAGCTTCACTTGTTTGTCCTAACCTAATTCCCTAATTAAATACAAACATGACCTGCATTCTGTTTTTCTATTTAATCTTTTTCTAACGATTCTATTTGAATGTCCATTATAAAATATCACCGTTTTTAAAATCATAAATCAATCAAGTCTAAAAATTCAAATTGCACCTTAACTGTTTTAACAAATGTCTACAACCTTCAAAATACCTGCCATACAGTAAAGTCTCCTTTAAGCCCGAATAAAAACTTAAAATTAAAAATTCAAGTTTGTCGAAAAACTATTCAATTTATTTTAATTGAAACAATTTATAAAATTGAATTGTAATTCAATATATTTTGTACACTTGTTCCCCTGCAATTGTATTTAATATAAAAAGGTGTTAAAGGTGCAACAGAAATATTTTGTTTTGTTTTTGTATATGTATTTATTATTTATTTATTTATTTATGATTTTAATTTATTTCAGACGATTGCCAAGAATATATAGGGCATTAATGTTTTTGAAATTTTTAGGTTAACGTTAACTTTCTTGTGCGGTCACAATTCTTTACATGTATTTTAAAATTGTTTAAGGAGTCCTTTAACGGTTATGCGATTTTCTAAAATTTAATACAAATATTCTATTTTTACCGTTGTATAATTGCATTGCAAATAATTTGCCCGTTATCTTATGTGTCGTTGCGCCTCAACCTTGTATTGATTTGAATAATTGACGGATTTTATTTTATCGGAGAAAGATCTATATATAAAATGGCAGCTTTGTCATAACGGTCAATTGTTAACCTATTTTAGTGCACGTTTCTATTTTTATACACATAAATACACACACACGTATACATTGATTAAAGAAATTCTTGTGATTTTATGCAATTATTCCCCTTTTTGTGATCTGCTTGCGTACTTAGTTTATTTGTAATCAATATTGATCATTGATTAATTCAATTTGGAGAAGAGAAGTTTGATTTTATTGTGGGTGTTACAAAATAATTTCTCTTTTAATGAATTTTTTAAATTGCATAAGCGGAGGAGTTGTTACATGACTCGAGAGAATAGAAATTATGTTTTTGACTGGGGCGGTTGCATCTTTGGGTAATTGTAGAAATATGATTGATGCATTAATAGTTTTGTATAGAAAAGTTGTGAGCTAGCTGAGAAATTGGAGGATTCACCAAAAAATCTGAAGATAATTATACTTTTCCGTTATCTAGCTTAGAAGAAGTTAGCAAAGTCATAAACCGCTTAAAACAGCAGGGCCTCGGCTGTGACAACATCCTCGAAAACCTGACCGTATAATACACCAAGGGATCATTGTAGATCAGCAATTGAAGAAAGAAATCAGAGCCATCCAATAGCGCTACAGCCCAAATCGAGCCTTGGCCTCCTCTAGGGCATTTCTCCAGGTTTGACGGTCCCTTGCAGCATGTCTCCAGTTCCGGATGTTGAGCATTGACTCTGCGTCAGCCGTCACAGAGTCTATCCATCTCCTCCTGGGTCTACCTACTGGCCTACTTCCCGAAATTTCTGATACCATAAGCCGTTTTGGGATACGATTGTCCTCCATTCTGATTACGTGGCCGGATAGTCTCAGTCTGTTGATTTTTATTAAAGTTGAGAGTTGTGGGTAGTCAAAAATTTCATACAACTCGTTGTATCTTCTTCGCCATATTCCATCCTCTCTGGTTGGGCCTATTATGCATCCTCTCAAACCTGTTGACTCGTTCTTCTATGTCCTGGGTCATAGTCCAAGTCTCGCTACCATAACACAGTACTGGTCGTATTACTGTTTTGTAGAGTGAGAGTTTCGTTTTCCTGTGTACAAATCTTGAGTGCAGGATTTGTTTTTGGGCATAAAAGGCTCTATTAGCCAGTAGTATTCGTCTGGTTATTTCTTCTTTTTCTTGGTTTCTTTTTGTGATAGTAGACCCAAGGTAGACTGTTTTATCGACTACTTCTAGGTTATGTTCGTCGATGGTTATATTTCTTCCCATTCTAGATCTTCCTGCTCTGGATTGTTGCATCACCTTCGTTTTTTCTTCGTTTATCTTCAGGCCTATGTCCGTTGCCGCTTCTTTTAATTCGACATAGACTTATTTTGCTGCCAAAAGGACCTTCCCACGATGTTTACGTCATCCGCATATCCAAGTAATTGTACCGACTGGGTAGCTATTGATGCACTTCTCTGGACTGACATTTTCCTTATCACCCATTCTAGGGCCAGGTTGAAAAGCATGGGGGCCAGCCCATCTCCTTGTCTAAGTCCTTGACGTACTTCGAACTCCTCTGTTATAACATTTTGGATCCTCATTTTCGCCAGTGAGCTATTTGTGGCGCATTTGATCAGTTGTACCAACTTTGAGGGGACTCCTATTTCCGATAGGATTTCGTATAGCCTCTCTCTGTTTATTGAGTCATATGCCTGTTGAAAGTCGACAAATATCTGGTACACATCTACATTCCAGAGTAGAGCCACTGGGAGTATATTACAAGCCCCATAAGAGCAAGGATGGAAGTTTTAAGCTCAAAAGAATAACCGCAGACAAGCTATGCAGAAAGAAGAGGACAGAATATCTAAACAGAAGGATCCTACAGATACATGAAAAAGGGGGAGAAGAGAGAGAGTCATAAAAGCGTACAAAGAAACACACCAGATCAGTAATAAGGTTTAGTCCAGAACGGATAACTGCAGACACATAGATCGGAACGTATTAGCAGCCCCTCACAGGATAAAACAAGAGGAAGTATTTTCATAACTTAATGAATCCGATCTCCATAGTAAACGAAGATCCACTGATGGAGACATTTGTAATTTCTCAAGATAATATTTTAATAGAACTACCAATACTGTATAAGATGCGAAGCTGTAAAAAGGGAACAACAAATCGCCAGGCGTCGATGGAATCATACCCGAGGTATTAAAGGAAGAGGGGGCAAACGGCTAACAAAGACCTCGGAAAGTGGTGGTACCCGATTTGCCACCTCTGCCAAAACCCGAGAAAAGTCACTGCAGACAAACACCTAGCAGACCTGTTAGCAAGTCCTAATCCCACCTCCCCGCGGTGCCCCCTGGGGTACTTCTTCGGAAGGAGCTAACGGGAGACGGGCGAATGGCGAACTCTCTGCGCCACAAAACAGAGTTTTAAGTCGGTTGGGCTGAGGGTTAGCAACCCGCTCCCATAAAAAACACCATTGCTACGAATCGGCAAACAATGCCTCGGAACCGGATGGACAACACGACGACGACCTTTGCTTTTCGAACAAGGACACGAATCGGATCATGGAATGTGAGAACACTGCTGGCTGAGGGACGGCTGGATGAAGTCCTCAACGAGATGAATCGATATAAAATCAAGATCATGGGACTTAGCGAGACCAGATGGCCCGATGCGGGGGAACATATCTGCCCAAATGGTGAGTCCTTTTTATATTCTGGGAGAAACGAAACTGAAAGCCGTAGGAGTGGCGTTGGTGTAATACTCACCAAAGAAGCCAGGTCCAGCCTCATTAGCTGGTCACCAGTTTCTGAAAGGATTATTACCGTGCGCCTGCGTACCAGACTAAGAAGTACTACGGTAGTCCAATGCTATGCTCCAACTGAGGACGCTGAAGATGACATCAAAGACGAGTTCTATTTGCGGCTGAATGAGGTTTTTCGCTCTATTCCAAGGGGAGACTTCATTGTATTAATGGGTGACTTAAACGCACAGATCGGCCGTGACAACACCGGCCTTGAACAAACAATTGGAAATCAAGGTCTAAGCCAAGTTACCAATAACAATGGTGAGCTTTTCGTTGACTTCTGTAGCTCCCACCAACTTATGGTAGGTGGAACTTACTTTTGTCACAAGAAGATACACAAGGAGACCTGGGTATCGCCCGATGGTAGGACGAGAAATCAGATAGATCATGTGGCCGTCAGCCGCAGATGGAGAACTATCCTTGAGGATGTCAGGAGTTTCAGGGGAGCAGACACTGGAAGCGACCACCATTTGGTTGTAGCAACTATTCGCCTTAAAATCGCCGCAATCAGAAACGTACAACGCGATGCTATAAACCGTAGACGATTCAACGTAGATCTTCTGCGGGAGAGCGTTAAAAAGCGGGAATTTGCTGGAAATCTACAACTAATACTAAACCAGCACAACGTTTCTGACGACACAAATATTGAAGAGCTGTGGAGTAGAACAAAGGGCGCAATATTGACGGCTGCGGAAACAAGCATCGGTTATGTCCAAAGAAACCAGCAACACTGGATCTCGGACACAACCTGGCAAAAAATAGAACGCAGGAGAGCCCTCAAAAATAAAGTAAACTCTACAAGCGACCCTGAAATACGTTATCAACTGGAACGGGAATACTCCCAATTACACCGGGAGGTAAAGAGAAGTGTCCGGCGTGATAAAAGGCAGCAGATAAATGAGCTCGCAGAAAAAGCGGAAAACGCGGCAAACACAGGCAACAGTAAGGTGCTGTACCAAATCACTAAACAGCTCTCGGGAAAGCACTCTACTAAAAAGCATGCCGTTAAGAGTGCGGATGGAAGGCTGCTGTGCAGCGACGAGGAGCAGCTCCAAAGATGGAGAGATTACTTCTTCGCCGCCCTGAATGGTTCATTTACACAGGAACCTCAGGAAACCAGCAACAATGCACAGCCAATTCGAATCACCACCCGGGCCCCATCCAAGACGGAAATAGTAACCGCAATTCATGCGATGGCCAATGGTAAAGCAGCTGGGAAAGATGGCATCCCACCAGAATTGTTGAAAGCCGACTCAAGCCTCATAGCAGATGCGCTTCAGCCAATCCTACAAATAGCATGGAACACCTGTACCTTTCCGGAGGATTGGACGGAAGGTATCATAGTCAAAATACCAAAAAAGGGGGACCTAACAATATGCGACAACTGGAGAGGCATCTGTTTACTATCTACTGTGGGCAAAATTTTGTCCCATATATTACTATCTAGGATAAGTGAGGCAGTAGACCGAACGCTTAGGAGGCAGCAGGCCGGATTCAGGAAGGGCCGCTCATGTATTGATCATATCAACACCTTACGAATAATAGTGGAGCAGTCTACTGAATTCCGATCCCCCCTTTACCTTGCTTTCGTAGATTATGAGAAAGCGTTCGACTCGGTCAATAGGAGCTTTATATGGCAGGCACTACGGCGACGTGGACTGCCTGATAAAATAATAGAATTGATAAAAGCCCTATATAACAATTCCAAATGCAGAGTTCTCCATAATGGAAAATTATCCGACAGCTTCGAGGTGAGCTCAGGAGTACGACAAGGATGCCTACTCTCGCCTTTACTATTTCTTATAGTAATAAATGACATCCTTGTCGGCGCTCTAGATAGTAGAACAGGCGGCATACAATGGGGTTTGTTAGACCGCCTTAAGGATCTCGACTACGCCGATGATATCTGTTTGCTGGCCCACAGACACCAGGACCTCAAAAACATGTTAAACAATTTAGCAACAGAAAGTAGTCCAGCAGGCTTAAGGCTAAATCCGACTAAAACTAAAGAAATGCGGATAAATGCAAACACCAACGAACGAACAGCGCTGAATAACCGTGACGTGGAACTGGTAAATAAATTCTGCTACCTCGGTAGCATTATTACCGAAAATGGCGGGGCAGAAGAAGACGTCAGTTCCAGAATAAATAAAGCACGAGGCGCTTATGCATGCCTGTCCCACATATGGAGATCAACGGTGATTTCCACTAACACCAAATTGCGGCTGTTCAACTCCAACGTTAAGGCAGTTCTTTTGTATGGTTGCGAAACATGGAAAGTCACCCAATTCATCACAGGGCGCCTACAAGTCTTCATCAACAGATGCCTTCGTCGTATCCTAAAAATCCGCTGGCAAGATAGAATTTCAAACGAAGAACTATGGCGCCGTGCCGGCCAAGAAAGGATAGACGATCAAATCAGGCGAAGGAAATGGAATTGGGTTGGCCACACCTTGCGACGCGAAAACGAAAATCTAGCCAAACAGGCCCTTGACTGGAATCCGCAAGGTTCCCGTCGAGTAGGAAGACCTAGAACAACGTGGAGGAGAACCCTACTAGAAGAAGCCGCAACAACTGGGAGATCCTGGTCGGAGCTAAGAGCTGTCGCGCAAAACAGAGTCCGCTGGAGGGCAACTGTTTCCGCCCTATGTCCCATGAGGGATTAAAGGAGTATAAAGAAGATTAAAGGAAAGTGGGTAGCAGCTCTTAAGAAAGACAACATTTGGGAGGAAGAAGTTAGGCCAGATAATTGGAAGAAAGCGATTATAGTCAATTATATACGAAAGGAAATAAATTAATTTGTAAAAATTACTGAGGCATCTTATTCCTCATCACCAGTTACAAAGACCTTACAAATCTTGCGAAACAAAAATCATAACCTATAGCGGGGAGCCTTATAGGAAAATATCAAAATTCAAAGTGCGGTAACAGAAGAATTTTAAGAACGACAAGACCTTAGAAAAGGGGATAGACTGACTCTCCAACCTGAAGTAAATAGCTTCGAATTCACGTCACATACCCTCATATCCAAGCATTAGATCCGTTCTGGATCTATGCCTGCTAGACTCCCAGTTGGAGCAACCAGGAACAAATACATATAAGAACAACTGTCATAAGACAGTGCCGTACGATAGCAACCACTATGGTCTAATTGCAACCATACAAGTCCCTAACGACTTCATGGAGCTCTCTGAAGCCAGAAGACTGGCCAAGATTTGAGAAATCCATGGAAAGAGCACTACGTAACAGTGCACTTGCACCTTCAGCAACCAGGAATCTGACTAACAATGTGATCGTCTTATATTTGACAGACATAGATAATCAATACAATACTAACAGTCTGTGAATCTGTTCTGGAACAACAAGATTTGTGATATTCAAACTAATAGCGCGAGCATCTTCCCACAGATAAATAAAATATTTAGGAGTAAAACACATAACCATAGAGGATGAAAGTGGATTTTGTGAAAGCCTATTGCCAAGGAATTTATTCCGTGAACACTTCTGTTCATGCGAATTCTGACCTTGAGAATAGGGCTTTGCTGAACCACTTTAGAATATGCAATGAAATCGAATCTTAGAAAATCGACAATCGAGCAACTCTACGCAATGAATGACATTTCAGAGGTACTAGCGAACTCCGGTTTCATTGGAAAAATCAAACTCTGCCAATTTTTCATCAGCTAAACAATAAGAAGTCGTTAGGTGTAAACGATATTCAGAACATTGTCCTAAAGCATTTGCGCCTAATAGCCATCGAAATATACACCACTTTGTTTAACAATGCGTTTAACAATGCTCATTTTCCAAACCATTGGAAAACAGCAGTGGTGTATCCTATTCCAAAAAAAGACAAAAACAAAAAAATAACCCTGCGAATCTTCGATCAATAAGTTTGGTTCCGAACATCAGCAAGGTGTTTCAAATAGTGGTTAATAGATCATTATGCAAATGGGTTGAGGACAAAAAAATAATTCTTGAAAACTAGTTTGGATTTCGGGAGAGGTATGACACTATTCATGCCGCGTCGAAACTGGTATCAACCATACAGTGGAACTTTATGAACGTCAGTGTACAAGAGCATGCCTGATTGACTCAGAGAAGGCGTTCGATACAATATAGATCGAAGGTCTTCTCTACAAACTAGCCACATACGGCATGAACGGACCTCAGCTATACATGATTTACAACATGATTTCAAAAAAGAAGTTCATCGTTAAAAGAGGGAACTTCACTTGAAGTAGGATCTTTGACATTAAAAATGGTTTGCAACAGGGTGCGGTAAATTCGCCGCTCTTCTTTAATATCTACTCGATTGACCATATACGTTCACTCTGCTGTACGCTAGAGTATGCGGATGAGCTGATTATGAACAGGGCAGGGGCCAGGATTGGAGTAAGCCAAACGCTCCTGCAACGAGATCGAACGCAATAGTAATGATCGGAAGTTAAAGATCAACTTTAGCAAATGCGAATCGAGCCTTTTCCGGAATACTCTAAACAGAACTTCACGCGATGTGAAGAGGAACTAGAAAATTTTCCGAATTTCGAACAATGCTGGACAATCATTGGAAAACAAATCGGTAGTGAAATACCTTGGGCTTTGGCTGGACCCACAGTTATATTTCAATAGGAATGTAGGTGTCGCTCTTGCCAAAGCAAACAAGGTGTTCCACATGACAAAAAGGCTTTTCTATAGCAGACACCTTGGCCCACAGCTCAAAGTGATCTGCTATCAAGCCTTGGTCAGACCGATTTTGACCTAGAGCTGCCCAGTATGGTTCAACATATCTCCTTCATATATGGAAAAGCTTCGGGTTTACGAAAGACAATGCCTAAGGGCGTGCTTAACTTGTATCGAACGCCCGACTCTGGCTTCACAAATTTCCACGCCAACAATGTTTTATATGACAAAGCATTTGTTAATAGGATCGACAACTTCATAATCATCTGTGCGAATACTTCCAGAAGAATTCACCTGGTGCGAACCAAGTCTCTCCGCGATAATTTTCATGATGCAGTTGAGACCGTTAATCGTTCAAAATTTAAAACTAAAATGTCAGATAAGATGCAATTGAACCTTGAGCACTGATACGGAAAAAGCGGCACTGTGTGAATGTCAGTGGAAAATCACGGAAGCCACTGACATGGAAAACATCCGCTCCGTGCCGTTACGGATATGTGTAGATCGACTTAGCGTACAACAAAATTAAGAGTTTTTGTATTCTGTGTCAAATCAGTCTTGCTATAATAATGCGAAACATGGATATAGTAACCAAGACTACAATGAAAAATAGTCAGATGTGCGGAAACAAGGGTCTGTGATGTGTCTGCAAAATATTCTAACCACGAAGAACAAAAAGTGTAGAGTTCTTTGTGATGAAAAACCAGTAGCAATAGACACCAACTGACGTAAGTGCGATAGATATGCCACAATTTACGGAGCCCTATAAAAAACGTCACAAAACAGAAACTTTAATGGAATTACCAAAGACAGAAAAGAAAGATTAGTCAAGAAACGAAAGTCCTACATTAATTCCTAGTCGAAATACGATATAGCGACCCAAAAAAAAAAATGAACTCCTTAGTCTTACTATTTTTGTTGCGTGAAAATTGAATGTATACACTGTCGTATTATATTAAAAAATATATAAGTACATATATGTATATGCATATATAGAAAAGAAAGAGCATTTTCATTGACTTCAGTAAAACAAAAAATTCAAAAAATTGGGGACATGTATTTTATGCAGTATCAGAATTTTTTTTAGCAACTAACTAAAAATCTACAAAATATTCACGGTCAAAGCCGTCTGTCTGTTATGTTGCAATAAAACTTGTATGTTTTTATTCCTGTGCATGCCCCACTTCTTAGAGAATTCAATGTCTTCCGATTTCAATGTTACAACACCGGCAAAACAATCAATCTTTTTATTATATACATATATTTCTTCCTAACACCGGCAAATTTATTTATTTTTTTTTTAGTTTTAATTTCTCCTATCCGCAGCATTCTCGATGGTGTGTATTGATAAGCCTTCCTTCCATTGAGGCCTCGGTGGTGCACATGCTCAATCCGAATTCTTAATTGGTCTTCTAGTAACCGAACCGGAAAGTCCAGCGTGCACCCCAGTTACGAGCTAGTTTCATATTAACACAAAGTCAGCATTTTCTTTCTTAATAGCGCGCGGACTCTGTACTATGGGAAGGAGCTCGACGTACGCACGATCAAAAAAAAAAATAAACAAGGAATATCAACCAACGATCTGGCACTCTCCTCAGGATGAAAACAAGGTACCACACCAGAAGGGATTACTTAAATATTTTTTTTACCTTTTGCTTAAAAAACTTTCACTGATCCACCACCAGCGAGAACCAGTCGTCGTCATCCACAATAGCCACCACTTGGTCCACGAGAACAAAACGCAAGAACTTCACTCAAGAACACTTTATACTTCCCGATTCGAGACGAGCGCTTGAGATCAATTTCCGTTCAAGACTAACCAAGGCGGTAACTGGAGCTTCCAACACTTTGTGGTTTCGCCTTTTCCTTAAGCTGGAGAGCTCAGAATGGCCAGAATACGAGAACACCATATATACACTGGGGACACGGGGATTCGATTCTGTTTGTTGTTTTTATTTTTATTTAATTTTTTTTTTTATTTCTTTATTTTTATGTTTTATTTTCAATTTTTATTTATTTTTTTACACTTTTGATTATCCGTTTTCTTATTTCATACCTGGGCTGGGATTGTGTGTGGATGATCCATCTTTAATTTAGTGCACAATCAGATTTATCCGCGTGCTTTCTTTGCACACAGCGCAGACCTTTCTTCCTTGTATGGTGTGTATCCTCTTATCAGGAACAATTTCGCTGGTCGTCTGGCCTTATCAGCTTAAGGATAAAATTTTGCCTAGACAAATATTTGTTGACAGGAAAAGGCGCTTAAAATTGATGAGAAATGTGGGGTAGGTAATTTTTGTGAGAATTTACGTTATCACTTAAAGAAAAATTGCGACTATTTACTTCCGTTTTGAAATTTTATGCACAATTGGCGTTTTTTTTTTTTTTTTTTCAAAACTGGAATTTTTCTCGTGATTTTTTTCCTAGATATACTTTTGGTATTTGCGCGTCGTTTTCTTATCACTTGTGTACATAGTGCATACAGCACGCCATATTAGATCAAATTTCTTGCAATTTGTATAAAATATTGTTAGATGTTATGCATCTGTCTGCATTGATGTTTGTATACGATAAATTTGGCTGGACCGATTTTGATAAAAAAAAATTTAAGCAAATTATCCCTTTAGTTCGTATAAGCTATATAGATATACTCCACTGTAATCAAGGATGGAAATGAAGATAGCGTCTCTTAGGTGTTAGGTAACGTTTTCATTTGAAAACTAGTTGGGATGTGGGTTTGACCCCTTCGGTCCACACGATAAACTTCCCAGTATGATAAACGTAGACGGAATAAACTGCCTTCTAACAAAATAGTAATACGTTTAGCACTAGTGGGAAATTGACTAGTACCAGAACTGGTGACAATGTAATCCTGAGGGAAGCTAGTTCAAATAACTTTGGTTAATCTAAATCCGGGATGAACCGCAATTTCCTGAAACTGTATCACGCATAAAAAACAATTCCCCGTCAAAAAAGTGCTGATCCAAGGTTTGAAAAATTTGTGATGTTTGTAAAGGGTAACGAAATTTTTGAAGGTTGTCGGATTTTGACAAGTGATGTTTTGTTGGAAGGATATCGCTGTGCAGAATCCAGAAAAGATCACTTCGTTTAGAACGAGTCTCATTCCATCGAGTTTATTAGATACTAGCAAAAATTATCAATTTAGGGTCTTTCTGACATTTATTCGAAGTTTTTCCATTTAATAAAAAAAAAGGCCCGACCGAATGTAATGAAATTTTTTTCAGGGCATTTTTTCGTTAATATTCTTCTTTCGGCACCTCAAAAAAGTCGATATAGTTTTTAGTTCGTGCGGTATCGTGTAGCAGTGGCGGTTCCTCTTTGGAAGCAAAGGAAGCACTGCTTCCCTTGACCAAATAGGCAAATTCTTAAAAATAGTTTAAAATGTATCAAAACTAATCACGAGAAAAATCTTAATATCATATAATATCCTCCTCTGGAAACACTAAAGCTGGAGATATTACAGCTTCTCCACATTGGGTTAGGCCTCTCACATGATATGAGCGGGAGAGTGACAATATTAAAGTGCCGCTCTTCGCTAACTCGATATGTTAAATTTTTCAAGTACCGCTCTTATAGTGGCCGAGGCCTAACAAACATGGGAAGCTGAAATATCTCCAGCTTATTTGGCCCAGAAAATCAACGTGATAACTCCAACACATTCAATTTAATTCAACTCACACTCACGTAAAGGTGTGCGTTAATACAGTCCCCTCAGAAGCTGAGCTAAACGCAGCTTCTTCGGAACCGAACAGCGAGAATTGACAAGTCGGAGGTAGAGAAATTTTCTGTATCCACCATATTCTCTTTGTTTTCTTGGTTTCGTTTTCTGGTAATGTTCTGGTTTCGAGTAAAAACTAAATTCACTCTTAAAAATTTGCTTGGAATTATGTTTTTTACTCATAAAATATGGGTTTTCGATTGAGTAAAGAAAAAAGAGATCGAGGATAGGTGAAGTTTCTCTTTAACTATTGTTTACTCTAATGGGGTGGCAGGCGGTGTTTTTTGAATAAAAGCTGATAACTTTCTAGCTTCCATTATATTTTTTAAGATTCTCTTTAATGATGATCCCTTTAGAGAATATTTTTATGAATTGTGTTTTTGATTACGGGTTGCCTGAAGCGTTTTTTTGCAAGAAGAATATAATGATGGTAGGCGAAGGTTACAAAGGAGAATAGGGGGTGGGGTGTATGCATGATATATAGTGTTTTATTATTACTATCTTTTTTAAAGAAATTAAAAAAAAAAATTTTAGACTGGAAACAATTCCTCATGTTTTCTTTATCTGACTCCACTATATGTTATTCTTCAGTTTTTTTAGTTACAGCCTTGGATACTTTTACCTTTATAGCTCGCCTTCCGCATTGCTTCCCTTATCCTGTACCTTACGAACCGCCACTGTCGTATAGGTACAAAAATCACCAACGTCGTTTAAACAAAAAAAAACGGTTCAACCGAATTTTATGAAAATCTTTTCAGATCATATTTTGGTTAATATTCTTCGAACGGCACGTCAACTAAGTCCATATCTCTTATGCGATATCGAGCAGGTACAAAAATCACTTATGTCGGTTAAACCAAAAAACGGCTCGACCGAATATTATAAAAATCTTTTCAGATCATATTTCCGTTAATACGCTTCGAACGACACCTCAACGAAGTCGTTATCTTTTTTGGTTCGCGCGATATCGTGCAGGAAAAAATGACCACATCCGTACACACACACACACACGCACACACGCACACATACTTCCACTCAAATTTTGGCTTAAAATGCTCTTGGGACCTTGAAAAATGAAAATACGTTGAAAATTTCGATTTCGATTTTCGGACCGATTACAATAACTTCCTATACTGGGAAGTTAATAAGCGAAATATAGACCCTGAAAGTCCTATGATATTGAGTTTCGACAGCGAGGTAGACCAAACCTGCCGTAGACCAGGACATCATCTTAAAAATGACAATTTGGATGATTTTGTCTTGATATCATAATCAGTGGAGAAAACAATTGCGTGAAGCTAATTTCGAATCCCAGTTGTTCAGCCTCTCGCCTGATGACTCGCGCAATTACATATAATCTGACACACCTGACTCTATTTTCAGCTATCACTTCCATTTCACTCCAGGTTTTGTTAATTTCTTATATATACTTCTATATTTTGGGGATTCCAGTCAAGTGCCTATTTTGTGACGTTATTTGCCAGGCGTCATAGGATGTGCCCGATTCATTCTCACTTATGTCATTTTGTGTCTATTGCTACTGGTTTCTCACCACAAATATTTAGCAGCGCTACGGTGCTGATTATTCGTGACCGGAATATTATGCAGATATATTTTTCTCTTAATAAACACGTGAATCTTTTTCGTTATTATCTTGGTTACTTTCTCGCATCCATATATAAAAGGACTGAATTGTGAATCTCTTTAGGCACTAATCACATCATCGAGATACATAAACTCGTTAGTATCTTCTATCACGCACCCATCCATATACATAGGCTGTATACTGCCAGCATCGTAGGCACTTAATATTGCTCATGTTTATCTTTAAACCTACTTCAGCAGCATTTATGTTTATGGTTAGAATGATAATTAATTCTTTCATATTTTTACTACTCTTTATATAAATTTCTCTACCTTCCTTCCTTATTTTATTTTATTGCAAAAACCCCAAATCCTATTTGACCACTTCAGTGCAACAATATTTGGTACAGAAACACTTGGAAATATCTTTGATGAAAAATGTTTCTTTTTAATTTCTTTTAACTGTAGCTTCTATTAAATAGTACGTTCTAAAGCGACAATATAAAGATGAGTAAACATTTTCGGAAAAGCTAAAATTTAGTATCTTTAAGATAGATAAAGAAGTACACTGCAACGGAAGAAACAAACAACGCAAGTACATGCGGTATACTTACAGAAACCTTAAACTAAGCCATGTGTTACATAAGGTTACTCTCGTTTGCAAATTATGAAGAAGTGACAGATGCCAGAAGTATGGATTATAGGCACAATCGTCCAATCCACAAAAAGGATAAGTGTATGAAAATTACAAGCCAATCCCACACATATTTTGTTAAAGCAAACTGAAACCATATATGGAAGATAAAGTAAAGTCGAGATTATCAAGCAGGATTCACAAAGAATAAATCGATCGATAAGAGCTGAAATATACCAACTAGGCGCCTAAAAATCATGTAAACATCGCAATGGCCGGAAGCAGAAAGGGCAGAAAGGGTAGTCGGAGAAATATCCGTGATTTTTCAAGCAAAACCTGGAAAACAATATTACATACACATCATATTACATACACGATTTTAACGAGAAGTAGAGATCTCAATACTCTGGATTAGCATCAGAATTCACTTCTAGGTCACGTGAGTCCTATACTGCATACATAAATAATGTGGGTGTGAAGGGTGTTAAATAAAATATAATTTTGTTCATTAATACGAGTACTTTCAATTGCAGAAAACCTTATACCTCTACGTCTCTTCGTTTGCTCAAAAAAAATTATCAAAAAACCACACGAAAAACGGCCGCAAGAGTGTCATGCCCCCTTTAGCGGATATTAATTATCCTATCCACGATTTCTAAACTCTTCGAAAAGCTCGTACATGACAAGATTGCAGCTCTTATAGATCCTAACATTAACGAGCAACAGCACGGTTTCAGAAAAGTGTGTTCGACCTCTTCAAATCTTATGATTCTTATCTATGAACTTCTATTTTTTTTTTTTTTATGTGACACACTAGAGACTTAGGGAAGGCCCCTTTGTACGGTCGACCAGTATTACGTATTTATTTTTGAAATGTCGAACAGCAGCGCTAGTCGGAAGATAGAGAGAGAAGTGAAAGAAAGAACTGTCACAACCTAGCTGCGGTATTTTTTTTTTTTTATTTCACCTACTCCCAACCATTTCGCGACTCTGACATCGGGCATCGAGAACAACTCGCTGGAGTGTTATGCCTCCTGAAACGAGTTGAATCTCATCAACCAACCGATGACATGCGCTTGGTGGAGCGGGGAAGAGAACTAGTGAAGGCTATGACAGGAGGAATCAGGAATGCAAAGAGGGAAGAAGAAAGAAGAAAAGTTATGTAGGCGGGAAATTGGGAAAGGCTAGGACCGTGGCACCGCCAGGAATCGAACCCGGGACCTCTGGGGATAGTAGTCAGGCGCCTTACCCCTAGACTACCGAGGCCCTATGTGATATGAAGAACGGCCAACAAATTGATGCGTCTACACGGACTTTAGCAAGGCGTGTGGATCACCATATTTTGATTACTAAGCTATTCAAGTTTAGAATTACCGGCCATGCCCTGGAATGGATAAAATCATATCTTAGCGGTAGAGCTTAGGTCGTCAGATTTCAAGGATTTTAATCCAAAGAAATCGAAGTAACTTTCGGTGCCTCCCAGGGAAGTCATCTTGGTCTGCTCTTGTTTAATATCTTCATCTCCGATCTGTCTCACAAATTAAAAAATATACCACATCTCTTTTATGCAGACGACCTGAAAATGTATAGCGTTATAAGGTCCCACAACGATGTATCAATCCTTCAGACGAAACTTAATACACTGCAAGACTGACGCAACACTAATAAGTTGCAACTTAACACAAGCAAACGCCATGCAATAACCTTCTCCCGGAAAAAAGGTGTGCATCTGCAGCAATATTATCTTGACAACAAGTTATTAAATCATGTTGATCAAATCGTAGACCTACTTAGGTGTTGTCTTAGGCTGGTCGTTCACTGGGAGCGTATTCGAGCGGTCACGCGCTTCGGTTGTAAAGGGCCGAAAAAGGCCAAATGTTTTGCTAATACTGGAAATTCCGGGATGACCTTCAATTTTCAGGACGTGGGAAACAATTCTCCGTCAACAGAGTGCTGATCTAAGTTTGAAAAATTCGTAATGTTTGTAAAGGGTAACGTAGTGTTTACACGATTTTTATTAGTACAGTCAATCTGTAAGTGAGCCTCCGAAAAATGACATACCGAAATTTGACTTGATGAATCGTTAGGGGAGCATGTAATGAAGTTAATGTCAAATTTCCGAAGTCCCCCCTCCCCCTCATTTACATCGTTGCAAAAAAACTATTTTTTTTTAACGAAAATAACAAAAAACACTTTTTTGATGCTTCAGCGCCACCTACTTGAAATACAAAAAGTAGGTGGCGCTGAAGCATAAAAAAAGTGTTTTTTGTTATTTTCGTTAAAAAAAAAATAGTTTTTTTGCAACGATGTAAATGAGAAAGTTGCTCGCCACAAAATCGGCTACAACTTTTATTTAAACTATTTTTTTATAAAACTTACCGTTTTCGAGTTGGAGCTTGCCGATGTGTACAAATTAATTCAATAATTATATTTTGTAGTACGTCGGGCCCTCTTTATCCTTGGTTGGTCTGGGGAATTGCTTCTGATTTCTTCGGTAGATGTTATATTCCCCGATTCTGTGTCTACTTCTTCTCTGTAGCCATCATTGTTGCTGCTTGACTTCGGTTGCCAGTGAACGACTTGTGAAGGAAAATCCAAGTCATGATCTTCAAAGAAATCATCAGAAATCAGCATCTTCTTCAATGGGTGGTGTGTTGCTACAATTATTAGAAACCAGTCTTTTGTCCAAACTATGCCGACTTGCCGGGCAAAAGTAACAAAAGAACCATTAACAACGCTGCGTTGCATCTTTTCGCCTACAGCTCGAAAACGGCAAGTTTTATAAAAAAAATAGTTTAAATAAAAGTTGTAGCCGATTTTGTGACGAACAGCTTTCTCATTTACATCATTGCAAAAAAATTGTTTTTTTTTTAACGAAAATAACACTTTTTTGATGCTTCAGCGCCACCTACTTTTTGTATTTCAAGTCGGATGACGTCACTTCAATGACATAAAATGTAGTTAACAATGTCCTCTACATTTTTTGTTAAATAAACTTCTCACCAAAACCCATAGATTCTGAGAAAAACGCATTTCAAAATTTGGACCCACTTTTTGGATTTTCTCAAAAACAGGGGGAGGGGGGCTTCGGAAATTTGATGCCCTCCTAACGATTCATCAAGTCAAATTTCGGTATGTCATTTTTCGGAGACTCCCTATTTTTTCGTGACAAATTGACTGTACTATATAGGCCGTGTTTTTTTAATGAACTGGGTTTTGAGAGGTTTTGAGTTCATTAAAAAAACGGCAAGGGAAATTTTGCAAAACCTCAACTGAATCTAGCTTCAAAGTACCTAAGCTGAAACGTCAACTGTCGCCGTCGGCTTTTGTGATTTTAAAAATAAAGACACGCATGTTGATATTGATGGATATTGTCTAGGGCCTAGAGAATACGTATCACAAATCAATCATTTACATGTAGAATCTACTGATTATTTGGTATCGCTATCTGATGATAAAGCAATTAAAGTGCATGAATTTTAAGGCCCCGCCCGAGAATGAGATTTTCAAATCGAAAATAAGACGATGCGATTTGATTGATCTACATATTTGGATTCTGCAATCATTTCACATTTAGTCCCTCCGCACACGAGTCGACAGAGTATGGCGAAGAATCAGCCAGTTCATTAAAAAAAACACGGCCATAGAGTGCTCGAATTTTAACGAGTGATACATATCTTGTTAGGAAGCTATGACTCTGCTGAATCCAGAAAAGGTAGCTTCATTTCAACAAGTTTATTATATATTACAAAAACTAATTAATTAAAAGGACTTGTGTTCTTTAGCCGAAATTTCTTCATTGAAACAAACAAAACGGCTTGATTGAAAGTTCTGCAATTTTTTTACAGAACATGTTTTCTTTAATGCGATTCAATTGGCACCTCAACGAGGTCCATATAATTTTTCGTCCGTGCGATATCGTGCAGGTACAAAAAGCACATATGTCGTTTTAACAAAAAAACGTCTCGACCGAATTTTATGAAAATCTTTTCAGATCATATTTCCGTTAATACGCTTCGAACGACACCTCAACGAAGTCGATATCTTTCTTGGTTTGCACGATATCGTGCAGGAAAAAATACGTACGAGCGCGCACACAGTCACACACAAACCGATTTTCGCATTTACGATTTTCGGAAGTTAATAAATGATTTTGATAATTAAAATTGTCTTAAACGACTCAAATCAAAAACAAAGGTTACATGGTTATTGCTAGGTATAGAAGTTTAAATTACAGTGTCAAATTTTATCATTTGTGGAAGTTCTACCAATATATTGTATAAAACTAAGTAAATTTAACTAATAATAATATATCTCCTTTTTTATTTACTCCTTAGACAATTTTTGTTAATAAATTTTGCAAATATCAAACATAAAAGTTAAAAAGCAAAAAAACGAAATATCACTTACCAAAAGAAAGAGAAATTGAAGCACGTGTAAAAAGTACAACCGAAGAAACGGAAGACAAGGCTATATACTTAGTAGTAACTTATGCAATAGTTGTAGCCTTTCGTTAATATTCTCTCAATTTTAATTTTATTAAACGTTTTTATATACGTCTATTGCCCTGAAACCGGCGGCCCGTTTCTGAACTTGTCTAGAATAAATAAACTGTTCGGGATTTACCCCAAAATAATTTATTGGAACACAAAAAAAAATACTTCATATGCCTAGTTTGGTTGTCGTCATGTGGTGACAATGCAAACGCGATCTAAAACGAGAAATGATTATAGATTAGATTTTATAGTATGCCTAGAAGATCACTTTCAATGGACATTATTAAATTGAGTGGATATAATAAGGATTAGCATGGAACTGCATATACTCTATGTATTTTTTTTTAATAATTTCGAATGTGGTTGTGGATAAATATTATTGATTTATTAAAAAAAAATATGAAAGAATTACCGAAATCATCACAGAGCCGAATGTAAAGGTTAAATCTATATACATATAATTCACTTATATGATTAAATTTTTGGAAGAGACAGCCCAGACTACCCCAAACCGCAGACTAAAGAATTATTTATCAGGGCATATAAACATATTGCGTAATTTTAAAAGGTTACTGCAGGAATTATGGAAATTCCACGAAGAAATCGAACAAAGAACCGCAATAGTAGATTAGATCTCACCTCCTTAGGTGATGTCACATGTCATTGAAATATATGTGAGATCTCTTATAATATTATTGAATTTTGCTCGGACATTAATCAAATTACAAGTCTAAGAAAGTATATGATATTCCAAATAAAACGGATTTTAATATACAAGTCCATTGTTAAAATAGCCGCAACGATCATTAAAAATTTTTTGTCGGATTTCATCGAAAAATTTCATATACAATTAATTCCTTTAAATTAACATTTTTTTCTTACAAATCTATTACCAATTTTACTGTAGAAAATAAGTATATAAGTAATGTACACACCAATCATTTACTATTTATACGCCGCCAAACAAAATATCATTTTTGGACTCTACCTAATATGACAAAACAATGCTTGTTATAAAGGTTTCTTAAAAAAATAATGAATAAGAAAGATCAAGACTGTGTATCAAGATCGTTAGTCTAGGCGTATTTTTCTTCATAACTTTCTGATGACAAATTCCCTTTCAAAGTACAAATACTTTAAACCCTTGTCTTTTTCTTCTTATCATGGCACTACAGTTTCGTTTATAATCTCCTAATCTCCGCCTCCACCAGGTTCTGTCTTTTGCTGCAACTTTCCAATTATTTGCTTCAAGTGGGAAATGTAGTAGCATCGACTTCTACATTTACTGCATCTTCCCATCGCTTTCTAGTCCTGCCAACGAGGCAAATTTTCTAAGCAAACTGCTGACAAAAATTTTTGTTAGATTCGATTATTTGCTGGCATTTTTACAACATTGTAGTCTTTTTACCTTGAATAAATCCGTCTCTATTTCTCGAATACATATGTAGTTATAAGATATATTATTTTTCGTAGTATCTTTCTTTTGAACATGTTCAACATATTATTCTTCTGTCATCATCTATTTTGCAGCTTATTTGAAAGTATAGGAAGCTGACAGTTACTGTAGATGGCTTCTTTGTACTGTCGACGGTTATACTTGTATCTAAAGTGCAATTTCGAACAGCAATATATCAGAGAGATAGTAGAGGCAAAAGAATTAAGTTGACTTAGTTACTTCTTAGTAATCGGTATATGACGTAAAAGGCTTTGGTTTCTTAATGTGATGTGTTTAGAAGCCCTCCGTTGTTTGTGTTTATAAATGCTATTCCAAATAGTTTAGACACATCCTACAATTTCTACTACTGCTACAATTGCTCCTTTCGCCATTACTCTTCATTACTGTGCATGATGAAATAATGAAGAAAGCCAGCAGAGAATCAAGAGGAGTTCCATGAGGATTGGTATAACGGCTAGAAGATCTCGAATAAGCACATGATATTGCACTTCTAGATCATACAAGAGAAGATATGCAAGGTAAAATAGACAACTTAGAAATATGTCTATTGGAAGCACGTTTTAAATGTACAAAAAACAAAATCAAGAAGAATTAATACTAAAAACAGTATCCCATTAATAATAAAAGAGTACAATAGAAAACGTGTTTACCAAAACAAATTGCACGATCTGAAGAAGGCTAGCGCGGTTCTGCAACGTATCTTCATCGGAACTTTAAATTTAAATTTAAAGACGGCCTTACAACGGGCGAACACCGACCCTGATAGAAACATAGTCCTCGGACATGTGCCGGGTATCAGAAGGTTATTTGCCAGACCCCGCTTCCCAACAAAACTCAAAACTCACCGGTGCCCATATATTCAAATTCGAACATTTTAAAATTTTTATCAACGCACTGCAGTTAAATGCTTTATTTTTTTTAGTTTTTTTTTCTTCGAGCGGTTAAATAACAAAATTTCCCACTAAAATATAAATCAACAGCTACACGCACCACACACTCCAATACATTTGGTGCAGATTCTTTTTTTGGTTCAAATTTGCCGTCCTAACCCCTTGTGTACAGCTCAGTACTCGACCAATTAAATCTTCTGGTCAAGTTTGACCGTCGAGAGTCCGTATGTACTCCCAAGTGGACGGTGTACGCCAGTTGTGTGGCCAACTTGTATTTTACTCGGGTTATTGTATAATTTGTGCATAATAACCTAGGCAATCCACCTAAAAGAAATGTCTTTGAAAAGGTAAGGGCCCATAAAAATATCTCGCACCTAAAGCCGACACTAAAGCGGATATAAATAAGTTTTCGTTAACAAATCTTCACGCATTATATGTACGTGAAATTTTCTGGCCCGAACAAATATCAAACTTAGAATTATAGAGCTTGACAAAACAGGAAATAATTATCAAACCGGTAAAGAAAAGAAAATTGACCTGGATTGTGCACACGCTACGAAAAAAATAATGCGTTAACGAAAAAACACTTGAATGAAATCCGCAAGGAAGTAGAGGTGTCGGTAGACCGAAAAAGGAAAACGACAGTAATGAAAAATCGATAATTTTGACAAAACCTGGATTGAAATAAGAGGATAGCTCAAAACAAAGTCCGATAGCGAAGCTTTGTGGAAGCCAAATGCTCGCGAGTTACAGTTTAACTCGGATAATCTAGGTTGTGACCTTAACGTCACAAATAAAGGTTATCTTCTTAAAATGCAAACTACGGCGTGAAAAAATTAAAGATTCAGCAACAAATATTGCAACAAAGAACAACGAAAACATTACATATATAGATAAAATCGTAATATGCAAAAAGTGCCTAACTGTTGCATGAAAAGAAGAAATCTTTATATATTCAGTTTGAGTGAAATAATGAATGCAGAAATTTGCACGACCTAATAGTAAACATGGACTGAAGCACTAAAATAAATCATAATAAGGTTGTAGACATCTGAAGGCAATAATGAATGCTCACTGACTGCACAATACATCTATCTTATACATAAAAAAGGCGGTCAGCTGTTCCAGCGTTACAGCCTTTAGTCTGAACCAATTATAAGGTGCCGAACCGTTACCGCTACACTTTATGGAACTCATGACCTATACGAGAACTCAAACGTAAGCTTCCTCACCATCTGCCAGCGCACCCCCATACCCGTCTCACCCCTTCTATTCTTCAAAGTAAGGTAACTGGTAGCAAAGGCACTTGAATTTTAAGTTCAAACATTCTTGGGTTTGTTTTAATGCCCTCGCTCCCAATTACTATTTCCTCACTACAAGCAATAGGACCTTCAAAAATACGAAAATTTGAAACAATCATTCCAAAGGCCCTTTCTACGGAGGTTCTCCCTCTCGACAAACGGTAATTAAAAATTATTCTTCGTTTGAATATACGCGCGAAGGAAAAAGTCGCATTAAATATTGTTGTAGTGGAAGAGCTTCATCGCCAAAAAGGAAAAAGACTACCATTATCATCGCGAGGTAAATTAATATCTTGAGGTAATGATAGCTTGTTTTGAGAGAGGAGTTCACCGATCTGCGAGGTCTTGAAGACAGCTCCATCGCTGTTACGGCCAAAATCTTAAGCTTCAATTAATGGCAATACCCCATCCGAATCCGCACATGACATTAAAATAATAGAGAAATAATAGAAGCCTTTATAGTTGATCACCTTGAGCCTGAACTATGAATTTTTTAAGACGAATGTGTTTCCCATCAATGACCGCGACCCAATTAGGCAATTCTCCAAATCTGTGAGCATTTAGCCCAGTTTACATTCCAAAATCAACGCAAAAGTGCAACAGAAAGCATACATATTTCTGTACGATAAAAGAGCTTCTAAGTGCGCTTTCGCATTGACTTTGTGATGTAAACTGAGACTTATTCCTCCATTTGTTCTGTTGGCAATGGTATAAAACAGGATTGCAAACTATCTCATATTGCCGTAATTGTTTCCTTCACCATTCTTCTTCTTTAAAGGCTCTGTAACCGCGATCTGGTCCTGGCCTCTCGCAACAAATGTTCAGTTCAGTGTAAAAGCGGTGCAACTCTACACTTCAAAACACTAGAGGTTGGCCCGCTTTGGAGTCACAATCCGTCACATCCCCCGTCATAATACCAAAGCAACTCCAACTACAGAAGTGTGCTATAATTGAGCTTATAGTGCACTTCCGAAGCCGCTCCGCTCCACCCCAAAAGATAAAAGATATGACTAAATGCGACTCCAAAGCAAATCCACCTCCAATACTCCAAAATACGAAGCCACAACAATCTTGCATTAAACGGCACAAATGTTGCTCGTTCCGTAATAATTCATTTTTCCAGGTGAGGTTATTTGCCTCACGCCAACCTTACTTGGAAGGGGCTAGCCCGATCATATTAGCCTCTCTCATAAAATGGTTACCAGTGGCCACCGCTAGGAAGCTATGATCGAACTTCCATCAGTCCAAAATACTTGCGGCACGTGCATCTTATGCCACATGTTATTCCCCCATTCCGCTGATGTCTGACCGCCATTGAAAACCACTAGCGTGTTACAAAATCGCGTCAGATAAACAACAAAAATAAATTTAAGATTCATATAGAACCTACCAGATCATTTATTTTAACAAAATCAAACAAATCTCTGGCACCTAAAGCAAAGTGCACCTAACGGAAACGAATTTTCAATATTTATTCCTTTTCTAGATCAATTTCAGAATTTCTAAAAGCTGGAAATTTTTCCAGACACAGCAAGAAAGGTGATTGTGCCTTTTTTTCCATCTGATTCATTGAATAATAAATGTAAAAGAAAAGAAAAGATTTATTTATGTATGAAAAATTCACCTGGCTTGGCTTTCAAAATACGAGTAGAAAGGTAATTTTTTGTTATTTAAATCTCGATCAATGCCAGCCTGCTTGAAAATCATCGATATCAATCTCAAAAGGAAATACGTTACCGTGTTAGCAAATACATATCACGATACAAGTACCACATTTATTTTTTCAAGCAATTCTTTTTTATCCTTTTTTTAAGAAACCTTGAACAGCCCAAAATTCAATTTTGAACCAGAAAGACGCAAACGAAACAAAACCGAAAAAACAAAACAGAACTGATATAAAAATAACCGATTTTAATTCAAAAAGAAACAAAATTATCCAAAATGAATTTCGATTTAAGTTTCGACTTCATTCGATAGTGGTGCTCTTTGAATTGATTTTAAATGAAATTATTTTGAATAACTGTTTCACGAAAAAGTTGCGCAACGCTTTATTAAATTCGTGTCGGAGTTTTGTTCCAATGGCGGGAAAATTTGCATTTTTTAATAAATATATAGGTACTTTTATCATAGAATTTTGTTTTGAAATTTTAATTCTATCAAGTCGCAAGACAAACAAATTAATTATTTTTTTATAACGTACACCACTTAGAATTAAAGAAGGATACATTTTTTTTGGGGCTGCATAAATAGCCAAAAAGATTTTCGCATAAGTCAATTTCGTCCGTCAATGAACAAATCCTGGCAAATATACTTAAAGTTTAAACATTTTTTGCGCATGACAACCACCTACAGATCGAGGTAAAACTGGCACAAGATAAACTGAGAACGGAAGTCTGGAAATAAGGATGGACTATCTTGAATAAAGATCTGAGGGTTGAAGATGTATATAGTATTACGTTATTGAAGCTGGTGTCATTGCTTCTACTTTGAATTTATCAATCAGCAACAATAAAAGAAATTCTATGGATGACTAAATTTCTACATATAAATATTTAAACAAATCCTTCGTATTTAGATTGTGGCAACAGTTCATTCAGTTTTTTTTTGGTTTTCATTCATGATATTTTTCAGCCGAAAAGCTAAATTGTAATCTAATACACATAAGGAAAGTTTTGGTATCACTGTGATAGAAGGAATGTTAGCAGTTATTTGTAAAATGATACGATAGGTAGCTAGGTACGGGTAGTAGCTCCGTCGAAGAATGGTGTCTTGAAGGAACACCATTTTGTACCCGTTCGTAGGAAAACACTGAAACCTCTCGAGAGTCTTGTAAGAAAAGGTTTCCAAATACAGGATGTCTAATCCTCATCAGAAACGGACAAATTCAAAAAAAGATTCTCTGGCTTGTTCCTTCCTGCAGCTACAGCAGTCGATGTAGTATGGAATTATCGATCTAGCCGTATGTTCCATAATTAACCAATATATTGGGATAATGATTTTGGTCAGGGGCGCAACAACTGCAAAACTTAACGGGGGGTCAAAAAAAATTTGGATCCCATGTGGATTTGAACGTGGCAATACAATTTACTTTCGAAAATATTACAAAAGAATTGCGAAACTTAAAAATTCTCATGTTCTGCCGTATTTGATGCCAAAGTAAAAATACGACTCGCCCGTTCTTTGCCTGAAACAAGCACGCATAGCATCAAAACGCCTATATGGCATCCAAAACAGACACGGTACGCCTGAGTAAAAATTCTACTTTTCCAAATGCAGACCTACACGGCGCCGATGCTTTTCGTGTCAGTGGCTTCCATGGTGAATTCTTCACTGAGATTCACACAGCACCGACCTTTTCCGTATCGGTGATCAATGTTCAATGACATCCGACATTTTAAGTCCATATTCCTGCGAATTGTGTTAGGACTCTGGCAGAAGTGAAGGCCAGTATTTTGATCCTCTAACATTTTCATCCTTTTCGATTCCCTTTCATGCTTTTCAGGCTCCGCTTATTCGGATTTACGAATTCTCAGCAATACAGGCATTGAAGATAATGTTTCGAGAATGGCTTTTCTTGACGGATTACTATTTCGAACTTTTGTCGAATCTAAGCTGTTCAAAAAATCGCAATATACGCTACCCTCGTCTGTGGGTACCACATCTAATATGGTTAAAAAAAGGCTGTCTACGGAAAGTCTCAAACATTAATCGAAATAACTAAATTGAGTGAATTGCAGCCGGAGTTAAATTTAGTTGTACCTTAGACGAGTGGAGCTCAACCCAAAATAAGAGGTACACGAATGTAAATATACATTCACCATTGTTAAACACAAAAACTTAGGTCTTGTTAAGATATCTGGTACTACGCCTGCTGCTATTTGTATAAATTTATTAAAAAAACGTTTGTCGGAGTTTGATGGTAATTTAGACACTGATGTTATTAGTCTAACAACACATGTACATGTGAATGACGATGAAAAAGGTGAAAATGGAAGTTTTGAAATATTTGAGAGCATCAATCCGCGCAACATGAAAAAGTAGTTTATGAACACGTAATCAGTAACGTACCAAAAGTAGCAGTTGTTCAGGAAATCAGCAACAAAACACACTGTACTGACGAACTACGTAGAGGAAGAGTTCCTCAGAGAACTAAAATTAATGATTGATTGCGAAACGAGATGGTCCAGTTTAGCTTAAATGCTTAAACGTTTTCTTAAAATAAAGATATGCGTTCGAAAAGATTTGATTGATGTAGGGTCTAGAATATTATTCACTAAATCAGAGTATAAGTACACTCGAGGCGATTTCAATACCCTTGGTATTATAAAATTGACATTAGAAGCACTGTGTAGACGATACGCAACTGTTTTAACAGCGGACACTGTATTAAATTTCTGCATACAGAAATTAGACTCAAAGCAAAGATCTTTGAGCATTAGCCTAGCTAATTCGTTGCGTGTTTGTATTAAACAAAATAGACTGATTAGATGAGTATATCACAATACTACATAATCCTTCTCAGTTTTAAAAAAAAAAAAAAAAGCTAGATGCAAAAGCCTTTTAAACTTTCGGCAACATTACACTATCAATAAAAATATTGTGTGAAAGATTTAATCAATCTACAACAGAAAAACCAACTTAAAGTTATCCAGCAAATACCAGTAATTCAAATAATATGACGATTGTGGAGCTCACCACCAGTTTAACGACAAAGAGCAGTTAGAATATGAGCTTAATAATTTGCTAATATAAAACCTCAACAAGACATAGGAGAGAATAAAACTTGCATGTCTATCCATGACTTGCAACAACTCTCTTTGAAAATGATGGCGACAGAGGGAAATACTTAAACCATTGCTATTACTATCTAATATCTATCCGTCCTACTAGTGTAAAAGCAGGGCTTTTTCTAACGCAGTTAATTTTGTAATAAAATTAGATCGTCTTTGTCTGAAAGTACATTAATGCTCTTTTACTATAAAAATGAAAAAAATTCTCATAAATAATTGTTAGATTTACTCATATTTGAGTTTGTAACAGTTATGATTAATAAAGAACTCTAACCGCCTAAACGCATCGCCTATGACTATCGAACCTATTTTGAAATATGTAGTCCCGAAAGTCTCGTTTTTTCTCGGGAAATTCGAGATCGGACTTTTTCCCGGGACACGTGAATATAAAGAGACTGAAAGCCCTAGCTGTAGCGCTATACGAAGGAATTAACTCCAAATATGACGGTCTCAGTACCCTAGACATTAAGGCGCCTGACTGGTTCTGTATTTGGATACCACGGAGCGACATGGCCCTTCGTTTTCCCATCGCCAAAGTTAAGATTTTATCACGATTGCAGTCAGAGCTTGGCCAGCGTTCAGCGTTCAGGCGGCTAGCTCGCCAAGGAAAGTACCCCGTATATGAATAAGCATATGTCTGCAAGAGCGAGTCTGACATAAGCCCACCATTAAAATAAGCACATGTATTCGTAAATATTTAGAATTGGGGCTGCACTGCAAATTCACTTCAAATAACATTTTAGAGAATCAGAGTGATTTTTGAGTGCTAACAAAAATTGAAAAGGCCGCTGAGAATGGAGGGGCATAAAGGGCTGTTTCGAAATGCATCACTGCAGTATCACTGCAATATTCAGGCACAAACTTCCAATTGTTGAATGTTGCAGTGTTGCATTTTCACCATCTTCCCAACATTCAATTTGTCAGTACTCAAAAATCACTCTGAATACCTTAAAAAATTTTTGATGCCATATTGGTCTGAAGCCCTAATTCTAAACATTTACCTTGGAGACGGCCATATACTCTGACACTCAGGTGGCCATATAGTCAGGCACCGCCCTGGTTGTAGTGGATCGGTGCCGACTCAATAAAGCCCCTTGTTGGCATTAACAGTTATATTATTCGATCTACTAACTTTCTGGCTAGTTACTAATTTTGGAGAAACCGAGCATCTCTCAAAACGAATATACTCTAATTATTTGGCAAGAAATTTAAGGATATGAAATATTATTGAAAAACGAATGTTAAAAATTATATTGTGGCTTTCTTTAAAAATAAATTAAATTTAATCAGAAAACACAAAAATTACAGTAAACATTATTTTTTTCAAATTTTTTCATATAGTACCTATAGTTCATATAGTTTTATCAATCATTAGGTAATGATTTTTTTCAAGGAAGCAACTATATTCCTAATAAAATAAATAATCTAAACTAAAAATTCTAAATATATATAACGAAAAAAAGGCTTAAATGTATCAAGAGAGAATTACATAAACCACAAAACCATTTATTTTTCGTTGCTCATTAAATTCATTTATGGAAAAATTATTCTGAGACAGAAGATCGCATTTAATTATGATGGTTTTTCCACTGGTAGGTATTCAATATAAAGCGTGCTAATTTATGCATTTTCTATAAGGATGAAAACTGTAAAACGTGTCTCTGAGTAAAATGCTGCGTTCAATTGATTTCCTGGTAATACATATGTCGATTGAGAAACGATCTTCATTGAGAACTGATTTTTGTATGTAAATTTAAGGTGGGTTTGAGGTTCTAAATCAAAATTAATACATTTTATAATATCTTTAACATAGTTTTAAGCAACTATAAATTTAATCAAATTAAAAGAGAGATAAAAGATATCATGGAAATGCACGAAAGATCATTTCCAACCTTCCAAAAAAAAATTAAATCAAATATTCGCGGGTTCTTCCGCTTTATCTTTTTTTCTTCTTCTTAAATAAAATAAAAGAACAACACGAAAAAAGAACTTCCTCCTTACTCCCTAAAAGAACGTTCTTAACTTTCTCTAAAAACGAACTGATAAAATTTTCATTAACGATATGCAAGTAACTAACTATACACGATCACAAATGGTGGATAGTCCCACAAGTCCGATTCCCAACGTCGTCTTCTCTATATGCCCGCGATGATAGAGCGCCAAAGTTATAAACCAAAAGACAAGACACAAAACAAGACATATACACATCTTGTATCTTGTATATCCCTTTATAAATGCGCATGTATTTTATATCTAAATCGGAATAAGTAAGAAGGAAAATATAACAGAACCAGAGTGTGATCAAAAGAATACGATATCAAAGAGAATTTTTACCTATCCCAGGGTATTTTCTCGACTGGGGGATATAAAAGCGATCGTGGACATTCGAAACGGCTCAGTTTACATTTTTGGTACCCTTGGTCAATTGTACGAATATCGTACAATAAACGATTACACCAACCACCAACAACAACCATCAACCAAAAAAATAAAAATATATATCTTACTATATATATATTTTTATACTCATATATATATATATTCGCTAGACGGCGAATATCGCGTGCACCAAGAAGAGCTCAACTGGAATCTTTTTTCCGGGGTTTTCACAGTTTTTTTTTCGTTGTTATGCAATAGAAGAAAAAAATCGCGGTTTTTTTAATTTTAAAATATTAAAAAAATATAAAAATTAAGAAGAATAAAAAAAATCTTTTGTGATTTTTCTACATTTAACGAAACATAATAAATAGAAAAAAATATAATGGCAGTGTCTTTCGGTATCTTACTTATAATTACCATTATTATTTTCGTATTGAGTTACTTAAAAATTGTGTACGAGTGCGTCCGTCATGTGAAAATCAGATCAACATCAGCAGCAACATCAATAACATCAGCAACAGCATTAAAATCATCATCAATTTCAACCGTTGTTACTACTGGACAATCATCAACAGTAACAAAAAAACAATCATCTGATATTATAAAATCGTTTAAGCAAGCTCCTGGGCCTCTTCCGTTGCCGATAATTGGAAATTTAAATTTATTGGGACAATATGAGGTGCCATTTGAAGGATTTACGGATCTGGCTAAGAAATTTGGCGATGTCTACACTTTGACTTTGGGTACAACACGGTGTTTGATCGTCAACAATTTAAATTTAATTAGAGAGGTCCTTAATCAAAATGGTAAACATTTTGGTGGAAGACCAAATTTTATACGATATAGCATGCTATTTGGTGGCGATCGTAATAATTGTAAGTACTAAATTTTTTTATTTTTATTCATACTTTAATTTAAAAATATAGTAGTAAAACTTACGGAGTGAATATATGCTTTTAAATATATGTTATCACTAAGTGATCGGATCAACACACGATCGCGATCTTTAACTACTAAAAAGAAAACTAAAAAAATTAATACCATATTTCATACAGTAGTAATTTCTTTTCTATAAAACTTACGTGTTTTTAAAAATCCATAAATCCACAAAATATCCAGCCATTCAGTAAAAAGGACATTGTAGTTTCCACATCCATTAATCAATAATATCACCTTCATATAACTCACTTTGATAAAATTCCGTATGTGGATCATCCCCTACAATATTTTTAAATTGTAAATTATTATTTCGAATGGATATATACACATATATACTATATAACAATCTCTTAACTGAAAAGGTAGGATTATATAAAAAAATACTGAATGGACAGAAAAAAAAGGATTTGAAACGTGAAATGAAATCAATAAAAACGTGTGTGTATATAGTTTCTTCTCTCTCAATCAATGAATCCTGATTTCTATAAATAATGTTAATTGCATTGAGAGCAAGAGAGATAAATAAAATTTACATAATGTTATCCAAGTTGGGTTGGGTAGATAATGTGTATTTCCGGTGTATAACATTATAATAAAATACTGTGTGTGTGTGGTTGTCTAACATGAATTTTGGTTTAAATAGTAACAAACTAACAAAAAATTTGATATAAACTATATAGGATGTAAAAAAATGGAAGGAAGTGCGTTTTATATAAGGATTTTCGTTTATTAAGTTTTTTTTTTTTAAGTATTCAAGTATATCCTGTCTACAAAAAAAAGGTAGGATTGGGGAATAATTGCTCCTAGTTTAATTTTGCTTTTATATTTTTCATCAAAAAAAAATAAAAAACCAGGCCTTATCAAGGAAACGATTACGAATCCTTGTCTTTATCACTAAATTCCTGCATTTTTAACTGAAATTATATCACTGATCTTCTTGTGATCACCATTCCAATATTCACCATCATTCAAGCACCATTATGCATTAAATTAAATAAAGCGCCTAAATTTATGCAAAGAATAAGGAGCTCATATCGAAAATTAAAATTCAACTCGATCTTTAATATTTCCCCTTTTTTGCATATCGAATCTCAAAACTGATAATGAAAAAATATATTGTAAATATTTTAAAAAAGCTTGTTGATCTTCTACTTGTTTAAAAAAAAATTCAACAATAAGGCTTGCTCCACATTTTCGTTCCATTCCCGATTCACTTCCATGTCAGTCTATTTGACTGGACCCAGACTGGCATCTCAGCAGGAAATTTGGGAGACCTCCCTGGAGGATGAATAATGGAGCCATCCCAAATAGGTTTTCATTCATTGATTAGACAGTTAATAGCGTGACTGAATTTATGTTTTATTATAGGTGATGAGTTCCTTTTCTCCTTTTTTTACTATTTCGTACTCGTGAGTACACTCGGACTTCTGCTTTATTCGAATTGCGTCATTCTGCATCTATCCGCAGCGCAAAGTGCAGTGAAAAAGTATTTTTTGCATCCTCCAAGAAATAATTGAAAGCTAAAAAAGAAAACCTCCAATTCATACTACCTTGGAACTCAAGACGAGATCTCAAATTTCAGTCTACAGCTAGTTTTACGGTAGTAAAACAACTCTAACAACTCTATTGGGAGTACTACAGGAGTATTTACACTCTTTTCGGTTTTTTTTTTGGAGATCAGAAGGAACCCTCTCTTTCATTGAGTAATGTTAAAATCATGGCAAGAGGAGACCTTTCAGGAGGCGTTAATATCTCTCCTAGGAGACATCCAACATTACTCGAGGAGGCCTCTTTTTCCAATTGGGATGAGACTGAACCGAGAACGGGATGATAGTGTGAAGCAGGGCTAATTAATTCGCGACCGTTTATCTTTTATAAAAATAATCCTTGAGTTTACTTACATTTACATATTCGGCTCTATAACCGAGATCCAGTTCTGAAACAGATCCAGTTCATTACTGCTTCTTCCTTCTTCTTTTCTTTATACTCCTTTAATCCCTTAATCGCCCTCCAGCTCTGACCAGGATCTCCCAGTTGTTGCGGCTTCTGCCAGTAGGGTTCTCCCCACGTTGTTCTAGGTCATCCGACTCGCGGGATCCTTGAGAATTTTAGTCAGCCTGCCTGTTCGGCTAGACTTTCGTTTTCGCTTCGCATGGTAAAATCTAATTCCATTTCCTTCGCCTGATTTGGTCGTCTATCCTTTCTTGGCCGGCTCGGCGCATTCTTCTTCATTTGAAATTCTATCTTGCCAGCGTATTTTTAAGGATACGACGTAGGCATCTGTTGATGAAAACACCGCTCCTTCCACCGGTCCCATTTGTGAACTCATATCATCTAGTTTGGCATACCCAAGCATGGTGCGTATCCTGGTTTACGCCATCCTGTTTGCGGAAGTTTAGTCTACCTAAAAGAAACGAAGATAAGATTAAATAATTTAAAATCATTTGATTAATGTCAAAAAAACAAACAAAATGCAATTCATAATAAATAAAAACAGAAAAAAAAATCTTGCCCGCATGCAGCATGGTAAAGTGAAATATACAACAAATCTAACTGCCAACGAATTGCATCTCTATAGTATTAAACAAATTTCCATGTGATTGGTTCACTGTATTTGATGTATTTTCAATGGTCATCAAAATATGGCCCCTCTGCTGAAAGTCTATGCATTTACTACATATATGTATTTGCGTACTATTTACGTTTGTGGGTCTTCATATTGCCCCCTGCGCCGAAAATCGAGTATTCACGACACGACAACTAGTTTAAGTTGAAGAAAATGACGTTTCAGTCGAATCGGTACTTTCAGTACAGGGGCCTAAACTCAACTTAGTATTTACACTGTAGCCCCAGTGATGAAAATCGTAATTCGACTAAAACGTTGCTTTCTTCAAAAAATAGTCACATACAATTTTCTAGATTCCAGGAAATGTTGGTATAAAATTTAACGAAGCTTGGCCAAAATTTCCCCCTCTCCGACAATCCTTCACTCATCATACCACCTTCAGAATCCTGCTTTCGCCTTTATGAGTGCATAACGCCCTTCACACGGAAGCACTTTCAAAATGGAAAACTTCCTCGTCCTTCTTACGTTTCCATACGTCCTCACCATCCCCGGCCCATTACAGTTTAAATCTTCCACAGCCTTAGCCATGTATGCTCTGCAGGATCAGACTCGGTCATACATTTTTCTCCCATGGGCATTGTTTTACTAAATCCTCTCCGCACACTTGCAACAATTGTCCTAATGCACGACCTCTCACAGTCAGATATGGACTCTTTTTGAACTTCTCAGGTCTCTAGACATCACT
Source organism: Thereva unica (assembly GCA_949987705.1). Lineage (NCBI taxonomy): Eukaryota > Metazoa > Arthropoda > Insecta > Diptera > Therevidae > Thereva > Thereva unica. The sequence goes on from OX465283.1 coordinate 150,962,550, forward strand.
GACTCAATTTAATTATCCTCACGCCTCAGCGCCTTTTGGATTTATAGTCTGTGTGCTTAGCTTTACTTCACTTTTTAAAAAAATACTGTTTAGGACAGTGTGTCAGTAGTCAAAAAGCTCAGGTGTTACTCTTTGTACTACCAGTACATCATGTCGTACACATCAAGGTCAGATGTCTGGTAGCAAGCTTAGCTCGAAGGGTAGAGAAATGATAAGATAGATTAAAGAGAGTCTGAGGGTGCATGAGGACATAAAAATGAGCCTTGCGTCTTGTGTTGAGGGAAAAACAATGCCGTGGAGGTTATATATATCGGCCATTATAGTTGTTAGTTTTAGTCTCCATAGAAGCGCACACTATCTTAAGCTGTCTTAAGACAACGTAAGACTATTATAGTTAGGGTTAACCAATTTAAAAAATACAATACAATAGTCAAATAAACATCAGTTAAAGATCAGACATATACTAATACAATTTTTACCGAGTTTGAGTCGTGGTTGAGTTGAAATAACACTTCAATTCAACGACATGCGTTTCCATTGCCGACTTCCGTCTTCCTCCATCTTTTTCCATCAATTAGTCTTATTATATATTTTTCTTTAAAAGTAATTATTAAATATAAAGAATCTTCTGGCAGCCAACCGAGGCGCGACATTTTCCCTTTTTTATTAGCTCAACCTACCTATTTTCGTTGAGTTGAGCTGAGTTGAAAATCTTTAACGAATAAACAATTATTACACAATCGAGTAACTTACAAATATGTCATCATCTGTAGCACTACAGCCTATTTGGACTTGGCTTCTTCCAGCATTTCTCTTCATGCCGTTCGATTCCTGGCTAATGCCTTCGAATTACATACTCCTAACTTTACTAAATCTTCCTCAACAGAGTCCATGTATCGATCGCTTCTTTGGCCAACCTGAATTTTCATTTCCATCAGGGATTCGATTTGACACTATTTTTGCATGGTCGCTATCGTCAAGCCTTACAAATATGGGTTCTGTTGTGAAAACTGTAACAAAAATTCTTTGATTAATAAATTCTTGATGATAAAAAGTAAAGGTCTTAAGAAAGAGCCTTGCGGTACTCCACTAACAAAAGCCTATATTTCGCTCCGACATGACTAAATTTAAAATAAAAAACACGAATTAAATTTAAATAATACTAATTTATTTTTCTTATTACTTCATTCCAGCTCTTGCATTATGCGATTGGTCTCAATTACAGCAGAAACGTCGCAATCTTGCACGGCGACATTGTTCACCAAAAAACTATTCATCATTCTACGAGAAAATGAGTGAAGTTGGTAATTTTGAAATGCAAGAATTTATGGAAAAACTAAATGACGAAATCATACCAGGAAAGGATTATCATTTAAAGCCATTAATAATGCAAACATGCGCAAATATGTTTAGTAAATATATGTGCTCGGTACGTTTCGATTATGATGATAAAGATTTCAAAACAATTGTACGAAATTTCGATGAGATCTTTTGGGAAATCAATCAGGGTTATGCGGTGGATTTTCTACCATGGCTGTTGCCATTCTATTCTGGACATATGAAGAAGCTATGCTCATGGTCATCACAAATTCGTAAATTTATATTGGATAGGATTATTAACGAGCGTGAACAAAATTTAGATAATGATGAACAAGAGAAAGATTTCACGGATGCATTATTAAAGAGCTTAGCAGAAGATCCGAATGTAACACGCGATGCAATTATTTATATGCTTGAAGATTTTATTGGCGGACATTCAGCAATTGGTAATTTAGTTATGCTCGCACTAGCACATATTGTTAAAAATCCAGAAATTGGTAAGAAGATACAGGATGAAGTTGATTATATAACGAAAACTGAAAAGAGAAGTATTATATTAACAGACACCGAAAAGATGCCATATACAGTGGCAACAGTTTATGAGGTATTAAGATATTCATCATCGCCAATTGTACCGCATGTTGCTACTGAAGATGTTACAATAGCTGGTTATGGTGTAACAAAAGGAACTGTAGTATTCATAAACAATTACGAACTAAATACAAGCGAAAAATATTGGGATAATCCAAAAGAATTTAATCCAGAAAGATTCCTTGAGCCAACAATTAAACAAAATCCAAAGAATCCAAGAAAATATACAGATACATCCAGTGATGGATCATCTGATTCTGGTATCGATGAACAACTAGTAACAAAAACTGATGGAATCAATAATGATAAAATTGAAGCTAAACATCTTAAAAAGAATATCCCACACTTCTTGCCATTTAGCATTGGTAAAAGGACATGCATCGGGCAAAATTTAGTTAAAGGTTTCGGTTTCATGATGCTTGCAAGAATTCTTCAAGCCTATGATGTTAGCTGTAGTGACTTAAATCTAATTAAAACATACAGAGCTTGTGTTGCATTACCACCGGAAACATTCCCCCTTATCCTTAAGCCGAGGCAGCTTTAAATGACGAATAAAATAAATAACTAAGAAGTGAAAATATAAATAAATATTTATAAAAAAAAAAAATAAGACAGAAAGAAAATCGCGGATGTTCTGATTGTTAAGTATTATTAACCTTAGATTAGTGTGATCGATGTGTGCTCAATTTTTATTTTATTAATTTTTTTTATTTTTTATTAATTTTTTTTTTGTTTTACTGTTGTTCCTTAAGGTCTTTGCCAGACTATAAAATTCGTAGTGTTTATATTCTTTTAGCTTATAGCGCGTTAATTAAAAAAATAAAAAATAATAATAAATATCTAAGTAATCCTCTTTAAGGATTCACACAAAAAAATAAAATAAAAAATACAACAAAAAACGCATTTTTTTAAAGCATCTCAAAGCAAAACACAAAAAATAAAAACATTTTTACATTTTGTTGCGCAAATTTTTGTTTATAACTTTTTCTTTTGAATTAGTTTATATAAAACAAAAAAAATATACTTAAAATTTTTGCTTAAACACATACATATAGAAGGTATATTTAAACATACATATTAGAATAAATTAAATATAGCACTTAAAATTGAAAATATATAAAAAATAAAAATAAAAACATTCAATTCAGCTTGTTGGGAAAAAATTAATATTTTATTAATTATAAAATTTTTTTTTGTTAAGGCTTAGATTAATTAATGAAAAACAAAAAAGTTTTGTATGTTTTTGAGCTTATTCTACTAGGACAATATACCTTATATATTTTTAAAAAAAGAATAAGAACATAAAAAAAATAAAAACATTTTATGAATTGTTGTATTGCTCAGCAAAGTTTCTCTTAAAATCTTCAAAAGACTGAATTAACTTTAGTTATTTTCTTGGAAATCTATTTATGTTATTCTATATTGTTTCAATTTTACTCTTAAAAATAAAATCAAATTATGTATTAAAAAAAATTGGTCTTGTTTTTATTTGTTAAAAGTAATGCTTTTTTACAGCCTTAAATTTAGTAGGTCAATCCTAAGATTGAAACAGATAGCTTCGTTCTGCTTCGTTCGTTCGTTTCTCCTGCTCCTTTCGTTCGTCTTCAATCTTCTCCGTCCTTCCTGATGGGGAAGAAATATTTCACTTCCATATGATATACATATACAGCATTGAACTCGCAAAATGAAAGAATGAACGAAAGAGAACGAAGCTATGTGATTCAGCCTTTAACGAAAGGTCGGAAGGAACGAACGAACGACGAGGAACGGAGCTATTTGTTTAAGTTTTTAATCGTTGTTACGTTACTTGTGTCTAAAGTACGACAGGAATCTTCAAGAACATTGTCTATGATAAATAAATATGCGATCGGCAAAAATGAAATGATACTCCAAACATAATAAAAATAAGAATTCAAAATAAATGTATTCGAAACGGCGTTTTTCGAAAAAATACATACCTTCTTTTGTTGATACAAAAGCAAGCGAGATCATCGAACATTAAGTAGGCTTTACAATCAAGAAAGAAGAACACGACTTGGAAACACATTGGCCTACCTGGTATCAATGAAATCACCCGACAACAGCATGAAACCAGGACTACGCATCCGGTTGCTAAAAACCAACAAAGTCGGCTCTATAGTCTCTCAAGTCTCTTCAAATTCAAGCATCGACCAAGCAAGCCGTCATCTGCATCTGAGGTTAGGAAAAATCATTCCAACGCCCTATCCGAAACGGAAGTCCTTCAAGGAGTTTTTGGCCCCCTTGTATAAGAGCAGATGTTTTTGGAGACTCTATAATCTATCTACTAGCACTCTCGTGATATAGGATGAATAGATTAAAGTTCATTTCATCTACCTTTTCGTAGCGATTAATATTTCTGTAGCCCAGTACTAACTGAGGCTGAGCAAAACAACCTTTCCCACGTGGTGGAATGAAGATATCTCAAAACTCAGGAAGTTAACAAGAGAGACCTTTAATAGCTGCTACAAACAAGGCCTTTGGCAGCCTTACAAAGATATCCTAAAATTGTACAAAAAAGCCATTGCCAAGTGGTCACGAATCCGCGAAGGACTATAGGCCAATTAGTCGCCATGTTTTGGTGGTGGGGGTGGGAATCGTAACGATTTAGCCGCTAGGTCGTTTTGAAATTTTTTGGTAGAGGTTTACATATTACCCTGCCTTGCCAGACTAAGAACTTAGAACATACACAAGCAGGTAATATTGAAATTTTCATAGACAGCTCAGCTCTGGTTTCAGTAATGATGCGCTCAAAGTTAGTGGAACGATGTAGAAACGAGTTAGATAGGCTAGGTAGAAAGCACAATGTGACTCTCGTCTGGTTTCTCGGTCATACATACACACATAGAGGTGAACGAGAAGTGCCTCTCCGGGGCTCGGAGACCAAGGTGGTCGTGTCCCAATAGGAGGAGTCAAACGCTTTTTTTAATTACCACCTACTGCTAGCCAGCCAAAAGTGGACAGCACTTATAACAAAAAAAAAAACAATGGGCTTCTTAAACAGACCCCGACGAGATATTGCAAGAATCACGGCAATCATCACGGGATATTAGCCCATATTTGACTACGTTGCCATTTGGACATCCCGTTCAACGTCTGTTGCCGTAGCTACGGAGAGACGAGCGAGAGAGAGACATTTGTTCCCTTCCTGTGTAGGTTCCCGGCTTTAGCTGAAGCCAGGCAGCGCACTATAGGCAGTTACGTTCTGGAAGACTGGATATCAGATCACTGTTAAGCTTCCTAAATTTCACAGGGTAGCCTAAAGCATCCGCCACACCCGACCAAACAACCAATCCACAATCAAGGTACACGAGTTGTGGCACATAAACGGCGAAATATGGGTCTCTGAAGAATCATGTTGAATTCAACGCCCTGAAAATGAAGTACTATCTCCTTTCTAAGAAAAATGCGCTCCACAATTCCTCCCGTTTCAGTGGGCGGTCTAGACATGACAGCAGAACCATCTCTCAATGTCATACGCATAAGATTAAACGAAGATCTGCATTGGATTAATCACGTATTTCAAATCGCTAAACAAGCATCTCAATGCTTGGGATACCTTAATAGATGCAGTTCCCTCCTTCAGCCGCGGGCCAGGGCTATAATCTTCAAATCCTACATTCGGTCCCGCCTCGAATACAACTCGTACATTTAGGCAGGGGACCAGAGTACCACCTTAGCGTGGCTGGACAACGTGCAAAATTGCGTCCTCCAACTCTCTAGCGCACAAAACTAGCAGGAAATAGACCTCTAAGCAGACCTATGAGGAGATGGATAGTCCCTTGACGGCAATGTTCAACATTCGAAACTTGACAAGGACTTCTTGCAGAAATGCCCCAGAGGCCGACGCTCGATTTTGGCTGTAGCGCCATAGGATGGACGATTCATTTTTAATATTAAAAGTTAAATTTAATAATATATTGCTGTATGTAAGCCTTTTATCTGCGACAATACAAATTCCGAAATTGAATGTGGAAAGTGACTACAGAATTATTTTTATCCAGTGTTTATACACAAACTTTTATAGTATAATAGAAATCATATATTCTAAAAAACCTTTAAAATATTAAGAAATTAAAATACTTTTTTTATAAAGGATATACCTATTAAAATTAAATATTTCTTCTTTTTTGTTATAAAACTTTCACTCAACGTTTTTTCGCGCTCACATATTTGCCTGAAACTGACTTTTACCACATTGCCAAACCAAGCTACATCTATCCCCTCAACACGAACTAATTCACTGGTCTAAATACAAACATGGCAGCACCATATATCTTTCAAAAGAAGAGAAAATCGTCGAATATTCTCTCAGTCGGCCATATTTTGTTTGTGATTTTGCAACGGCAGTGGGTTTCGTCTGAAAAATTTTCTTGAATATTTTAATATCTGAAAAAACTGCATGTGAATTTGTTAATTAAAAGTGGAGTTTGCTTTGTTAAGAGTTCAATTAAAACAAGTTGGTTGTATTACACTGGTTAATATATAAAATACAGGAAGAAGTGATTGATTTAATTGCAACGAAAGGCGTTGACACTTGAAAGAAGAAAAAATGGGAACCATAGGAGATTTCGGCCAAATAGCCCTAAAATGGGACCCGAAAAATCTTGAAATACGAACAATGTCGGTGGAAAAGACCCTGGAGCCTCTAGTTCTGCAAGTAACTACACTAGTTAACACAAAAGGGCCCAGCAAGAAGAAAAAGGGTAAGGTGGAAAATTGCAAGGGGATTGTGGTGGTCTCTTCCTTCTTTTTAGTTGAGTTCTCCATTGATTAGTCATAAAGTAGTGGAGTAGTCGATAGCAGAGTGATTGCCCAATGTCCAATCAGGGCAACAAGTAATCAATTAGCTATTTTGTTTTGCTTCTGCAGTTTTTTGCTAGTACATAATTAGATCGGATTTCAATTGCTGCTGGAGCAAGCATTCTTCGCTGGAAGTTTTATTTCGAATGTGGAGTGTGAAAACTTCTGCAGCTTCTGATAGAACGCTGCGATATTTCTTTGTAAGCGCATAAAGTGGCTTTCAAGAGTTTTATGGATTATGTTCGTCTTGTTTGTTGTTAAGCTTTTTTTAAACATAAAATCCAATGATGCAGAACGAGTGTTTTAGCCACTAACACTCCAAAATCGCGATAAATGGAAGGTGGCATTTTTGCTATGTGGTCGTTTTATCATGTTTAATTTCCGTAATTGTTATTGGATCTTTTTGTTTGAATATTATATTTTGTAAAATCAATAAAACTGAAGAGGGTTTAAAGGTCTAGATGGGACACAAGATACTTTTATACAATTCCTCCTAGATTTTTCTTCTTAATCTTCTAGGACAGTGGCCTTCATTTTCCTGTCCTCTCTAGCACATCATCCATTTACCTATTTTCTGGTGGTCCTAAGCTTTTGTCATCAGCAGTGATACAAAATCACAATGCCCTGAGCTCTCTGCCCTTAAGATTGGAGAGTGCCTTTGAATCGAAAAACACCTTCTCAGTACAGCAACATCTGAAGGCGCCCTGCAGGATAGGGAGCAGCTTCTGTTTTCACCATGCTCCACGGCTGATTCTCTTACAGAGAATGTTTTCTTGCAATAAGTGGCCGACATCCAATCGTGCCTAGTAGAGGTCGCGCCAAAAGAGTTGATGTCGGAGCGCGCAGCTGGGGAAATTAAAGCTGCACACAAATAAAAATTGCGCCCATATTGATAGGAAATGCGCTTATGTATTTTCAAATTTCCCCTTCGAAATTTGTTGCGACCACTGACATATAGTAACTAGTGGTCAGTGGTTGCGACTAGGCTAAGGGACGGGAAAGGCATGCGGGGATTCTACTGCGCCTGCAAAACGGACTTTCTCGGCATCAACTTTTTTGGCGCGACCCATAGTATTAAGGCGCGTCGTAAAGTCGCAGGAATAATCGAAATCTCCAAGCCACCATTGTTTCCTTGCCTCGCGTTCCGACAAAGTCGATCTTTAGGCCGATCTTTGTATTAACCTCTTCGCCTTTAATAGTGGTCAATCTCCTGGACGCTGAAGTTACTGTTCCTCTAGAACCGTGCACCACTCTGGTTACGGTACCGAGACCTTTAAATATCTTCATCTTGCGAATTTCTCCTGAAACTACGACGGAGACTATCTCTGAATATTTAAGGCAGAAATCTGCAGAGAATTCAGCAAAGTATCCAGGCGTATTGCTTCTTTTGTTTTGCCTGCACCGTCTGTTATTGTCGAGACTCTTAGACCCTGGTTTCTGGCCTGCTGATGCCTTTACCAAGCTTTTTGTTTAGTTTTTTGAGAACGTGAAGAGTAGTTTAATCCTCCTTCAGGCAAAACCTGCATGTGGGGTCCTCCGCCCTTCCTATCCACCGCAAGTGGTAATTTAGGGCACAGTGTCCGGTGATCAAGCCAACAAGTGTCCTGACATCATTACTGCATCCTAACATTTCCTTGGCCGAGATTGAGCTACTCGCTCTCAAAATTTACTTCTACAAAACAAATCTCTTCTTGCTGTGCTGCTATACCGCACCAGATATGATAAGCACACTTGGCGATGGAGCTGAAAACCTCTTTGATATTCTCATCTCTTGTGGGGATGATATCCTGAGTATGATGAACACTAGTGATGAGCTACTTCTTCAAGGGGATTTCAAGCATTTAAAAAATCTGAAGAATAGACTCAGGAAAACCTATATTAATTGTTCTGTATCTGGATGATAGCAGATGATGCAGCCTTAGCAGCATGAGGGATAAAGTGTTTACTGACCCTGATGAACTCTAAAAAAAAGTTGATAACTACCCTAATACTATGCAGTACTCCAACTGGAAGGCGTTCACAAACCTTACTGTGGTTATCCATGGTTAACTATGTTAAACTACTAAACTAAGCTTACTTCGTGGTTTACCATAAGGTCTTAGAACGCTCTCCTAGTCCAGTTGTGAGTCGTCCGCGATTTTGCGCGGCACATGACAAACTACTGGGTTTACGTTGGGCCGGTCATGTCCAAAGAATGGATGACTCAAGGATACCAAAAAAACCCTGTATCTACTACCAGATGGCAAAAGACCTGTTGGCAAACCACGGTCAAGGTGGGAAGACAATGTTGCGAAACTGCACTATACACAACACTGGAGATAAGCTGCGGAGCAGAGAGACTCCTGGAGGAAGAAGCTTATAGAGGCCAAGGCTCGACCCATCGAAAAAGAAGAAGAAGCGAACCTGTCTCATCCAGAAACTTTTTGAATCTATAGTTTATTCTGCCATCGCGCCTATCTGCAAGAACGAATCAACTTGGTGTTTTGCAGCTCGTTCCACCACCACAAATCTAATCGAGTTCACTTCTCATGTTGTTAAGGATTTTGTTTCCAGTTACCAAACTGATTGTGTTTACATAGATTTTAGTAAGGCATTCGACAAACTCTCCCATTCCATTATACTTCATAAACTAAGTAAATTAGGATTTGCGCAACCCTTCTAATGTAGTTCAAACTTAGTGAGCTGACAGGACTTACCAAGTTCTTTTCCCCTTATCCAAAACTGCAACCATTGAAGCGTCATCCGGTGTCCCTCAAGGCAGCCATCTTGGTCCTCTTCTCTTTATTCTATCAAATGATGATATTGTTCCCAGTTCTCGAAAGAAATATAAGGGAAACAAATACAGTCAATACACGCACATCCGGCAAAATTTCAAGTGGGGCTAATCAATGCTCCGGAATGTATCAATTGTAGTATGCACCTTCTTCTTGGTCCAAGTAGAAAAAACACATGCGACATTTCAAGTATCGAAGTATAGCTTTTCCACAATTTTTTCAAATCAACCAAAGAAATTTTTGTGATTTATTTCACCCTAGTATACTTGAAGCCAGGATGAGTCTACATGCATATTTTGTTATTTGAAAGCTACTTCAAGTAAGCATGTAAACGTAAAACATTGGCTGGATCGGTTATTTGATCATAGTTGGACAAAGACCAAGGGTGCCCGTCAAACTAAAAGATTCTTCCAAAACGTCAAAGCTAAAGCGAATTTCAGTGCTTAAAGATATCTATTTATTATATTTCTCTTTTATGAAGATCTTGAAAAGTATTGCTTAATTTTAAATAACAATAATTTATATCTTCCCAGGCAAATCTAAACGTGCAAGTGCTCTAGTTGCAGCAGTTGAAAAGGCAACAGAGAATTTCATTGAAAAAGGTGAACAAATCGCCTATGAAAATCCAGACATTACTCAAGAAATGCTAACAGCTGTCGATGAAGTTCGCAAAACCGGCGATGCAATGAGCATAGCTGCACGAGAATTTTCAGAAGATCCTTGCAGTTCATTAAAGCGTGGAAATATGGTGCGAGCAGCTAGAAATCTTCTTTCAGCCGTAACAAGACTACTGATTTTGGCTGATATGGTCGATGTACATCTTTTACTTAAATCACTACATGTTGTTGAAGATGATCTCAATAAGCTCAAAAATGCTTCAAGTCAAGACGAATTGTTAAGCAAAATGAGAGTATGTGATTTCGATTTTTATTTAGCGCAATTTCTAAATAAAATTATTTCAATTCTAGCAATTTGGCCGAAATGCAAATGAACTTTTCAAGCAAGCAGCTAAAAGGCAACAAGAACTTAAAGATCCACAACTTCGTGACGATTTAGCGGCAGCTCGGGCTGTCTTGAAGAAGCACTCAACAATGCTGTTAACTGCTTCAAAAGTGTATGTTCGTCATCCAGAATTAGATTTGGCTAAAGTAAATCGGGATTATGTGTTGAAACAAGTCTGTGAAGCTGTTAATACCATAAGCGATGTTGCTCAAGGTAAATCTTCTCAACCCACCGATATCTACAGTGGTGCTGGAGAGCTTGCAGCGGCTTTGGATGATTTCGATGTAAATTATTTTAAATTTTCTGCTAGTCATTAATTTACTAAGTAAAATCATATTACAGGAAGGAATTATAATGGATCCACTTACATACAGTGAAAAACGATCTCGGCAGCTGCTTGAAGAAAGACTTGAAAGTATTGTGAGTGCAGCTGCGCTAATGGCTGATGCTGACTGTACTCGTGAGGAGCGTCGAGAAAGAATTATTGCAGAATGTAATGCTGTACGTCAAGCTCTGCAGGATCTACTTTCCGAGTATATGGCAAATGTAAGTATTATATTTTTTCGATGAGATGAAACTTCTATATTTTGTTTAATTTTATTAGTTCAATTATAATTTAAAATATGTTATAATTTTAATAATTCATAGCTAATTGCGGCAAGGTCAAGAAAAATGGTAATTATGGCAAATGTGCAGCACTATCTTAATTCTGCAATGGTTTTTGAGTTGATATATAAAAAAAGGTTTTTTTAATAACATGAGTGAAAAGTATTTAATAAGTGCAAATCACATTTTTTTGCATTTTTGTTTCTTTTATTAATCACAACAACAAAAAAGATAAATTTTGAGTTCTTTGTAGTTTTATCCCTCAAAATATAATTGGTATACAGTAAGAAATATTCATATTATGCTTACTTAGCTAGATTTTATATTGTATAATTAAAGCCACAGTAGTTATTTTCCCCAAAGTATTTATAATCGATTTTCGTGAGGAATTTAAAAGTACCCATATGCATACAAAGGTCACAATTGTTTTTTTTTGGTCTGTATTTCAAAATTTGAATACTAATGAAAGATGAATGAGAAACCACGTACTTGAATATTGACAGGGATTGGGTAGTTTAGAGATTTCTTCCAAGATATCTTCTTTAATATCGTTATATATAGTACTTGTAGTTCGCAGGAAGAAGACACAGGAGAACAAATTCTATAAAAAGGAGCAATGTCATCTGTTTCTTGATTCTTTATTATTTAGATGTGAGTTTTAGAATGAATGAATGAAAAATTTGAATGTGCATTAATTCATACCTTCAGTTTGCATCAATCTTAAAATACAGTCATTGAACTACGGCAAATTTTGAAATTATAACACTTCTGGAAAACTTTTTTGGTGTTATTGGTGCATTCCAATCGGAGATTCACAGATTCAGTTCTCCTTTTATCAAGTTTTCTTGTACTTTTTATTATTCTTTTGATCGAATTTGCAATTTGTTCATTGTAAAATTTAGCATCTCTTTATTCATTCGTAAGGTCTTAAGTACATTTGAAAAACATTTACATATATTTAAAGCCTAAATTCCCCTGATTTGTAGAGTTTAACTGACACTGCATTTGACTACTGATAGCAGTACTTGGCAAAAAAACCTTTTATTGCTTCTCCATCGCATAATTTTCTCTCTACTTTATACCAATGAAATCTACATTTTGCATACGTTGCTGCGGTGCTAAATTTATTTAAAATATTCAATTGAATTTGTTCCTGAATATCATCTGTATCTGCTGATAGCTTTTAGGTGGAATTTATTAGGTGACGATCTATATAGAGTAAAATGAAATTGTATTCATGCTAATTTCTTATAGTCATGGTGGATCAAATATTCCTCCATATTAGTTTGAATAAATTAAATTGAATGAGAAAACATTTAGAACATTGCTAGAGAAACCAGTTGAGATTTATAACTTCATCAATTCTTCTTCCAATGGCGCTACAGCCCAACACGAGCTTTGGCCTCTTCCATTCTTTTCCTCCAGTCTTCTCGATTACTGTCCGAAGTTCTCCAGTTCGATGGGTGGAGTAATGTCTCCGCATCGGCTACAACGGTATCCTTCCATCTTTTCCTCGGTCTGCCTACGGGTCTTTTTCCTTCGATGATGCTAGTGAAGACCTTCTTTGCTGTTCTGACTTCCGCGGAATGCGCTCGACGTGTCCAGCCCAGCGAAGGCCATTCAGTTTTAGTGTATGTCGTCATAGGTTTGATATAACTCGTTGTCATATCTGATTCTCCATGTTCCTTCCTCACAAATTGGGCCTATGAGGTTGGCCGGCCCACATTAGAAGTGAATTTGTATCGTACGTGCGTCAGTGGACGTCCGAACTGAGCGCGCTCATTGGTTGCGTTTGTGTCCGTATTCACGGAAAGAATATTTTGTCTGCACGGCTCATGTCTGTACGTGTCTGTGGGTGTTTGCCGCGAAGTATGATTAAAGCATCGGAACCGTTCAGACATTTTTTCTTGGATACCTTCCACTGAAAAGTGTTTGAACATTTTCAACAAAAATATAACTAGTGTCTGTCGTCTAATACAGCACACTAGATGTGAATAAACGGCGTCTGTCGAGGTCTGGCGCGGCGGGAGTCTGGAACGATCTATGTCTGTAGATATAAACGGACCTTAATTGATGTCCACATGCCGTCAATATTGTTGAACATTCTTTCAGAAAGCATTCTCGTTTGCGCTAACTCTTTGTACCGTTGTTCTGTATCTGGGAGTTTTAACTTATCAATGTTAAATTTTGCTTCCCTGGGAGCTCTTTGTAACCTCTGAACTGGTAGTCTTGCTCTAAACCTTGCTTTCATCATGTGGTGAGCAGAGTCGCAGCATACACCTCTATAGGATCTTACAACCAATGTACCTTTCTATTCCCACGAATAATGATAGAGCGCCTGCTCTGTTCATTGTCCTAACGTTCCATGTAGCAAAATCAAAAACCATATTTCGTCGCTTGAGTCTTAGCCGTATAATCAATCCGGTCCGAGGCCTTCTTAGAGGACTAGTAACAGTGGACTTTTTCCAGGACCAGGTAGTTAGCCTGGAGCTCAACCAGTACGTTCAGTTTTTACGCGCCGAACACTCGCGTTCGCCCTTTCACCTCTGCTACAATTAAATTGAATTGGTAACGACGTGGACGTGGTGCATCGGACTAAACTGACAGAACTGTGGTTGTAGGTTCATTACTCAGTTTTTGCAACCCCAGAGCCCTGGGATCTTAAGGTCTTATATCAGCCTTCAACTGCAAACCACGAATTATACTGTAAAAATCACAGGAAGGCACTTATTTCACGTAAACACGCAACGATTCAACTATTAATTAATATTTGAAAATAATTGCGTCGTAATGGAGTTGATACAATTAAAATTATTCCACACAAAATAATAGGGAAGTACATATCCCCTTTTCAGTAATAATAAAATACATAGTGTATAATCGCTACCTAGGCTAGAGTTTGCAGCACTAACAATAGTAATGATCCAACGAAAATTGCTTTCTACTTTAATCATGTTCTAAAAAATTATGATATTTAATTTCAGATGGGACAAAAGGATCAATCCCCTGGCCTAGAAAGAGCTATCGATCAAATGTGCCGAAAAACTCGTGATTTACGTCGTCAACTACGAAAAGCTGTTGTCGATCATGTTTCTGATTCATTCTTAGAAACTACAACACCATTAATCGATCTTATTGAAGCAGCTAAAAGTGGCAATGAAAAGAAAGTCAGAGAAAAAGCTGACATATTCACTAAACACGCTGAGAAATTAGTTGAAGTTGCTAACTTGGTCTGTAGTATGTCAAACAATGAAGATGGTGTTAAGATGGTACGATATGCTGCAGCACAAATTGAGACATTATGCCCACAAGTTATTAATGCAGCACATATATTGGTAGCCAGGCCAAATTCAAAAGTTGCTCAAGAAAATATGGAGGCGTATCGATTGGCATGGGAGAATCAAGTTCGCATACTAACCGAGGCTGTTGATGATATAACAACAATTGATGATTTCTTGGCAGTTTCTGAAAATCATATTTTAGAGGATGTTAATAAATGCGTTTTAGCTCTACAAGAAGGTGATGCTCAAGATTTACGAAATACTGCCGGTGCTATACAGGGTCGATCGGCTAGGGTGTGTAATGTTGTTGAAGCTGAAATGGATAATTATGAGCCGTGTACTTATACTAAACGAGTATTAGAAGCGGTTAAAGTATTGAGAGACCAAGGTTGGTGTTCATTTGGTTATTTTGTAATTTATTTGGTTAATCATCTGGTGTTTTATTATAGTTATGTCTCAGTTTGCGCAACGTGTTGATGTTGCTGTTAATGCGCTGTCATCTAATTCATCAAAGGATGTTGATGAAAACGATTTTATTGATGCTTCCAGATTAGTTTATGATGGTGTACGTGAAATTCGCAGGGCTGTGTTAATGGACAGGGTAAATAAAACTTTTATATTTATAAAAATATATTTCAAAATTTATTTTATAAACATATATAAATAATATTTTTAATAAAAAAAAGGATGAAGAAGAACTAGATCCTGAAGATATTGAGTTCGATGAACATTATACAACGGAAACTAGAAGCAAGTGTAAGCATCGTCAATAAAAAATTACAATCTTCCATGTTAATTCATGCTTTGCTTGCGCTTGTTTTTTTGTTCTTCATTTACACTTTATGTTATTTATTATTGTCTATAATATTATTATTGAGAGTGATTGTTTTATTGGAGAGATATTTATGTTTTGCTTGTCCACACATATTTGTTTATTTCATTTTTACAGAGCCCAGAAGATTTAGACACTGATACAGAATTTGAACCTGTGGAGGATATGACATTGGAAACACGAAGTAGATGTATGCTTATTTTTTATGTCTCATTATTGTTTGAACATTTATGTTTTTTGTTTTTATTGTTTAATGTTGTTTTGTTACATAAATCGTATTTGATCGTATTTTCTTAGCGCAGCGGTTTCCAAACTGGGCGGGACGACCCCCAAAGGGGATGCGGATTATTTTAAATTTTATTGTGCCTTTTTTATTATACATCTTGTCTACTGTATCGATTCTGAGCCGATGTCATCCAGTTTGGCATCCCTAAGCTCTGAGCGTCCTGGTCTACGCCATCCTTCCAGCGGAGGTTGGGTTTCTCTCGCTGTCGCACCTCATAGGTCTTACCGCAGAGACCTTTCCAGCAGGCTCATCTTCACTCATACGACCTAGATGCCCTGCCCGGCGGAGCCTACCGAGCTTTATTTTTTTCACATATATGTCGCGATAGCGCTCGTAGATCTCGTCATTTTAGAGTCTCCGAAATCGTCTTTCCTCACATAAGGGGCCAACAATCCTCCAAAATCTCTCGAACACGGCCAAGAGGTTTGAGTGCTTTTTTCTAAGCACCCACGTTTCGGATGCATATGTAAGAACCGGTAAGACCATCGTCTTATATAGCCTTGACAGACATTCCAATGAAGTTATTGAAGCGATAATAGAGAGTGTTGCCGATAATCCAAATGTGTCGTATCGCCGCCGATCTCATTAGTTAAACGTGAGTGAAACGACTCTAAAGAGGTTATGAAGCAAGATCTTCACCTCTTCCCAAACAAAGTTCAACTTACTCAATGATTGTTGCCAACGGACAAGTCGCGTCGTTTGTAATATAAAATTTCCGTCGCAAGAATGATCGATGCCGAGCCAGATTTTTGGGACAAAATTTTGATGACGAACGAAGCTCATTTTACACTTTTACACAGAGAACCCACACGTCATTCACTATCTGTCACTATTTGGGTCGAAGTGTGCTCAAAAACCATCATCGGACCATTTTTTTTTCAACAGCCTTATTGCCGCTGTCGAGTGACGTGACAGATGTGTCACTTTGACCTGTAGGCTGCTCGCACACTGCATCAGAATTTGTACGATTTTGTGCGAATTCTGATGAAATTGTATGCTATTTCATCGGAATTCGCACAAATTCGTACAAATTCTGATCCAGTGTGCGAGCAGCCTTAAATTAGTATTGTCATTGTCAATCTAACAGACTTCTGGCGAGTAAATCGATAAAATTCATATTTAAATGTCGCAACTGGCGTATGAAGTGACAATTTCTTCGATACGTGTGTAGGTATCGACAGTTTCATTCCACAGCGTCCCTCGTAGTCACGTCACTCGCCAACGAAAATACCATATCAAATTTTCCAGAAACCCTCGACGAAGCACGATGCTAGTGCTGCTCTGGTATCCGAAAACGCGTTAAAAAGGTATGAAGAACTCTTGTTCAAAAAGATTTGTACCTTGTCACATCGCAGCCCCTGCGATGAAGTTCTTGCAAAAGTAAAGTTTATATCAACAAGCCAAAGACCATTGACGAACTCAAAAGCTTACATACGAGTCAGATGCTATAACGCCCGAAAACAGCCAACTTTTCTGAATCGAATTGAGGCCATTTAATCGACATTATATTTAAGAACTGATTTGAAATACATAAATGGTTAAGATTGTTCTAAATAAATCTTGCACATTTTTTAAAATCGACTAAAAAATGTCGGAGTTATTCAATGTTGAAAAACCGAAGGTCTATATTGCGCACCCCACCGAGTATGCAAATTTACATATTTTATTCGGGAAGCCCCAAGCTTGTTTTATGTAGCAGGGGGCCGCAATATCATTAAGTTTGGAAACCACTGTATTGGTGTGCTTGGAAAAACATTCTTTTTGTTCACAATATCATTTTGTTTGCACAGTAATTTTTTTATTGTTCATCTACTAATTTGCACATTTGTCATTATATTTTCATTATAATTAAATTTGTTTCTTTTCGAATACGATTTACGGTTTATATCTGCCAATGCATGAATCTTTATTAAATAATACAAGAAAACATTAAAGATTTTATACGTAATTACAGCAAGCGCTCATACTGGTGATCAAACTGTTGATGAATATCCTGAAATTAGTGGTATTACCACAGCCAGGGTTTGTTTTTTTATATAATGTGAAGATTTTTAGTTCGTTATAATAATGAAATCATTATAGGAAGCTATGCGTAAGATGCCAGAAGAAGACAAGCAAAAAATTGCCCAACAAGTTGAACTATTCCGACGTGAAAAGCTTACATTTGATTCCGAAGTTGCCAAATGGGATGATACTGGAAATGATATAATATTCCTTGCCAAACATATGTGCATGATTATGATGGAAATGACTGATTTTACTCGGTAGTCGATCAATTCATTTTATCTAAAATATAATATTATTTAACTCAATATTACCTAATTATTTATTTTAGCGGACGTGGACCACTTAAAACTACAATGGATGTTATTAATGCAGCAAAGAAAATCTCAGAAGCTGGTACTAAATTAGATAAACTAACACGAGAAATCGCTGAACAATGCCCAGAAAGTAGTACGAAAAAAGATTTATTAGCATATTTACAAAGAATTGCTCTATATTGTCATCAAATTCAAATAACATCTAAAGTTAAAGCTGACGTTCAAAATATTAGCGGAGAATTGATTGTATCCGGGGTAATAGTAATGCGTGTATTTCTATTAAAAATAATTAATTTTAATATTTTATAAAATTTAGTTGGATAGTGCAACATCATTAATTCAAGCTGCTAAAAATTTAATGAATGCAGTCGTTTTAACTGTTAAATATTCATATGTTGCATCGACGAAATATACACGACAGGGAACAGTTGCGGTAAGTGTTAAAAAAGTAATAATCTTTTAATATGTAAATTTCACATAAAAATAATTTAGTTAATTTTAAAAATGTATGTATAATGAATATAATTATATTCATATTCGCGTGCTTCATAAATATTTTGGAATATTTTAGACTACTGTGAGTATATAAGTTAAAAATGATTTTTTGTGTTTAAAAACTATATGCCAATGTTTTTTATGCATGAGAAATCATCATGATCAATATTTACATACAACATCGTTCTGAAGGAACAGCGAAAACTGCTGCAGAATTCATTATTCATTCTATAGATCTTGTTCATAGATTTTTAAATGTGACCCATATTGTTGCTTACAATTCCAATATCTTTTATTCATGTTCAATCCTATGGCCGTGATTTTATCGATTTTCATTGATTATTTTGAGTAGGTAGACCTAATTAGATATTTAAATACGGGACAACGTGGTCTTCAATTTGTTTCATCTTTTTAAGACAAGTACACATTTGGCAGATTTATATTATCACTAAATGTCCTCCTAATATACTACTTCTACTACTACTACTTACCGTTGAGGATGATATTTTTTATCCGTTCTGAAGTGGTAAACTAAAGTAGGTTAAAACTTATTACTTACAAAATTCATTCAGTAATGCAAAGGCTATTTCGCAGTACATTTTATTATTTATAGATTGAAAATATAATAGAACACAGCCAACATATATAACATCAAGATAAAACTACGGCTACGGTTAGTTAGATGGAAGACAAACATTACCCAAAATAGCAAGTAGTTATAATTGTAGACATCATGGAAATGTTTCTGAAGGTGCGATTCCATTGAGACAATACTGAACCGCATGTGGCACGCTATTTGTTTCATGCTGTTGCCTGATTACAGGTGCCACAAAATTGAATAATGTAGCATGTGGAATTGGTCTCCCCTTATCGAATGCACTTTGTCGTCGATACTTATAGCATGCTTCCAAAGTGATTTCGTTTATGCAACTTCAATTTGGCGTATCATGTCTTAAAAACGCAAATTATAATTTCATATACTGGACTGCGGGGCAATGAGTTATCGCCTTATGCAATTTCGACAGATGATGCATTCCTTCTATGGGAACCCATCATGGTTTCATACGGTTTAGCCGTAGGCTTTAATGCGCTTGTAGAGTAATGGAAAATACTTTACTTGCAGCTGACAATGTTGTTTTTTGTATATCGAAGTTCACTAAAAAAAACTTAGCAGCTTAAATGCAAACCAACCCTTTTTGGTTTGGAGATGAACCACTATTCATTTTTTTAACCGACTTTAAAAAAGGAGATAGGAACTCGGAATGGGTACTGGGCTCTACTGTACATTATTGAAACCTCTAAGTATAGCACTCACCAACCAATGCACGATTTTTCCCCAATGTCTTGCAAAGAGCTCGATACCCTTAACCTTATTAAGAATGCGCTTTTAGGCTACAGTTAAGAGAAAATTCTTTGCCATATCACATTTTCCGGATTTCGGACAAGGTCCCTAACTATAGCCCTTTAATCCATCATGGCAGTGGTCGGCGTGGCTCTTACACAAAATACCATGTGGGGATGGCTCATGCATTGAAGTCGGTTTTCGACCTGAGTGAGTCTAATTTCAAGATGTGTCGTTAGACGAGGAGGTAAACGAAATTGCTTTCTCTCGCAACTCAGGTAAGAGCGACAGTCCCGTCCAGGTCGTCTTCCTAGACTTGTCAGATGATGGTAGGGTCTTCCATCTGGAGCCAGCTACTGAAAGAAAGTACATGGATATGTCTCTCTTTAGTAAGCACAGAGGCTTGACAACGAAAAACACTCCAGCTCCTATTCTCCTACTCTGATTTGCATTCGTCAGATTGGAAACTTCGCATTCCTCTCTGGTAGGGACTCGGATATCAAGGCCACTGTCGAAATTCAATTTTGCGACCATGTAGTCAGTAGGTCCTGACACCATTTCCTGTGATAGAGAGGGCAGTATATTACTGCTGTATATACTACATTGTCAACCGCTGCATCTGAGCTTAACTCCTTCCGTCAGCTACCTAACGGATCAAAGAAGAAAAAGAAACTCCCTCTCAATCTCGCTGACTGTTAGTTCATATAAGCGCTCACTGAGCTCTTCATCGGAGTCAGCCTCTTTGTTGATGAAGCCGTTTTGAAAACCATGTCTGCCTTAGTGCAAAATGGAGTTTATAGTCAACTCTTTCGAGCCCCTCTAGGCAATGCGGTGGTTGATTAACAGTACCAGGGTCATACTATTTCGCTGGAGTTTCTCGGCCTTGAGGACCTTCCAGTTGTCCATAGGGATGTCCCTGTTGTGGCGCCGAAGATACTCGAGGAATTTGCCCCATCACGAACTCCATGACCATCTCTGAAATTTCGCCTTCGATGTCAACCCAGGAATGATCCGGAAGTCTGCTACCCGTTGAGCCTGATTGTTGGGCTCCTCAAGTAAAGGCTTCCCCGACTATGGTTGGTTTTGAGAGCTTTTTTCTTTTTGGTCATGATTTGTAGGCGTGGTGCTGTTTTCCTGGGAATCTCGCTTTTAGTACGGGAGGTTACCGCTCCTACTATCCTTACGTTCTGGTGCGCTCTCCACTCCTCAGCAACTGCCATTTAGGGCGGCGAAGGAGCAATCGCTTCATTTTTGGTGTTGGCCTTGTATTACGACGGACGCTACTCTTTACCTTCTTCACCGGCTTATGGTATCGCGTTTGATTGCGGTGATTTTGAGACGAATAGTCGATACTACCAAATGGTGGTCACTTCCAATGTCTGCTCCCTTAAAGCTCCTGACATCTTACACAATCGGTCTCAATCTGACTGCCACATAATCTATGTGATTTCTCGTTCTACCATCGAGCGATACTTAAAAGTAAGTTCCACCATTGGTGGGAGCTAGAGAACTCAATGAAAAACTCACCTTTGCAGTTAGTGACTTAAAATAATAGTGTCTTCCCTTGGAATAGAGCGAGAGACTTCATTCAGTCGAATATAAAACTCTTTCTTGATGTCATCTGTGTCTTTAGTTGGAGCGTAGTATCCCCCACAATCAGCCTTATCAAACTCCTACATTATGCACGAATGCACGAGATTTACATTATCTCCCATATCGTGCGTACTAGGCTTACTATTGGGTAAAAACTAATAGTAATAAATGAGGTTAATGGCCAAAATTCATACACTCCAGTGACTAGTTAATATCTTGGAAAGACCACCATGATTAAACACGTAGTTTTTATTATGTGCTTATAAAAAAGGATTCATTTCATTTAACACTAAAACATTAAAATTTTATTTACTGATTTTCAAATTAAGTTTTAAAGTTTTTCCAAAACCCTCACAAGTTCATTGTTATATGTATCGACGTTGTTTGTAAAAACCTAATCGTCGTTACTTCGTTTAAAAATAAATAATATCAGATATACCAATATTAACACATTAACTTAATTTTCAGTCACCAATTGTCGTTTGGAAGATGAAGGCACCGGAAAAGAAACCCTTAGTACGGCCAGAAAAACCAGAAGAAGTACGAGCTAAAGTACGGAAAGGCTCACAAAAGAAGGTTCAAAATCCGATACATGCACTATCAGAATTCCAAAGCCCAACGGATGCGGTGTAAACGGATATATTTTTATCCATAAAAAACACACACATTCATAAATAGTAAAGATAAAGAAAAGTTGGTGACAAAGCAAATATATATAATATATTATATATAAATATATCTTGAAAGAATTCCACAAAAAAAATTTATATATATTTTAAAAAGAATGAATTATTATTATTATTATAGTTGCACTTTGAGAGTAAAGTTGATGAATTTAGTCGCATTTGAAAGCGAGTATTATTAATAAATCAAAAAATCTTTATATTAATTAATCTATTTAGCAAAGATTTTTAAATTAACTTGCCTAAAAAAGACTTTTCGCATAGAGTTTCGCATTTTGTGTATGTTTTTATTTGTTTTTCATTTTTTCGGTCAATAATTTTTTAATTGATCAATTTTTTTTTAATGTCAATTCATCCAAATATATTTTTAAAATGCAATTACTTAAATTATTTATAAACAAAACAAAAAAAAAACAAATTATTAAAAATTTAGTCGTAATTTTTTTACTGTATTCGAAAAAAATATAAAAACAAACTTTTTCTATTTTTATTTTTTTTATTATTTTTATATTTTATAAATTAATAATTTTAATGGAGTTTAAAATATATAAAAATATAAAAATAAATGTTTGGTGTTTTTATTATAAATTCAACACATCTGTTTTGCCCTTATTCCCATAGTCAGGTTCAGTACCGACATGTTCGCATCGTTCTTCCGCAAATCTTTCTCGTCTCCCGTCCTTCAAACTGAAGAAAACAATTTCCGACATATTTAATCCAATACAAGGGTCTCATAGCTTTTCTATCTCTATAACTAGTGAACAAATCTTAAAAGATATTAATGAACTTCCACAAGGTTTCTCGTCCGGTCTTGACGGTATTCCTCCTGATGTTCTAAAATCCTGTGCAGAGGCCCCTCTGTCTGCTCTGCTGTGTTTATTTCAAAAATCCATAATTACAAGGTGCTTCCCAATCGAAGAACTATTTTATAGTCTCAGTACGTAAGAACGAAATATGTAATTATAGACCAATTGCGAAGCTATCTTGTATACCAAAACTTCGCATCTATTATTTATTCTTCTAGCACCCCATCTGCAAGAGACTTAACTAATCAACACGGTTTTCTAGCAGCGCATTCCACTACTACTAATCTAACTGAGTTCTCTTCTCGCACAGTTCGAGGCTTTGTTACCGGCTGCCAATCCTTCAGTAAGGATGTTGACAATTTCTCTCACTCTATTATAGTACTCAAACTGAAAAAAATTGGCTTTCCTATGCCCTTGTGGTGTGGTTCCAGTCGTACTTAGCCTACAGTACCTACAAGGTTTTGTTCCGAGGACCCAAGTCTAGAAACATTGAAACGTCCTTTGGTGTCCCGCCAGGCAGTCACTTCGGTGCTTGTTATTTTATCAATGGCCTTGTTAAAGAACTGTAAAATCCTTATTTACGTTGATGACCGTTAACTTCGCCGTCGTCTGGTTGCAAGTTCAGGGTGTGAAAGGAGAGGTGCCGAATTGACCAGAATCGGGAAACCGAAGAAACTAGGCAAGAAACCGCATTTTTTAAAGTGGCATCGACAGCAGCGTATCCGTTGCGGGGACGTCCCGCTCGGACCGCCAGCTAACGGATCAAAGAATAAAAGGAACTCTACCGTTACATAAAAAGTATCGAGGATTGCAAAATTTTGCAAGTTGACCTAAACACCTTCTATTCTTTGTATTCCAGCAACAACCTGGGGTCAATCGCCCTCTTCATGCAAAAAAATTTTGAAACACTCGTTGTTAAGTGTTGACTTTTTGTAGGAATCGTGGTCCGGTAGCTAATGACTATACTTTCTTAACAACATAGTCCCCCGCGTCAACTCTGGAATCGATATGGGGGTCAGGTTTGAAAGTAAGATGGATTTTTCCATCCACAATAATTATATTTCCTCTAAGGGGAGTTTAGTCCTGGGATTTATAAAAAGGTGGTCCAAGGAATTCAATAACCATTTCATCACTAAGAATTTGTACATGTCCTTAGTTAGGCCAACACGAATACGCCTCCCAGGTATGGTCTCCTCACTACTCCTCCCAAGTCAAATGAAGGTTTTCCAATTCGTACTCAGTCATCTCTCTTGGGATGACCCACTTATCCTTCCGCCTTATGAGAATAGGCTTAACTTTCTCAACTTAGGCCCTCTCCACAATCGTCGAGAGGTTGCTGACGTTATATTCGTTCATCGGCTAAGAGGTGGACTCAGGTTTGTTACGAAGCCATACGGCATTTAGAGTGAGTAATGACAATTTGGTCGTAGTGCCAGTTATAAAATTTAAAGAAAATCGACTCGGGAAACCAAATACGGACCCATACCACAACAAAAGGAGTATGCATCCTTAAACTTTTTGTTTGCTCTACAAATAAAATCTAGGATTTCCTCCTCCAGGTTTTATTTGTAGGTTATTTATGATAAGGCCAATTTCATAGGCCTCTGTGCTGAAACTCGAGTCTTAACGACACAACAAGTAGTTTGAGCTGACGAAAGTAACGTTTCAGTCGAATCACGACTTTCAGTACAGCGGTCTAAACTCAACTTAGAACTTCCACTCTAGGCCCCTGTGCTTAAAGTCGTAATTGGACTGAAACGCCACTTTCTTCAACTCAAACGACTTGTCACGAAACAAGACTCGACTTTCAGCAGAGGGGCTATAATCAAGTTGATTCGACCTCTAGTCTTTGTTGCGAGAGCGATGGAGGGCGGCAGTTCTATTTTCCTAAAAAGAGTAACCGAGGAAGCCAAACCCTATTCGATGACCGCAATCAGCGGCCCCTGTGATGAAAGTCGAGTCGTGTTTCGTGGCAAGTCGTTTGAGTTGAAGCAAGTGACGCTTCAATTTAGTCGAATTACGATTTTCAGCACAGGGGACTAGAGTGAAAGTGCTAAGTTGAGTTTAGGCCCTTGTGCTGAAAGTCGTTATTCGACTGAAACGCCATTTTCTTCAACTCTGTGGTGGTACCTTCAGGATCTCCACTCTGCTCTGCTGTGTGCTCTGGAGACCCTAGGTACCGCCTGGTAGACGTTCTTTCTGATTTTGGATTTCTATTGCTTCTATTGATTGTCTATTATTATTGTATGAGGGTCTGAGGTTGGCCTCTTCGGGCGTCCTCATTACATCATGTTCAGAAAAGCAGCGGATGCGAATTTCAAAGAAAAGGTTTTGAACGTAAATGTTGCACGCGTCACAGGCGCATAAGTCTTCTCATTCAAGTCTCAGTCACGCACCACCTCTTACTCCGAAAAATGTCAATCTTGATTTAGTCTAGATTTATTATATTTTGCAATGGCGGGACAGAGCGTTATGTCTTAACTGGCCTCATCATCCTATTTCCTTATTGCCTGCCGAGGTCTGCTTGCCTTTGTTCTCTTTTCGATGTTGGACCTCTAAATTAACTTTGCCCTAATTTCAATTATTGGGGGGGGGGAGAAACTCTCTGAATATAGGCTCACCATGTCGCTCGCATAGGCAACTACCTACATTCTATTGTTTTCTAATATTTTTAGAACTACAAGCCGCGTAGCAGCGCCAATGGCATTTCTCTCTTAAGTGCGCCACAACACGTCAACTAATCGGAAAATTTAGTATAAATCTGAATAACATTTGCCAACACCAAAAAAGAAAGGGAAATAAAAAAAAACAATAAGGTTGAATCCGAAAACGATTTAGAAAAGTAATCAATTTTATTATTGAAATAATGCAAACATAAGAGCAATTTGATTTGTTGTTTATACAATTTTCTAACTAATAAAACATGGAACAACATTTAAAAATTATATCTGAAAAAAAACCACTCTTCATATGAGTATCTCCCCATTTGTGTTTCAGTTTATACAAATAAGTATAATTTTATAGTGTTTTTTAAACTAAACAAAAGAAAATGAACTTTTAAAAATTAATAAAAAATATAACTTTATTATATATTTATTTATAATGTAAAAAAACTATAATGAAATTCGCATTTTTGATCGCCTTTGAAATAAAATAAATACACATACAAGTTTGTTGATTATTAATAAAAAATCACTAAAACAAACTTTACAATAATACAAAAAGGAAAAAAAACAGTAATAAATATATAAAATAAAATTGTTTTTTGTTTGTTTTATTTAAAAAGTCTATATTCTTTTAATTTATCAAAAGTTCTCGTCATAATAAGAAAATTAAAATAAAAAATTACAAACAAAATTTGAAAGAAAAAAAAACATTTATAAATCAATGAAAAATGCTTTTACTTAACATATTTCACAATTATTATTATTACTTATTAGGAAAAGATATAGGATAACTTTTTTATCAATATAAACTAACATACAAAAAATATATTTATATTTATAATTATAGTAAAATATATGATCGCAGATCATAAAAAGCTATGCAACAACAAAAAAATATCTTTAAGGAGCAAAATAATATTATTTTTCTTCAATATATGAAAAAACATATGTACAACATACAAGAATGTAACGACTTCTTTAGCTAATTTCTTTTTTTTGTGTGATTTTGTTTTTAAGTTTTTTTAAGTTCTTTGTTGTGATTTCATTAAGTTTATGTAGTCTGATTTTCACGATCGTCCGATCAATAGAGATTAGTTCTTCAACTATTGATTACCTATTTCTGTGATAAATCTTCACATGTTGAATGACGATTTTTGTGCATTGCCTTAGTTTCAGTTTAAGCTGCAGTATTGTTTAAGTTAAGATAGTGATCACTCAACTAAAATATAGAAATATGCAATATGCAAATCGTGAATAAACGAAACCTAGAAAGGTCGTAGAGAGCTGCATATATACTGTTCAATTGGATCTTGTTCCGATGCCAAAAGATGAATTTAATTGTTCGTTAAATATTATCTAATCCTCATGAATGGTCGGATCTTCCTTAACAAATCACGGCCGTAGCTAAGGGCGGGGGGGGGGGGCATTCTAGGGCAATGCCCTATCTTGAAACCAATACTCTACAAAGTGTCATCAACTAAGATATTAAGCTAAGTCAACTTTTTGTTCATATCATGATATCGTCGTATCACCGGATTTGAGAATCGCTGTGTCAAATCCGCACTCACTTCCGAACCGCCGGATCTGGGAATCGAGGCCAATTACTCATCGATTTTTTTAGAAGATTTTAGATCATGGGTGGCCAACCCAAATGGTACCGCGGGCCACTTTGAAAATGCATTATGATTCCACGGGCCCGGGTGATTTAAATTTAATTTAATATAATTTTGGGAGAGAGTTCCAAAATTATGCTGCGAAGACAAAGAACGAACGATGACAAATTATGCGGCGGAAACGCGGAACTATCAAATTATTATTTCTGAGGAATTCCCAAAGCTGCACAAACCGGTTTGCGTGAAACAGTCGCAGAAGCGACACGATAGTCACTTTTTTTTTATGTGATAGACTAGAGGCTTAGGGAAAGCCCCTTTGTACTGTTCGACAATCTATTTATTTATTTTTTCGTATAGAATGTCGAACAGCAGCTCTAGCCGGAAGATAGAGAATAGAAAGAGAGAGAGAGAAGTAGGAAGGAGCTGCCTAGCCGCGATATTTTATTCCACCTACTTCCAACCATTTCGCGACTCTGGCATCGGGGCATTTGAGAAACAACTCGCTGGAGTGTTATGCCTCCTGAAACGAGTTCAATCTCATCAGCCAACCGATGACATGCGCTTGGTGGAGCGGGGAAGGACTAGTGAAGGCTATGACAGGAGGAATCGGGAATGTAAAGAGGGGAGAAGAAAGAAGGGAAGTTATGTGGGTGGGAAAGTGGAAAAGGCGAAGGACCGTGGGGCTGGCCGGGATTCGAACCCGGGACCTCTGGGCCCCCAAGGCTCACTTACATTGAGCGAGTTGACAAGCTACTAGCCGGCGAGTTAGCTACTGTGATACTGAAGATAACAATCAAAACTTTCCACTCGGTCATTAGCCAATTGGCTAGCGCGAACTAATTCCGTTATTTTGTAGTCAATGAAACCAAATAATGAGATACTCGCCGTTAGTTCCCTAGTAACTATGATGACACACGGCTAGTTAACTAACTAACAAGCCCACACGCCAGAGAGTAGCGAGTAAAGTAGCCCGGTTTTCAACTTTCTCAACAGATTGTCTTACAATGTGCTACTTAGCTAATCAACACGATGGCACTGAGCTAGTTTATTAGCAGCTAGTAGCTTGTAAACTCGCTCAATGTAATCGAGCTTTTAAAAAGCAGCCCAAAACCGAGTTCGAGTAGGGTAAAGTGTGGTCAAAGCGGCGTACACAATCGTTAAACGCTACTTCAAGTTTATGGGCGCATGAAGAATCGAGGAAGGGATAGAGGCAAAGGCCATGCATTAGAAGATGTAGTAGTAAGATTTTAAACAAATTCATCCCAAGATTTATTGCTTTATTAACGCAAACAAGAGGAACGCGGAGTTTAACGCGATAGTATAAATGTCAGGATGAACAGTAGCAAAGTGAGAGAGATAAAAATACACTGGAATTTCGAAGGATTTAGCTGCAGCCATATTTATATTTATACATTAGTCTGAGACACCCACAATACGCAATTATTTGAGTAGCCATCGGCTTTTCAAGGAGCTTTGGCAGAAATGGATGAATATTGATAGCCCGAAAATCGGAGGGACTGGTAGGGGAAGGGTACTTGGGAATGGGCATGATTAAAATGTGCTTCCAAGTCGAGGGGAACTTTGGTACCGTGAGCCAGGAATTGAAAATGTGAGTTAAGATAAGCTATAGACGACGTATGAGGATTTTAAGAGACCAGGCAAAATATAACGTAATTTGTGGTGCAATTTTTTGTCAGACAAGGTGGCGCGATATTCATTTTTCGTAGATTCCATTTTCGTGAAGAAACGATTCGCAGTTGAATATTGAGCCAAGTTTCCCAACTTTTTGTCCCAGATATCACAAAACTTACAACTTCAATGTTAAGACATATCTTTTGTTTATTTGCGGAACCTGGAAAGTCACCCAATTCATTACAAGGCGCCTTCAAGGTTTCATCATAAAAATCCGCTGCTACGATAGAATTACAAATGAAGAACTATTGCGACGTGTCGGCCAAGAAAGGATAGATGACGAAATCATACAAAAGAAATGGCATTGGAATGGCCACATCGTGGTGCACACGAGAATCTAGGCAACTGGCACTTGATTGGAATCCCGAAGGAACCCGTCGATTTTTATATACCTAGAACAACGTGGAGGAGAATCCTACCAAAAGAGGCCTGAGGAAGTGCTTGCTTGTAAATATGCTTGTTTTCTCTGCTACCTCTATGACACTCAATTTTGTTACGGATGCGGTCTTTATTTTGAATTGTTACAGAGAAAAGCAATTGCTTGAATTTTGAATCCATCTGGCCGGTCGCTCGGTGCACCCCGAGAGCTATTTCTTTATGGAATTCTGTGAAGTTTAATCATTGCATTAAATACATGATACGTCAATTCAACGATCTTTTTTTTATACTTTCTGAAATTGTTGGTCCATTATCTAGCACAATGCACAACTACGTCGTTCTCAACTAGTGATGAGCGAGACTAGTCTTGCACATTTAGCAAGACAGGATTGCAAGCCTTTTTGCAGGACTTGTTACAAGACTTTTTGCTCATTACCGCAAGACTTTTGGCACTTAGTGATAAGTAAAAAATCTTGTCTTGCACTGCCTTTTCTTGGTCTTGCTTTGTCTTGCTAAATGTGCAACAAAAGGTAAAACTGCAAGACCAGTCTTGCTCATCACTATTCTCAACAACAAAGAACATATTTATATATTGTTTTTCTGTACTTTATCAACTAATATGTTTTTTTAGAATAATATAAAGCAGTTTCAAGCATTTAATTAAAAATTATGCCTAAGAAGTCTCTAATAAGCTTAAATTTATAGAAATATAATTTTTTTTTTTAAAAACAAAAAAAGTCTTTTCAGTATGTATACGACCAATTTTTGTTTGTTTGTTTGTTTTTTGTGTTTTAATACTATATATAAATAAGTTTCTTATTTATTTTCTTAATTAAAAAAAAAGCAAAAACTAATTATCGTGATCTTGGATTTAAAATAAGTGGAAATGTATCTGGTGGTATAGCAACACAAGCTGAAAATGTTTTTATTAAGCTAAGATCACTACAAGTGACATTATATGTTTGCATTATATTAGCGAGCATAATGAATCCAAAACCTCGCACCAGATTCTGTCCAATGCATGTTCTTTTCCCAATACTAAATGGTAAAAAATGTGGAATGTTTTTCTTTATGCGTAGTATTTCTGTGTCTGATGTTTTATTGTAAATATCACCATCAATATCAGTACTACTGGTTAAATCTGTAGGTAGTTGATCTGTTGTTGTTTTCTTGATTTTTTGTGATATTGTTATTTTTTCTAAAAATCTTTCTGGATTAAATAGTTTTGGATTTTCCCAGTATTTTTCGCTGGTATTTAGTTCGTAATTGTTTATAAATACTACTGTGCCTTTAGTAACACCATATCCAGCTACTGTAACATCTTCAGTTGCAACATGCGGAACAATTGGTGATGATGAATATCTTAGGACTTCATAGATTGTTGCAACAGTAAATGGCATTTTTTCGGTATCATATAATGTAACTTTTCTCTTACCATTTTCTGTGATGCTATCAACTTCATTTTGAATTTTTCTACCGATATCTGGATTTCGTACAATATACGCCAGGGCAAGTATAACTAAGTTTCCTATAGCCGAATGACCACCAAGAAAATCTTCTAGCATAAATATAATAGTTTCTTTCGATACAGTTTTATCTTCAGCTAAATTCTTCAATAATGCATCAGTAAAATCCTTTTCCGGTTCATCCAGTTCAAGATTTTGCTCCCGTTCATTTATAATACGATTCAAAATGAATTTTCGAATATACGATGACCATGAAACAAGCTTCTTCATATGTCCCGAATAGAACGGCAACAGCCATGGCAAAAAATCCACAGCATATCCTTGATTGATTTCCCAAAAGATCTCATCGAAATTTCGTACGATCGTTTGAAACTCCTTATCAGCATAATCGAATCTTACCGAGCACATGTACTGACTGAACATATTTGCGCATGTCTGCATTATAAGTGGCTTAAGATAAAACTCCTTGCCAGGGACAACGTCTTCTTGTAATTTCTCCATAAATTCTTGCATTTCAAAGCAGCCGACTTCGCTCATTTTTGTGAAGAACGATGAAGCATCTCGAGGTGAACAATGTTTTCTTGCCATATTTCTTCTTTTCTGCTGCAGCTGTGACCAATCGCAAAGGGCAAGTGCTGCAATGGAACAATAAGATAAAAAAAAAGTTGTATTTAAGAAAATGCGAAACAAAAAATAAAAAAAAAATAATTATAATAAAGAAAGAGAGAAGCATTTTTATAAATAAGATTTATGTTTCTTGTTTTGTGGAAAAACTATTTTTGGATACGTACAATCTTTTGAAGTTCAATGTCAGCTTAAGTAGGGCAGTAAGTAATAATGCTACTGCGTGTGGACGTCTTATATAGCCACCGGATGAATATGTCGCTTTCAAGGTTTTAAAACATTGGGTTTTTGGCATATGGAAATTTTATTTATTTATTTAATTTTTTTTTTCGTGTTGTTCGAAAAGGTTTTCATTAAATAGAAATAATATAAAAGTGTACAGCCTTCAGGAATCATTTACATATGGGTTCTAGACCCATTTTAAAGATTTCAATGTCAAGTTCTTTGCTATATTGGATTGTTTTCGTTTTTTTTGTTTGTGGATCACCTTAAAAAGTTAAACTGCGACTAATTTTTGCAATTAAAAGTGTCGCATCGTTTTTTTTCAAATACAATTAAATTTCCCACAAACATTTAAATATCTACAAAAAGGGAAGGTAAACATTTTAGAATCTAGAAATTTCTAGAAATCGCTTTCTATTACTATATAGCTATTTTCTTGCCCCGTGTGGATTTCTTTATAAGGCCCACACAAATTTATCTTACGACTTGCCTCATTCACGCCTCGTCATAAGGAATGCCCGTTTTGACCCCCTGGTAGAAAATTCATTGTTCCTCGATTACGAGTTGAAAAGGGAGGTTGAAAAAGGCGAAAACATTATATTTTTATGGTCTCCCAACTGAGTACTAATTACGTCCAAAGCTGCTTCATCTCTGTTATCGCACCTTTGGCGAACCTTTGGTGTATCGAGAATGCTAAATGATCTTGACGATCACAATCATAATTGCCTAAAATATGAAACAATGCAACAACAAAAACTAAAGCTTTGTATGAGCTAAACTAAATTTTATACCACGACTTCACCGACCTCTGTTCAATAATGTTCAGTTCAATCCAGATAAATGGCTTCACCGGCTAAAGACCAGTTTATGTTCAGTATGTGCTTGAAATTGTTGTTGCATTTTCGTCAGAAGTTAGAAATGCAAAAGCTCACTGGAATGGCATTCCATTATTCCAGGGGCGGGTTCGTGTATGGCGAACGACGATAACCGAACGAAAAGAAATTGAAGTCGAAAAATTTTGTCGACAAAAATTTTAGCGTTCGCATAGGTCGAAAGAAAATTGTTCGTGTCCTAATGCAAAAACTCGATAACCCAAAAGCTTTCGAGTGCCTTTCGTCGGCTTCAGTCGAAAATTTTCAATTTTTCGACTTACGCGAACCCGAGACGAAAAAAATTTTTCGTTTTCGACATACACGAACTGGCCCCTGTTGATTTCTCTCTTTTGAGCGAGCTTTTACGATCAAGTTCAGTTCGAGACTAGTTGGGCGAACAGAGGTTTGTTTATTCTCAATTGAATATGTGCAAGTTCTATGCGAACTGAGGTTATTTTAAAGTTCAATTCGCCAATTTGCTTGAATTTTGAGGTTTCTTTAAAACTTTTCAAAAACCCTTCCGAATACTTAAAGCAGATATTGCCCCATTTCATTTAAAATAAGGTTTGCCTACTAGGGCCATTAAGAAAAACTAATAAGGCATATCTTTAGTAGCGCTAATTTTTTTTGAGCGGTGTTCATAGGGAAACTTTTACGGCATGCCCCTCATTTGCTACATGGAGTTGTCATGGGGAACCTACGGAGAAATCCCTTTTTTTGGCATTCCCCCGGGGCAAGGTTTTAATAGCTGTAATATAATGCATGGTCAGTCATCAGCGGAATAACATGCACGTGCTACAACTATTTCGGACAGAGGGAAGTACGATCATAACCTCCTAGCGGTGGCCACTGGTATTCATCCTATGAGAGAGGATAGACTAATATGATCGAGCTAGTCTCTTCTAAGTAAGGTTGGCGTGAGGCCTTTAACCTCACCTGGAAAGAAGAATTATTACAGAACGAGCAACATTTGTGTCGTTCAATGTAGGAGTGGTGTGGCTCCGTATTATAGAGTATTGGAGGTTGATTTACTTTGGAATCGCATTTTGTCATATCTTTCGCTGTGGGGGTGGAGCGGCTCCAGAAGTTTCTTTGGTTTTGTAGTGGGCGCTGTGACAGAATGTGACTCCAAAGCAGGTCAACCTTTAGCGTTTTGAAATGTAGAGTTGCGCCGCTTTTGCAGTGAACGATGCATTTGTTTCGAGAGGCCAGTACCGGATCCCGGTTGTAGAGCCTTTAAAGAAGAAAGAAGAAGGTCGATACAGTCAAAAGCCTTACTGAAGTCCGTATAGAGAGCATGGATCTGAAGCCAATGCTGTTGATAATTAAGGAGCGGATCTATTATTTGAGCAATCTTATCATAAACAAGCATGGAATGAGGTAGGATTTCATCCAAGTTTTAGGATATTTTCCCAACGATAAGGATTTATTGAAAATAAGAGAAACAAAATTTGAGTTGAGTAGTGGCCTACAGAAAGCAAGGAGGCAGATTGTCAGGAGCATGGCCTTTATTGATATATAGATTGTTTAAACTTGTCACGATATCTTCGACGGATAGGGATAGGTTATCTAAGTTGAAGTAACAGTGTGCGAATGAGTTAGGACAGTGTGTGTTGGATCATATTTTGGATAAAAGACTTCGGTAAATCTGTCAGCAAACATGTTAAAAATTTCCTGTGGGCAACTGCCATTGATCATTGTAATTGGATAGCCTACAGTTTTTAGAGTAAGAATATTCACGATTCGTGGGAAATGTTTCCCAGGATTACTTTCAAAGAGCTGTTTTCTTCGTATCGTGAACGCCCCTTGACAAATTATAATTCTTCTCATCAGCTGATTGTTATGTGACGAAGAAATTAACGTTTGAACGATAACGACAATAGGGAAGAGGAATACAACGATAAAAAATATGTACTAACACGACAAACTTTACACTCATTAATAAAAGAAAGTGTTTGTTTGTGTGTCTGTGTGTCTGCCTGTGCGCACCGTCACGCGTTGGAGCCAAACTAGAAGAGATAGAAATCTGATTTTTTGTTGTAGATGTATGGATCCCAAAATTATGACTAAACGTTTCCGTTTTTCGAAATTAATTAGTACGATTTTTCACCATTTTTTTACATTCCACGCCTCTTTCAACTTGAATTTGACCCACTGATCAGCCCCAAAGTTCGCGTGACAGTGCAATATGACATTTTTGTAAAAAAATCAAGATGGCGGCCGAATTTGCAATTGTGTTTCCTGATCCTCAATATGAGTATCCAATGAAAGGTACTACAATAGAAAAGTTTTGCAGTATTGGAAAGTGTAGTTCTGTAGTACAATTGTTGTTGTATCGTTGGAAGCTATATTGCATCCGAACCTACGAATCTAGACCTGTTGATATCTAGTGACGACAATGGGCACATCTCTCATATCTAACAATATGCTCACTGCAGAAAAAGTTGGCGGAAAGCGGAAAATATGTAAGAAAACACAACTGTGAGTAACTAGCACACTAGTTGATTGAAAAAGAATAAATACGAGTAGTTTTTTATACCAAAGCACAAAGGCCAAGATGTGCTGGTCATCTAATAAAACTAAACTAATAACAAATGCAAAAAAGTCTTTAGCGCTATTACGTATGTACATCGCAAAGGAAATCAAAGTTTTAAGAAGTACGACGTCTCGACGACATTTTAGACAGTATCAACATATTAGTAGTAAAACAAACAGCCAAAAGTAGAGAAACGTTGCAAGACAGGCCAAAGTTCACCTGTATACCTATAGTAAAAAGAAGAGTATAACAATATGGGACCGATTATTGTACCCAGCTCTAGTAACTGCGGTCAATTCTGATGTATTAGCACACAGATTCTGAACTTTTGAGATTATCGTCTGGTCTACGCTGTAAGACAAGTGACTACACGAGTAAAAATAAAAAAATGGGCGAATACGGGAAAATCAATGCATTATATCAATAGTGTACAAATTCTCTTTAACAGTATTTTATTACAAACTTCACAAGTAGTGTTTCAAGTTTCGATAGTGTCGTTCATAAATTGCAGTTTGATTTTTAGGTCAAGGACATTCCTTAACAAAAAAAATATTGTTTTTGATTTATTTCAAATTAAAACAATTTATAATTGTTG
The DNA here is from genome assembly GCA_949987705.1 of Thereva unica. Classification (NCBI taxonomy): domain Eukaryota; kingdom Metazoa; phylum Arthropoda; class Insecta; order Diptera; family Therevidae; genus Thereva; species Thereva unica. Next base: position 150,997,967 of record OX465283.1, read on the forward strand.
TTTTCATCAGAAAATATCAGATATCCTTTACGGAAATCGCATAGCAATGATCAATACCACGTATCGATCCAATGTTACATTTTTACTAAGAAAAGGGCTCGTTATTTTAGAAGAACAAGTTATATTAAAAAATCAAAATATGGTTAATAATTGCATATTGGTCTCAACAATTGTGTCAAATCTAAACAAGTGTTTCTTTGTAGTAAAATACTGGACTTCATAGATAAAACTTCTTTATATTTTCAATCGCTATGCCATTTTAGAGTGTAATGTTTTATATAGAGCTATAGTCAAAAGAAAGTATAGAAAAGATAAAAAATAAATATTGGGTTCCAAAGTCATTATGCACAAGCTTGAAAGATTACAATCCTAAATTTCGGTTATCAATTGGGGGAATGTTTTATTTTCGTTGAATGTGTGTATTATTGATTGACTTAAACAGAGATAAAGAGCAACTAAAATTTGAAATTCTTTTCCACGCTAATTTTGTTTTTGAAATAGATCAGGCTCCATTATGTTTTTTTTGTGCTTGAGTACCTACAGTGGCACTGTAATAAATGAAGAAAGTTATCGTTCAGGTGAAGAGATCAAGGAAAAAATTATATTTTTAGGTAAGAAAAGGTAGCCCCCGCAAAAACAGGAAACGTAAAAACTCCTTTTAAGGACATCTTTACTAATGCTCACGCTAAAGACATTAATATTGAGATTCACGTTAATGAACATGCCATTGACAGGTTCAAATCTGTCGTAATTCGTGTTAGAGGAGTTGATTTGTAAAAGAGATGGTCCCCTCAGATAATAACGACTCTCTCTAAACGACGCACGGCGACTTAGAAAACCTGAGTCAACCTTTCCATTAAGGAACAAATACAACATCGGCCACCTCACGACGCTTGTGAAGAGAGCTTAAGTTCAGTAACTTAAGCCTAGAGTCGTAAGATGGAAGAACTAATGGGCTTTCCCAAGGACGATGATTCAGTGCGAATCGAACAAACCTTCGTTGAAACCGATTCAATATTTCTAACATGCGAATTTTAGTGAGGAGGCCAAACCTGAGAAATGTTTAGTAATCAAGGGGTTGTTAAATTCTTTGGACTTTCTTTTTATAATATAAAACCCAGGACTAAACTACCTCTAGAAGATATATAGTTGATGTGAGTGGAAAAATCCAGCTTACTATCAAATCTTATCCTGAGATCTTGAACAAAATTAACACGTGGAGTGCCCTTATTAGAAAAGGCGCAGTTGAAAATTATAGTACCCCTCTCCTACTAAAATTCATGATTTCACATTCTCTAATATTTAAAACCACATTGTTGTTAGCACATCAAGAGTAAAAGGTGTCAAGGTCAACTTGCAAAAGTTTACAATCCTCGATACTCTTTATGTGACGGTAACATTTGATGTCATCAGCGTAAATCAAAATTCTGCAGTGTCTTAGCAAGGGAACATTGTCATTGTTAATAGCGAAAGCAAGAAATAAAAACGCACTTTAGTTTTTAAGTAATATAAATTTATTACGCGTGGCGATCTTTACTCGTCGGAGGTTTACAGAGAACTTAACAAGTGTAATTTATAAAAGGGTTCAGGCGACCAAAAATTAACAGTAAAAATCTATTGTTTTAAGTTTTAAATGTGTAAGCAAGAACAGCAATTACAGTGACTTGTAAAATTAAGAATTTAAATAGTTAAGTTAAATTAATGAATGTGATGGTGATTTATGTTGCCAGTAAGTTGACTTTAGACATTCCGCCCGCCTCGTGTGTAGCACGACCAGATAGATAAGTGGGTAGTAAGCCGCCCGCCATGAAGGACTGCCTCACAAGAAGGAAAAAACTGCAAAATATTAAATGCGTGAAGATGAGTTGCGTTCTAATCTAGTTAGGTTATTGTGCGTTAGGAATTGTCATCATTATGTTGTGTATCAACAGGAAGAACACATAATTTGACTACAGGTCGCTTGAAATGACGATCTTTAGTTCGCACGGTGACAACGCGTACTTGTCCATCGGATCCCGGATGTAGAGCAATCACTCGGCCTAGTAGCCAGCATTGTGGGGGAAGATTATCTTCTTTAATAAGCACCAGATTGTTGAGATGTATAGGGTCCGAGGGTTGTTGCCACTTGTTCCTTAGCTGAAGGTTATAGAGATACTCCTTGTACCATCGGCTCCAGAAATGCTGATACATCTGTTGAACCAACTGCCAACGACTAAGTCGGTTGGTAGATATGTCCAGGTGACTAGGTTCCGGTACCGCCAGTAGACTCTCGCCAACTAAAAAATGTCCAGGCGTTAGAGCACTTATATCTGATGGATCGTCCGATATTGCTTGCAGAGGTCGAGAGTTAAGACAAGCCTCGATTTGTGCCAATAATGTGAACATTTCTTCGACAGAAAGTAGATGATTTCCAACGACTCGCTTGAAATGGTGTTTCATGGCCTTGACTCCAGCCTCCCACAGGCCACCAAAATGTGGGGAATACGGAGGAATAAAATGCCACTCGGTTCCTTCCTTTAAAGTGGTAAAAAGTAAAGAAGATTCTTCGATTAGCTGCCGGAGATGTTGGGAAAGCTGTTTGTCAGCTGCTATGAAAGTTCGACCATTATCACTATATATACGAGCACAACGACCTCGACGACTGATGAAACGACGAAATGCACCCAAAAAAGCATCAGCAGTGAGATCCATCACTAGCTCCAGGTGAATTGCACGCGTAACCAAGCAGATGAAACAAGCTACATAAGTTTTTAATTGAGCTCGAGAACGACCTTTCACTGGTTTGACGGTGAATGGCCCAGCAAAATCAACTCCGCTGTGTAGAAAAGGTTTGGCAGGACGTATTCGATCTATTGGAAGATCTCCCATTTGCGGAGAACGAGCAACCCCTTTAAATCGGCAACAAATAATACAACGACGGATGTATTGTTTGACCTTGTTTCGGCTGTTTATAATCCAATATTTGCTTCGGATATGTTGCAGAGTGGCTTGGGTTCCACCATGTAGAGTTTTCGTATGGGAGAATGCAATTATAAGTTGTGTTAGATGATGGTCAGCAGGCAAAATGATAGGATGTTTCTCGTCTTCCGATAGAAGTGCATGTTTCAACCGTCCACCCACACGAAGTAGTAACTTTTCGTCGAGTTTTGGATTGAGCATGCGTAGTTTGCTATTAGTTGGTAGAATAGCGTTTTCTTCTTTAGTAAGTAGTTTAATCTCCGAGGCGAAAGACCGATGCTGGACCAGTCTTATTATTAATTCCGATGCCGATTGTATTTCTTCAACTTTTAGTATACCAGTGTTGTGAATAGGCTGCCAAGGTTGGCAGTTGAAATAAAAACGTCGACATAGAGCAGTTATCCTAAAAAGTCGCATCAAATTTGAGTAGCGATGAAGAACTGTTGTTAGGAAGTCCTCTGGCGTAGAATTGTAGACAGTATTTACAGCTGCAGAAATGCAATTGGTGCGCGCAGATATTTCAAGATCTTCACTGCATAAAGGTAGTTTGGTTACTGGCCAGCGTTCACTCGGAAGATTAAGCCAAGCAGGTCCTTGCCACCATAGGTTAAATTGTTGTAGTTCCGATGGGTGGATTCCCCGTGTTATACAATCAGCCGGGTTATCTTCGGAATTTACATGATGCCATACTGTGTGGGGTAATTTCTCATGTATAAGTGAAACTCGGTTGGCAACGTAGACTTTCCACTTGGACGGGTGTGCACGTAACCAAGCTAGGACGACAGTGGAGTCAGTCCAAGTATGAACAGGGGCATCAGAGAGCTGCAAATTGTTCTGAAGATATGGTAGCAGTTCTGATAGTAGCGCGGCACCGCACAGCTCCAATCTCGGTAGTGATACCGTGCGTATAGGACTCACCCGAGTCTTTGCGGCAAGAAGACGCACTTCGATATTATCGTTATCATGGAGAATTCGCAGATACACTGCTGCACCATATGCAGCTTGAGAGGCATCGCAGAAGCCGTGTAGTTCAACCTTTTCTGTAGGTGTTTTCAAGCCGACCCAGCGAGGAATTGCCAAGTCATTTATTTCATGAAGATGTTGCTTAATGTAAAGCCATTTACTACTTAAATCAGCTGGTAGCTCTACATCCCAGTCAATTTTGTCTTTCCATAGAGTTTGGAGAAATATTTTAGCAGTTATAGTTACAGGGGAAAGCCATCCGCAGGGATCATATAGTCGACTAATATCTGCTAAGACAGACCTCTTTGTTGAAGCAGTTGACGATGAAAGTTGAACATTGAACTTGAAGCAATCAAGTGTAGGACTCCAAATTATTCCCAAAGCCTTGATTTGCAAGTCGGAAACTAGTTTCACAGATGAAGTTAGTTCTCGATCTTCCAGTGGAATGTTATCAAGCAGTTGTGTCGAGTTCGAGAGCCATTTCCGTAGTTTAAATCCTCCTTGTAGTAATAGACTATCAAGTTCAGATTGTAGGTTTATAGCATCTTTAATATTGAAGGCTCCAAAGAGAGCATCATCAACGTAAAAGTTCTCAAGTAGGACTTTTGAAGCTCCTACAAATTGTTCCTTGTGATCAATAGCCAATTGGTGTAGAGTCTTGCAGGCTAAATACGGCGCACAGGCGGTCCCGTAAGTGACTGTCAGCAGTCTGTAACATTGAACTGATTCATTTGAAGAGGATCTCCATAGTATACGTTGGAAGTCAGTGTCTGAACGGTCGACCAGAATTTGTCGGAACATCTTGGCAATGTCGGCCGTATAAACATAAGGAAACAGTCGCCATCTGGTTAGTATCAAAACCACATCATTTTGTAACTTCGGTCCTATGTGTAAGATATCATTAAGTGAGAGTCCAGTGGAAGTTGCCTGCGAAGCGTTGAAGACCACGCGTAGTTTGGTTGTAGAACTGGTAGGCTTAAATACAGCATGATGTGGGAGGTAGTAGCAGTCTGCACTATTTTTTGTTTCATCTTGAACTAATTCCATGTGATTTAGAGAAAGATATTCATTTATAAATTCCGAATATGCCGTGAAGAGTGCAGGATTCCGATTGAATCTTTTCTCCATGCGAAGCAACGTACTCATAGCAAAATTGCGAGAGTTACCGAGCGCAGAGTAATCCGATTTGAACGGGAGCTTTACAACATATCTTCCATCTTTATCGCGGTAGTGAGTGTTTGCAAAAATAGTTTCGCATTCGGCTTCATCTGGTGTGTGAAGTGAAGCTTTTGGTGGTTCTTCTGTTTCCCAAAATTTTTGAAGTAAAGAACTAAGGTTGATGGCTGAAGTATGCAAACTAAGTGTTGTTGTGGTTTCAGGTAAGACGCCATCAGTTTTTCCTGAGAGGATCCAGCCAAGGGTAGTGTTCTGAGCCACAGGGGCTCCAATTGGTCCAGCTCTCACACCGTCTCGAAGAACTCTAGTATAGACGTCAACTCCTAGTATTAGATCTATGCCTGAAGGCTTGTCGAACTCTGGATCAGCAAGTGGTAGACCGACGATATGAGGCCAATCTTTACGATGAATTTTTCTAGATGGCAGTAGATTTGTAAGGGTTGGTAACACTAGGGATTGAACGCAATATTTGGCCGATGGATCGAGGTTGGATAAAATATTGTGCGTGACAGCAGCTTGTGCGGTACCTGCGTCGCATTGAGCCACACCTATTATCGCCATATTAGTTCGCTGTTTTCGTAAGCCTAGACTCTTCGCAAGACCTTCAGTAATAAATGACGATTCGGATCCTTGATCCAGTAAAGCCCGAATTCGAAAAAGGCGACCGTCAACAGACTGGATGAGTACGACTGCAGTGGCGAGTAAAACAGGAGAATTTCCAGTAAGGTTATTACATACATGAGATATGGTGCTATTAGCCGAGATGTTGTTGGAAGTAGACGGAGCAGCAGTATGTAGTTGTGCAGGTACCCTAGAGTGATCAGGCGAATTGTGTATCATGGTATGATGTTGTTCGTTACATTTTTTACATCGCTTCGTAGAAGGGCAAGTCTCAACCGTATGGTCTGAACTAAGACAGTTGGTGCACATACTTTTCTCCTTAAGGAAAGCGACTCGTTCTCCAATCGATTTTGTTCGAAATTTGGGACAAAATAAAATAAAATGTTGTTCACGACAGCATCTGCAGGCAGGCTTTGACGAAACATGATGAGAATGTGTAGACGGTTTAACTGCGCGCAAATGAAATTTTGATTTTCGATACTGATTTTCATACTGATGAGTACCTCTAGAAGTGTTATTGCCACTAAGAGCACTTAAAGCTTGTAGCCGGGTTTCCAAAAACGCCTGTAACGATGAAAACGGCGGAATATCTTTGGACGAATTGAGCGAAGTTTCCCAATCTTTGCGAGTGGTGACGTCTAATTTACTGGTCAAAAAGAATACGAGCCAGTCATCCCATTCTTTAACCGGACGCGAAAGATTTTCTAAAGCTCTGACAGCTTGATTATATCTGTCTAAAACCCGTCGCAGTTCATTTGGAGTTTCAGATGACATGCTTGGCAAAGTTATGAGCTCCTGAAGATTTGTGTTCACCAACACACGTTTGTTTTCATATCTGGACAGAATTGTGCTCCACGCAGAATCATAATTAGAGCTAGTTACAGCGAAATGCTTCAATAGTTTGGCCGCTTCACCATTAACTGCGGATTTAAGGTAATGCATTTTCTGCACAGCTGATAATTCGGAGTTATTGTGGATAAGTGATTTATAAGTGTCATGAAACGAGGGCCATTCTAAATAAGATCCACTAAAATTTGGTATAGCTATTTTCGGTAGCTTGAGAGCTTGAGAACAAGAAGGAGATTTAACCGTGGAGTGAAAAAACTGGGAATCGTTTGCACTTGTCACCTCACGCTGGGCTTTAAATGGTAACAGTTGGGTTTGAATCCAAGTGAGCGCTTCGACATAATCACATTCTACACTTGAGTAGGGATCTGCGGTAAAATATTCATCTGTGGTGAGAGTTCGCTCGTCAACAGTATCGAGTAATGTGTCGTAAGCTTCACTAAATTGACTCCAATAATCGTTTAGCAATTGTAGCCGTGCTCTGAGATATGCTTCGTCCCTTTTATCTTTTCCGGTCTTATTGGCGTTGACTACGAATTTAGCGATTCTATCTGAAAGTACTATTACCCTATTCTTGTACTTTTCCATCTTAAAATCTTGTGAACTTAATTAATTCAGAACAGCGAATTCGAAAAAGGCTTTTAGTATCACGAATAAACTTCAAAAAGATGTACGATAAAAGTTTAAATAACAGTCAGAATTCACTTCCACAAATATTCTTATTGTTCGCTAAAGGGGGTTCAGTTTCACGTAATATAAATTTTAAAGTATGTATAATATCAATAATAATCGAAAAAACTCTCTTTAATAAGTGCGATCTTAAAAGTTTTGTTAAAATTCAAAGTTTCATAAAAGTTAAGGTTAAAAGTTTAACTCAAAGCTACGCGGTAAAATGGGGTACACTTCTTTGTCACAAAATCGTTTGTTGTTTATTGCTTCACGAATATATGTATTAAATTATGTATGATAAATGTCAAAATAGCAATCAATAATTCACTTGCATAAATAATATTTAAAAGTCTTGCCGAATTACTTCAGAGCTTCGCGGTGATTTCAGAAAGCTCACGATCACAAAAGTTTAATTCAAAGCTCTAAGCTCACGATCAACAGTTCAATTCAAAGCTCAAAGTTCACGATCACAAGTTTAATTCAAAGCTCAAAGTTCACGATCATAAAAGTTTAATTTAAAGCTCAAAGTTCTAGAAAGATTTTGGATCGACACAAAACACTATGCTTTTATGCAATGAATTTTTATGTATGATGCCTTTTGTCCTTTTTATTAATATTTAACGCGGAGAATTGTCAAATATGAATTAGCAATGTGATTATGATTGTTAGCAACCGCAGGGCTGTACATAGTAAGTACATATAAATTAACAGAGTACATATAAATTAATTTTATGGTTATGCTTCAAATATCGTTAGAGCTGGATATAAAGTGTTAAAAATAATAAATGGAACGAACTCACGGGATTTCCATAGGTTTTGATTATTTGAAGTTCCTGCTCCTCTTGATTATGCGTTAAACTTAAGTTGCGGTATCCCCAACTGTAGCACAGGCGAATGCAACATAAACACGTGGATCACAATTTCATGTTGGAAGTCCCAATGTCATAAATTGATATTCACGCACTTCATTAAATATACAACGACGCAGATCGCGAGAATAGTTTTCTAAATATTTAATGTTTTAAATCACATAGGTGAATGTTGCGGGATGCACACACGCGGTAATTTAAGCAGCCACAAGGGGATTTTATAAAGATAATAAAAGCGCGTTAACTTGCCGGAATAACTATGATTAAAACAACGCGATTAAAACGATATTAATCCCAAATCCGGCTCGAAGGACCAAAAATGTTAATAGCGAAAGCAAGAAATAAAAACGCACTTTAGTTTTTAAGTAATATAAATTTATTACGCGTGGCGATCTTTACTCGTCGGAGGTTTACAGAGAACTTAACAAGTGTAATTTATAAAAGGGTTCAGGCGACCAAAAATTAACAGTAAAAATCTATTGTTTTAAGTTTTAAATGTGTAAGCAAGAACAGCAATTACAGTGACTTGTAAAATTAAGAATTTAAATAGTTAAGTTAAATTAATGAATGTGATGGTGATTTATGTTGCCAGTAAGTTGACTTTAGACAGTCATCAATTGATAGAATAAAGAGGAAAGGACCAAGATTACTGCCTTGAGGGACACCGGATGACGCTTCAATAGTTACTGATTTGGATCCACGAAAAAGAACTTGGTAGGTCCTGTCAGCTAAGAAAGACTGGAACCATACTAGAAGGCCTTGCGGAAAGCCTAACATTCTTAATTTGAGAATTATAATGAAGTGAGTGAAGTGCCTTACTAAAATCAGTGTAACCACAATCAGTTTGACAACCAGAAACGAAGCCCTCGACAGCATAAGAAGTGAGCACAAGAAGATTGATGGTAGTGGAACGAGCTGCAAGAAAACCATGTTGATACGTTGAGATCATTCTCTTGCAGATAGGAGCGATTGCAGAATAGATAATTGTTCGAAAAGTTTCGGTATAACAGACAACTTCGCAACTGGTCTATAATTCGATATTTCGTTCTTGCTACCACTTTTGTGAATAGGAATTGTGAATGAATTCTTCCAAAGATTAGGAAAGTACCCTTTATCCAAGGATTTTTGAAAAAGGGTTTTCAGTGGAGACTGAAAAACCTCCGCACAGAACTTAAGGACAGCAGGAAGAATACCGTCGAGGCCAGAAATGAAGTCGAATAGGAGTTCGTGAATATGTTTCACGATATCAGCACTGGTAATTGAAAGAGGTAAAATATGAGCCTCACGGTTAGAAATTATGTTATTGTAAATCTATTTCTGGAGCTTCATCGCACTAACACAAATGGGTGTTTCTCTGTAAACTGGTAAATTTTTGCAAGAAATCTGTCCCAGTAACTTTTTTACGTGAATATGAAAAAAAAATATACAGTTAAATAGATATCTATCTGGTGGATAATAAACAGTAAGGGACCCAAATATATTTGTTTTATTTTATTACTTATTGAGTAAATTTAAAAAATTCATATGTCAGAGGACTGTTGCATATGTCAGAGGACTGTATATATAAGTGAAATGAGCATTTATTAGTAGTATATATATACTTTAAAAACATTCCTCATGACGCATATATATAAAAATAAAACAGTCTTCTTTGGTAGTTCCAAGTTCTCTGTGTAGTTCCAAGTAAACTTGTGAACTTTTATTTCTTCCTTAGACACTTTCTTCTTTCTCGCGCCATGATTAAAAGATGGTTATAGACCTAAAACAAAGGCAAAAGTACAATAACAGTGCCCTAATAAATGAAACAGTCTCCTGTTTCTGTATGTAGCGGGGGACTGTTGACGGGGACTGTTGGCAGGGGACTGTTTAATTTGTGTAATTGGTACGGTACCATAAAATTCCTTCATTATGACTTTATTTTGTTATATAGAAACAATATAAGCCATCTTATTTAAAACTATGCACAATAGAGAAAACTGGAACACTTTAAAAAAAGAAAAATAATACTTAGCAGAGGACTGTCGAATGTTGCGTACCGATACGCGCATGTGCCCCTATAACTCTTGTAACACTAAACAAAATGAGGTATAGCTACTTTTGGGGCTAACAAAGCTAATTTCATGTCGTTCACGTTTCGTTACGCCCATTGACAAGTCTGTCTTTACTGTAGATGGCCTGATGCGTAACTCGAAACTTTGGCAGGGGACTGTTCATGAAATTCGGGGACCAACTTTAGGTTAAATTAAACTAATCAAAAAATAGTTTAAATAAATTGCTATTAGAGTCTAATAGCATATCATTTCATATTGATTAGATTGTGTTATATAAGTTAATTGTTTTTAAAATATTAGTTCAATTAATGAACTCAATAGAAAATATTTTGGTTTGGGGACCGGCTAGGGGACTGTTTTTAGACCTAAAAAATAAGTTATTGAAACCATATAGGTTTTTAAGTGAGATATTTTCTATATTGTATACTATAGTTTAGATAGTTATAAATTGAAATTTGCAGAAATATAAATATTTCTCACCATAGTTTACGTAATATTTGCCAAGGACAGCGATTTTACCACTTTGGTGAGAAACACCCAAATAGAGAAATAGTTTGGGGGGTCAGAAATGTCAAGCATTTTGCCACAATATGTCCGTCACATAATTCCAATCCTTGTTTTTGGGGATTAAACTTATACGTTAACTGAAATACCTACTTCTCTTCATCTTTCGTTTTTAGCACTTTTAGTACGCTTGCTACTAAAAGCTCCAAACAAAACTTCTTTATCACCCTTATTTTGGAAAGAACACAAATTACAAATGAATTTTATTTGAGTAGAAATCTGTCCAAGATAATTTTAAAAAATATATATTTTGGGAAATTTCATTAGTGTAGAAAAATTATTCGTGCAACCAAAATTTAGTAGACTTGTATTATAAGAATTATTTTACAGGCACTTGTAGACTTATAGTTTCCTGCAATAGGCCATGAACTCTGCTGGAATTGATTGGTAGATAACCGGGGAATGCTACAAACGTTATTGTACAAACATTCATTTTGTACATTGACCAACGTGATCGAAAATATATATATTATACAAGAATTGCATTGCATTGTATGTGATTGGGAATTTGTCCATAACTAAAGATTCAATTAAAGATTCATTTTTATTCAATAATAGTATCACTCAAATAAAGATTACTTGTGAGATATATTACAAAAAAAAAGGTGATATTTTGAGATATATTACAAAAAAAAAACAAAGCTAAAAAAAACCGAGTTCTTTCAGAAAGAGAAATATAAATAAATTTTTTGAACCATTTGATTACAACATAGATTATTAACCTTATTTTCTGAGAAATTATATCAAAACACTAATTTCAATACCGGTTTATAAATATACTTGTATTGTACCTCAAAATTTTACTACAAGTAAATTTAAACAACCTTATTCTCACGACAAACTTCTTTTTTTTTTTCTAAAAATTTTTAATAACAAAAACAAACCATAAAAATCAGAGATAACAAACAATTTCAGTTAAACAAAAAAAAATCTTCCATTAATTTGTAATTCGAATAATCATTACTCAATCGCGCCAATGAATTGTAATTTAATTAATTAAAAAGTAATAAAATTAAATATGAATAAAAATATTATATATGTAACTTACAATTATTGCGATCACCTCCAAATAATTTATGATATCTCATAAAATCTGGTCTACCACCAAAAAATTTTCCATTTTGATTAAGTACTTCACGGATTAAATTTAAATTATTAACAATTAGGCATCGAGTTGTGCCCAATGTTAATGTATAAACATCACCATATTTTTTAGCCAATTCAGTAAATCCTTCGAATGGTACATCATATTGTCCTAATAGGGCTAAATTACCCAATATTGGCCATGGTACTGGTCCTGGTGCCTGCTTATATTCGATATTGTTAACTTGTATTAATTCACCATTTTTCAATTGTACTGTTTTTTGTTCATCAGTGATTATATGGACTTTACGAAAATATTCAAATATAACTTTTAAGTAACTAATCACTGATAGTATTATGAGGATTGTTAATAATATTGCAATTGTAAATCCCATTTTTATTTTTATTTATTTTTTTGGATTTTTTTGAAACTACGAAAAAAAGAAGATATCTTTTACAATGCACTTGTATGACTAATAACAATTATTATTTTTTAAAAAAACACTTTTTCTCTTTAGTTTATTTAGGTCTCTTGAAACTCATCAAAAATTCTCACAAAACAAAAAAAAATATTTAAAATTTTTCTTTATCAAAAAAATGCACTTCCAAAAATGTGAAAACAGAAAAAAATTTATCCGAAGATATTAAATACGAAATATATATGCACCAATCCGATTACCTTATCTCAAGATACAAGATACGTTAACTGAGCGATTCTGACTATCAACGATCGCTTTTATATTGTCCAAGTCTTGTATCATGATTTCCATATATTTGCTCTTCGGCGGTTCTTCGACAACTATTTCTACCATCCACGATCCACAATTGACTGAAAGCCTATGGTTATCGCATGTGTGTATCGGACTACCAAGACTCTCTGTACATACGTACATATAATATATCCCACACTTTATATCTTCAGTTGCTTGGAAGCGCGCACCAAACAAACACACCTTTGCATATCCAATCCATCCAATCAAATTGAATTAAATATATACAGAAAGCCGGTAAGATCGGCCAGATCAGTAACATTAGTTATCAGACAGACCTTAAGGCATCCAACGTAAGGTTGGGGCCTTAGAGAAATTTAATTAAGAATTTTTACCATTTTTAGATATCCACGATAAAAGAAGAGAGTGTGGTAAAGATGTTGCGGTTTCTCAGAGCACAAGTGATCTTGTGAGATGGTTGATGAAAAGTAAAAATAAGGTGAATCTCTTACTGATTTATGGATCTTCAGTTCTTCCCGTTGAGAATGGTGCAAATGTGCAGGTAATCTTGGATATTATATTTACAACATCGCCTACCTGCTGGGTTTTATAGAGCTACAGCCGATCTGAATATAATTTATAAGAATACCCGGAGGTTATTATGATTACGCTGATGATACTATGTTGTTATACGTTCTTATGCCTATGAACTTGTTTTTTTTTTTTTTTTAATTATGACAACTTTGTTATCCTCTTTAAAAAAAAAAAAAACCAAATCAAAAACAACAACAATAAAAAAATATCCTTTTATATTTTAACAAATAAACAAAAACAATTCACACTCAATATCATCAGGAAATCATATCTCCATATAATGATCATTTATAGTACCACCCAAAACATGTTGATTGCATAAGGTGTGCACTTTCCTTGCCAGACATTCGAATCCCACTGACATAATGTTATATTATATAGACACATAAATTAAAAACTAAAATAGGAATTTATAGAAATAGAGTGCACAGTGAAAACTGGCTTTCAAGGATTTCTTATTATAACCATACATACACAGTGATGAAATAACCGCTTTTCGTGTTATATTTTTTTGAGAGAATGTCCTAGATAACCTAGGCGCCGGGTGATACATGATCACACCAAAAATAGGCCAAACCATATATATAAAGTTTATGTAACTTTGAGGAAATGCAATGTTGTAGGTTGTTGGATGATGATGATTGTATATATTAATAAAAACATGCAGAAATATTGTCTATGCTGTGTGGTGATTCATGGTTGGACGTAATCAAGTTGAACGGGAATTGTATGAAGTAGTTAAAATTATAAATCTGAGGTTTATTTTTGTACAAAATGTAAACAGGTACTGTTTATTCAATTTGTGCTCCCGTTCCCTAAACCTGTTATAAGATACATATATTAGCTTAAATACATTAGCTGCTACATCAAGTGATCTACATAATTTTGTTATATTTTAGAGATGGTTGATAGGTTTTAGTTGATTTGGATCTGGATGAGATCCTTTTGTATAATCATCTTCAGGAAATACAAAAAAAATACTGCATCTATAGCCATTTATAACGTATTCTTCTTCTAAATACATGTACAAGCTTATAAATAGAATAATTAAGCATAGTATATTCTATTTATAAGACGATTCTTCCTTTAACTTTTAGTCAGACCACCGGTGTGTTAAGTATTTAATCATCGTCAATGTGCAATATATAGTAATAGGCTTAGATCATTTCATAACATAGGTTTAGATGAGTGTTGGAAGAGAAAACGAAAGAAAAAGCTTGGAAATACTGCTTATGGGAGGTTGTCCCACAGTTAGGTTATTTTATTTGTAAACAAATTGTTTGAGTATAATGCAAGAAAAAATCCAGTAGTCATAGAAATGAGCTAGATCAATGTTCGGCAAACTCAATACTCAACAGAACCAAATATCAACAGCACAATAATAATTGGAATTTATTTTGAGAGCCAATTTTTTTTAACATAAACTATATATAGGATTAAAGTGCGTTTTATTATACGAAAAAAAAAGTGAATGTGTGGTAGCCACGCACGCTGGAAGTGAAACTTCAAAGTCAGAGAGATGGAAAATTTCTAGGGAGAGCGAAGAATTCGACTATATTCATTTACCGTATAAAATTTATTTTTATTCGTTTTTATTTAAATTTCATATAGAACCAGCGATTGGCCTAACTAAAACCAAGTGGATTTGGTCACAAAACCACCCATTGCTCAAACTCGAACGAACCACCTTTTGCCCTAGCTAAACCCCCAAAAGTGAGCTCGGCAACAAAACCACCTTTGCCCAATGTAAATAAGCAAATTTTTCCCACAGAACCACCTTTGCCCTGACTAAACCCCCAAAAAAGGATTCGGCCACAAAACCATCTTATGCTCAAACTAAAATCTCCAAAGGCAAATTGCTTCTACAGAGCCAACTTTGACCTTACTAAAACCCCAAAAGTGGATTTGGCAACAAAGCCACCTTTGGCGCAATCTAAAACCCCCAAAGGCAAATTTTTCCCACAGACTCACTTTTTGCCCTAACTAAAACCCCAAAAAAATATTCGGCAGGAAAACCATCTTCTGCTTAAACTACAACAACCAAAGTAGAATTCTACTCGGTAACAAATGCTCGTCCGCTGCCCGTAAATTGATGGAATCTCGAGCAATACAACGAAAGATGATGTAAACACCCACACTACTTCGTCCTGTTATATGCTACAGAAGTGAAACATGGACTAAGGATAGAGGACCTGCTAAATTCCTTTCAAAGGATGATTTTGAGAAGCAATATAGGCCCAGTATGTCAGGAAGGGACATGGAGAATCAGATATACATAATAGCGAGTTATATCAAATCTATGACAACATAGACTTAGTTCATACTAAAATCCCCTAAGGGCAATTTTACCCCACAGAACCATCTTTTGCCCTAACTAAACCCTCAAAAATGCTAACAGAACCACCTACTCAAACTAGCTAGTAGCTTATTGTTCTCATCCATATGCTTCACTGCTCGCTTAGCGATGTTTTTGAGAACTCTCATATTGCGTACTGCATGTTCCACTTCTCTGGAAGCCTTGCTCTCTGGCCCCTCTATCACATCCTTAGCCAAGAACTCCGACGAAAATTCTGTGATATTGAAGAACCGGCCGCTAGTTGAGCTTACGAAATCCTTTAGATATTAGCAATGTCCACAGTTTTTCGCTTTAAGAGATTCTCTACTCTTTCAGGTTTTAAGGGCGCAAACCATCTTCCTCTTTGTTTCATTGGAGACTCATCGTCGTAAAATCCAAAAGACAAGTTCTTCCGACAAGTACCAGAGGTGTCCACGGAATTATTGAACAGCAGCCCTGAAAATTTCTTTCTTAGCTTGAACTGACGCCTGAACATTCATACGTTGAGAGAATAGATAGCTTTTGACATCTATCTAGCACGGCGTAGTTCAGCCGGTACTTTAAATTAAATATACCTTTCTGAGGAACTCCTCCTATGAACAGAATTTTTCCATAAGTTTGGAACTGTAACTCGAGGTTGAAACTCTAACAGCTGAAATTTGGAAAAAAATAATCGTTTCTTCAGAGATTTTAATAGCTGCTCAGCTGTAGCAAATTCGTTGGTCAAGGCTGTTTGGTAGCTTTTGCAATCGATGTTAGCCCAGGATTTCTTAAACCATTTAAAAGTCACAATATCTGAGCCTGTTGACGTTCCAAGTGATGTCATAACAAGTGCATCCAACATGATCTCGTAGAAGTGATGACGACAAGCATCTTTTGCTCTAGAAGAATGCACGTCCCATTTCTTCTTCCAGTATTGTCTGATGTCGCCTCAAATCCTATACACTCCATTTTGTCGCAGATTCCCCATTCTACAGCGGCCTCATAAATTCCGGATGCTGCAGTATCACCTGTAACAGACTTTAACTTTGGTACTCCGAGGATTTGATTAATTCATTTTCCAAAAACTAAAATAGGAAGACGGTCTACAATTCCGTTTCCAACGATATCATCCAGTAATTTGCCGTCCCAGTGAAATGTTAAAGGAACTTGAGGGGTAAATTCCATTTTCAAGTTTTTGGCAATGTTTGTGAAATGATTTGTGTTACGATGCGTTCGTTTGAATTGGTGTGTTGAAATAAACAATATTTTCTTGCCTTATGAACCAAAATCTTTCGACTGATCTATTATATTTTCAAAGTACGGTAGCGATCCCTAAATTTTGTCCGATATGGATAATTTTTTAATGAATTCTTTTCAAGAGATGGAACCAAGTAACGAGGTGAAGGTACT
Source organism: Thereva unica (assembly GCA_949987705.1). NCBI lineage: Eukaryota > Metazoa > Arthropoda > Insecta > Diptera > Therevidae > Thereva > Thereva unica. The sequence continues at coordinate 151,014,798 of OX465283.1, forward strand.
CCTAAGCTGGCCTTTGCTAAAAACACCCTCTAGCTAATTGAGGTATTACTTTCAGTGAGGTCGACCCTTCCAACTTTTCCACTCCACACTCGTTTTGTATACTTGTTTCGTCATATTAGGTTTAGTCTTATCTCTTTTCGTTCATCCGGTTTATATGTCCAAACAATCTCAACATAGCTTTCTCAATTCACGAAACTACATCTTCGTTCCTTTGGAAGATATTACCACAAGCCAGTAGCGTAACTAAGCAAGCAGGCGCCCCCCCGCAGAATCCATAACGGCGCCTTTTCACAACACTCCTTATTTTTCAGGGATGATTTAAAAATGAGGTTTTTCGAAATTAATCTTTTATTCATGCTATTTTCAACAGCGGTTTTAAAGGACAATTTTTTTCGGCACTCAATACAATGATTGACTGGCGCTCTTCATGAAGATTGCATATCAGCCCTGAGTCTATCAGCGCCTGCGAGCGCCTATGACTGGCTGGCGCGGGGGTGTTATTTACGCCACTGCCACAAGCAGAAAACGCGTTGCGGCTGGCAACCAGTACCCATAGTCTGAGTTGCTAGAAAATAGCTATTTCACTTACCGTTTCGTCTAAAGAGACTTCTTCCAATTAGACACACCCAGGTCTAAAACTGACTTCAGTGCATAAGCCATCTGCACAAGGTATTGGCGTCGATTCCCACATCCGACGGCGGGGAAGTGAGTGAGGATTTGACACTTTGCGATTCTCAAATCCGCAGTCCCGGATTGGTTTAAATCGAAAATTCGGAGTGAAGACTCACGAGATAATGAAATATACGATGTCGGATTATCTTAGGCGCATTTGTCGTTCAAATCCGCAGAAAATTTGTTGCGGATCACACTTTTACAGCGCGGAAAATGTCAAAAAGAACTTCGGGGTTGCGGATTTGAGAATCGCAAAGTGTCAAATCCGCAACTCACTTCCCTGCCGCCGGATCTGGGAATCGAGGCCATTGTATGGAAGAGCCGAAGAGCGTCCAGATAGATGAAATCATAGTTTGATAGCATTCTCTGTTAGTCGGGACACTCCTTTCTTCCTCATATGCAAATAAATAAGGACCAATGATGCCCTTTGATCAAAATCCACCCTAAGCAGCTCTGCTCTTGAATTACTCTCTCAGATTTTTCGACTCTCAAATTTAATAATTTTGCTATTTATACATAGAAACCAAGATGAAAACATGCCCCCATTGAATCCTAGGTCAAAATTCGCTGTACATATTCTGATTCTGCAAATGCCGATTGGTTTTGTTGTTCATCATTTTCTCCAACTGCGGCTATATTGCCAGTGGAGCTAGCTATAGATGACCATTTTCTTTTCGATCGCTAACTAAACCAGGCTCAACAAGATTAGTAACGAATTGTTACTCGATGCATGAATGACGTTCTCCAACGAATTTTACGTGCATTCAGATAATATACTGTTGGAAGCAAAGGGCTTTCACAAACCTTTTCGTTCAGTCTCGATTTGAAGCTATTATATTAGTTTCAGTCCAGGGTTTATCATGATTTTAGACTCTGTTTATAACTGTTTTTCTTCAATGTTTTTAGGTCTACCAAGACTCCTGCAATTCTGTGTTTGTTTTTTCTAGATCAAAAAGTTTAATATATAAAAATATGAGCGATGGTATGGACATTGTTATTATTTTACTAGTATGTAATTCCTTATGGTTTTAAGTTTTCCAGTGGACTGTCGCAAATCCTCCCTCAAAGTCTACTTCGATGATAAAAAATGTGGTTTCCACTCTACCGTCTGTTCATCTGATCTTTGCTTAATCCTGTATGCAGTTTTCTTCATTGATTATATAAAGGATTTTCGAGGCCAATCCTTTTATTCTGGCATTTTGTATGCTCACATTTCCGCAAACTTTCTTCGTTTCATGTCTCGATAATACTCGAACGTGTGCTAAATTTGATTCTTTGGGTTTTGATATGCCACAAAAGGCGGTAAAAAATTTAAACCCTATACGTACTTTTCGGATATTCGATACAAATAACAAATATAAAAATAAAACTATTTCATAATAAAAAATAAAAAAAAACTAAAAATAAAGTGAAAGCACATTCCAAGGAAATTTTTATGAAAAACAAATTCCAAAATTCCTACTGACAATCACAGAGGATTTATTTACAAATTCCTGCCAGACGACAACACTTCCGGTATTTTAATAATCTTCACATAATTTGAATAAATTATGATCGTGCTCCAGTTCCCCAAAAAATTATTCATGTTCACAAAAACTCCAGCTCCTCATTCACACAAGCATTATGTTGCCCCGACTTACCACAGCCCGTCATGGTGCCCCATAGTCACTAAAAGACTTTTATCAACCACTTTCCATTGATGAACTGGAGGCTATACCTGCCGTTCTATACCCGACACACCGCCGCCGCCGGGGCTTAATAAAACTTAATCCGCGCGATCTTTAAATCGACGGAAAAATCATGGCGCTCCATCCATGACTAATCCGATGGCAACCTTTCATGGTGACACTGTGCTTACGTAGTTTCTAATTGTTAAGTAGTCACAGTGTGGCCACCTGACTCTCGGGGGGTCCCAAAAGCCTGATCGGAATAAAAGTTAGCGGGGCTTGTTTCCTATTTCAAAAGAAATTATGTCACACGAGCACCCAGAACATCTACATAAAGTCCTTCAGGTGTTAGAGGTGAAGCTGGTCATGTTTATTTTGCGGAGATCGACAAGGAAACTTTTGAAGTTTCTTAAACGGTTTTCAATTCAAATTGAAGCAGAAATAATATTATCTGCCCAAAAACGCACGTTCATAGTTCATGGGCAATAATTTTTGCCAATTATCCAACTTGTGTCCAACAAGGCTGGACTGTGGCAAATCGTCAGCCTCCTTGAGTATTGCGCGAATTTTTCCATATGAAGCCAACGATATTTGGGAGTCAGTGGTGGTGTAGTTGGTGGTGGCTAACATTTTAAAATCCACTGCGGAAAGAAATGCTTCAGGTCTTAATTTATTCTTTTAGTTAATATACCGCAGGCGCACGAGTAAAAAGGACATAAATCATTCAAACGTCCATGCAAATTTTCGTGGTGAACTTGGCCTATTAACGTGATTCTCAGTTTATGCTTTTGTTGCTGAATTATTTTTTTTTGGATTGTATTTTTAGGGGATTTTGCATTTGAGCATATCGAAACTTATCGATCGGAATCCATCATTTACTTCACAAATTCTTTAATAGTGGTTGAATGAAGACAAAAATAGGAAAAATGTCTTGTGGAAATACAAATATACTATATATGTACGAGTTGAAAATATTTATTTTAGGTTACTTCCACCCAAAGACCCAGCAATGCGTTTAATGATGGCAAAGTCAGGGTCGCACGTGGGTCAACCATAAAGTTTTTGGTGTCTGGGAATTTTGCCTAAATATATTAAAATTCTGGACAGGAACATTTTACGTCTTACAGGCTTAGTTTCCTCCGCAATTTATTTTGGATTAACCCACAATTTTGTTTGATCATTGCATAACTTTAAATTGACAGTTAAGGTGCTCGGAATGGTTAATTAAAGGAAATAGATATAAAAAAATAGAAAAATAAATTATCTTCCTGTGATATCATCTAATTTGTTTAATAAGTAGATAAAAACGTTTTTGGTTTAAAAAGATGAGACAGATAGATGTTCAAGTGGCAAATAATAAAATACGCATAGGAAAATTTAATTAAAAAAGTCCTTTGTAAATGATTGCTTCAGTTACTACTATCCAAGGACACAGCCACTTAGGAGATTTGAATTATTTATTAAATGAAGGTGTTTTTTCCAATGTGATTACACCCTTTAAACGACCACATCGCCTGTGATCACAGACACGACTTTAAATTCAATTTTCAAGCACTCTCGTTGACATCTGATCGAATCTCAGTGATAGCACGTTCAATGTTAGCTTTTAGTTTAACGGAATGGTTTGGTACATAAAAGAAAATAATCTAAAGAAATTAGATTATATGAATGTTGTAGGCAAAAGGCAGCTGAATTTTTGGATATAATAGAGTCTCCAAAACTTTTTTTTTAATATGTCAAGGATGCCGCGAGTAGTATGGCACATAACATCGTCCTGCTGATCCTTTCCAAAAAAAATTCATCCAATCCTATTTAACTGGCCGTAACAAAATTTCATTCTCCATTTTGATAAATATAAGGCTCGACGATTCCACCGTGCCATAAACCGCATCGATACGGTTTATCCCGAGTAAAAATAAAAAAATGCCTTACAACGGGCGAACACCGCTTGGTTTTTTCAGGGGCATATGATGGCCGTAGAATTTTTGTCCAATTTTTGACAACCTTACGACGGCCAAATTTAACCAAGAGTTTTACACGCGGGCAAATTTCAACAAAAAAGAATCTGCACCAAATGTATTGTTGAATTTGTTTTATGGGAACATCTCTATATAGATGTATATTAAAAATAATTTTTTATAATCGCATACAAACGTATACCTAAGGGCGTGTGTGTGGTGCAAGGCCGTGCTGTCCTACAGCCAGCCTTCCGATGCCCTTTACATGATCAAGGACTATGTTTAATTAGTTTGGTGTTGGCCCGTTGTAAGGCCATATTTTATTTTTACTCGGGACACAACGAATTTTCTAAAAACAAATCTTACTGTATAAAAGCAGCAGTATCATTTCAAGTAGGGTCTTCCATATTAAAGAAGGTTCAGTGAATTCAATATTTGTATGATTGTCCTACTTTCACCATATTTAGGCCCATTCTTGAAAACAAATATCATAATAGAGGAAAGTTTCAAAATGTCTAGCCTTAAAACTCCCTGGATTAACTAAAACTAACTTGTTTGTAAACATGTTTATGCCGTTCAGCACTCTCACCTTTGAAAAATAACATATTACTCGATTTGTTCTTGTTGCGAATTGCGGTTTGGGTATTTCCTTGTGCCACTTTCGCTTTGCAACAATACGAACTGAAAATGGTCTTGTCATAAATTACTAACTGCCATTTAATGTTATCCGTAGATGATTTTTCAAAGAAAGTTTTATAAGTTTGGTCCTCTTAAAAGTGGAAATTTTTTACATGGTTGATTTACCAAAGTTTCTATGGAAGTCCTGAAAAAAAAACAAAATTAAATGAAATTAAAACAATTATTATTCATACTTTTCCGCCATCATGCAATTGCATTTGAAATCGTCCTTTGAGCGATCTCATTAGCAAGACACTTGGTTAGACTTTTCTTTAGAAATCTTTGCATGTTACAGAACTTTGTGTGCAATCTTTAAACTTTTGAAATAGTTGAGTGTCAATTGTTAGTGGTTTCTCAATCCATTCCCATGGCCTTAAATCTCACAATTCCGAATGCAGCGAATACAGTGTTATCAAGAAATTGGTCTTCAAATAATTAGTTGTCACTGTATGGCACTTAGTATTATCTTGATATATGTAATAGCATCAATTTTCTAGGTCCTATCTCAAGTAAATTTGGAAACAAATTATTATTTATCATGGGTATGTATGTAACTATCATTATTGTGAGTAACATTGGTTTCAACCTTATTTTGAAAGAAGCAGGGAACAATGATGCTTCCTCGTATGTAGATGTACTGAAACGTGGTAAGGTTGCGAGGTTTATATTCATTCCATAAATGGCAATTTCGCCGCCACCCACGGAGACAAACTTTTTCGTGTAAAAACTGAATCAATTTATGAACTCTGTACTGAAAGTGGAGTCGTCAGGACACGACAAGTCGTTTGAATTGAAGAAAGTGATGTTTCAGTCGAATCACGACTTTCAATATTGGGGTCTAAACTCAACTTAACATTTCTACATTGAGGCGCATAATAACTTGGCTAAGGAACACCAGGATCCATGACAGATTCTCAATACAGGTAAATACTACATCGAGAAGGTCAACTTCCAAAATATTGCGGCAGCAGTTGTGAATTGGACCAGTAATATAATTTCCAAACCTCCAATGTCAACCGGCTCTAATGCCGGGTTTCCACCAAACAGACAGTTTTAAAAAACTGAATTTTAAGATTTACCCACTCGAGATGGGACAGTGTTTTGTTTATAAAAACACTATTCTCCGACAAAAATGTTTTTAAAATTGTTCGATTTTTACAAAACATTGACATTTTTGTTGGCAAAAACAGTTTTTGTTTCTGATTCTTGTTTTGTCTGTTTGATGGGGAACCCGGCATTCGAGATTGTTAACGAATGTGTTTTCATAAAAAATTAATAAAATCTTACGAAGACCTACTACTTCGCTCTAAGCTGCTTACAGAATACCAACTACTCTAATTTAAAAAACACTTTCGATTTAGAGTTACTCGAAACTCTAAACCGATACGAAATCTCACTATGTGGAATGAAAACTCGATTTTTCACCATGATAACGCATCAACTCTATCATTGTGAACGAATTTCTGGCCAAAAACTCCACAAATCTTATCGAATAGTGACCGTATTCCCCTGATATGGCTCCGGGCGACTTTTTTTTTCCAAAACTTAAATAACCCCAAGCTCCTGTTTTCAGTCGATAGATGACCTAAAAGAGAATTCGCGGGGAGTACTGAAGACGATTCCAAAAGTCGTAAGTGTATTATTTCGGAATTGGCTTACTTTGAAGGCGATACAACCAATTTTGATGAATACTAGTTTCTGTTTTATTGAATTCCCGGTACTTTCTTGACAAAGTAGTACTTTGAGTTCTGAAAACAAAGGGCCTGGCCCTCTAGGAAATTTCTATGATTTGTTATATGTCTCAACTTTAAGTTTATGGAAAATGATTTCGAATCTGAACGGAGTAATTTTTGCGACTACAAACCAATGTATTTACGTTTAAGGTCTTTTTATTATTATTTTTAATTATTTTTTCTACATATTTCACAAATATTTCACGTTCCAACAAATTCAAACTGCAATTTATCAATATAAACAATATTATATAAAAAACCAAAAACTAAACAAAAATACACACATACAAAAATATGACGAGGTTCAATCTAATGAATGATTTCTCGTTGGTTTTTTTACTCTCCACTTGATCTCTAAAAATGGGTATCTGCAAAACGATCCTTGACCGAATGCATAAGGAAGTATTTATTAATGGCCTTAACATTGCATAACAGCAATAAATTATTTATCGACGAACACCGTGAAACTAGTTTTACCTGTCCCTAAGGGCATTTTCTTCTATCTGAAAGTCGCGTCTGCACACTAGAGCTATATCGAGTGAAGACCTGCCGTCTCCCACGTGCAATTCAGCTTCACGAGTTTCATCCAAATAATAGAGCTCTTTCTCTCCTACATCATCACACTACAAGAAGATTATCTACTACAATCTTTTAGTTGCCTACAGATTAGGTTCAATTGTAGGCGATCAATTCGATCTTCATTTATATATCCAGAAATGCTATTATTAGAAAATTGCATCGATTGCATTTATTTATGTTTTCCTTAAAAACTCTGTCTCGTGCCTATATTGAATTACGAATGAAATTTTAATTCAATATATAAAGTGACGGCGGTAAAGCCTAATTTTCATTCAATACTGAAATATATTCAAAAATAGTAGCTTGACCCCCTCGGAATTGATTGAAGTGTAGATTGTGGGCGCGGATCTTGATGCATCATCAAAAGTATTAAAATTAAAAATCGAGCAACATGTGACCTAGTCACGTTGTTTTTACAACAATTAACACACATGCAACAGAATTAACCAAAACAAAAAAAATAATTGTGATGACATATTGAACATTGATTTATTGATTCCTGAATATTTACTGATCAACGCACGCTTGACGTTAATCGAAGCTTGAAAGCTGATGCCTTTCGAAATTTTGTAATGTCCTCGTTTTTTTTTTTTAAAATTCACTACGTGCACTGGAAATCTTTTAAAGGTAGTTAAGGTGTTTGAACTGTTTTCGCGTTTTCAGGAAGTATGGATGTTGTTTGTTGTGTTGTTATGGAATTTTTGTCGAGCGGGGGGTGTGTGGAAAACAAGATTTGCCGATTTCAAAATAAAATTGTATTGAATTGACGTAATGATTTTAAGGACCATGGTAAAATTACGGTTTAACTTCCTTTCATAGTGGATATATCATTGTCCGATAGCGTTGCTTTTTTAAGAGAAAGTCTAAGCTCAGGTGTCGGCTTTTATACTACCAGCCCATCATGTCGTTCAAGTCCTGGTGCAATTCTTAGGATAGGAGAGTTTAAGTGGAGTCGAGGGATGCACGAGGAAGATTCATAGAACTTCGTGCTTGGATGTTGTATGAGTTATTTTTGCAAGCCGGCTGAGCCACAAATGCAACCGTCGAGTTTGGAGGAAGATAACAGCCTCGTCGGAATATTATGCCTCCTAAACCCAGTTAATCCCGTTAACCAGCTGGCAGCGGCTGAGATACCGTACCAGACCACCAGATGAGACAAGGTGTAGGTAAAAACCAGATCTAAACGAAACTTTGGTACACTACTGTTAATTGGGTAAGCCAGCAAGATGTTTTATTAGGGCTACTTCGTTAAGATCAGAGATTCAATCTCATTTGCCCTTATTTAAGTTCAAACTTCTTCGTATAAATACTACTCTCTACAACGAGACATAATTCAAATAAACTATTAAGAAAAAAACAGAAATATAATAACCTACTTACTCAATTAAATCATTATTTAACGTTCCATAAAAATGTTTTGCTTTAAATCAAGCCATTCACAAAAAATCAGCATCTACCAAAAATTCGACCATTCTAGACTAAATTAATAAAATTGCATACTCATAGGAAGTTAATTATTTTTTTCCGGTTCATAAATAAATTTTGTTTTGGAAAATTTAGTTTTGAATTGATCAGAAGTTTTCCGACTTTTCAAAGATAGAAATAATTTAATAATAATAATAATTAGACTATTTTGATGGCAATAAAAGGATATTTAAATCATAACATATTGGTAAGTATGTACACGAATCGTTTGCGTGTTCGAACTTTTATTTGTTTCAAATTCTTTGGATTTTCGGAGCTTTAAACACTATTAAGAAATGAGTATTTATAACAAGATCTAAACTAAGGAATCACCCTTTGTACTATCAGTCTCTCAGTCGTTGGCTATGTCATGGTGAAATGTCTTAATACGAGGATGTCATTGATATAGGGGTATCGTGCGCGAAAAAGGGAGTTGTAGACAGAGGGACTGGATCGAGTGGGCTAATATCAGTGGCGTAACTATAGTAAAAATTGGTTTCGAGTCGTCCGTAAATCACGTGATGCGATTTTTGCGATAAAAATTGCTAACTGCGGCTAAAAAATCGATGCTACTTTCTGGAATTCGCATAACCGCTTAAACATTTTTGTGCAATATTTAGAATATCTTAAGGCCCCCATTTATACACAGGTCGCTGGCAGGCCGTGTCCGTTTTCACCTTAATGCCAAGTATCACCACACACTCATCGGCCACCAACTGTATGTGGCCTGCAGCCCAAAAAAAATCTTACAAATATCTTTATGTGTTTGGGAATTTGTCGTCATTTCGCGACTGAAGATCTGAACTCTAAAGCCGTGAATTTACAGCACAAATTCACGTCGTATCCACTCGGAACGGAAAACAAGTCACGAAAACCATCCATACTCGTGTTCGCACTTGTTCGCGGGCGTTTAGAGCGTGAGTCTGGAGCCGCCTTGAAGTTTTCGTTGGGGCCACGAACTTTTTGCGCCTGAATTAACAACCTGCTATGCTAAGCTGCCTGGTATATCATCCCTCAATCAGACTGAGTGATCTGTGGCCTTTATCGGGCCGTGCCATCCGACCCATCTGAATGTGGAACCGCCTACGGTCGGCCTATAAGTGAATGAGGATCTTTAGTGGGGAAACGAATTTGAAAGAATGAATTTAATAATAATAGTGACAATAGATCTTTCCCAGAAAAACATTACTATTACTTCAGAAGGCGTATTGTGAACCATGCTGGTTATTTGCAAATCGGGTATCTAAGCACCTCATAAAGCCACCAATCTTTCAAATACTTTAAAATGTTTGAAAATTTGTCTGGAAGAATTGGAAAGCTATCGACATGAATTTGAAAATTTAAAAAAGGAAGCAAATAATGTAGCAGAAAAATGATCCAATCTTAAATTTTTTAAAACACGTCAGAGGAAGGCGAAACGGCATTTTGACGAATTTTGCGAAGATGAGCGTCTCCAAGATCGTCATCGATTAGTTTAAATGCCCTTTTTTGTATTTGTAAAACGCCGAATGTAGGATTTGTATATTGCAGCACGGGTCGGAGGGAGGCAAAATTTCCACCGCTTAAGAAATCCCAGGTACTGAGATGCCTGTTTGGCGATTTGGAATATGTGATCATTCCATCGCAGGTCTCTCCTTATTGTCATGCCTAGGATGTAAAGAAATATGTCACTCAATAATTCTAGATCATCCACTGACACCAACGTGGAGATGTTGCGAGAATGAAAAATTCTCAATCCAGTTCTTTAGAGCCTGGGTCAATAAGCTTTGAGTTTTATTAACAGAGTGCGGGGTACTATACTCTTTCAGAAACCTGAAAGCAACAAACTAGACCGGCATAAGGATCTCGATTACACGGATGATATATGTTTGCTGGCCCACAAACATCAGGACCTGAAAAATATGTCAAGCAATTTGGCAACAGAAAGTAGCCCAGCAGGTTTAAGGCTAAATCCGACTAAAACTAAAGAAATGCGGATAAATTCAAACACCATTGAACGGACTGCGCTGAATAACCGTGACGTGGAACTGGTAGATAAATTTTGTTCCACATATGGAGATCAACGTAGAAACATGGAAACGGTTACGAAACACGGAAAGTCACCCAATTCATCACCGGGTGCCTACAAGTCTTCATCAACAGATGCCTGCGCGGTATCCTTAAAATCCGTTGGCAAGATAGAATTTCAAACGAAGAACTATGGCGCCGTGCCGGCCAAGAAAGGATAGACGATCAAATCAGGCGAAGGAAATGGAATTGGGTTGGCCACACCTTGCGACGCGAAAACGAAAATCTAGCCAAGCAGGCCCTTGACTGGAATCCACAAGGTATCCGTCGAGTCGGAAGACCTAGAACAACGTGGAGGAGAACCCTACTAGGAGAAGCCGCAACAACTGGGAGATCCTGATCGGAGCTGAGAGCTGTCGCGCAAAACAGAGTCCGCTGGAGGGCAACTGTTTCCGCCCTATGTCCCATGAGGGATTAAAGGAGCGTAAAGAAAAGGACGACTTAAAGACGCTACTACGAGTCGCTATCGGGTCCTCAAGGCGATTCGATATAGCATTCCGTTTTCGTTTTTACAAATCGATTTCGTTTCGATATCGATCTTGTCTCAAAGTCTTCTTGAAGACTTCGCGACTCGTTTTCGATTCGATCTTGTTTCGTAATGTTTGCAGGGTTTTTATCGAAAGGATTATGTACAATGTTTACATTCTCATATTATCTCAACCTACAATGTATTATTTTCTGTACCCTACAAGATCTCAATTAGGTCAATTACATAGTATCATAAAAGGAAAAAAAACATTAAAAAAAACGGTTGACTTCCTCCAGCTAGCAGCATTGTTTCCTTTATTTTTAATGTTGTTGTTTTCATTATTATTTTCCCACATCCGATAAAAACATCTGAAACATAATCTCATGTTTTTCTTTGAATAAACGATCCATCTCTATATGCCTATAGAATATATTTATATATGAGCATAAGAATACCATGCCCATGCAGCAAGAGTCCACACCTGTGTATACCTGATCAAAGCATGCAACGCATAACACACTTTTTCCAGTTTTCTTTACAAACCTTGAACTTGACTTTAACTGAAGACATAAAAAAAGGTGTGACCTCGAGATTAAAAAGTGATATCAGTTGTGATTTAACAACTCCGTCGCTTCACCGTGCGACAAGCCACCAAGCGGATCGGCATGCCTCCCATATGTGCTTTTCGGGTAAATATGGCTATCGACGCAGCACAGCATATAATAGCGCAGTCGCAGCGATGTGTTTGCATAATAGGAGCGAGAGAGGTGGTGCTCCCTCCGCTCATTAAAAGATGGGACATGAAGTTCTCGATCGGCTTGTGGTAGGTCATTCATTGCTTTTTTATGGCTAAATTGCGTGAGAGATGTGCTTACCTGTGTACAATGGTTGTTAAGGAAAAAAGGTGGTAAATTTACACATTTATGGATTCTGGTGTTATTTATTCAAAACAAGACGGATATTTTTAATTCAAAACAACACACTTGGTTGTAGGTTGCGTTCGCCTCAAGAAGTAAACAAATAAATGAGGCCTAGTTGATAGGCAGGACGTGCCAACAGGCTGTGGAATGTGTTGCAAGTAAAATAAATAGAAATGTATGACCATGAGCAGTTGCAGTGCAGTGGTGTATCCATTTATATTAACTCATTCGCGCTTCGGATTACTCAAATGTGCGTCTTTCTTTTGCTTTTACTAGAGACCGGAAGACGTTTATGCCGGTGCCACTTTAGTTTTGTCAGACATGTTATAGCAGCGGCAGAAGCGGGAAAAATGTTGAACGTAACTCTAGCCTAAGTAGTTTTGCTTTTTAGATTGGATAGAAAGGACTGCTGAAAAATTACAACATTAACACTGACTGTTCTGGAACTATTACAAAGCACTGAAACGAATAATAAGCAACAACAGATGTACAGGAATCTTAAATCTATCTACATCTATACATATACATATATAATATAAAAGGAAACTATTGAACCAATTCAGCTCAAATAGGGAACCTTACTGGAAATTTTTCCCGCTAGGGGCGCCAATGTATTATAACGTAAACATGAAGTGACATTTGTCTCCCGCCTCTCAGACAGTTCTCGATTACTGTGATTTTTCGGTCATTCAATGATAAAATCTTACATTCTAATAAATATGCATCGGTGTGGTTTATTTGGATGCAATAATACATATTGGTTCATTTATTTCAAAAAAACAATGGGAAATAGCTGTGCGTCGCAAAAAGTTTAAGGGTGCAAAACATTCAAGGTTTTGTCCAGATCATTTTAAGTCTGAAGGTTATATTAAAAAAGCATTTAAGACAGGTCAGTATATGAATATTATATTTTTGTTGCTGTTGCTGTTATGTTGTTGTTGTTTGTTTACGTTATACTTCGGTGGCGCCATCTGAGTTTACCTTTGCGTAAGATTCCCTATTGCCAGGGTCCCTTTGGTTTGAAATCAGGAAATAGCTTAACCCTACAAAGGTATCGTGTTTCAGCATGACGCTAAGGGTATCGATACGTAAATTTTACGTATTTATAGTTTTTTTTTTAGCTGTATGAATGAGAAATAAAATTCTATTTGAATACCGTTTGCGTATTATAGTTGTTTTAAACACGTTTTAGATTTAACCTGCCAAAATATATATTTCTCAGCACCAAAAATATTATATATATACCAAAATGTTCCGTCTCTTGTGTATCGGGTATGGGTATCGAAACGTAGTTTTGCGTACGCGTTTTACGTACGCGTTCCAAGAAACGGACTGGCTAGGACACAAAGAAACGCACTACGATCTAACCACAGCAACCGTCACACGGCAACTAACTGCTGACAGCACTGCTTGAAGGTCGGGCGCCTCGGTGGTGGGGGTAAGGAATGGCGCGCAAAAAAATCCGTTATACGTAAATTTTACGTGCGATACGCTTCTAGGGTTAAACATTTTTTGATCGATATTGCTGAAAACCTTCCCCTTTAGGGTATGAAAGCCTTCCAGAATCGATTCTGTACACTTTCCTTCGAATGCGTAATGTCTAGTTTCTAGTTCAAATCACCCCTTCTTTTAACATTGCGATGTTCTAGGGTCGAAGGCATAACGGCCATCTTTTGCAATACAATTCATCCCAATATGAAGGCATAAGAGCTACATTTTGCTTTATAGTCCATGGAAATGGTACTTTAACATTGCAAAAATGCAGGACAAGGTTTTATTTGTGGGATGTGTAGGGGGGGTCAGTGTGAGCTTAAGTTTGAGTTTTCGGGATTCTAACCCCCCCCATTTGGCCGCCATCTTGGAAAACGTGTGCAAATGGTTTTTCCACTATATCTCCGAAACGGTACATCTTACCGAAAATTTGCAAGGACACTTTTTGTTTAGAATTAAATAATCTACAATTTATTACTCATTTTGTGGTAAAATGAATAATTAAGAAGTTATAAGCCTTAGAACACAAAAATTAGTCACAATATTTTCTTTTAAAGGCCATAACTTTTTTCCCTTCAACTTTAACAAAAAAAATAATAACAAGTTTTTTGTAGAGGGTTTCATTAGGAATAATTTTCATTCATTACTTTTTTAATTTCATTCACTACGAAGGGTTTTACAGCGCCCCGAAGGTATGAAAGTGACAAATTTTCGGAATATTTTATTACAATTTTACCTCCTAGAAATTAGCAATAACAGCCAGCAAGTAATAATAATGAATGAATGACTATACGTAATAAGAAATGTCGATGTTTGAGTAATTAATAAAATTGTTTCGCATTATTTTTCGTGTTTTTATTGCTGTTATGCTATGTTTTACAAAAGTACGATATGGTTTAAAATGAAATTCTTTGAATAATAATCCAATTTTTTTAAATAATTTGTTTTAGGGCTGCACAAAAAGGTGCTTTATTCAGTTATGTTAAATATCTAGCAAAATATGGACGTATTCAGTTTGTGATAAAAGTTTGAATTATCTTAGTCTTATTTCAAAACTGTTATTTCAGTTTGATCTTAGTTAAATTTTCATATTTATAACTTTGTAAATAGTTATTCAGTTGCGCATACTACCAAAACACAAGTTTTGGAGGATAGTTTACACTCTATTTGTTATAAAAGTTATTCTGATAGTCGTACGGGTAACAGCGTTTGTTGTCATAGTACCAGCAACAGCGACGATACTGTCTTGTATACTAGAAGCTCCCTAGATTGATTTTAATTTCCTGACCAACTGTTTCATTTTCTCTTTGAACTCTCAGCCTTGACACCTTTGTACTCTGCTATAATTCCTCAGCAAATCTAAAAATGTCCAGTAATTGATCATGAACCGCTGCACAGCCCTTCAAAAAGACCAGGAATAGAGTAGATAGAAAAGCAGCACCCTGGATTAGTCGTATTGGGGACACCACTTTAAAAACGCACCGACAAACTCTACCTCGCAGGTGGTGTGGAAATGAGTTATACAACTTGCAAACGCTTGTCATAAAATGAATACGTCCGTATGTTGCTAGATAGTTAACATAACTGAATAAATCACTTTTTTATGCAGCCCTAAAACAAATTATTTTAAAAAATTGGAGTAACGCATGTTATTATTCAAAGAATTTCATTTTAAACCATATCGTACTTTTGTAAAACATAGCATAACAGCAATAAAAACACGAAAAATAATGCGAAACAATTTTATTAATTACTCAAACATCGACATTTCTTATTACGTATAGTCATTCATTCATTATTATTACTTGCTGGCTGTTATTGCTAATTTCTAGGAGGTAAAATTGTAATAAAATATTCCGAAAATTTGTCACTTTCATACCTTCGGGGCGCTGTAAAACCCTTCGTAGTGAATGAAATTAAAAAAGTAATGAATGAAAATTATTCCTAATGAAACCCTCTACAAAAAACTTGTTATTATTTTTTTTGTTAAAGTTGAAGGGAAAAAAGTTATGGCCTTTAAAAGAAAATATTGTGACTAATTTTTGTGTTCTAAGGCTTATAACTTCTTAATTATTCATTTTACCACAAAATTTCTGAGTAATAAATTGTAGATTATTTAATTCTAAACAAAAAGTGTCCTTGCAAATTTTCGGTAAGATGTACCGTTTCGGAGATATAGTGGAAAAACCATTTGCACACGTTTTCCAAGATGGCGGCCAAATGGGGGGGGTTAGAATCCCGAAAACTCAAACTTAAGCTCACACTGACCCCCCCTACACATCCCACAAATAAAACCTTGTCCTGCATTTTTGCAATGTTAAAGTATCTACCATTTCCATGGACTATTACCATACCTTCCAAAAACTAGTTTTAAAAAGAAGGGGGTGGGAGAGTGACGATAATTATTACATCATCCAATTTTACGAGGTGCTTCAACATTTTTCTCGATAATGAACAAAGGGAAAAGTGTGCATGTTCCTTATGCATGACACTTTGCAATACCATTCCTTCCAATAACCTTCGATTCGCATTGTTTCCAATATTTACAAAGATATACTGCATTCCGATTTCATGAAATCGTAAATTCCCTACTGTGTCACTATTACTCTCAAAAACATATATACAAAGCACACATCAATGTTGAACATTGCAATTTGGCGTATAATTTTCAAAAGAAAATGTACGACAACCGGTGGCAGAACCACCATCAACAAAGCTAACTGTATTTTTTCCGTTTTGTCAAAAACATTGCTCCCATTCTGAAGTTACAACATTCTTAGCTTGGAATTTAACAGCAAACTAATTTCAATGACGCAAGTAATAACCATCAGTTGAACGTTACACAAATTTATTTTAATCGTATGCTTTAATCAACGTCCATGGACCAAGATCGTTTAAACAATTGAGGACAGTTAATGGTCGATTATGTGCAACGTGCCGAGAAGATTGCCGAAAATTACATTTACTTAAGATTGATGCACATTGGGATACGTCGTACGATAGTGCTTATGCACTAAATGCTCTTCATCCCCATCAAATACGAACTTTATTTGCAATCATATTGTGATGATTTATGCGCCTGTCTGTTATAAGTTTGAAATAACTGTACGACTTAAGTTTGAAGTAACATGACGCCATCTATTAGATTAGAATCTAACGAACGGAAAAAGCTTCGAAATTTCTCGAAGTTCTTTAAAGAATGTACTAGTATGTTCCAAGAAATGATTTGAAAAAATTCAAAACTGAGCTAGAAATCGTGCGAGCCGACCTAGAAATGGTGAAGCTCCATCCTACAGCGACAACATCTCAGGAGCTCATCAAAGGTAGAAAACTGAAGCCTCCAATTTTCGACGGACAAACAAGACAAGATTACAAGATTCAATTCGATGCAGCAGCAGCGGGTAATTACTGAACCCAGGAAGAGAAAACAATGGTCTTAAGGCCCAATTACAATGAGCGGATCTACGCGGATTGAAATGTCAAAAGAACGCATCAGAACGGATAGGAAACTGCACTGATTACAATGAACGGATCAGTTCGCATTTAAACGTCAAATTTAATCTTGGAATTTTTATATCCACTCTTTGCCTTGTTGTACAGTATTTCATAATCTTTCACTTCTGCGATTAACTGCTCGTCCGAAAACATTTTTAAAAACATAATAAATAAAAAAAAATAAAACCTTAAACATTCACAGCTTTTGTTTACCAAAATTTTGACAGCTCAATCCGGTGATTTCTAAACAAACTAAAACGAATCCGGCACAGATGCGGTCAAATGCCTTTGAATCCGTTCATTGGAATCGGTTAAATAGAAAACGCATGCTTGGAAAACCACTTTGACAGTTCAATCCGATTCTGTTCCGCTCTAATCCGGTCATTGTAATTGGGCCTTTAATGTTGTCACTAAGGGCTACAGACGCTGAAATATTATTGTTGATACCTGCAGAACATCGAAACGGTTACGGGTCATGGTCCAAACACTTGAAATGCTTTACCGCGCTCAACACATGCGACCAGTATACTGAGCTTCAAAGGTTGCAGAACTTATGGGCAGATATCTAGAGGCTAGTGCGTTTGGCATATCCTAATTTCTGTCAAAACTACATTAACGAGGTATCAAGAGAGGTTCTTCTTAACTTGTTTGCAGACCGGGATCTACAACACGCCGGAAAGAAGACTACCGCAGAAGTTTTGGCATATGCTCTGGCATACGAGGCGGCGAAGCAACGGAAATTTGTAACCGAATCAACACTTCGTAGGTTCGTGTTCGTTTACGATGCTGGAACTGTGGTAAGCCAGACCATCTACAAGGGAATTGTCGAAAGCAAAGGAGAGTAAGATCTCCAGGGAGTAGGAGCCGCTAAACACGCTGTGGGAAATGTAGACAGCGTCAGAAAGGCGCCAAGATATTGGCTGGGCAATCGAAGCCGCTGGTGCCATCGTTAACAGCAGCCAATTGCAGCGTAGAAACAACAGTCTTGTCGTCAAGAGGAAAGTTGGAAATGAAAGAAGTACAATCACCGTGGATACTGGTGCTTCAAGATCTGTCATCCGCGCTAATTTGGCTGGTAGAACGTAGCTGAAAAACGCAAACCAATACATGCTGAAAACTGTAACAGGCTGAAAACTGTAACAGGAGACCCAGTCCAATCACATGGCGAGACAATAATGGATGTGGTGCTCGGCGCCATTGAATTTTCACATTCGTTCCTGGTAGCTGTCATAGAAGACGAGTGTATTCTCGGCTTGAACTTTATGACAACTCACAGAATGCTATTGGACATTGGAGAAGGAATGAAACAGGGAAATTCCAATTCCGGCGACCATGCGAATGAGGTTTTAAATATCGTTGGCGAAACGAGGAAAAGTGTCAGAGGACGACTGTTGAGCCAAGGATGTGAGGACCAAACACTCCGAGATGCTCAACGTGACGACCCAGACATTTCTCCGATATTGTCATGGAAAGAATACGAGGAGAAGGAAGGACATCGCAGAGATAAGCGAAACCCTTTTTTTATGTGAAGGACTAGAGGCTCAGGGAAAGCTCCTTTGTACTGTCGACAATCTATTTTTGTCGTATAGAGTGCAATGTCGAACATCAGCTCTAGTCGGAAGATAGTGAAGAGAGAGGGAAGTGAAGCACACTTCCACAACCAAGCTGCGATATTTTATACCACCTACTTCCATTTATTGGTAGTATTTTATACCACCTACTTCCACCATGACTCTGATATCGGGGCATCGGGAAACAATTCGCTGGAGTGTTATGCCTCCTGAAACGAGTTGAATCTCATCAACCAAACGATGACATGCGTTTGTTGGAGCCGGGAAGGGCTAGGAAGGCTATGACAGGAGAAATCAGGAATGTAAAGAGGGAAGAAGAAAGAAGGAAAGTTATGTATGTGGCGAAAGTGCGAACGGCGAAGGACCGGGGTGCTCCCGGAATCCGAGCCGGGAACCTCTGGGATGGTATCGAGGCACCTTACTACCGGGGCCCTGAAGAGCTATTGGGCCCAATGGGATTCATCAACGCAAAGAGAGACAAAACAAGTATACAAAACGAATGCGAATGGTACAGTTGTTAGGGGTCGACCTCATTGAGTATACCCCAATTAGGTTGAGGACGTTTTTAGCAAAGGCCAGCTTAGGAGTACCTTAATTAACTTAATAATAATGTACCTACCTATATGTACAATAAATGTTTAAAAAAATTTGTCTCTTTAAATAAATTTCAATCATTGTGCTGTTGATATTTGGCGCTCTGTTGATTAATGAGTTTGTCGACCACTGGTCTAGTAGACAGAGTGGGCTACCATGTACTTTGTATTGCTTTCGTTAATGTGCAACTTACGTTTTACTTGTACTTTTAAAAGATGCTTCCTAAAAAAAAATATTTGTAGTGAAGTAAAAATTATATAGATAGTTGAATAAATAAATAGTTTAAAAATTGCGAATGTACGCTTTAAACGATTAGCTTTATTTCCAATATACTAAAAAAGAAGAATAATAAAAATGTATTTTCAAGAAATCCTAATCCATTTTCTTTCGATGTTCCATTCTATGACATGACTTCATACTCGTATAAAGGAGCTCCCCTCTGTGCTCTAGCCATTCAGAGCAAATAGTCATTTGCATTCTTTATAAGACAAGGACAAGACCTTGTTATTGTTTATTAGTAAAGCACTAATTTATAAAACAGAATTGATTATCGCAACTAATTGTAAATAGTATTACTCTAACCAAAAATATTTTTGTTTACCGAAAGTATCTGTTAAAACACCGAAAGTATCTGTTTTGTTTACCGAAAGTATCTGTTAAAAGGTTCAAACTAAAATCTTTAAATACAGATTATCTCATAAGTCACTAATATAATTCTATCTCTCCACAGCAAAAAAAAAACCTCCAGGAAAAGGAAGTTTTAAAAAGCCATCCGCCAAACTTGTAATCGAGAATTTTAAAGTGTATTTTAACAAGTCTTTTTAGTCACATCTATTTTCCACTCTTGTTTTGTCTGGCTTTTTACAAAAAAGGTAAAAAAAAGTAAAATAAAACATAAAACAAAAAAACACAACGATTTTAAAATTTCGGGAGGAAACATGTCGCATAGATAGGTGAAATAAATGTTTCGTGAAAATCAAATTAGGTCATTTTATTGATGTCCCAGATGATTACCAAAACTTCACTTAAGCTCTTCTTATAGGATAAACATGACCAAATGGCGTCGATAAATTAAAATTCCACACGGAAGCTTTTCTTATTTGTTCTCGTTACTTTGAATAAAATGTGGGACAAAGAGAGCAACCAGGTCTTAGAATTTGATCTACATTAAAAAATAGTGCAAATTTCGTGGTACCTATACATATTTTACGCTTTAGCCGCACTCGATACAACGAAAATATGTTTCAGGGCACAGTGTCTTTCCTTTTTTTCTTCGTTAATTCAAAATAGTTGTAGTAAAAATTTCTTTTCTTCGTCTTCTAATCATAGAAATTCAAATGAAAATCATCTCGAGCATGTATAGAGTGTAGAAAAAAAAGGCACAAAAATTTATGCTAAAAATATAACTGCACTATCTCATCACAGATGCGTTGCATAAATTGCAGCCGATCTCATTAATTCACTTTCTTTTACGGTTCAAGACACGTTGTAGAAACATGAAAGATATTTTTTATTTATTTTTTTTTTCACTTATATACATATGTATATATAGTAGAAAAGAGAATCTGATACAAGTTCAAGTCGAACATTGAAATTTATATAAAATTTATATCAGGAAATTGAGTAGTTACCAGCTGGAATCTTGAGAGAGAGACCTAAGTCTGTTCATCGTTAGGTTTTAATGCAGCGCAAAGTTATGATCAAGGCACCCCGAACCCACCTTTTCCTTACAATCCTTTCAACATACTATAGCACAGAATCCGTATATACATACATACAGTACCTTACACTGGGATGGATACACCTTTATAGCTGATCTAGGTATACAATATAATATATACTTTAGTTTATCTTGCGATATTTTGTAGAATGGAATAAAACCGGGACACATTTTAAAGATTCATGATTTGTACGAGACTTCCGCGTTTATTTCTCAGAAAATTCTTGGTATTATTTTTCTTTATTTTTGTTGTGTATGTATAAGATCTTCTCAATTGCATGCCAGAATAGGTTGTTTACAGTAATAAGAAATTGTTTTCTTCTTATTTATTTTTTTAGACTTGACTTTTTTAGTTGCTGCTGCTACAGTTCAGTTTTTTGTAATTTGTAAATTTTATCGGAGTTGTTTTACTTTATAAACAACAAAAACAAAAACACTTATGCATAGTCGATATAGAGTTTAAATCGGAAATTTTAAATAACAAGTTGTGTGGTAAAGGATAATGCTAGAGGACAATATGGCATTGGAAAGAATCTTAATCGTATGTGCATTTAGCACCTGCATTAGTTTAAAATAGAAAATGGTAGATATTGTAACATTATAATCACTTTAATGTTTATTTTAAACGAAATAGCAATTAATAGAAAATAAAATTAAGTGGATTTGAAATTTTAACAATGCTCAAAATGGTCCCCAAAAACGTATTAATAATGAAAAAAACGGACTCAGAAAGTCAGTTTTTTCAACCAAACATATGTTTTTTCATTATTAATACATTTTGGGGGCCATTTTGCACATTGTACGCTTTTAAAATCCACTTGTATATGACAATACAATCTTTGAAGAACATTTTAAGCTCTCGAACGTTGATCCAGCGAAATCCATGGACCAAGAGGAGCGTTTTTACAAGAACGCCTTTTTTTGCAAAAAGTGAAATTTCAAGGAAACTGTTCAATATTTCACAACAAAAATTACACCGTTTTTCAGCTAGCAAGAAGCAATATTTGTACCAAATAACAAATACATATGTAAGTGGCGTTAAACAGAAGTTATTAACAAATTAAAAAAACATGATTTTCGACAGTTTTTCCCATTTTTCTCTATATTTTGTGCCCTAACCTATAACTCAATATGTATATATCAATCGAAAGATAATTTGAATAGATACAACTTTATAATTTGATTTTTTTCGATCCGAGGTCACGTTTTTCTTTTATTCGCTAAAAAGCGTTTTTTACACTTTCCGGGATTTTTAGGTTAAGTTTGCCATTCCAAAATCCGAAAAAGAAAACGCTATCTTTTTTAGAATTTTTTTCCCTATATGACCATATTTTTTGTTTCCTAATGGTAATTAACGCAAAAATTACATGGAGTTATTTTAGATTGATTGGACTATTTGTTGGTCTACATGGTTAATATTTTCAGGAGTGATTTCCTTACAAGTTTTTATTTAAAATTTCATTTTTTTATTAAAAAAAGGCCGCCAAATTCGAAATCAACGACCCGAAAAACCCCCGTATACCAAGTTCTGCAGCATTTGAAGGGTATTTCACTACTTTTAGTCGCCATTTTGAAGCTGCCATCTTGTTTATGAAAAAATGGACACTAAATTCGTAATCAGGTACCCCAAAAACCCCCGTATACCAAGTTTTATAGCAATTGAAGGATATTTTACTACTTTTAGTCGCCATTTTGAAGCCGCCATCCTGTTAATGAAAAAATGGACACTAAATTCGTAATCAGCGACCCCAAAAACCCCCGTATACCGAATTTCAACTTAATTGGTTAATGTTAAAGACTTTTGGCCAGCTTTTCGGCCTTTTGCCCTACTGTGCGACCGAGCGGATACACTGATCCAGGGCTGTCGTGAAGAGGGGGTAGACGGGAGGAATCCCCCGGGCCCGGGCTTCCTCAAGGGACCCGTAAGTCTTATTCAGCAATAAATTTTTTCTGTGCCATTCAGAGGTGATAGCAATGTTCTCAATGGCAATTTTTTGGGCATTTTAGGTTGAGATTAGTCAAAAACCACAACAACACAAACTTTTGCAGATCCACTATATTTCGGTTGAGATACAAAACGAATTTATTCAAATCCATGCTAAAAACGTTAAATCGGTTATACTGGAAGAACGTAAAAGTGCCAAATACTTCGCTATCATCGTCGATGCTACACCCGATCCGAGCCAAATCGATTAAACTACGTTTATTTTGCGGTACGCCCATTTTAACTCGGACAAAAAAATATTTACATTTCAAGAACGATTTCTGGCTTTCGTCAATTGTAACCAAAACACTGGCCAGGCGATCACTGGTTTGTCAATACTCTAGAAGAGTATATAACATTCCTTTGGAGTACTGTCGAGCATAACAATACGACAATGATGGTATAAAGGGTTACTTGGTTTTTGCCGATTGGTTTTTTCATAAAAAAAAGTGAAAATATAATTTCTCATTTTTTTCGAAACAAGATAAGAAGGAGTTTGGAAGGAGGACTACTGCGCGGAATCTTAAAAGATTAATAAAACCGTAAAAGGTAATATTGGTAATTTAAATCAAAATTCGAGTAATGCAAACTATCTATTTCGTTATATCTCACAACCAGGCGCGGATTCAAGGGGGGGGGGGGTCACGGGGGTCATGACCCCCCCACCCCCAAAACAGCCCGCATTTCAAAAAATAGAGCTGAAACAATATTTTGCAAACCGAAAAACAAAAAAAAACCAAACGAACAAAACCTAGTTTTTGCAAACATAAAAACCCGAAACTAACCAAACGACTGAAATTAACTTACTTTTTTGCACTCTGAAAAAATTGGAATCAAAAAATGACAGAATCAACAAAATTGACTAATTTTCTTACACAAGATTGACTTTTTTTATTATTTTTTCTATATTTGGATTGTAGCTATACTTTATCCCACCCAAAAAACGGCGGTGAAGAAATGGTAATCTGCCCTCTTGAGACGGCCGCCATGGATTTTACGACATATTTAGCTTATTGTATTCTACTTATAATGCTCTCTCATTTGATACCTATGTCGAGGGGGTGCTGAAGAAAATGGTAATCCGTCCTCTTGAGATGACCGCCCTGGATCCTAACCATATATTGAGTATACTATATCGCTTATGTTATTCGACTTATGATACCCTTTCAATTGATACCCATGTTGAAGGGGTGGTGAAGAAGTGGTAATCCGCCCTCTTGAGACTCCGCTCTTTTTGTTAATCATCGAAATGATAGGGAATGCTATCTGACATCAACAGTGCTGGATTCGACTAACTTATAACGAATATGTCACATTTTTAGAAATAAAGTACAATTACGAACTATGCAAAAGTAGTAATCGGTATTTCAAAATTTAACTGTACATCTGTACTATGAACTACATATGTTTTTTATAGTACCTAACGCAAGCTGACACCATAGTTGTGACTAACCACTTTTATATGAACACATTTTGTTAATCATCTAATGCCATCTGGCATCAATAGTGCGAGTAAACACTTTTCGACTAACTAGTAGCACCATCTCATTTATTGAGCAATTGAAATAGCTTATAGCGCCATCTGATAGAATAATTTTGAGTACCCACTTTTTTAGACTGAAGGAGAAAAAAAAAGTTCGTTTCGAAATGTAAAAAATGTAAAAATAAAGAAAACGAAGAATGATAGGAAAAAAACTACTGGAATAATAAATTATTTATATTTTGGTTATAGGTTACAAATGAAAAATTACTTATATTGCTTATAAAAAGGTGATAAGTCGCATAATTTTATAAAAAAAAACACCTTGTTTTCCATGTTTAGGCGTAAATAAAGCTTTATCTGTTTGCCCTTACGAACTCGGCAAACTACCGCTTGCCTTGATATACTATCATCTAAGGTTATTCTGACTTTGTTTTTTATTCATTGAAAAAATTCAGCTAGTGTTATTTATTTGGTTATTTTTGTTATTTTTTTCTATCCTGTGACCCCCCCCCCCCCGGAAAAAATCCTAGATCCGCGCCTGCTCACAACTAGGAAGTTCCTATGACAACGCTGCGCAAAAGTAATAAGTTGAGTCCATAAGAATCTAAACTATAACTAGTACTCACTCCTTAGGAACTAGTAATTCGTTTAGTACTACAACTAGTTAAGATTCCTACTGAGTTTTTCTCCTTCTCTTAATGAGATACCGAGTTCAAACAGTTAAAAATACTCGACTCATCGATCATTACATTATTAACATTAACATTATTTATAAAATCAAGATAACAAGAAAAGCTGCTTTCATGATTAGGAAGCAAATTACTGCCTAAATTTTCACAAATATAATTTTATGCATGCTTTTCAAAGAAAACAAAAAAAAACAG
The DNA here is from genome assembly GCA_949987705.1 of Thereva unica. Classification (NCBI taxonomy): domain Eukaryota; kingdom Metazoa; phylum Arthropoda; class Insecta; order Diptera; family Therevidae; genus Thereva; species Thereva unica. The sequence continues at coordinate 151,040,227 of OX465283.1, forward strand.
ATATTTTAGAACTCTAGAACACTTACGAAAGCTCCCATTGTATTCTATATTCATTCTGATAACTGCAAATGTATTTTTGAACCAAGATCCAGATCCTAAGAACACTAAAATTTGAGCTTAAGCATTATAATATCTTTGAAAATTGTCAATACTCATCCAATATCTTCGTTTTCATATAACCCTTACGTTGTTTTACAATAGTCTAATCATCATATCCTTGACTATTTTCTTTAAATTGAGTTTAGCTGGACATATTCTTCTGTCTTTTATTAATTTTTGTGCTGTTTCGATTTGCGAGATCTGAATTTTAAAAGTGGATCATTACAAAGAGATGCCTTGAAATCTAAAATGATACAAAAAATTATGTTTTATTTTAGTTTCGATATGAATTGTTTTTCTGTTTTGCAAATAACTAAAGCCACATAGTAATTTCTACAATTATGACTCTCTACTAATATCTACTAATTACTGCCTTATCTAAATTCAACATAGTATTCCATTTAAATTATCTACTTGACAATTTTTATCATCATTGTTTTAAGAGCAATTTACCATCCTAAAATTACTATGAGATAACAAAATCAATTTTCAGATGCCATCCACAAAAAAAATCCATTATTGTTTCATATCATTGAGAAAATCGCGGACTGAGGTAGTTATCATTGGGATAAGTGACAAAAAATGTTTTTTTTTTGTTATACCTGACCAAATCTTTAAATCTAAATAAAATTCTTTTCCCAGACAGACATGCAAATATACATATATGAATGTATAACTTTTACAAAAGAAATTTGTGATAATTTTCTTTATCCAAGAGATGTTTGCAATAAAAACGCCAATTATTCTAAGAAAACAAACAATAATATTCCAGGATTTTATGCATTTTATTTTATTTTATGCATAAAAATTTGATAGGATTTTATCTATGAGAAATTAATTCATAAAGATCAATTGATAAAGACCGGAAACCCAATGTTTGTTTTACATATTTTATCTATGACTGACAACCATATTTTGATATGCACTTATTCGATGTAAATTATTACTCTAATAAAAAATGCATTTTTTTTTTTTTGAAATTATGGAAAATTTTTGGAATTAAAATTGATTAAATTTTGTTATCGACAAATAAATGATAAATTTTGAATATTTACATTACGAAAATTTCTATTGATCTAATTTTTTATTTGTTTAATTTTGATTGATATTGTGAAATGAATTAATATTGCAGTCCTTAAAAAAAACTCTTGATAATTTAACGTTGTACAGATATGAAGAACTAATATTATTATAGATTAAATCATAGACTTCTTTCTAATATCAGTTTATGTTGTTAATAATTCATTCATTGCGTGATCGCGAGACAAATTTATATGAGGCAGAATTATTAGTTGTTGTCGTATGAAGAGTTCAATGCAAAAAAGGTGTAATTCGTTAGTCAGTCCCTTTTCACTCGTTCAAAAGTACTCGATTGCCTGAGAATCGATGAGTACTTACGTACGACGTAACGTACGGAACACTACACTTTACAAAATATCACAAACAAAACTCAGAGATACTGTCAACTAAAGTATGTATGCATGATTTCAACTAAACCCAGGTAGCAGAGGTGGGTCAGGTTCAGTCGACCCTAGAACAACTCGACTCAATTACGTAATTTTAAATCGAATACGGCCGCCACCACAAATTGGCAGAAGACATATAATAGAAAATAAAACTAAATAGTTTAATAAAACTAAAAAATACACTTTTATTTTAAAATGAACCAAAAAATAAAAAATAATTTTGATTGTAAAGTTTTTATTGCTGTACCCCCCTTACTTAATGTAAAAAAGCGTGGGGCGTCAGTCTGACTAAGGGATGAGAACCGACTGAGGGATGAGGACTTGAGGCATCCGCTTGATATGTCGTGGACTGGAGGTGACCGATGGTGATTCGAGTGCAAAAATCTTCATGGCCTCAGCATTTCCGGCTGAAAAGAAGTTCAGATCTCCATGCCCGGACTGACGATAAATACCCACAGACACAATTTTCGTCAGTTTTCCTGGACTGCAAGCGCCATCCAGTTAGCGGCCGGTCAGTGTGTGGTTATACTAGGCCTGAAGGCGAAATACCTTCAGGCTACGGCATGCCGGCGGATTGTATGAGAACAGGGACCTTTATATCGGGTAAACTGTGCCTCCAGCGGTTGTCGGCATACCTTTTCATGCTAGCATCTACTTTCTTAACATAAATTTTAATAAATTCTCACTTTCGTTGCGTGCCATGAGATCTTCCCGCGTGTCACCTAGTGGTATGTATATTCGCGAAATGCATATTGCCAAAAATAATTTTTTTAATTTTTTATGTTTTATTTTAAAATATAATAAGAAAGAGTCCTAAACATTCAACCAATGACATCATCTCAATCTCAGTATTTTGAACGGCGAGCATCTTCTGCTTGTAGTGTGCTTTAAAACTAATACAATTTTATAAGCAATTTTTTATACAACAATATCTACAAATAACTAAAGAGAAGTAATAGTTTTCTTGTTACAATTCTCTGATCACGTAACAAATAGCTAACTGTAAAAATATGTTAAAATAACTAAAGAAAAAGGGAAGAATAACTGTAAGCGAAGAAGGTGAAATAAACGAAAAAATACAAGATTTATGATATCAACCTACTCTTGATTATGCAGAATACTGAGTTCACAATAAGACCCAATAGTGGTATACACCCAACCATCGTGGGCCACATCCAGAATAAATCGGATGTTTTATAACGAACCACCAAGCACGTAGCCCATCGGAATTCATTGAACTTTCTTTCTCGGAAAAAGAAAAATAATTTCACTCGAATGAATTTCTTGTTGAAAACAAAATCATCGTTTTTTTATTTGTAGATTTTTCATATAATATTTCAAAAGTTAAAACAAAAAGAAAGAGTACTATCTTAGTCTTATTTCTTATATGTAATCTCTCACAAAAATCATGATGGTCGTTAATTCTATGGCAAATGCTTTTACAGCGATCATTCGAACGTTCCTGAACTGCAGTCCATTGAAACTGAAACCGTTATACTGAATTAATACCAGGTTAAAAACATCCCAAATATCTCAATGTTGCGTGATCAAAATACTAAAGGAGTTCGAATTCAGCATAAAATTCGGTGGGAATGTTTTGGTTTTGGTTTTAGTGGTGGTGGCGAAGAGAGTTCTAGAAGAACAAGAATTCTTCGTTACGTACCAGAATACTCGTATGTAGGTCAGTGCGGTACCAACTTTAATAATTTCAGTTGGTTTTTTTTTACTTAATTTTATGGGATCAATTTATGGGATCAGATAGTTAGTACATATTTTTCAAATTCTAAATCAGTTCTGTCCAGACTTTTGGAAAAAAAACTCACTTCACTTCGCTTCACTTTTTGTCACGGTTAGAAACTTTTTTCAATTTTTTTTGGATATTTGAATGGAATGCTTATTAATAATTCAACACTTTCATGCGATGACTCATAGGTGTTTTGAAAAACCTATTATATAATTTTTACTTAGCAGAAATGGGATACGTGATTTTCGACATGCTTTTAGTTTCTCCGCCACCGTGGTTGCTGGGAGTGTTATAAGTGTAGCTTACTAATTACAAGCAGATCTTCGGATGTTTAGTGAGTGCAAGAAGAAGGTAATTTTTGAAGATAACTTTCTGTATTAAAGCAATGATAATATTGTTGAAATTTTTCTTTCAAAGCCACATTATGAGAGTTTATAAATTGAGCAACTCAGATCTTACCTTAAGAGATTGAGTACATATTCATATTTTTAATCAAATCCCGAACAATAGTAAAATATTCAACATATTTGACATTTTTCATAAGTAGCATAGACAGTAATTTAATAAGTAAGTGGGCAATATTGCGAACAAGCCGAGATTGAAGGCACCGGTTCCCACAATAAGCCAAATACTTATGGATGACATTAGATGCCAACCCCATTGGAAGTTATCCATTCAAGTGGATGATTTGATGAGCAATAGGAGCAGATCTCTGTGAACCTGGGATTCAAAACAGGACTTATCATAAGACCCACAGTCATTTAAGGGGTATTTTTATTTTATTTTACGGAGCGAGGGGCAACCTACATGGTGAACACTGCGTCCAAGTTAGGCCTTTGTGTACGTACCCCACTAGTGGAACAGACTATCAGCCTACCGGATGAAGGCAAGAAGGTGTTTAATTGACGAAGACTGTACTTGAGACTTACTATCTGATAAACGTTCTTCTTCTAAACCAGATCAGAGCAGGACATTCACAAAGAATATGTGTGGAAGTCTTGTCGCCTTTCATGCAGAGTCACCAGCGACTGCGACACCAGCCACTGTACCATGTTCCATTTTTGACCCGTAGAGAAACCAGGGGAGATGTTTTAGAAGAATAAGTTCCTCCCACTCAGAACGATCCGGGATAATCACCCTGAATTTCCTTTGGAACCGCAGGTCCAGGAGGTTGGTCGGATACGCGGCAAATGGAAATGTTTGGGATATTGGATATTGTTAAGGATATCCATGTGTCCTTGGCTGTATAGGGCCAGTTGGATAAGATCTGAAGTCTCAAGGCAATTATGGCAGCGGATTTCCATATGTAGATTTGCAATGGGGTCAATCCAATGATTACCTCCATCGCAGCTGTGGGACAGGTCCGCATAGCCCCGGAAATTGAAAGGTAAGCAAGCCGTTGCGGTTTGCTGCACTTGAAGATCGAAGTAAACTGTATAGTCTTGGGCCACCAGACTATAGCGGCATAAGTCACCACAGGTTTAACGATCGTATTGTACATCCAGTACATCATTTGTGGTGTAAGACCCAGTAGCCTTTTGCAGGCCCAGAAGGCCCTTGTGGATTTCCTAATGCATAGTCCAGTTGAGCGTTCCAGTTCAGTCCCATGTCTAACTTTACTCCCGTTTACGTACGGCGTTATCGGGATGAAAAGGCTTGTGTACCGCTCATAGTTAAACACGGAGGGGTCAAATGTGATGGCTTGGGGATATTTTTGGTGGCGGTCACTTGATTCAGGCTACCGAAAAATTAACAGCCGACCGATATGGAATTACCCTTGAAGATCATTGGTGGTGGTTACTTCTGGCCCTTGCCAACTTCCATAAAGAATAATTTTACGACTTCCACAACCCCTCGATTAATTAATGGGGAGGTGATAACAGATAGCAAATCCAAGGCCGATTTATTGGCATCTTTTGTTCGCCTCAAATTCTTCTTTTCCCAAAACTGATACGCCATCTCCGGTTCTTGACCGCAACGACCATTCAATGAACTCGCGAAATGTACAAATATCTCAAAGGGCTCGACGTCAATAAATCCACTGGCCCGGATATTAATCTCCCTATGGTACTTAAGAAATGTGCCTTACCTTTGTATAAACCTCTGCACAAACCTACTTCTCCGGGGTGTATCCTGACTCTTGGAAACTAACTCATGTTCAGCCCATTCCAAAAAAAGGCGAAGCCAACGACCCTTAAATTACCGCCCAATAGCAATTACTTCTGTTCTCTACAAAATCATGGAGACAATAATCAATAAAAAACTGATGAAATATCTAGATTCTAACTAAATTATATACGACAGGCAGTACGGCTTTAGACCAAAAAGGTCTACTGGCTAGCTTCTTATGTGTCTGACTGAAGATCTCAACCAAACCATCCATTGCGTCGGTGAGTCTGGTCTGCGTCTGGTTGCTTTAGATATTTTCAGGGCTTTCGACAGAGTATGGCATCCCGCTCTGTTGTCTAAACTCCAAGCTATTAGCAAAAATTACTCAGAAAGATACGACAATGTAATCCTTTCTGTGCGAAGAAAAAGGAAAGTAAAAATCTATTCATTCTAATCTACTTATATACGCGCTCCGGAATGGCGAGAGGGCGGAGCAACGGCAAACTACACAAACACATGCAGAGCAGGAAGTACACGAAGATGGTACATGAATTCACACAAGCAAAATAAAAGTCCAGACGGCACAAAAAATTGCGGAGAAGAGAAATCAGTGCGTCTCTTTCGCACTTGGTGAAATAACATTTCTTTATTTACCCTCTCTTTCTTCGATTTTTGTTTTGTTTTTAAATTGAATTTTGTCTCGCTTGCACCTTGTCGATTGATTTATTCACTCGCAAGGGAGCTTATGGGAAATTTTGAGAGCGTCGTATCTTTGTGGGTAATTTTTGCTATTAGTATCGACTCAGTTCTAAAGAACTTTCTTTCTAGCCGTTCAATCAAGGTAGTATTGGATGGCGTTGAATCCAACCTTCATTCCAACTTGGCTGGCGTTCCCCAAGCATCGATTCTCTCACCTGCCCCCTTTCCCTCATTAATGACCTGCTCTCAATCCCCTCCAACCCACCATAGTTTTGCCGACACTCCCACTCCTTCGACAGTATAAGACCAGCCCGTGGCAGATCTTGTCTCCTAGACAACTCTATTAACGGGGACATTGAACTCATTCCTGCTAGCCTTAAGAATCGTGTCGAATTCAACGCAGCCAAAACGAAGTACTGTTTATCTCTACAAAAACCTGCCCCGTCCGTCCTTCTATCTCAGTGGGCAAACAAATTTTAATGGCTGGTCCATCTCTTCACATCCAAGGCGCAAACTTATCTTCAAATCTGCGGATGAAATATTCACATATGTTTTTAAAATCGCCAAACAAGCTTACCAATGCCTGAGATTCCTCAATAGATGCAAGTTCCTCCTTCAGCCAACTACCCAGACTACAATCTACAGGTCATACATTCGTCTCCGCCTTGAATACAACTCGTATATCTGGGCGGACACCGCAAAAAACCCCTTGACTTGGCTGGACAAGGTGCAAAACTGCGCCATCAAACAAAATGTGTTATAAAATCTTTTACCCATATAAAAAGTTTCTCTTCAAATAATAAAACTAGAAAGTAAATATCTTTTTATAAAATCCTCTCTATATATGTATTTCAAATAAAACGAAAACATCTTAACCGCGCGCGGAAGTGCACATTTTTATACCAAATTCACATCATTCAAAAAAGATCTCTCGACAAAACCTCGACACCAAATCGACAAGAGTTGTGTGCTACTGCAATTGTCTAAATCGAACTGTCAAACGGACGGCCTAGTTAACCGTCAACACAGATGATTATTCCCGGCTAATCTTTATCAGCAATAATTAAAATTATTAATGGTTGTTAGATATTATTAAGTAAAACAATAGTGACTCGAAGGATATATATTTCCCCTCGCAGGGAAATGATTAACGCTTTGCATTCAGTTATTATTTGATCTGTAAACATATCGATTTCCATTAAGTTGGAAAAATTAAATGTTTATCTTATCGCGGGTGTAATTTGAACTTTGAAGTCTGTTTAAGAAAATGAATATAATAAATAAAGCATATAAGGTAATTTAGTTTGCTTTTACTTGTAATAAGAGATTATATTTTAATTTATAACTATAGGATTGCAAAAATGATCGTAAATCAAGTAGTTTTGATTCAGGTAAATTTTTAATTTCTACAGAAGATATTTTAAAATAACTTGAAATTTATTTATAGATTTTACAAAACAAAACGTCCATAATATATCTGAAATATGGGGCTTCCTAACTATTATTGTTATCTTTATGTTAGGATTGTTAACGCGCTATAACTTTCGTGATAATTTACCAAAGGCTCTCAGCAATTCAGATATCATCCATCATACGAATAAGTTTATAGCTGAAAGGGCATGGAGAGATTTAAAAATTCTAACAACATTTAGCCCAAGATTAACTGGAAGTTATAACAATGAAGTCCTTGCAGTTGATTTTCTTAAGCGTGAAATATCATATATTACTCAAATGGCAAATAGAAATCAAAAGATTGAACTAGACGTCCAAGTAATTTTTGTTATAATATAAAACATCTATTTATCTTATATATATTTAAAAAAAGGTTGCTAGTGGCGCTTATTGGATCGATTACAAACCCCAAGGCATGACTACGGTCTATAGAAATATGCAAAATGTTGTTGTTAAGTTGCACGGTCAACATGATATTTCTGGTAATCATTCCCTTATGATTAATTGCCATTTTGATACCGTTGCCGGAAGTCCAGGTAACTTAATTAATTTTATGTGTAATGCTACAATATTAAAAATATTATAAATAAAAACTAGGAGCCAGTGATGATGGTTTGGCTTGCTGTGTAATGTTAGAGATTCTTCGTGTTCTGTCTAGGCAAAACTATGTGAATAAACATTCTATTATTTTCCTCTTTAATGGAGCCGAAGAAACCCCGCTGCAGGCTTCTCACGGTTTTATTACACAACATAAATGGGCTAAAGAAATTAAAGGTTTGTATGATATTAATAAAAGAACATATAATATTCATATTAAAAGTAGAAGAAGTTCAGTTTTTAAAAGGCTTGATTATAAATAAAATTTCAGTTTTTTTTTTATGTGAAAGACTAAGAGTCTCAGGAAAGGCCCTTTATACTGTTGACAATCTATTTTCTTCGTATAGAGTGCAATGTTATATAATTTGTTCGATACTAGCGTGAACTTTAATCAGTCATATAAGTTTTTCATTTTATCAATTTATTAATCAATTATACGTCATTTAATTGATTACGATAACCTATGCAATTGTTAGCTCGTGAAATGTTTTTTTGGCAAAATAATTAAACTAGTAATACACAATATTTTTAATCATTTATTTTCTGTTCTCCACTTTGTTCTTTATAGAAGTAAATATGCCGCAGGGAAGTGTAATAGAACTTATTACTATTTCTTTTATTTATAACTTTTGTAAACATCGTGTTGCCACATTTCCAATACGCTTACTCTGCTGTTGTAAAGCTATAGCGAGCAGGGGATTAAGTCTTCTCCATCGCGGCTTCCCTGCTCACATGGAGATTTGGAGTATTAATCCTGAATCAACTGTAGGTTATATAAAAAGTTTTACAAACGAAGGTTTTAAATGACAGGCTTGGCAGAATAGGCCGCAACGCCTTAAAAAGCGCTCTCTAGTAGAAATAAGTAAGTAACCTGAAGCCACATGAAAAAATCCGACTCCCAATTTTAAGTCAGAAAGAAAGTTTATTAGATGTCAGATCCTACCGGGGGCCATACTATGGCTCCGACCATTTCATTGATAAAATCAGGTATATAGAGAGCGAATAGCGACACAAATGATTCAAAGGACGCCCAGAATGGAAAAAATCAATGTGTTAAATTTAAAATTGGAAGAAACACGAACGAGATATAAGGAATTGACGCGGAGAAGAATCTCAGAGGAGCTGGAGCAACAACCACATAGTATAAAGAAAATACAGGAATGCAGAACAGGCAGTTCAAAGGCACCTACCGAAGACGCCAACGGATTGGTACGAAGAAGAAACAGGAACGATTGGTTTGACGAAAAATGCAAAGCAGCATTAGAATAAAGAAATAAAAGTCAGGGAGTATATCGCCAAACAGACCAGAACTAGAATGGAAACCCTTGAAGCAAAACGACGATATGCAGATCTAATGTTAAAGAACAAGAAGAGGAAACAACAAAATGCCAGAATCCTAGCTAGGACGCTAGCTTGAATTTGAGCAACAAAAATATTAGCCTAGCGTATAAGGTCGACTGACATTATTGACTGACAAATTTAAACCCAGAACTAGTAATTGTTGAGAAGGCAATGGAAGTATTATTAGTTACACAACGCAAGTTCAAAATAAATGGAAAAACTACTTTGAAGACCTGTTCCACCAAAATGCTCCAGCATCAACATGAAGCATATAGCAGCGGACCACATAATAATAAGCCCAACCCTGGACGAGGTCAAAAATGCCATAAGCTAAAAAAATAATAATAAAGCCCATGGAGCAGACGAAATTGCTGCTGAACTACTTAATAAATGCGACAATAAAGTCGTAGAATGTCTACATAGACTAATATGTTTGAAATGGAATGAAGAATCGCTACCACAAGACTGGAAGACAGAAATTATATGCCTAGTGTACAAGAGCGGCGACCGACTCTGCTGCAGAAACTACAGGGGTATATCACTACTGAGCTCAGGCTACAAAGTATTCACCAATATCCTAAAAGATTGGATAGAATCTATTGCTGAGAAAATACTGGGTGAATACCAAGCGGGTTTCCGTAAGAAAATGTCTACAGCAGACCAACTATTCTTCCTAAAACAGCTTTTAGAGAGGTGTTGGGAGAAAAATCTAAGAGTATATCAGACTTCGTAGATTTTAAACAGGCGTATAACTCAATTTCCAGGCAAAAACTTACTGACAACCTTATAGACCTTAGAATACCTGAAAAATTAGTGAGGCTAATAAAAGTAACCGTAACAGATACAATTGCTCGTTATTTGAATGCTTCCACGTTAAACAAGGACTCAAACAGGGAGATGGTCTAGCACCGATGTTATTCAAACTAGCCGTAGAAGCTGTCATCAGAAGAAGCTGGAGGAAGTTAAAAGCAGAATACAACAGGGCATTCGTTTTCACTGCGTAAAGTACTTCAATCAAGAGCGTTACACAGGAAAACTGCAAATCTCTTATAAGGCCTGTGGCTTGCTATGGTTCGGAAGTGTGGATCATAACCCAAAAAATCGAAAACGTGTTAGGCGCTTTTGAGAGAAAGATCTAAGACACATTATTGTCACATTAAACGTAATCTGGAAAATCAGATTACAATGATGAACTGTACCAAATCTATAAATAGATAGACATCGTCAACTTTATGTAATTATAAACTACGATAGGGCATTTAGAGCGAATGACAACAAAGGAAAAGATGGTTTGAAGCCGTAGAAACAGACGCTGCACACTTGTTGGGTTGGAGGACTCTAGTCAGTGAGCGAGAAGGTCGGAGGAGAAAACTGAAGGAGGCCAAGGCTCAATTTATGCTGTAGTGCAATTGAACTGAACTGTGTAGTCTTATGATTACAAGTTAATTGTATCAACCAATTGTTTTTGGTCGTTAAGTTACTTAACCGGTTAATAACAGAGCACCAAAGCTTCGCTTATATCGGGTCTTCCCCTAACAAACCGCACTTCTTGTACGTACCTATGCATGCGAAATTGAAGCTGGTTTCAAGCAAAAAACCATTGAATTCAAATAGGATCCAACCGATTCGATCCAACATATGGGACTGGATCGAATCGAAACTTCAGCGTAAAGACGCGAATTCAAAGATTAAGAGATTCACATGACAGCATAAAATTTGTTAGGTTGTTATATTTATTGCTGTTCCTTCGTCGTGTTATAGGTAGTAAATTAAATTAAAATATTAGTATTGCAAATAAAGATTTTCATAATGACAAAGTGAAATAATAATAAAACGATATGTAGGTTATGCTCGTTGCTTCGTCGATTACGTTTGAACCCATTTAAACTTCAATTATTCGATTCGACGATGTCAAATACGCAGATTCACTTTCGATCTCTGGACCGTTCGATTTGGTCATGTATACGTGGTAACAAGTATGGTCCTGCCGGCGAACAGCATTTGTCAGCTGGTTAGCTGGATTCACTTGTTTCATGAAGTATAGCACTCCCCCGATGGTTAGGCTGGATTTACACAACCGGATACCGAACATACAAAATTTAGTTGTAGTCGTTAATTATCTTTTGATATCTGATGGAATGTTGCAGGAGAATTTCCGCGAGCGAACTCTAACGAACTAGTCAAAACCGATTGGCTTTTTCTTGTTGATTTTTGCAATTTTCTTTTGCTTTCTTGTTCTAGCAACAACAACGCAGGAACTATCAAAATGTCCGCTGCTATTAGCTAAAAATGTCGTTTAAAATGGCCGCCCTCCCCATCGTTCTTTCTCGCCTACTTCCCCATAAACCCAGTTCGTTCCTTCCTTTTGTCCAGTCGTGTAAACCGGCCCTTACATGTCTGGCTCAGCCGACTGCTATTGAGGATATCGACTTTGCGATATCGAAGCTCTCCATTTTTGATACAGAGGGTTTGTCCATATCCTACAACATCCGGTAGTTCAATGTAAGGTACATCGCCCGTCCTTTAGCACCTTCCAGACTCTTATTAATAATTCTTGTCATCTGCACCTTCTTTCGAACCAAGGTTACTATTAGACATCGCACAATAATGATTACGACTAAGCTTGGACTTTCACACAAAAAAAACCTGGCCACCGAGTCATGCATACCGATAATGTCAAAATAACATTTCATCAAATAAATTTCATTCATTCGATATGTATATTATTTGGTATTTACATTTTATTGTTACTTATTTCACCATACTTTGTCTGACTATAATTTACAGCCTTTATCAATTTGGATTCTATTGGTTCTGGTGGCAAAGAACTATTATTTCAATCAGGACCACAGCATCCGTGGCTTGTCAAGGTAAAACTTATAACCCATTCACAAAACATAAACAACAAAAAGAATAATTCCTAAAATAGTTGTACGGTAAAGCTGCACCACATCCAAACGCTCAGGCAGCAGCCGAAGAAGTTTTTCAATCAGGCTTAATACCAGCCGATACTGACTATCGTATCTTCCGAGATTTTGGTAATATTCCAGGTAAAATTTTTGTCAATTGTGAAAATAAATCACATATAAGTTTACAAAATATATGTCTTCTAGGTTTGGACTTCGCTTATGTAATAAATGCATATAGATATCACACAAAATATGATCATATTGATTATATTCCAAAAGAGACAATACAACATACTGGAGATAATATTTTAGAGTTAACTAAAATAATTGCCAATTCAGATGAGCTTAAAGATACACAAGTAATTTAATATCTACATAAATATAAAATAAGAAATTCTCTATTTAAGCATATAATTATTTTATAGAAATATTCTGAAGGAACTGAAGTATATTTTGATGTACTTGGATTATTTTTTATATCATACTCGAAAATGTTTGGAACAATACTTAATTGTATTGTTGTTACCTTATCTATCACACTTCCATATTACTTCTTACTAAACGCAACGAATGGTATTTTTGTTTTTTAAATCAATTATTAACAGTTTTGTTTAATTTTATATTTTTTCAGGGATAAATAGTAAACATATCGTATATGAAATGCTATTAGGATTATTAATTAATTTCATTTCTTTAATTGGAGGATTTATTTCCTGCTTTGTTATTGCATTTGAACTAGATTTTACGGGAAACTCGATGTCGTGGTAAGTTTATGATTATTCTTTTAATTTAGAGAAGAAAATAAACATTGTGAAAATAAAGCGAAACAAATGAAATGAACTTGGAAAATGGGCGCAAAACCTAAACTTACGATAATCATTAAGGGAGCATCCCAAAACAGAATTCAAATAGGGAGAAATATGGTCAAAGCGGCGTACCTTAGAAACAAACTAACACAATAGTTAAAGGAGCTTTCAAGCGCAAGAAGAGTCGAAAGAGGGGAATGTAGAAAGGGAATGCATTAAAAGAAGTAGAAGTAAGGCTTTCAGTAAATTCAAACGAACAGCCCCTTTAAGCAAACCACAGTGATATCTGAGTTTGGAGAGGAACCCATATATTTTTCCAATCATGAAATTTATCTGGTCGCAGCAGGTCATACTACTATTCAGAACAATCCCTAGATTTCTTACTTTACAAACGCAAACGAGAGGAACCCCATTTAAGGAAATTACTAGGAGGTCAGTTTGAGGGATGGAAGAGTGTAAGAAGAAAATACAATGTGATTCGATAGGTGTAGCTGTAGTAGGTTCAGTGTTGACCAGCTTGAGGCATTGTGCAAGTCAGCCGCAATCTTCTCCACACAATTATGGATTCGATCTTTTGGCGTAGAGAAATAAAGCTTCACATCATCTGCATATATATGAACCTTAGAATGCTTTATTACTAGAGGAAGATCATTAATAAAAATGCTAAACAAAAGTGGCCCAAGAATAGAACTTCGAGGAGTTAAGTAAAAAATTGGTGGAACTAGAGTCGCCGAGTTGAACTTTTTGCAAGCGGTTTGTAAAAGTTTAAGACCAGACAAAAGTAAGTTCGAAGCTAAGTCCAAAAAATACATTTTTGTAGGCTATTGTGATGATGCTAAAGCTTACAGGTTGTGGTCCCCAGAAGAACAAAAGATCATAAAAAGTAGAGACGTTGTGTGTTGGAATTCTAAAAAAAACATATGATAAACTAGAATTATTTTTCGAACTTGAACCGATGAAAGAAACAAAAAGTGGCAAAAATACAGACAAAGTTGGAAGCGTTTGCCTACAGAAATGCAGTGAAGTGTGGTTCGCCTGATAATGGTCAATGAGATGAAGTACATACAATTAAATGAGGCGCCAAGTATAACCTTAATGAAACCAAGTGGCTTAAAAGATCAAACAGCGATAAGGAGAGTTCGAGGTATATCAAAGTTCATTAAGAGTGGGGGTAAAGGAAGGTCTAAAAAGGTGTATCAAACCGAAGTAGTACTGGAAAACGGCGTAGATTCAAGTAATGGATATGATAAAAATTAAGATCACAAATTAGCAACAGAAATGGCAGGCTTAGTTCAAATTGATTCAACTAGTGTAGAGATCTATCTGATTTTTTGATGTTGTCGTTTGTTGATGTTTTGCCGCCTAACCGCCGGAATGTCTGATACAGCGTCCGGTACTCGTGCCTCGACGCCGCTTCTTCCATGGCGGCCTTTATTCCAGTACGCTTTTCGTTCCGATTTCATTTTCTGTCGAACTTCTTTGTTCAATCGTCGGTATTGCTCAAAGTCGACGCGTTTCATTCGTTTTTACTTATCGATGAGGTCCATACAGCTGTCCGAGATCCATGGCTGCGTCCGTTAACGTATAGGTGGACAAAAATGGACACCGAAAATTGCGTTTCTTCTACATCGATATCTTCCAGTATTGCGAGCGCCGCGAATTTGTTGGATAATGCTATTTGAAACTCTCGCCCGAAGGCCGGGTCCTGTAAGCACGCCCATTTCTTCTTCGCTGGTGATGGCGCCCTTTTATTCGCTCTTTGTAATCTGTAATTTCGCTCCGATCCGCAATCGGGCCCACGCATTGCATGTACGTCTTTAATCTTGCATTGATCAAAAAGTAGCATAACATCGCCAAGTCTTTGTCGGATGGATTTCCAGGTGAGTGGGTGGCGGAAAATGCTGTTGCCAACCGTTGTCGTTAATTACTCCGTGTCCGAATTTGCCCATCGTTCCTTCCCAGCCGGTTCGATCTGCTCCTGAATGTGCATTGAAGCCCCCGCGAGAATTATCAATTCGGGTCGAGGTATCATATCCAGCGTCTGTTGAAGCTGATCTTGAAATTCGTCCTTGTTCGCGTCCGGGCTGGTCTCGGTTGGCGTATAAACGGATACGACGATTGATCATTCCGCGGATGGTTATAACCGCCAAACGCTCAGATATCGATTGGAATTTTTAGCAATTTTACACTGTTTCTTGAGGAAAAAAAATTACGGGATATATGCCGAGATGCCGAAAATATCAAAATGCCCTTGTGTTTATAAGCTTCTTATATTTGCAAAGCTACGTTTATATAAAAAGAGTTTCAAAGTGCACTTTCGCGTTGGCTTTGGGATGTAAATGCGGCTTAAGGCTGTAAACTGTTACTTTTAGCTATAGTAATTTCTATCCCTGGGTAATATAGTTTAAGTGTGCTTTGTTTGGCGTAAATAAATAAATAAATAAATAATATTTATTAAATTTGCATACAAAATATATAGAAACAAACATTATTCTTTTAGGTATACAAATTCAATTTTACTTGTTACTATGTATTGTTGCTCAACATTATTTAGTCAACTTTTAGTACATAAAATTCTAAACACCAAAAAAAAGGTATAATAACTAATTCCTTCAACAATATTTATTTTATTTTATTTTTTATATTTAAGGTCCCTCTTAGTTTAGCCTTACGCGTTCAAGCGCGCCTTAATGGAACAAACATTTTTTGGGGGATACTAGCAGCTGGTCTAACATTAACAGGGTACCGAATTGCCTATATTTTTATAATACCTCTATTAATAACATTGTTAACAAATATTATTACTGGCATATTAGGTTATCAAAATTCAAGTACTGTATTCATTCATATATTAAAAATAACTACAGAAACTAACTGCTAAAATACTATTTTTCCAGTTTTAAAATGGCTTTACATATATGTTTTTGGCCAAGTGTTCGTTGTTCTATGGTCGACTCATTACTATCATTTAGTAACTGGCTTATTTATACCATTAGCTGGTGGTATTGGCGGTGATCAAAATCCAGATGTTATGATCGGTGTTATTTGTTGTATAGTAACATTCTTCGCAACCAGCTACATAACACCTCTTGTGATACTTTTAAAACGAACTAAATATATTTTTATATCTTTAATTCTGGTTTATGTGGTGTCTAGAATTTATTTTATTGAACTATCTCATTTTGGATTTCCATATAGAGATGAAACAAGTGGTGAACCAACGGTTCAAAGACACTACATAACTGTAAGATGGTAGATTTATTTTAAATACAATTTATTTTTATTAATTAAATTTTCAGAATGCAATTAGAAAATTTTATGATCAAGACGGTAATATAAAATATGGTGACTCTGGATATTGGTTAAAGGATTTTGATAGAAATTCAAGAAAAGTTATTCAGAATTTATTTGATTCAGAAACTCTAATACCACAGGAAGAAAGTAATTTATGTAAAGATGAAATTTTTTGTGGATTACCTATGTATAGTAGTCGGCAATTTCATGCTGGGTAATAATTGTTTTACTGCCAACAAATAGTATTCTTAACAAACATATTTTTTTTATTTAGGAGCTTTTGGATATCAGGTCCTCCACCATTAATTCGTGAGGAAGGCACATTGAAGCAGGTTGGACGCGATGATAGCAGCGATGGAATTCACCGTCTTAATTTTGTTTTAACCGGAAATTATTTAATGGCATTACATATCCATCCAAAAGACGGTATTGAACTCTCTAAATGGAACCTAATGAAAAATTTACCGCCTCCTAATAATTATCTAAACAAGAAGGCACACTTTGTTATGATATCAAATGGTTTGGAAGCTCAACCTCTCAATATCTCTCTAGAATTTCAGGTAATAATAAATAAGGTTATTCTCTAATCCAGCGGTTTCCAAACTGGAGGGCACGACCCACAAGAGGGGTGTTTATAGCTCATATTTTTGCATTTTTTGACTCAGTTATTGATTTCTACTTAAATTTTATTGTGTCTTTTTATTTTACATCTCATTGCCATCTAGACCGATTTCGCCAAAGGTGCCCAATTCTGAAACGTCATTCCATCCAGCCCAAATCGAGCTTTGGCCTCCTGTAGGGCATTTCTCCAAGTTTGACGGTCCCTTGCAGCATGTCTCCAGTTCCGGATGTTGAGCATTGCCTCTGCGTCAGCCGTCACAGAGTCTATCCATCTCCTCCTGGGTCTACCTACTGGCCTACTTCCCGAAATTTCTGATGCCGTAGGCCGTTTTGGGATACGATTGTCCTCCATCCTGTTTATGTCTCAGTCTCTTAATTTTAATTAAAGATGAAAGTTGTGGGTCGTCAAAAATTTCAGACAACTCTTCTTCGCCATATTCCATCCTCTCTAGTTGGGCTTATTATGCATCTCAGAATTTTTCTCTCAAACCTGTTGACTCGTTTCTCTGTGTCCTGGGTCATAGTCCAAGTCTCGCTACCATAACACAGAACTGGTCGTATTACTGTTTTTCGTTTTGTTTTTCTGTGCACGAATCTTGAGTTCAGGATTTGTTTTTAGGCATAAAAGGCTCTATAGTAGGCCAGTAGTATTCGTCTGGTTATCTCTTCTTTTTCTTCGTTTCTTTTTGTGATTGTAGACCCAAGGTAGACTGTTTTATCGACTACTTCTAGGTTATGTTCGTCGATGGTTATATTCCTTCCCATTCTAAATCGTCCTGCTCTGGATTGTTGCATCACCTTCGTGTTTTCTTCTTTCATCTTCAGGCCTATGTCCTTTGCCGCCTCTTTTAATTCGACATAAGCTTCTTTTGCTGTCAAAAAGGACCTTCCCACGATGTTCACGTCATCCACATATCCAAGTAATTGGTCCGACTGTGTAGCTATTGATGCACTTCTCTGGACTGATGTTTTCTTTATCACCCATTCTAGAGCCAGGTTGAAAAGCATGGGGGCCAGTCCATCTCCTTGACGTACTTCGAACTCCTCTGTTATAACATTTTGGTTCCTTACTTTCGCCAGTGAGCTATTTGTTGCGCATTTAACCAGTTGTAGCAGCTTGGAGGGAACTCCTAATTCCGATAAGATCTCGTATAGCCTCTCTCTGTTTATTGAGTCATATGCCTATTGAAAGTCGACAAATATCTGGTATACATTTACATTCCTTTCCCAGGTTTTCTCCAGAATTTGCCTTAAGATCAGCAGTTGGTCCGATGTTGCCCTGTTTGTCCTAAAACCAGCTTGATATTCTCCTATAAGGCCTTCCGCTATAGGTTCTAGTTTTTGTTTCTCGAGGATTGTGAAGGTTTTGTAGTTGGTGCTGAGGAGTGAGATGCCTCTGTAGTTTATGCAGTTTAATTTATCTCCTTTCTTGTATATTAGATATATAATCGCTTTCTTCCAGTCCTCTGGTATGACTCGTTCCTCCTAGATGGTACATATGAGTTCGTGTAAGGTACGTAATAGTTGGGGTTCTCCTTCCTACAGCAGCTCAGCTGCTATTCAATCGGCGCCTGGCGATTTGTTGCTGTTTTGCCCTTTTAGAGCCTCCAGTACCTCATCCAGTGTTGGTGGTTCTATTGAGATGTTATCTTGGGGAATTACAAATTCCTCTGTCTATACATTTTCGTTTAGTATGGGGATAGGATTCAATAGGTTCTGAAAATACTCTCTCCACCTATCCTTTATCCTATCAGGATCTGCCAACAAGTTCCCATCTATGGCTTTGCAGATGTCCGTTCTTGGCTGAAACTTATTGGTGATCTGGCGAGTTCCTTTGTACGCTTGTCTAATTCTCCATTCATTGAAGTCTTCCTGTATCTGCAAGATTCTCCTGTTTAGATATTCCCTTTTCTTCTTTCTGCAGAGCTTGTCTGCGAATTTTCTGATTTCCTTGAAGATTTTCTTGCTCTTGTTGGCCTTGCGATGGACTCTCGGTGGCTCTGGTTTCTTTCTTCAATTGCGGTTCTAAAGTCCTGGTCAAACCAATCTATTCTAGTCTGTCTGGCGGCCCAGCCTAGTGCCTCTTCTGCTGCCCCCTTTATGATGCTTTTGATTTGTTCCCATTTGTCGTTGATGTTGGGCTGTCCATCTGCCTCTCTCAAGTTTTGTGCGACAGCTTGCTGATAGGCATCTCTTATTTCTTTCCGTTTTAGCTTATCTATATCGTATTTGCGTCAACGTCATTCAGTACCATTTTCACTATGAGTCTATTCACACCGGAAAAACGCGTTAAAATTGTAGTTTTACATTGAAAATAATCGTGAGGACTGTGCGTGCTTATCGTAAAAAATATGGGAGAAATTCGGCTCCTTCGAATAACACAATTCGTTGTTGCGAAGAATTTCTTTGAGTATTGGTCTGTAGCGACTCGCCAGCGTACCATTGGACCGCACCCCGCGACTCTTCAGTGAAGTTGTTGAAGCGGTAATAGAGAGTGTTGCCGATAATCCAAATGTGCCGTATGACCGTTAAACGTGAGTGGAACGACTCTAAGGAGAATTATGAAGCAAGATCTCTTTCCATACAAAGTGCAAACTTTTTCAATGATTGTTGCCAATGAACAAGCCGCATCGCTTGCAATATGGAAATGCTGTCGCAAGAATGATCGATGCGATGACGGACGAAGCTCATTTTACACTCTCTGGCGGAGTCAATAAACAAAACCGTCGAATTTGGGGAACAGAGAACCCACACGTCATTTATGACATGAAACACCACTGCACCATGAGAAAGTTACTGTTTGGGCTGAAGTGTGCTCATCATTGGACGATTTGTCTTTAAAGTTCGAGAAATCGTCGACGGTGCACACTATGGTTGTATGTGTACTTGAGGAACCGAAAACTTTGAGAGTCCGAAAACGGGTGAAAAAGGTCTGACGAACCTTTTTTCAACAAGGCCGCCACACCGCAGCCACTACAATGAAGTTTTGATAAAAATCAAGTTTATGCCAGCAAGACCATTGACGAACTCAAAGCTAACATGCCAACCGAAGTAGCCGCTATAAGGCCCGAAAACAGCTTCTGTTTGCGTATCGAATGGAGATCATTTAATCGACATAAATGGCAGAGAATATCCTAAATAAATCTTGGTCATTTGTGAAAATCGGCTGAAAAATGTCGTAGTTATTCAATGTTGAAATACCGAAGGTCTAGATGGAGTGCGCCCCACCTAGCATGAAAATTTACAGGGGTTTTTTATGGAACATGGGTGCCGCAGCATCATAAAGTTTGGAAACCACTGCTCTAATCAAATGTATAAAATATAAAACTAAAATATACTTCTAGGGAAAATTACCATATAAAAACTATCCCTTGGTAGACATATCCTTGGTGACCTTCCACTGGGAGTATTACAAAGAACATACAACAATTTTTGCCAATTTATTAGATAAATTTCCAAAATGGGCATTTGCTGTTCCATCTGTGGCATCGTTAACTTCTTTTACTTTTTAGTAGTATATTGACAATTAAAGTATTTTGCTTAAAACATACGTATAGAACAGATTCACAATTTTTATCTATGACATTGAACAGTGAAATAATAAATAATTTTTAATGATAAAAACTTTTTCTTAGCAAGATTTTATTAATAGGGATACCATAAATTTTGCACTGTTATATTTTTAAATTCATTATCACACTGGGTTAAACTTCTTATTTTAATGCTTGTGCTTAATTTTTAAATAAATTTGATTTTAAAAGGAAGGAGGAAGAGGTTTTAATTATAATTAGTTTTAAGACTTAGGTTTAAGATAGTTTATCGTGAAAGTGCCTATTCAGACGCTGCCATAAGTGTGCTGAGCAAAACCGGTTTTATTCAACCCCTCGGAACACACACGGGGCGTAATTGTGTTTAGAACATTTGAAAGCTTTACAGGAACGTTTAAATGTATTGTAAATAAAATTCACTTGTCAGACAAAAACAGAGCTAAAGAAAACAAGAGATAGAAGTAACATTTTATATGTGTGTAAGTTTTCACGCGTTTGCTTTTGCGTGAAAAATGTTTCGTTAAGTTCTTCCGCTCCCTTCCCTCTCTCATCTATAAAACCGGTTTTACTTGCCATGAATGTGCACCGTCTGAATAGCCCCAAAAAGTGGTACACAAATGTGTTTAAGGATCTCAACAAATAAAAAAATATAACTTTTGGAGGTAAGTTTAAAAACTGTTGGAGGAAACACATGTTTAATCTTCCACGACCTCCACGTATGCGTGACATGTCCATCACGCCGGTTCACCTTGGGTAATGCATTCTCGAACGTAGCAGACAGTCGTCCTCCCACCCTCGTTCCTCTTCCTGTCCTCTGGGTGGGATCAAGGTGTACTGCGAACCGTGGCGATGATCAATTTGGCTGTGGACCCACTAGCCTTACCCGTCTACCTTGTTTTTTCGCTATTAGCCTTACCCGTCTACCTTGTTTTTTCGCTATTCGTGGGAGTAATAATAATGTATAAACAGAAACAAAAAACAAAAAAGGGAGCCGGTTCCCCTAAACCAACACCGGAAGGGACCACAAATCCCTCGGAAAAAAGGGCTACGGTACCCCCGAGCCCACCCAAACCAAGGGAAGCCACAAGCACCCTCATTCGAAAAGCCCAAGCAACCACTTGTAACCCTTCGTAGCAATGTCGCTGTCCAGCGTACACCTGCGTGCACGGCCGCTGCGGGGGATCAGGGGAGCATAAGGTCTGCAGAAAGCCCAAAGAAAGTCCTAACAAGAACGCCGCCTGGCTAGCCGAATCCTTCGCCGTATGGCTACCAACCCGATCGGGGAGGATCAAGTGTCGAAGGAGGATTTCACCAAAATCCAGTATGACATTGCTTGGGCTAAGCAGGTCATTCCAAACTTCACCCTAGAGCTGCCCAGAGGTAAACAAGCTTCTTAACGTCAGCGATCTGTGGAGGAATCAAGAACCCACAGTTCACTTCCAAAAAAGTCGAAGACACACGGAACAAAAGCGATATCCTTCGCAGAAGTTGCGAAGGATCGCAAAATAATCAGAGTCCTAGACGGAACTATGAGAACGAGAAGATCCCTAAGCATCAATGGCGGTGGGTGCAAGTCGCCCTCGCTAAAGTTGCCATGGAGGTCCTGAGGGATAACCCAGGCCCTCCCCCTTCATGCCTTGAGGCCGGATGGTATCAAGGCAGTATTAAGCTGACAGCCCGCGACAACACTAGATCCGCAGAGCTCTACAAGGCTGCTGTAGCTAGAGTCGGAGAGGTTTACCCCGGTGCCCGACTCAAAGCAGTAGAAGCTTGTGACATTCCGTCACGTCCGAGGGCAAGAGCATGGTTCCCAGTGGCTCCATCCACGGATACTGCCCTTCACTCATTGGTTTCAACCATAGAAAAGTCACTCGAGGTCAAAGAGTATACATTAGTAGCTTTTATTGGCATAGAGGGAGTGTTTAATAACATGTTCCCGGACGCCATTACCCATGGTCATGGCGAAACTGAGGATCGAGGCGTCACTGGAGTCTCTCATCCATCAAATGCTTACCGGCAGGATGGTGAGCTCACGCCTTGGCGACTGCTCGATCCGAAGGGCCGCCAGCAGAGGTACCCCGCATGGAGGAGTAGTTTCCCCACTTCTATAGGTCGTGACTGTGAATCAGCTGCTACGACGCATGGAGGCAGTGGGACACCACGTACTGGCGTACGCGGATGACATTGCTGTCATCATAAAAGGAAAATTTCCTCAAGTCGCGTTACTAACTCTTTCAAACTGGGCTGCTACCCTCGGACTCAGCGTTAAACCAGAAAAAACAGAATTAGTCCTCTTCACGAGAAGGTATAGAACCCCACCCCTAACTTTTCCCGGCCTTAACAATGTTAGGCTCAAATTTCGCGGCAGTGTCAAATATATGGGAGTAATCCTGGACAAGAAGGTCCTCTGGAATGAAAACACAGAAGAGCGCATAGAACATAGGGAATAGGGCTTCTCCCTAACATAGTACGGTGGCCAACCTTGAATGAGTCCACTGTGCTTTACAAACTACAACGTGCGTAGTTATTCATAACAGACGTACTTCACCTACAGATAGGGCATTTTCATAAACGCAAGACTGCCGCAACATTGCAGAATTCAGCTACAGACTTCCTATTGCTGAATTCTGCAATGTTGCGGCAGTCTTGCGTTTATGAAAATGCCCATACCCTAAACTTTTTATTATACCTCCCTTTATTGTGGCAAGGGGAAGCACAACCATCGCAGCCCTGGGGTCTGGGCCTCAACCGAGGTTAATGTTTTGGCTTTATACGACGGTCGTAAGGCCTATGGTCATGTATGCATCCATCGCATGGTGCGTCGACCAAACAAAAGGGTGCTATGATTAAGCCGGACAGAGTGCAAAGACAGGGCATCGCAGGGGCTAAAAGCACCTGTCCAACTGCGGCTATGGAGACCCTACTGAACTTTCCTCCGCTACACCTAGTAGTCAAAAAGGAGGCTCTGACGAGCGCGCTGTGCCTATGGGAACTATTCTCCTTTAATCCAGCAGACCTTCTGGACCATTTATCTATCCTCAAGGAGCTAAACCTGGAGCCAATGATATCATTGTTCGATACCAGTCCTGCCATTCTTTACTTTGACAAACCGTTTACGACGATAATTCGAAGTAGGTCAGAGTGGCAACATGGCAGACCTCTCTTTAGAGGAAGCACGGTATTTTGGTATAAGGACAGTTCCAAAATCGATAAAGGGGTTGGGCTGGGGTATATGGCCCAAGGAGCAAAATACCCATGGCTCTGGGCACTACCCCCACTGTTTTTCAGGCTGAGGTACTCGTCATCCAGGTGTGTGCTCAGACTTGTATTAATAGACCTCCAAATAGTTCTAACATTGTTATTTTCTCAGAGAGTGAAGCTGCCCTACTGGCCATTAAATCTCACGGGGTGTCATCAAAGACTGTCCTGGATTGTCTCCTATCTCTGAAATCCCTCAGCAGGAACAGCAGTGTCACTCTGATGTGGATTCCTACCAAGGTCACAACGGTAGTGACCGACATTTTGGCTAGATTAGGAGCAAACTCATCACCTATCGGTCCGGAATCTTTCTGTACTTAGCTGCCAGGTAAGAACGGCCATCAAAAATTGGGTCGATCAGCTATTTCTTCATAGCTGGACAAGGACCCAGGGTGCTCTTCAAGCTAAAAAAATGTAAATCTAAATCGATAAAGCTAAAGCGAACAAACTTTTAAATCTCAGGAGTTGAGGGCTAAATATAATAACAGAGCTCCTGACGAGGCACTGTTCCCTTAACTACCATCTAAACAGAATAGAACTGGTTGTCGATTCTGCGGGGCAGCTCCCGAAACGGCGGAGTACTTGCTGTGCGACTGTGAGGTTACAGCGAGGTAGGGATTGAGCCTACTCCATCGCGACTTCCCTAGTCTCAAGGAGATTTGGGACAGGAAATCAGTTTTAGGCTATTTTAGAAGCGTTAACCTCGATGGTCTTTAAAGCCGGGGATGGCAGAATAGACCAAATAAAATATAGAAATAGAAAAATAGACGTGCTAGAAGATAAACTGCGTATAACAAATTGTAGTGAGCTAGCAAGACGTAGAGATTGGAAGAGGAGACTTCAAGAAGTCTGAGTCCTGCAAGAACTGTAGCGCTAAGAAGAAGAGGTAAACTTTTGCCGCTCATAGGATTTTTCTGTACTGTTCTATTAATGGATAAATTAGTCAGCAATTTATCTTCAAAAATGTATTTTAAAAGCTATCTACATAACAAGAAAAGAAAATTATTGGTGGTAAACTTACTCCTGTCTCCACGCACAAACAACTATGAAACAAACATGACAAAATTGTTCCGAAATTTTATAACTGCACATTTTTGAGATATTTAAGAATGAAAATAAACATAAAAAGCGTTAAATTGTGATGTCTCTGTATATTATATTTATATTATTTCGGTTTTAAGCACTGTTTGAATAAAAATCAGCAAAGAAGTTTAAATTTACGGACTCGAACAGGAAATGTCCCCTTGGATGAAGGTACTAAACTTATGAGGCGCTTTTAGTATAACCCATTTTAGTACTTAGAATTATCACAATCGAGTCGTGTAACGTCTTTTTTTATTCTTTAACAAGTCAGTATTTAAAACTGTCGCACGACTTCATGCATATCATTTTAATATCTTCATATTTTATCTTGTATACTGTACAATTTAATCTAGAAATTAACTCAAACCTTACAGAATTGAAACAAAAAAACAAATACTCAACTGATTCATGAAAAGTCGACTCTTTCGACTTGACTGATGGAATCAAAACTTGATTCACATACCCCGGAATGAAATCAAATTTGTCGACTAAATGACAAATGTCAAAACACTTTTTTTTATACAGTGGAAATATTTCACCGTCACGGTGTCAACAAAGTAGTTTCACCGGCTAATTTAATGAAAATAAAGACTAGAAAAGTTTTCCAATCAGCGAAAATACTTTAAAGAAGTACTGGGGTGCTAGTTTTCTAAACAACAATGCTATACGTGCTTTGTAAATAAATTTTCACCTAGACCTACTATTTTTTCAAGTGATATCGATTTCCCTGCTTTGAAAAAAATGCACATTCTAGATAAGGCCTACAAGGTAAGCAAATTAAGGTATAGTCTATAATTATTATTATTAAAACAATATCATGCTTGCAGGACTGTAGAAAAGATCGAAAAACAAATGTCTTCGATTTTGGTAAGTTAAATTACATTTATTTTACTGTTTACGTGGTTATATAGTTAAAAAATTCTTATCATCAATGCAAATATAATTAAATTATGCACACACAATTATTTCTTTTTAGATTATAAAGCAAAACAAAATGTACATAATTTATCTGAAATCTGGGGCTTTATTACAATTGCTGTTGTTTTCCTAGTCGGATGTTTAACACGATATAATTATAGAGAAAACTTACCAAAAGCCTTAAGTAGTTCAGATCTCTTGCACCATCCGAATGCATTTATTGCAGAACGGGCATGGAAAGATTTAAAAATTTTAACAAGCTTTGGCCCCAGGCCGACTGGAGCCTACAGCAATGAAGTGCTTGCTGTTGATTTTCTTAAGCGTGAAATTTCATATATAACACAGATGGCAAACAGAAATCAAAGGATTGAAATGGACGTACAGGTATATCTATATATTATTATTTGTTATATATTACTTGGTGCAGTGAGTTATTGATTTTTTTTTATTTATTTACAGGTTGTCAGTGGAGCTTACTGGGCCGCATTTAAGCCGCATGGCATGACAAATGTTTATAGAAATGTACAAAATGTTGTTGTGAAGTTACATGGTCAATATGATCCTACTGGGAATCATTCATTAATGTTAAATTGTCACTTTGATTCCGTTGCAGGAAGTCCAGGTGAATTGAACATTGTAAAATATTTCTTGCGAGTTATAATACTTTTTATTTATTAGATATTATTGACAAGTAACAATTTTTTCACAAATTTTTGTCGGGGAGGCACTGTGTACAAGGAAATCTTATTTAAGGCAATTTTTAAAACAATATCTTTTCTTGTTATGTTTCTCTCAAATGCTCAATCTTGGGTATTCAGTTTGAATCAAACGAAAATCTGTATGTTTGTATAATGTCGTTCAACATTTTTGAATTATTCGAAAAAAATTTGCACAAAATATAAACCCCACAGCATCTTTGCCGGTGTCTCAAGATCAATATTGTCGACTGTCCCTGTTAGAAAAATTATTATAATTGACCACTTCACTCCTTCGCTGATGTTAGAAGTTAAGTACGAGAATGTATGTCCGTCTTAATTTCCACAGACATTAAACTCGGTCCCTATTGGGGCTGTAGGAACAGTATCGAATTGAATGCTTCCAAAGCATTGTACTTTTTTATTGCTAAAGCAATATACAATACTTCCACATTCGGTCTAGTGGATGATATAATACTAATGATTGGCCCATCTCGTTAATATACCAAGCGTCAGCGAATGTTATGCTCGTCACCAGTTGGCAACGGCATCTTCCGCCATCCACTCAAACACCAACTCACCTAGCGAAATCCAAATTGTTGCCAACTCGGCGATGTTAAACTACGTTTCGATCAACGCAAGATTCCGATCGACGTTCAATGACGTACACGCAATGCGTGGCCCAATTACGTATCGGACCATTATCTTGTTGGAAATACAGATGCGATTACAAAGAGTGAAAAAAAGGATGCCACCACAAACAAAGAAAAATTGAGCGCCCTTCGAGACCCGATCATCGGGCGACAGTTTCAAATGGCATTATCCAGCAAATTCGCTCCACTCGCAATACCGGACGATATCGATTTAAAAGAAAAGCCATTATCGGAGTCCATTGTGGGGTATGCAATGAAGTTGTGTGAAGGAAAGGAATGAACCATGTCGATTTCGAGCAATACCAACAATTGAACAAAGAAGTTCGACAGAAAATAAAATCGGAACGAGAATCGTGCTGGAATAGCGTTGCGGCAGACATGGAGGAAGCAGCTTCGAGGCACGAGTACGGGATGCTGTATCGGACAATCCGGCGGCTAGGCGGCTGTATCGGACAATCCGGCGCTAATCGGATGGAACTTTCGTGAACTCTCCGCCAATCCGCCACAAGGTCCGACACTCGAACCGATTATCGAACAGCCGACGAATCAGTTTCTCGATACCAAACCGACAGTTATTGATGTGAAGACCGCAATAAACTCGCTCAAAAATAGAAAACCGCCGAGATGATCAAAGCCGGAGGTGATGTCACTCAATTGGTGCATATGGGGACGAACAAATATTACCATCAAGACGAAATTACCCCTTTACCGAACGTTGATCCTTCTGATTATTCTTTATGGATCGTAAATGTGGACACTGCTCAGGCCGAACATCAACAAGCTCGAGGTCTTCCAAATGCGATGCTTGAGGCAGATTCTCCGTTTCTCACTCCGCGGTCGCTTTCGAAACGAGACAATTAGACAACGATACGATAAACACACACTGATCGAAGAAGAAATGCAAAAAGGTCGACTACGGTGGTTTGGATATGTTTGCTGAATGGATTATAACCGCTTGCCACATACTTCTCTGGCGAGACCGTAGAACCGAACCGAAGAGACCGAAGAATATCGAGGGCGACTTAAAAAATGAATGATTATGAGTTATCGAGGCTCGAGACGTCGACAAGAATCGCCAAGAATGAAACAAATCATGAATGGAGCTCGAGATTCAGCGGCACCGACAGCAGCGTACCCGTTGCGGGGACATCTCGCTCGGACCGCCAGCTAACGGATCAAAGAAGAAGATAAACCACACTAAACATGAAGAATTTGTTCATAAATAAAACAACTCGACTCCGGAATAACCTTTGACAATCAACATTTTCGAACCCCTGCAACATCGAAGACTTCACTGCGATAGGCCAATCCAATAGACCTCCACCGTATCATATGTTTCAACAGAGATGGATCGTCAAGGGATCTCTCACCTGCTTCTCCATATACCACTTTGCAGCCGACGGAATAAACTTTCACAATCAACATTTTCGAACCCCTGCAACATCCAAGACTTCACTGCGATAGGCCAATCCAATAGACCTCCACCGTATCATATGTTTCAACAGAGATGGATCGTCAAGGGATCTCTCACCTGCTTCTCCATATACCACTTTGCAGCCGACTTTTGTCGTGTCGAGGATAGGCTCGTGTGGAATCGCCCTATCAGGCATGTAGATGCAAGTCGAGTTAGGGTCGACTAAACTCGACTCAGGTCTACTACCTGGGTGGAATTGAATTTATGCATATTGGCGCGAGTTCTGTAGTTGATTAGTTGAATTTAGTTGACAGCAGCATCTCTGAGTTTTATTTGCTCAAGCTCAACTCAACTATTCAACTCATCATGTATATGTAGTAATTATAGATGACGGGTGAATTCCAAAATGCATCACTGCGGTATCGCTGCAGAATTCAGCAATTGGAACTCCATAGCTGAATTCTTCAGTGATACCGCTGTGATGCATTTTGGAAATCACTCAAATATTCTTATTTTTCAATTTGTTTTACTCTATGAAATGAATTTTTATTAAATTTTGCTAATTTTATACATTTTCTTTTATATAAAGGTGCAAGTGATGATGCAGCAAGTTGTTGTGTGATGCTAGAAATTCTCCGTGTCTTATCTAGACAAAATTCTTTAAATAAACATTCAATAATTTTCCTTTTCAATGGTGCAGAAGAAACACCACTTCAAGCATCGCATGGCTTTATAACGCAACATAAATGGGCAAAGGAAATAAAAGGTAGATTTATTAATATAAAGAATTCTAAATTATTGGCGATATGTTACTAATTACATTAAATATTTCAGCTTTTATTAATCTAGAATCAGTTGGATCTGCAGGCAAAGAGCTTCTGTTTCAATCGGGACCTAAACATCCCTGGTTAATAAAGGTATTATCATCCTATTCTTTAGTTATTGTGGTGGATTTTTAAAGCCTTGTTTTAGATGTACGGAAAAGCAGCTCCTTATCCCAATGCCCAAGCCGCAGCTGAAGAAGTATTTCAATCAGGCCTAATACCTTCTGATACCGATTTTCGGATATTTAGAGATTTTGGACATATTCCAGGTACTGAAACATGTTTTTTGTTGCAACCAATTTCGATAAAACATTATTAAATATTTTATTAGGCCTGGATTTTGCTCATGTTATAAATGGCTATAGATATCACACAAAATTTGATCACATTGACTATATTCCTAGAGCGACTATTCAGCATACTGGTGAAAATATCTTAGAATTAACGAAATTAATGGCAAATTCCGATGAGTTGAAATATTCAGAAGTATTTGTTTCAAGATTCTTAATTATATTTTATATGTTAATGGTTTACTTATTTAATTCAACAGATAAACACCGAAGAAGCTGAAGTTTATTTTGATGTTCTTGGATTTTATTTTGTTACATACTCAAAGCAATTTGCGAATATTTTTAACTACGTTGTTGTAATTCTATCAATTGTTTTACCATATTTCTTACTATCAAAGGCCACAAAAGGTAGTTTATTATCCGAGCTTCCCAGTGAAATTCAAGTTAATTTTATTTTTAGGAATCAACAGAAAACATATAAGATACGAAATGTTCTTGGGATTCTTAATAAATGTTATTTGTTTAGTTGGAGCTAATGCTGTTTGTTATGCAATTGCGTATGACTTGGATATGACAGGGAGATCTATGTCATGGTAAGATGAATATCTTTATTAATTGTCAGGACTA
The DNA here is from genome assembly GCA_949987705.1 of Thereva unica. Classification (NCBI taxonomy): domain Eukaryota; kingdom Metazoa; phylum Arthropoda; class Insecta; order Diptera; family Therevidae; genus Thereva; species Thereva unica. Next base: position 151,070,674 of record OX465283.1, read on the forward strand.
TTTTTAAATTTTTCTACATAGGTACTCGTGTACAATGTTATCTGTTACAACTTATTGTGGGGCAACGTTATTTGTTCAATGTTTGGTTCATCTTCTGTTTAATACTAACCAGAAGGTAAGACTAATTTTCTTTATGTTGATTTTTTGCTTTGTAATTACATATAAGATTTTTGCGAGAAACGGTTTGACTCCAAGACGTAGATTTTGTTTTGAGTCACACCAATTTGATCGTGTACGCGGTTGATTTGACATGTTTGACAAACATTAACGTGTTTGAAACCCGTTTGAGGGAAATTCATATTTTGGTTTGTTTGAAGTGCCGTTTGATCGCTTTCTCGACGTTTGATCTAACCTCGTCAGGATTGTGCAATAGTGGCAAAAGGATCTTTCTGGTTTCAAGGGACTTTTAAAACTGCGCTTCTCGTTTGACGCAATTCTAAAGCGACTTCAAATGGTTTGATCAAACACTTAAGATTTGAGTCAAACCGTTGGGCCGTCTCGGGGGCCCTTAAGAAATGTCTCTCGAGTACAAAACTTTATTCCCTCCAAAAAAGTAAGAAATATCTCTCCAGTTCGTGATTACAATCTCACCTCGTCGCGGTTTAGTTTGAAAATTTTACAGTCGGAAAAGAAGGAGAAATGTCTCCCCACTTCGTAATTTACAATCGCACAATTCACGCTAATATCCCAGTAGGACATTATTTTTGAACCGAGACATTTAAAAAAGTTGAGGCCTCAGTACAATTTACCATCCTGTACGGGACAAATGTACTGCCTCATGTAAGTTCGGCTCAGCACTTCGGGTAGCTGTAGTGTACCAGATATGGTAAAATCTGAACTTCTGTATGGGAGGTACTCTGCGAATCACTGCTAAAGAGCTCAGAACCAATTTATTTTATTTCTTTTTTTGCCGAAAAAATACCATTCCCAAAGTTTCAGCTCGATCGGAGGTGATTTACGGGTAGTTGCCGTTTCTTCAAAAAGGCTGCCTAGTCTTGTCTTGCTTGAATAAAAGGTCTCGCAGGCAAAAAGACAACGAATTTAATAATCGGATGTTCATTTTATTTTGAGCTGCGGTGCTTGATTTTTCAACATACATTGCATTGCATGAAACAAGCTTTATTGAGGACTTACATATGTATTAATATCAATCAACAACATAGTTCAAAATCGATCCGAGGCAGAAATACTGTGCAAGACAGGGACTTAGTGTGAGTACAGCAATTCAAAGTAAATCAGCTAAAATATTTCGTGGAATCTCAAGAATAAAAAAAATCCTACGACAAAACCAGGCTACATTTAGCCAAAGGAAATAGTGAGATTTTTTCCTAGATGCTCCAGGCGTTACAGGCAAAACATTTTAAATCAATTTGATTTTGGCGTCAATTCGAATGCAAAATGACATTGCATTTGCAGTGACATCACCAAGAATTGCATCAACGCTACTTGATGTTTGACGTACAGGGCTTTGCGAGATTTCCGAAGAAAATCCAATCTATGAGAGGCGCTCTGACACTACTTGCAGGGGATTTTCGCTCAACTTTGCCTGTTATATCTCGATCAACGCTTGCAAATGAGCTTAACACTGGCTTGAAAGAATCATACCTAGGAAAAGTTTTGAAAAAAATTGCACTCCAACGAATATGAATGTCCAATTGCTACAAGATTCCTCTGCTCAAACATTTTCAAACGAGCAAAATTGCAGCAGACCACGACAAGAGTGACAATGAGATCATTGAATTGTGATTGGGATTATAAACAAGTGGTTGATTTGGGTCTTTAATCGAACGGAGTGACACATTTTTATTTTCGAATGTATTTTCGTAGTTCGATTTGAGACTCTCACTGCCCATAGATAAAGCGATTTTGAGATTCCCAATTGTTTTGGCGCACGCCATACTATGGGCTTATGGATGCAGTAAGGCGTACCGGGTTCCAGCTAGTAGACGATAAAAGAGAAGCACACTGCGGCTATCCTGCCTTCACAATTTGTTTGGTAATACCAAATATTTAGGCAAAATTCAACTAAACTGTCTCTCTTGCTAAATATTAGTTTTAATAAACTACTGAAATATTGTAATTAATATCTGATAGAATACAAAATAACTTTAATTGAAACATATTTTCTAGGCGCCATTAAGTTTAGCATTACGTGCCCAGGCACGTCTCAACGGTACCAGTCTTTTTTGGGGGCTACTAACTGCATCTATAACCTTAGCTGAATATCGTATTGGTTATGTTTTAATGGTCCCGTTATTAATAACATTGTTAACAAACTTCCTAATTGGAATATTCGGATACCAAAATTCAAGTTAGTGTTAATTCTTTATATTCTTTTTAAAAATTATATTATTAACAATTTTTTTTTAATTTCAGTCTCAAAATGGCTTTACATTCATATATTTGGTCAAATTTTCGTTATACTATGGACAACACATTTTTATCATATGGTTTTGGATATGTTTATACCAATAGCTGGTAGAGCTGGAGGATTAAAGAATCCAGATGTTATGATAGCAATTATATGTTGTTCATTAACATTTTTTGTAACAAGCTTTATAACTCCACTTGTGATACTATTGAAACAATCAAAGGATATTTTTATATCATTGATTGTAATGTATGCAATATCGCGATTTTATTTTATAGCAGCATCTTCATATGGATTCCCTTATAGAGATGAAACAAATGGTGCACCAACAGTACAAAGACATTATATAACAGTAAGATTCAAATCAATTATAATAATAAATGTATTGTATATATTTTTTTTCTAGCATGCTACACGTACTCTCTATGATAAAGAGGGTAATATTAGATATACTGATTCTGGTTTTTGGTTAAGAGAACTTGATAGAAACGCAAAGAAAACAATTGAAAGTCTAGCAACACCAGAGATACCGATTTCGCAAGATGAAAATATCCTTTGTCCAAATGAAGTTTTTTGTGGATTACCATTTTATAGCTGTCGACAATTACATACTGCGTATGTTTATTAATTAATTTTTGAAGTTATACTTCTTTAGGCGCGTTTTTAAAATATTATAAGAGTAAATTTTGAGGAATTCGCAACACAGGAATGCGCAACACAGGAATCCGAGAAGGCGCAGCTCGGCGGCTATGGGGAAGGGGTGGAGGCAATGGAGGGCAAGCATTTCAACTCGCATTCTTCATGCGCACTGGGATTATCATTATTATGGGCATATGAAAATTCGTAGCCGATGTCGGATCACGATGTCGGTGGGTGAGGGGTTTTTATCCTGAGGCTATGGAGGGAAATAAATTACATGTCCAAGTCTTAAGCTAACCGAGGGTGGGCATAGGAAGATTCGTAGTGTTTAAGGAACAAATAGATTAGACGCGCCAAACTGGCTGTGCTTTTATTTTTATATCGCTGACTTACATTTGTCAGAGCTATTTTACCAGTATGTATAAGAGGTCGCCCATAAATTACGGGAGGTGTTTTTTTGCGATTTTTCGCTAAAATTTGGCGTGTGCCTTCTTGTAGTTTTAAATTCCAAGGTTGTGGCCTGAAAGTTTTCGCCTTGAGGCCAAGTATTACCATACACTCACCGGCCGCCAACTATATGGAGTCTGCAGTTCAAGAACGCTGACTGGATCGCATTTATCGTCAGTTAGGGCCTGAAGATCTGAACTTCTTCTCACTCTCCAACCGTGAATTTAAGGCAAGAATTCACGCCGTATGCATTCGTAACGGAAAGCAAGGTGCGAGCAAGCGTGAAAACCATCCACATTCGCGTTCGCGCTGCGGGTGTTCACGGCGTGACGCTGGAGCTTTCGTTGAGGCCATGAACATTTTTGCACTTGAATTAATAACCTGCTATGCTAATGGTGTCTGTAGGGAATCATGACTTCACTTGCATTTCACGACCTGTCAGGCGGATATCTGAAGTATCATCGCTCAGTTAGACTGAGCACTGAGTCAAGCTTAGTCGTGCCGGCCGCCCTGGTTTGACAGGCCACTGCCTACCGGCGGCCTGTAAGTAAATGGCGTCTTTTGTGGAGAAACATGTTTTACTTAATTTATCTCAATCTCCTTGCCATTTTACACTGTTTCTTTAAAAAACATAATTACATGATGTTTGGCGAGACCTCCTTCTCCATACGTGAGATTTTGTGAGATTCGGCTTACGTTTTCCCAGAATTAGCCAGTCCGAAGAGAATTTAATAAAGCATCTTAAGCCCGTCTTTATACCATTGTAGGTAAGCCTAAGTCGACGAGTAGGTGATTTTAATTAGAATTAGAATCCGGTATAACCGACGGGCTGGAGCGTGTCGGCATCGATGATGCTTCCATCTTCCAACGCATGAAAATAAGAAGAATCCAATAAATTATTTGTATGCAAATTTTAAAATTAGTCTTAGAATCATGCCAAAGAAGTATAACTTCTAATGCGCGTACATAAGTACACACACCCACTGTTTTTTTAATCCATAAAAATGATATTTAAAAATAATAATTTATTTAAGTGGATATTGGATACCTGGACCATCACCACTAATACGAGAAGTTGCTACCTTAAAATATATCGGACGTGAACTAATTAACAGAAATATTCAACGATTAAGTTTTGTCTTAAGTGGTAGCTACTTAATTTCACTGCAAATACGTCCAAAAGATGGTGTTACCCTAACCAATTGGAATATTATGAAAAATGTTCCATCGCCTAATATTTATTTAAATAAAAAAGCGTATTTTGTTATGATAACGCACGGTTTAGAAGCTCCACCCATGAATTTTACTTTAGAATTTGAGGTATGTAACAATGTGTATGTTTTATTGTAAATAATATAACTTTTTTACTTTATTTTTTAGACAAAAACACCAGATCATAATTTATCTGTTGTTGATATATCTTTAGTAACTTTCCATTGGGAGTATCATAAAGAACATACTCCAACATTTGCCAATTTATTAGCCAAACTTCCAAGATGGGCATTTGCTGTTCCATCTGTAGCGTCCCTTACATCATTTGTATTTTAAAATAATATAATGATAAAAAAAAAAACAAAACAAAATATTGTTTTGAAAATAATATAAAAAAAAAAACAAACCATGAAAAAATTTCGATTAAACTTTTTTTAGATTATATACATAGATAAAAAGTTAATAAAATTTCGTTCTAAAAAAATATATATACATAATATATAATATATTTAAAAAAATACTATGTATTTCGGCATCGCACTTTTTACAAGCCGCAATTATTGTTAAACTGATAGCTGATTGCGTATATTTAACAAAACAAAATAGTAATGATATTTCTGCGTTTTAAATAATTTTAGAATTAAAAAAGAATATTCGAAATAAAAACTTTCAATTATTAAAAAATATAGTAGTATTATTTCATACATATTTTACATAAAAAATTATATTGTTCTCCACATCTATCATTAGTTGTTGTTAAGCCTTCCTTGTTAAAGCATTTATCAAGCTTTGGCGTCCGCCGAAAGTTCCTTCCATTTTGCTTGTTTCTAATTACGATTTCCAAGGATCGTCTCTGTGGCTGATGTTACTGCATCCTTGCAACCCTTTCTCGGACTAGCTATAGTCCTATCCTATGACCTAGTACAGCGGTCGGGAGCTCAAATGCATTGGCGTGCCACAAAACGGATAATTAAAACTACTGCGTATTAAGCGTGCCAGAAAAAAATTGTATATGAAGATAGTTAAAACCCCTATCCAAATTCAGGCCGTGGCGTTTTAGGCCAGGTCGGCAGTAAGGCCCGATGAAGGCCACTCATTACTAAGTCTGACTGAGATATGTAGACTTGAGGCAACCGCCTGACAGGCCATGGACTGCAGGTTATCTCATGTTCTCTACTTAGACTCAGGCTAAGGCAACAGTTTAGCCTAGTAGGTTAATTCAAGTGCAACAACTTTATGAGCTCAACAAAAATTTCAGAGTGAATAGAAATTTCAGTAAGGAAACCACGTTACTGAAACATGAATTTTTTTATTAAGCTTACCAAGCCCGCGATAACTAGGACCTTTCGCAAGGTTTCAAACGAAAATTTACAATTGTGAACTGGAAACGAAAAAACAATTTTCGTTGTCGAGTTACACGAACCGGGCCCAGATCGTCAGGCCTGGACTGACGAAAAATCCCCACAGACAAAGATTTTTGTCAGTTTTCCCGAACTGCAGGCCCCATCCAGTTGGCGGCCGGTGAGGGTGTGGTTATGGTTTCAAGGCGAGAAACTTTCAGGCCACGGCCTGCCACGGTGGTCTGGACATGTTTCCCGAATGGATAACCGCCTGCCACATACACTGGCGAGACCGTCCGGCAGGCTGGAAGCGAAGCGATCGGCACCGAAGAAAACCCGGCTAAAGAAGGCGACTTAAAGAATCAACTATTATCAGTTATCGAGTTTCGTTCAAAATTGAAACGAGCCGTGAATAGAGTACGAGACCCAGCGGGCGGAAAATGATTATTTCAATAGAACCTAACAAGGAAATTGGGAACAGAACGTATCTAAAAAACGTAGACGTATATTCCTTCCTATTTAACTTACATACATATATACGTACGTGCTCTCACAACGACTAAGGTTACGTGAAGCAGAGTTTGGGTAAAAACAAATTGCTGACGAACGTAGCCCGCGGTGACGTGAGACCAACGTTGAAATGCTTGGCGTGATGGAGCGCGAGTTCGGACTCCCTCTTTTCTTTTTCTTAGTACCTGCAAAGGATCCGGGGGAATATCTGAATGAGCGCTTAATAGTGTACGAGACGAACGATGGTTTGCGAAGAAGGGAGATAACATCTGGGGCAACCCAAGGCTCCATTCTGGGACACGACGTTGGAATACTTCATAAGTTAGGATATGCAGACTTGAGCTTGCAGCTCACAAAACGGTGATCGTGCTTCTCCCGGAAAAAGCGCATCAACACGGTGAAAGATGCAACAGTCGTATCCCACGAAGGCCGTAAAGTACCTCGGAGTGATGCTGAACCTATGCCAACGGCGGTAGTAGCGCCTCTTAGCAGGATCATGGCCCCAGACCCTGCATCCGACGTCTGCTCATGCGCACTGCTGAGTCCATCTACGAAAAATACCGCAAGCACATGGCCGCAGTACAAAGACGGGGAGCTCTTCGTGTCGCGTGTTCCTACCACACTGTGGTCACCGGAGTCATTCCGATCACGTAGGGTCGCTGATCCGTCTCCACAGAGCCCTGACATATTTTCGCCCATACCGGCAGGACGCTTAGAGTCACATTGGCGACCCCCGCCCAAAATAATGCCTCGCGGTGGTGTCGGGTGGGATAAACGTAACCGAAAGGGTGGTGAGTTTAGTCAGTGAGAATCTGACTCTACCGTCAGCGGTGCTTCCTGTCATGCGTGATAGGCGGTCGAGCACTGATCGACTGATGCAAGATTCTCACCATCTCTCGCCAAAAAAATAAAACAACATAGAAGCTGAGGTCATTGTCATTCAATGCACCAACGTCGCGTGTTGCGATCAAGGGTGATTTCCAAAATGCATCACTGCAGAATTCAGCAATACCCAGCAATGGTTATCAAGGTTTATGCGAAATACGAATCAACATTCCCAAACTACATCAAACGTACGCATGCACAGCTATGTTTTATAACAGCTTTACGTCTACGCATTTTACTCAATCTCCCTAATATAATAAAATTCAAATGTAAGTTTTAGTAGTAATGTTTTTGCGATGGGAAACTGCTTGCAGTTACCAACAGCCGCAATCTCTAATGACACCGAAATTTGGCTTCTATATGAAACATCTATAATATATAAAGAACTATAACTACCTCTATATCCAAATTACAATAAAACTTCTTAACATTCTAACCTTCATTTATTTCATTTACAAAACTAGATACAAGTTCTGATAATAAATCATCTTCATTCACTTCCTTGTCTGCTTCTTCACCTTCATTTGCTTCCTTGTTTTCTTCTTGGGCTTCATTCTGTTCTAAACTTTTGTTTTCTTCAATAATTTCTGTTGCGCTTTGTGAATCTCCTTCGGCTACTTCGGAATCAATCTCCTGCGACATTCGTAGTTTTTTATGAGATGGTCCAATCATATCTTCAGTAACTTCCGCAACTGAAACATCTGGGCTTGATCTTTTCAATATTACTCCAGAATCTCCAACACACGAAGTAGTATCATCGGATTTTTCACCATCATCTACACGAACCTCAGCCACAATATCAGGCAAAGTTGATAATCCATTGTCATTTGTCAATTCCTTTTGGTCCTCTTCGATAAATATTAAGTTTTCTTTGTCGGTAAGAGCTGATCCATCTTCGTCTTCTCTTTCTTTATCAAAATTTATTTGGTTTTGTTGAGCATCATCTTCGGCAGAGCTTCCTATATCATTTTCATCAGCTTCAACATCCATTTGAACTACTTTCTCCGGCTCTTCTTTATCCTTATCAATTCTTGCTACTTCTGAAGCATCTTTAGACAATTCCCCCTCCTCCTCTTCATCCGACGAGTCACTTAATACTCCCCCCTTTTGATCCCTTTTCAGCGCATTTTTAATAGTAGCAAAGTCAGATATAAAGAGAAACAATTCTTTTTGCGGATGGAGAATTTTTTCAATGTTATTTAAATGTGAAAAACAAGTCTCTCGCACCGTTGGATTGCTATCGGCATTTTGGCCATTGATCAGCACTGGCATAATCAGTTGTATAGGAGGAGGACAAAGATGATTCGAAGCTATGATAAGAGCATGAAGAGTATTATACAACTCTTTACGGCATTGGCTGTTGGCATATAGTGAACTTTTCTGCAGTCCCCTTTCAGTGAATCCGTAAGTCAGCAGCAGAACCTTCTCTTGAATTTCCTAAAAAATAAAATCAATTTCATAATATTTATGGTGCAAGAGAAATATGCTTATACCTTAATTAATGTTGGTTTCATAAATATCGCTGATGCTATTAAAATATTTTTCAGGCATTCTAAAGCTGCAATACAAATCGCCGCATTATCTTCATCTGATAAAATATTTTTTGTAATCTGTGCAGCATTTGGGATGTTTGTATGACGTTGTGCAAGGTTTGTTCCCTCGTTTTGGGCCTTGTGCAGCTGTCGCCGTGCTTTTTTTGACATATACTTCTTTGATCCACTTAGAACTTTCAGAGTAACTTCGCTTTGAAATGGTGTTATATCGTGGAAGATTTCTTTAATTACAAAATCAGCTATGGATTCGCCAGCACTTCCATACTTCATAGTATTACACCATAATGATACGGTGTTGTAAGCAGCTATTCTCAAACGGCTAAGAGTAAAAGTATTGCAAAATAAATAGTGTGTATTTGAAATTAAAAGTTAATATAATGAAAGCAATAAAACTTACTCAGGCCTATTCTAAACTTCGCTGAAATTTTCATACATTGGCAGCATACGATTGTAAGAAAAGTTCAGCGGAGTTCAGAATGGGCCTGACTTATCTTTGGCATAAATCTGAACTTTATCATGTTCTACATCGACATTTACTATCCATCATTGTGGTACCTGATCCATTTTCATCATGACACGTTCTATCTACATCTAATGGATCGACCTAATGTGAGCTGCAGGCACGGCGATCTATTTGGTCTCCGTCATTAAAAACCCTCTTGATATAGCCCAAAACTGATTTAGGATACATATTCTAAATCTCCCTGGATGCAGGAAAGCCAAGGCGATGGAGGAGACTAAATGGGGCAAATCATACGCCCATTCACTTTGGACTTACATCAAACCTGTTTGTGTATGATTCGAGTATTACACGATGCACCTGATTTCTGTCTCTTTTCGCCCAGATAACGCTTGTGTTAGTGTAATTTGCTGTGAGACCGAAATATTTTTGGTGAGGCTAAAACATACACTTCGCTACGTCCCCTTGTCGAAAAAACAGGTTTACTGGAAGTGACTGGAAAATGACTCTGGGCCGTGCAATTAGGCCCAATCAATTCCTCACTCGCTGGGGGGTCAAATGGTAGTAACGGCCTCAGAGAGTTTTGCTGGTGCCGGTGCATCAAAGATACAAGTTCTGAGAAGCGTCATCTGCGATCTAAGATTTTCCGATATGCTACCGATTCTTACCTCCCCCACCACAAAGATGTTTCTTTTACATCAGGTAACCAACCCTTGGATACTCTTGTCCATATAAGAATAACAGACGGAGGAGGGTGAAAGGCGAGTATTTCGCGCCTTGAAACGAAAAAATTACACTTCAGTTTGGGGGTTGGGCGGCAGGCTGACAACATTCAACCGGAAAAACCCACCGGTCACGAATCCTCAAGGCAGGCCTCGAACAGGACGGGCGCTCTGCATTAGCTTTTATTATTACTGGAAAAATACGACATAGCGATCACCGCTGTACAAGTTATCAAACGGTATAATGGATCTTAGAACCCACGCGATATCCTCCAATGGCTTATCGAATAGATGAAGATAGTTTGGAGATGGCTTCATAATAAGTCGCTTCGAATACGAACGCTCCACAAGAATTCCTAGGAGTCATAGGAAAATACAACTTACATAACGCTACCAGTGGCAATGGTAGTAGAGCCCGTGTTTTCGTTAAAAAGGTGCCTGCCGTGCTGCCATTATGACCGACCTCAGATAATCGACATGTTTTGTCAAAACCCAGAATGGCAGTTATTAAATCGGACAATGTGAACATTAGCTGGGTTTAATTCATTGAGAATTGATAGGTGATCAGCAAGGTATCTCAACTTAAAGGGGAATATCCTCCGCAGATGCATCACCCCATAAAAGCTTGCTTGTTCCCTACTAGGTGTAGGAGAGGAAGTTTAAATAGGTTTTTCGTAGCCGCAGTCGGATAGGTGCTTTCCTTTTACCGAGACAGCCCAGCTTTTGAACCTTGGCCAGTTTGACATCGTTTTGTTTTATCTTGACTGACCAACTTACAATCATCAGGTAGAACTCTCTCCGAATAAGATGATTGTCGCTCTAGCAACCTCGAATCAATTTGACTATCAAGTTTTCGATCCGATTAACATCTGCCTTATCGTAAAGGATATTGTTGGCTTGAAATTATTCGGGTGTTCGATACAAGCTTAGGCACGCCCTTGAGCTTTGTCTTTCAAAAACCCGAAGCTTTTCTATGTTAGAAAGAAATATGTTAAACCATATGGGGTAACTATAAGTTAAAATTAACCTGATCAAAGCTTGATAGCAGATCACCTAGGTGACTGCTATAAAAAAGCATTTTGGTCATGTGAAACACCTTTTTTGCCTTTGCAAGAGCAGAACTTACATTTCAGACATTCATCAATTTCATTGTTTATCATATCCCTAGTTGTTGGAGGTAAACATCCGTTATTCTGTATTGCCCTTGCCAATGGTCATTATCGTACAGTACTGTCGTTAGACATTTTGCCTCGTTCGTATTCAGTCCTGGTAGACACCCATCCGAGAGTCTAGCAAGCAAAAATCCAAAAAGGGCCCACCGCTTGGATATGATGGTATATCCGTAGCGAGAAGATTAACTAGTAGCTCCTGGTTTTAGCCGTTTGATTTCTCTATGCCGAAAGGCGTGCGTTTAAATCTCCGGCCAACAAGTAAAAATTTTGCTTCGACATCAGCAGAGTATGGCAGAGCGGCTTGCAGGAGGTTCTAGATGGTTCCATCATGATCGTCGCTGATTCTTATAGCAATATGATCTGTCTAGACCTTGCTATAAAACCCAATTTGTTAACCAGCAACTAAATACCAAAACCCTACTATCAGCAAAATCAATTGAAAATTAATAATAAACTAAAACTTTTTTCATTATACTTACGCATACGGCTTCTTAAATCCACAAGCTTTTCCTGAAGATGTCCATTTCAAAGTCTCGGAAATAAAACCAAATATTAATTTGTAGTACATTGCTAAATTCGACTTCAACCTAAAATTATATTTTCTAATTAATCGGCGTACATATAACAACACATACATACATCAAAATCAAAGTATCCAATAAATTAAATAATTTAATATGAAATTCGGGCAAGAGTGCTCCAACCGCCAAATTATCGGAAATTGGATTCTTCTCTAACAGAGTACAATTAACAGCTAATCCCCTTGTAATTAAATTTAGTATCTTCTTTGGCATAATACCTTTTGATACAGGAAAAGGATCTCTGTAAAATGATATGGAAATGATGAAAAAACTGATTTTTCACAAGGACTTCAATGATTACTTAAGTGCAGTTATTAGATAAGTAACAAGATTCCCAAATCTCAGGAAAAGTTGTAGTGATCTCTGTACAGGTTCGCTGCTTAGTTCAAGAGCCGGTATAGATAGTAAATCAGATTCAGCTGCTTCATCGTAGATTTCATTGTAATTAGAGAAAACAGAATCTAAAATGCCATGTAAGCTACCAATGATTTTTAACTGGTATGTTTGCCAAGCGATCTTGTGATTTTGACCTTGACTACCACCACCTTTTACCTGAAAATATTTATATTTCATTTACTATATAGACATAAATAACGGTTTTTGTGAAATGGACTAACCTGTTGCAGTAAATGAAGGCATTTCCCTGACCAATAAACTAAGGCTTCATCTGTAGAATCAACAAAACTTAGCAGAAACTTTTCAACACTGCTACGACCGACACCACTTGGACCTGGATATACTTTCAGGCAAGTCTTGATGCATTTCAATGCGGATAAAAATGCTTCTGGTGGTGCAGTTGTTAAAGTCTCAAATATTTTCCCAAGAATATTATTAATAACTGCTTTAGAGAAATCTGTAGTATCTTTCGACTTAGCTACTAAGCATTCTGAAAGAAAAAAGCAAGATATAGCAATAAATTCAGATGTTTTTAACCAATCACTAATCTGTACCCAATGCTTTATATGCCAAGGGAATTGATGGTGCTGAAACCTTATGATGACATGTCTTTATACAAAGTGTGCTCCATAGAACACCCTTTTGTTCTATAACATCTAGGGAGCATTGTTTTACGAATACAATTAGTAATAGAAGTCCCTCGTGTCTCGTTGCTGGTTTACTTAACAAGTTGGTTAGATGCTGCGGGATCATATCACCGGCACTGGAGACCTGAAAATCGACATTTTTTGAACATTGTTCCTTTTTGTTTTGATTTAATTGTTACTTACATGTTGTTGAAAGCATTGATGCTCATCGAAAGCATCTAGGTATTTCTTTAAATGTATAGCATTTACATTAGAGATGCTTTGAAAAATATTTAAAATCCCGTCCATGGTGAGGAAGGCACAAAAATCTATTTATCGCTAGTTGAGGTCCACTGTCGATTTGACATTTCTCAACACGTGCGCTCGATGTTATCGAAGACAAGAACCTTTAATTCGAGATTTGTAAGGTTTAAAAAAAGAACTTGGCATGAATCAGGTGCGTCTTATTTTCATTTATCGGGTTTTTATTCGAGAAAACAATCGCCTTAATAAAACCGTTTTTAAATACTTTATATAATGGCCTCGATTCCCAGATCCGACGGGAGGGAAGTGAGTGAGGATTTGACACTTTGCGATTCTCAAATCCGCAGTCCCGGATTGGTTTAAATCGAAAATTCGGAGTGAAGACTCACGCGATAATGAAATATATGATGTCGGATTATCTCAGGCGCATTTGTTCAAACCGGACAATACAAGTGGAACCCCGGAGAAAATTGCTTTGTAGTCGTCCATTAATTGCGTGAGGCGTTTAGGTGCAGCGCCGGCCCTAGCCCTTGTTGAGGGTGGAGCTCGATTGTTTTTCGGCGCCCTTTTGTTCGACGCTTTCACTTCACATAAATTGTTGTTGTTGTCCTAGATAAAACTTTTTTCGAGTACTGCCTGCCTGCCATTTCCTTACGGGACTATATCTCCCCTTTTGCAAGCCTTTATAGGCTGGGGGCCCCATAAGGACTTCGATGGTGGTTTTAGGGTCACAGTTCCGCCTGTAGCGGCAATAGAGGAAGTATGTTTTCTCAGAGTTGCTTCCCCGACGTTTCGCCAGCAGCACCACCTTCTTTGGAGGCTATTTAGTTGTTTGTATTGAATGGTTGGGCATCAGGGCTTGCCCTAAGGTTGAGATAGTGGAGAGAGTCACCTTCTCGTTAAAAGAGGCTTCTCCTGCCATCAGTCCAAAATTGCTGTGTTCACCATCCTGACGTCATATCTGTGAATTTAATGCGGTGCACTTTGTGGAGTATTCTCCACTCCTACACCCTTAGGGTCTTCTTTTGGCCCCTATCCTTTCAACATAATGCCAGTGGGGTCTTCTGTTGCTGCCGGAAAGTACCCGGTAACAAAATGGCTGCTCGGCACCTTGTTCCCGACTACAGCAACAAGGCTTGCTCCTTCCAAGGCTTAAGGCGGCCCATCACAGAGGGCGCACCGACCTCTACTGACCTGGGTTGTTCTGAGCCCTGAGCCAATTCGGCTACCGCCTCCAGAAGACTTCCTTGCACGGTAACTAGTTGTTTCGTGGTCAGAAGAGTCTCCGGATTGTTAGTCGTAAGCACGCCAATTCTGACACTTTCCGCTATTTGACAGAAGGTCGGCCTTGGAGCCGTTCTAGACTTCATTATGGGTGCGTCCGAAGGCTTTTCAAACTGTATGGCCAAAGCCTTCAGCACGATTGTTTACACATTAGGATTGCGGTTTTTATCGAGTTTAGATCCGCCGTATTCAGTCTGCTCCATGGATCTCGAGCAGGATGTGGCTTAAAGCCATGTACAATCGGACTTGGAATCATTGCTCTCTGCTTGTGCCGTGTTCGAGTCATATTGATGAGTACATAGACTTGGCAAGCTACAAACAACGCCCTCAAAAAGTGCCATCAAAATTTTATTTTTTGCTCCAAATTGTTTTTCGCATTCATTTTAGCGCCCCTTACCACTTGGCGCCTAGAGCGACCGCTCCGCTCGCTCTACCCTAGGGCCGGCACTGTTTAGGTGGGAGAGTGGGGCGGCGGGGGTCGAGTCAAATCTCACCATACCCCGTTTATGACAAGGTTCAACCCAGGTCCAACCCGGGTTCAAAACAGTCATAAACGGATGTCGAGTTGAAGGGAAATAGGTTAAGGGTTATGAGGGTTCGAAGGGGTGTTGAAGAAGGTGGCAATGAACCCTGCATTTCAACACTCGAGCTCGGAAATACTGACTGCGGGAGATTATTCCACAGACGAGTTGAGTTAATATTTAATTTAGACTGGACGAATTCCATCGTGCCACTCTTCGGTACTTAGCAAGCGCTGCTTCTGTTACGTGCGTTAGGTGCGTCCCATGCGTTACGTGTGCTGCGTGCGTTGCGTTTTCGTAAATAATATCGTTTTTCTAATATAAAATATATATTTTATTTTGCACTAAAAATATTACTTAAATAAAAGTAAATTGCCTAAATTATAAAATGTTTTACTCCCAGCAAACTAAAGAAATTATTAATTTAATTCAGACAAGGTTTAGGTCGCATTTATAGCAAAAAAACAAGGCACAGGTCAAAAGATGTTATGCGTATAGATGACTAGGCTTGCGTCTTGTTTGTTCTAACTAACTTTTCAGTAATTTTCACCAAAGAATATGATATTAAAAAGTTCCTATTCCTCCTCTTCCTCCTCTTCGTTCTCATCTTCATCAGCCAAATCCCCCTCTTCATCTAACATTTCTTCACCTTGTACTGCATCATCCTTTCGTCTTGCATCCTCTTCTTCCTGAACAGTTGGATCGAATGTTTCTGTTATATCAGCTCCCAAAGGATACTCATATTGTATTGGTAAAATATGAGGAGGTGAATAGTTTCTAGCCACAAACTTAATACCCCAACCGACATATAAATGATCCATATAATCTCCCATTGAAAAATTATAGCATCCTGGCCATAAATTCGAACGTAGTATGGCTACTTGATTGGAAACATTGTAGGTAGCAGAAGAACGTACTGCCCAAACTTGAATCCTTTCCGTTGACATATCATCGGCGCAGTTTGTCAGTAGTCGTTGAGTTGTTTCTCTGTTCTTGTCACCCTCTTCTTCCATTTCTTCACCCATTTCCTCTTCTTCTTCCTCGCCCTCTTCACCTTCGGTTTTTGTTGCAGCTTTTACTGCTGCTTTAATGGCTTTCTCTTCGTTAAACCAAAATGATCGTCCTTGTTTCAAGATGCCTCGACGAACATGGACCCAGTTCGATACTTCCATTAAATCTTTTGGTGGCAGCGGTTTGTACTTTTTGTTTTTCACTAAAATCATATCATCATCTGTGAAAGTAAGTATAAAGGAAATGTGTAAGAAGAGTTATGCTTTGTTTGAAAATCGAATCAGAAACCTGGCCTCGAATCATCCATCTCCTCGCCTCCTTCTTCTTCCTCCTCCTCTTCTTCCTCTTCCTCACCTTCACCGGTCTTCTTGCGTTTCTGCTTAACAAAGTAACCGTCCGGAGATGCAAACCCACTTGCCGTTATTCTTGTTATCATTGCTCTTAAGTAATGCTTCTCCTTGCCGCTAAATCTTGGGAAGGATGCCAAGTCAGCTTCTAAGTTACCAGTGAAGAATTTCTTAATTTGCCTAGACGTTACTATTTGCTTCGGTGTTACGTATGGCAACTCAATCCAGTTTTCGCATAAATTTGTGCAAACAAAGTAAGTGAGAGTATTAGTGCCTGTTCCAGGGACCTCAGTGGGCATTTCAAATACAGGAATAAGCTTTGGTAGCGGCATTGATGGCTGAACATAAGTTCGAAACTTTACATCCTCTTCACCTAACTTATCCCGCCAACTTATTCCAGGTGTGAATGCATCAAGCAGCACCGTAGGTTGTGGTGCCAGCATTGTCTCAACATACTCCTTCAACTTGTTCTGATTTTCATAATTCACCATTCGTGCCCGACCTTCGATCATTGGATCAGTTAGAATCACTTCGGCTACATAATACGACTTTTGCAATCCAAAAATCTTTCCCCAAAAACGACACTCGACGACTTCTGGGGTTTGTTGCAGCTTCTTCAAGGAGCATGATAACAAGAAAATTTCGTCCATATGAAAACCAAAGCCACAGAGAAACCAATAGTATTGCATTAGCATAACATTTTCGTGCACCGCTATAAGTCGAATATCAACACGCGGAGGACCTAGAGCTTCGCCAGCCATTTCAACTTCGCACTCATCTTCATAGTCTTCACCTGGAGGATGCTTCGGCTGTAATGGGATAAAATGTGTTGCGTCTAAAATAGTTTTAAATGTTATACAAAAAAAATAAGTACCGCCAACAGTCTCATAAGATTCAAAGCTTGACTGAGAAATTTCGGTTCTTCTGGTAGACTGTTCATATAAGGATCGCCGACATGGTATTTCTGCTCACGGATATTTCGACTGTACTCTTCGAAATAATCAATAACGTTTGGCGGTTTTTCATCGAGGATTCTTTTAATGATATCGCTTAGATGATCAAACCTTAAATTTAAAGCATGTTTTAGACACATAAGAACAACTTAACAGAGCCACTCGACGTTACATATTCTCTCCTGTTAAGGAACTACTTTCCTGCAGAACCGCCTTAGCAATATTTATTTCATTTTGAATGTGTGGAACATCGCGTTTCTTCTTCTTAACCTTTTCGCATGGGCAAGTAAAATCCAATATCGGAGGAGGCTCCTCTTCAAACTCCCCACAATCTTGAAACATTTTGTGTTTTGTGATGAAAGATGTATTTTTGCCGAGAATGAGACTTTTTAGTATGTGCCTAGTTTGATATAGATGTCTGCGACTACTATTGCCTGTATTGCAAGTAGAAAATTAAATTCCAGACGATTTTTTTTAAGTTGATTAACCGCCGTATTCTAAAAGCAGTCATAAGTCACAAGGCAATCATAAGTGTTTGGTGAAACTCAACTTGAGGACCTTTACTAAATGAAAAGTAACGTAGAAGCGAAGTAGAAATGAAGTTAGATATAAAAACCAAAATAAGAATATCATAAGAAGTAAATGTGAGCCTCCAAACCTTGTGATTTATGACTGGTCACAATTTTAGAATAGGGGATAAATTGTCACATACACTTTGCCTTACTGCATAGATTTTGTGGCATTTGTTTGGTACGTTGTCGCCCAGACTTTGCGCTATCTCATTATACGAATACAAATTCACCAATAGAGGTGAATTATTTCACTTTTTTCTTGTGGCTGGGTGCTTAGAAAACCAAAGGGGGGAGATCAAGATGTATTGGACTCCATCGAGATTTTCGGCGACATCTCGAGCCCCGATAACTGATAATCGTTGATTCTTTAAGTCGCCCTTGATATTCTTTAGCCAGGTCATCGTCGGTGCAGATTGCTGAAATGTCTAGTCTGCCGGATGGCCTCGCCAGAGAAGTTTACGTTGCAAGCGGTTATCATCCATTCGGCAAATATGTCCAAACAACCGTAGCCGACGTTTTTGTATTTCTTCTCCGATCAGTGTCGAAGGCGATCGGGAGTGGGACACGGAGAATCTGCCTCAAGCATCGCATTTGGAAGACTTCGAGCTTGTTGATGTCTGGCTTGAGCAGTGGTCACGTTTCCGATCCATAACGAAGAATCGCAAGGATCAACCGTTCGGTAAAAGCCCACTTTCGTTTTGATGAAATACTTATTCGTTTCCACATGCAGCACTTGTGCGAGGCGAATGTTGTTGTTGCCTGACTGGTGCCGCTGTGAACGTCGGTCGTCGATGTCACTTTCTTTTCCTCAACCAATGATCCAAAATATTTGAACATCGGAACTTGTTTGATTTGGGTCCCATCGAGGTGAACATTGGTCCTCAGTACTTTGGTCTTTTCAGCATTGATTTTTTACTCTGGGCGATGGCGGAAATGTCGTATAAGATGCCCGTTGCTTCGGCATCCGTGTCGGCGAAGACGGTGCTATCATCGGCGAACATCAAGTCGGTTACGAAGTTGTTGTTGTCGTATCGAACTCCGGCTCGTCCATCGAATGCTTCATCAGCGTCGATCACAACGATGAAAAGAAGTAATGAAGCGATTTCTCCCTGTCGGACATCCGTTTGAATCGGGAACTCTTCGAATATGTCTCTTCGAATACGAACGCTGGTGGTTGAGCCATCATACGTCGCTTGGAAAAGTTGGATTATTGTCAATGGCACGTGTTCGGATTCCAAGGCTCTCCACAAGCTTTTCCATTCGATGCAATCGAAAGCGGATTTGAAATCGATGAAAACGACGACAGTTCGTTTGCCACAATGAATTCTTTCTTTCATTAACCGACGGAGTGCGAATATTTGATCAATGTATCTTCGATGTGGTTCGGCAGATTGACCACCCTCCTCCTTTCACACCCTGGGCTTGGGACCAGACGACGGTGGAGTTTCTCGTAACTATAAACCCGGGTGTATTTGAATGTGAATCACTTTGCTCTAAAGTTGAATATATTTGAACGACAAATAACGATCTTAGGGCACTGTATGCTGAATGCTGTATGCTTCATTGGTCGAGTGAATTAGACCAAGATAGAGTAGGAGTCACTACTTCATAATAGCATTTATATTGAAGCGTTCTGGATAAACAAAACAACGAAGCTATGGAGAGGTTCTAAAGTTAAGTACCCGGGGTTTTAAAAAGAGATAGTTACAATATCTCCTTCGGCAATACTTTCGTAAGTATCCAACCTCATCGATTTTGTAGCTGTAAATTCACCGAGATAGCGAATAGAAGGGTCTGGGTTTTTAACAGTCAAATCTAATCGACCAACCACTAGGCCGACTACTAAATCTCTTCAAGCGCTCTGGCCTAGTACAACAGGCCAACACAAGAATAACTTAATATTAAATTCAATTTCGATTCAATTTAGTTGAATTCAGTTTTTAATCTGTGTTTACCTTACGTGCAATAAAGTTAAAAATCCACAACCTACTTAAAATTCAAAATAAATTCCAGATAATCCCACAAATTTCAACAAATCAAAATTTGAAAATAGTATATCTTTTCAAATTACATATATAATAAAATTTTTTAAGTGTAGAATGATAATTACTTTACAATAAATATTACGTGCTGAAGGTGATTCTCAAAAAAAAAAATGTTTTACAATAATATTAAAAATGCAGAAGCATACCAAGGCAAAACTTCAAAACTTATATCATCAATGCAAGACGGAATATTTTCCCATAAGAATGAACAACGAACACTTCCAAAAGACGAAACCAAAGATCCATTTTGCGATCCAAAGAACCCAAAAGTAGTTAAGTTAGCCCATGTAGTGTCTGCCTCTATTCTGATTAAAGGTGGTATTAGACCTACACCATGCACGGTAAGAATTCAACTTTGACCTTCCAGTTGCAATTAAATAGATTATTTACATTTTTACCAGATTTCGGACTTATCGACAGTAGCAGGAATGGATATTTATCTAAAGAAAGAATTTATGCATTATACAGGAAGGTATGCACTTTTTTATTTACCACTTTTTTTATTAAGGCATTTTCAAGAAATTATTTGTGTTGGTAAGTAGCCTGCAATCGATAAAAATTGTGGGGAAAAACAAGTTAGTTAAATATTTTGGAAATATTTTTGAACATCGATATATTGTTATCAATATTTTGTTGTGGCGTGAAATTTCTTTAATTTTATTTTCAAAAGTAAGCTTAGCTTGCTCATTAAGGACTCATATATACATTTATAAGCAACAATCTACTTTTTCAATAGCTTCAAAGAACGTGGCGCAAGATTCGCTTTATTAATGTTGTCAGATGAAGAAAAAAAGAGAGGTGTTGTCACAGAATCTATTGGAAATCATGCAATGGTTAGAAGTTTTCAAATTTTACTATTCATTATTTTTTTAAAATACCATTGCAGGCACTTAGTTATCAAGCTATGAAACTTAACATACCAGCAACCATTGTAATGCCAATAACAGCATCAGTAACAGCGATCCAAAAATGTCGCGATTTCCATGCTAAAGTATTAGTCTATGGACAAAACGTCACACAGTCCAAGTCGATTGCTTTGAAAATAGCTAGAGATGAACAATTAACCTATATCAATGGCTATGATCACCCACACGTGATTGCTGGCCAAGGAACAATTGCTTTGGAAATGTTGAATTTGAATCAAGTCCCAACGCCGGATGCAGTTGTTGTGCCTGTTGGTGGTGGAGGATTGCTGGCTGGGATTGCTACGGTTATTAAGCAACTAAGTCCAATGACTAAAGTTATTGTAAGTTTCAATATAATTAGTTCGGCTCTTGATAACACCTAAAAACAGGGCGTTGAATCTGAAAAAATGCCTAGTTTCATTCTAGCGCTACGAAATGGTTCACCATTGACTGCACCAGTCCAAAGTTCTATAGCCAAATCTTTGGCAATTCCGAAAGTAGGCTGCAATTCCTTTGCCACAGCAAACATGCTTTTGGACAAAATGATCACAGTGAAGGAAGAATGGATTTCACTTGCTATGTTGAGATTGCATGAAACGGAGAATTGTATAGTAGAGCCAGCAGCCGCGACCCCACTTGCTGCCGTTTTAAGTGGACAACTGCGCGAATTTAAGGGACAAAAGTTCGTTAATAAATTTCTTACTACTTTAAAAAACACAATATTTTTTATCCATTTCAGAGTAGTGTTAGTACTAACTGGTGGAAATGTTGAGCCTGATATCTTTCACAAATGTCTAGAACGTGGACTGGCGACTGAAGGTAGACTGGTGAGGTTTACTGTCGAAGTAAATGATTGTCCTGGAGCAATGGCAGAATTATGTAGTCTTGTGGCATCGATTCAAGTTTCTATAAAAGACATTATGTACGAGACAAAATGGTTAGAGGACGTAAATAAAGTTGATGTATGTTATAGTTATTAATTATTATATCATTATTATTAATTATTCTTTTTTCCTCCTCCAGATAAGAATAGAGTGTAAATTGAAAGATTGGAATCATGCCTTGGAGTTAAAGAACGTTTTAACAGAAAAATATGATAAGGTTACTTTTGCGAAATATCCCTTGGATATTGAGCGTTGATCCCCAATTGGTAGAGTAAAAAGTTCAAGAAGAACAAAAAGTATTTTTGACTGTATTTTATATAGTAACATTTTATTACCCAATTTATATTATTAACTAAAGTAATACTTTTGATAAACTATGGAATACCATGTAGGGAAAAGGTTTAAAATTTCGTTTTAATTTATATTTTGTTTTTGAGGAACAATCAAGATTTCTCTTTTTTTCGTTTAGACTCAGTGATAGCGTATGGCACTCAGCCTTGTTAGCTAAAATCAAAGTTATTGGAATTGACAGGCTTCTGTATAAGTGGTTTGAGGGTTTCCTTTCCGGCCGTTCAATTAAGGTAGTATTGGATGGCGTCAAATATGAATCTCACCTCATCTCTGCAGGCCCCCCCCCCCGGGGTCAATTTTATCACCGGCCCTATTTTTCATCTTTATAAATGACCTACTTTCAATCCCCTCCAAGGCACTTCTTGGAATCTTAAAAAGATTCAAATTGCAGTTGTTTGCGTCGCAATTTCCTTAATTTCTAATAAAAAATTACCTTTACAACAACATCAATGGATTACCGTCAAGTGATCCACTTTAGATTAGGCAAGTTTTTAGCATAGTAGCTAAATAAACTTCATTTAATAAAGTGATTGATTTGCAAGATATTCACAGTGATTATCCACTTTGAAAATAGTTGTTGTTGTTTAAACTTTAATTAGCATGGAGTTAGTGTACCCAGTAAGGATCCCTTATTGATCTTAGCCTTGCAGCAATATTGACCACGAATCTTTGATGTGTTACAACTTTTTAAAGGCCATTAAAAACTCTCTCCGGTCGCCAATCCTAGGCTGATAGGCCAGAGCAACA
Source organism: Thereva unica (assembly GCA_949987705.1). Taxonomy (NCBI): domain Eukaryota; kingdom Metazoa; phylum Arthropoda; class Insecta; order Diptera; family Therevidae; genus Thereva; species Thereva unica. The sequence goes on from OX465283.1 coordinate 151,093,472, forward strand.
GGGATGTCCTCTTTTTTCAGTTGGTTGGTATAAAGGTCGTCAAACGTTTCGAAGACTAGTGTGCCTACTTTACAAAACACAAAGCTAACAAATTAAGTTTGTCATTGACATTGATATACAAAAAAATTTCTTCAAGGCTACAATAAAAAGGCCAAATGATTAGTAGGTACCTCTAATTCAGAAAAAAATACTCCGAACCCGAGTAAAAATAAAAAATGAGCTTACAGCGGGCGAACATCGGCCGCTTGACTTTTTAAGGGGAATGATGGCCGTAATATTTCCGTAAAGCTTTGGAATTTCAAAATGAAGTCATTCGCTTCCCAGTCAGTTGTATCAGTGGCACTTCAACACCCTCAATACGAATTCGAGCACTCGCTTTAGTGTAGCGAACGATGTACGAAGGAAATGTTCTCTAGAAAAAACTTGTGGATTTACCAGTTATTTGAGACAGCTGATTCTTACTTCTTCTTTATTACTTTGTCACCAGTTCTGATACTAGTCAATTTCCTACTAGTGCTTAACGTATTACTATTTTGTAAGAAGTCAGCTTATTTCCTCTACGTTAAACATTCTGGGAAGTTGATCGTGTGGACCGAAGGGGTCAAACCTACATCCCAACGGGGTTGTCTGCACAGTATAACAAATTTAATCTGTGTAACAGTATCGAAACACAGTTCGTTACTAACAATCCCTCTTCCAAGAAAGCTTTAGGAAAATAAACAGCCTGTTGGGTGATTCTCCTTTGAAAGCTTCACTTCGAAGCTTTAAAGCTTCCTATACCGACGAGCTTTCTTGCTATAAAATAAACCGCTTCACCAGGCCAAAATTTAGTCTTTAATAACCAGGCTCGTTCCGGAGAGGTTACCTTCTCCGGTCCTATACCATGTCGTGGTGTACGATCCGGCACGGTTACACTACACACATTGCCTCAGGAATACTGCGTAGGCCTTTCGTCGTGGTGTACGATCCGATAATGTGCCGAAACAGTGATTCCTATACCGTGTCGTTGGGGGTCGTCCATAAATTACGTGAGGCGTTTAGGGGAGGGAGGGGGTGGAGCCGAATCTCACCAAATCTCACGTTGGGGAGAGGGGGGGTCTCGGCAAATATCGCGTAATTATTTTTTTTAAAGAAACAGTGTAAAATGGCAACAAAACTGGGTTAAATTAAGTAAAACATGTTTCTCCACTAAAGACTTCCATTCACTTACAGGCCGCCGGTAGGCAGTGGCCTGTCAGACCAGGTCGACCGGCACGACTAAGCTTGACTCAGTCTAACTGAGGGATGATACTTCAGGTATCCGTCTGACAGGCCGTGGCATGCAGATGAAAACATTATTCCCTACAGACACACAGGCGAAAACGACTGCTTAGCATAGCAGGTTATTAATTCAAAAATGCTCATGGCCTCAACGAAAGCTTCACGGCGCCTTCAGTCTCACGCCGTTAACACCCACAACCAAGCGCGAACGCGAGTGTGGATGATTTTCACGCTTAGCTCGCGCTTTGCTTTCCGTTACGAGTGGATACGGCGTAAATTCTTGCCGTCAATTCACGGCTCAACAGTGAATAGAAGCTCAGATCTTAAGGCCCGAACTGACGATAAATGCGATTTTTGTCAGCTTTCTTGAACTGTAGGCATTCTTGAACTTCAGACCATACAGTTGGCGGCCGGTCAGTGTGCAGTTATGCTTAGCCTCAAGGTGAAAACTTTCAGGTCACGGCCTGCCGTCGAACTCTGTGTAAATTGGGGCTTTAAGATATGGGTAAATCCTACACAAAAAATTTACTCGATTAGCCTCCAACGACTAGCCAAATGCGCGACTCGTCGAATGCTGCAGAGTACGAGCCAAGTAACATTGAACCGCGAGAAGGCCATTATAATTTAGAACTACAAGAAGGCACACGCCGATCCCGATCGGAGCGTAATGAAATGCTTGTTGGGTGAATGCTCACGTTTTGGTAGTTGTGTGCCCACCACAAGCGGAAAAACAAGGGTGCAAGGGAGTCCGAATTATCAGTTATCTCAAATCAAATCTTGCTCCCAACAACCCCACCCCCTATCCACCCTGGTGAACTTTTTACACGCCTTGCACTAGATTTAAATACGGTGGACCATTCCTGCAGTTCTATATTCAAAGGAAAGGCCAACCTTACTGCGGTTACGGCCGTAAATACGTATTTTTAATGTAAAAAATTTGAAAAATCTCACGTGAGATTAGGGTGGGGAGGGAGGGGGTCAAGAGAAATCTCACGATATCTCACCAAGGGGGGAGGGGGGGTTGAAAAATCGCAAAAATCACCTCACGTAATTTATGGACGACCCCTTGTGTATGATCCGGCACGGTTAGACTGCAGACATAACACATCCCGACCGAATACCGAACGACTACCGAATACTTGAGGAGTGTTTCCTGGACCAGTGTCGTGGTGTACGTTCCGACGCTATTCCCGGCAGCATTTAATATACCAGTCTCACGGTATGACCAGATACAAGACCGACCACATATCGCACACCGCATTACACACATATCCTCCTAGACCGCACCAGTGATACCACGAACTCCAACTTACGCACACGTAGAATATAGTAATGAGTAGATAGCTGCTTAGCAATATATTAGTAAGAAGCATGTATCTAGGATAACCCGTAGTTAGTTACTTAGATATATGTACCTATAAGAAACATGAAAACATGTATCCCGCATTTACTTAGATTTAAGAGACCTAAATTGTTGGTGTATAAGGATTTTTTGAATGAATGAAGAAATGTTATTTTGAAAGGAGGTGTTTTTTCTCACACCACCTTGGACAACTCAAGAGCTCCCGGCAACCCTCCCTTAAAAAAGGAGGTTAGAGAAGACCCGGACGAAACACCATTACAAAACAAAGAAAAGTGTTGTAGAGTCGCTGTTAATCGTCAGGCAGCGATTTTCGTTCGAGTCTTTGTCCATGCGGAAACTTCTTTTATTCTCAAAAAATAGGAATATGCTTTATGCAACCTTTTTAAATTTATTTAATTTTTTTAAGTATCAGCAACTTATTTGCTAAAGAATAAATTATGCTCCCACTTATTAAACGCCTCATAACCCATTTCTATAAGATATAATTTCACTTTTTATTTGTTTATTCTAACGTCTCAAAAAATAGCTGTAGCGGCAAAAAGTCTTAAAAAAATGGGTCAATAATATTTACGTTAAATTTACATGCGTCAATAATATTCGTCAATAAATTTTAAATAACAATTTTTTTTCTTTCTAAAATGTTATTTTTAGATTCTACAAAAATATTCTTGTTTTTCATTTAACGTATCATAACGAATTTAAATTGCCTTATTTGAACACCAATTAACATCACCGAGTTAATAACATAAGCGATAAATAGAGTGTAAAATTATATGAGTATCCTCTCAGTAGTGTGCTGCATCATTTCTTTCTGTAAATAAATTTCCATTTCGGTTTGTGTTGGAACATATGAACGCTAAGCTATTAGCACCTATGAAATTGCCTGTTTTCTTCGCCCTATAGAATTTTTTAGAGAGCCAAAATAAATGGAATTCAACCCTTTTTAAATTCAACTTTCATCTAGGGGTAGTTTTACTCTCTTAAGGGTTGAACATAATTTATGTTTGACTAATAATACGCATACGTAGTTGGAATTGAAATTGACGAAGTCCTTCTCAGTCGAACAAGGCTTAAAGCAGGGCGATGAGCTGGCACCCATGCTATTTAATCTCTGCCTAGAAAAAGTAATTCGCCAAATAAACATTGATGCGAACACAACCCTGCTTAACAAATCAAAACAATTGGCAGGATATGTCGACGATATAAACTGCCTTGCTACTGTCATATCTTAGAGAAATATTCACAGAATTAGAAGAGGGAGTCAAAGATGTAGGGCTGCAAATATATGCAGACAAGAGTAAGATGGTAATTCAGTCAAGGGTCAAAAGAAGAAGAAGAAATCACAAAAGCACCTGGGGGAATACAACTTCGAACGGGTAAACGAATTTAATTACCTGGGGACCACAGTCAGTGAAGACAACAATGAAATGAGAGACGTACAAAGAAGAATAAACTCCACAAACAGAACATACATCTCACTACTGCCAGTAATGAAATCCAGAGATATCCACAGAAAAACCAAAGTAAGAGTCTACAAAACCATCCAGTACAGTACAGTACAGTAGCTACCCATAGATGTGAAGCATGGAGTATCTCCCAGAAATCCGTCGACAAGATAGATATATTTGAGAGGAAGCTTCTCCGAAGGATATACAATGCATGGAGAATACGCTACAATCACTAATTGTACGATCTATACAAAGAGTGTAAACTCTCGACACATGCCAAGCTACTGCGTTTACGTTGGCCAGGTCATGTCCAAAGAATGGATAACTCAAGGATACCAAAAGAGCCCTGTATCTACATACTACCAGATGGCAAAAGACCAGTTCGCAAACCACGGTCAAGGTGGTAAGACAATGTTACCGATGCATCAAAATTGCTCAACACAAGAAACTGGAGACAAGCTGCGGAGCAGAGAGACGTCAGGAGGAAGAAGCTGACGGAGGCCAAGGCCCGAATTGGGCTGTAGAGCCATCGAAGATAGTTTTACTATCTTTAGAGGGATGTTTAGGTCCAGCATTGTTGCATACTTTTGTGCCCTGTCGATGCTGTCGTATGCCTGTTTAAAGTCGATGAAAACTTGATACACGTCGATGTTGTATTCCCAGCATTTTCGGAGGATTTGACTTATTGAAAAAAGTTGGTCCATTTTTGATCTATTTCTTCTGAATCCAGCTTGGTATTCACTTTTTGCGGCATCTGCATAAGATTCCAGTCTGGCTTGAATTATGTTTGTCATTATTCTATATACTGTGCTTAAAATAGATATACCTCTATAGTTTCCTAAGATAATGCTTTGCTCCCAACCATCCGGCATTTTTTCGTTCCTCCATATGCAGCATAGTAATTCATGCTGAAAGCGATTCGCCTCCTTAATTGATCAACTCGGCTGGGATGTTATCAATTCCTGGAGATTTGTTGTTTTTTAAGCATCGTATAGCACCTTGTACATCTTCCAGGGTGGGTGCATTTGTTTCTCTGGTGTCATCGTTATGTTGTAGACGGGGGTTGAATAATTGAGTTGAAGTTGAGTTGAATTTTCGACTCGCGTTACAAAATCACAAACAAAACACAGAGGTGCTGCTGTCAACTAATATCAAATAATGTACTCGCGGCTATATGCATAAGTTTAACTCAACCCATGTAGCTGAACTGAGTCGAGTTCAGTCGATCCTTACTCAACTCGACTCGCGTCATCATGCATACGTACTAATTGACTCAAGCATTCTACTTTCCTCATTTTTGGAAAGAAGTTCCTTAATGTGGTTTGCGGGTAGAGTGACGTGGTAGTCGTCACGTATGAAAATGCAGTATGTCGTGTGTATGCGTGCGAGTTTCGATCCCAATAGACAATTAACGGATTCACGAAATCAGAATGCAGTATTTCTTTTGTAGAAATTGAAAGCAATGTGAACCGATAGCAATGGGAAGAAATGGAAGTGTTGTGCCTAAGGAACATGCACACTTTTTCCTTTGTATTGAGGGTAGATGCTTATGCCTTCATATTGGAATGAATTGTAATACATAAAGTTGCCGTTATGCCTTCCACCCTTGGATCTCGCAATGTTCAACGAAAGGATGTTCCGATCTAGAAAGTAGACATTATGCATTCGACGGATAATGTACGGAATCGACTCTGGAAGGTTCCTATTCCCTACTGCATTCTGGCAGCCTACAAACAACCAGGGTACGCAATTCTCTCTCTCTCCCCTCCCTCTCTCTTTCATTTGCTCTCTCTACCTCTGTCTCTTTTAAACGCTTTATATTAGCTTCTCCTGTATCTTTTATCTTGTTTGTAAACAAATCGTTTTTTGATTTTGACCCACATAACCGATCAATTTCAAATTTTGCACATTACGTGGTTTGCTTGCCATTTTGTAAAAAAAATCAAGATGACGGTTCCATCATGGCAGCCAGTTTTTGCATTTGTGCTCCCTGACCATCGACATGGGTATCTAATATGACAGGGTATGACAGGTAGAGTACAATTAGTCATGTAGCCTCATTACAAATTCAAAATAGGAAGACATTCGCTCGTGGGCTGCAATAGTGGCACAACTCAAAAAACACGAATTTTGAGTTAATGCGCTCTCCAACATTGCAGATTTGTATTCTTTCCAGCAACAACAGCGGCATATCTTGTAATTCAGTATTCACCAACAGATTGAAGAAATTTCGCTGTTGCATTTTTTGTTTTTCTATGTAAACTGGCTGCAATAGTGGCACTTCTCAGAAACTTCAAACCCATTTATCTCAGAACTTGATTTTTTGAGTTGTGCCACTATTGCAGCCCACGAGCGATAATAGAGTAAAAAGTGAAAAATATAACCGATCAACTTTAAATTTTGCCCATACGCATAGTTCGCTCGACAATTCAATCCGACGGTTTTGCAAAATATCAAGATGGCGGCTCCAAAATGGCGGCGGACTTTTGCAATTGTCTTTCCCGACCCACTGACATGGGTATCAAATGGAAAGGCATGACAAGTAGAATACAATGAGTTGTGTGGCATGATTCCAAATTCAAAATGGCGGATTACCTTTTTCTTTACAACCCCCTCACTATGGATATCAAATCAAAGCAAATCATGACGTGCATTAATATTTTATTAATAAGCAAATAACATATGTATCTTATACAACTATATAGGTTTTATTTTATATATATACAATGCTGTAATAAATCAGTCAATGGTTGCTATGGAATTATAGTTTTTTCGATTCAGTATTGCAGTTTCCTTACTTATCACCCTTTTCTTCTATAGCCAATGGAGTATCAACAAAAGTAACATAGCTATAATTATCCTTTAGCAATTGCCGCAGCTCTAAACTATGTGTCCAGTCTCGTGTTTCACATACAACTTTAACCTGTTGTTGCAAAATAACATTGAGAAAAAATTGACTGAAATTAATATTTTCATATTTTCAGAAATACCTCAACACTATGAATATCCTTTAACCAAGCCCTTTCATGCATAATATCCTTTATAGAAACTTCAATTGATCCTAGAAGCTTGCACAATTCGGCAATGCCACCCGGACGATCACTAACTCGAACGTTAAATCTTAAAAGACGTCCTTCAGCTGCAAGTCCTCGTTCAAGGCAACGTCCAAAAACTGTTGTATCGATGTTACCGCCGCAGAGTAGTAAAACAATTCTAAATATAAAAAAATTATTTACTAGAGTAAGTAGAAGGGTTAAGTCTAAGCTCAGGTGTCACCCTTTGTACTACCAGTCCGTCACGTCGTACACTGCGAGGTCAGGTGTCTGGTAGTAAGCTTAGCTCGAAGGATAGAGAAAGAATAAAATAGATTAAAGGGAGTCTGGGGGTGCATAGAAGATGGAGCTTAACCTTGCTGAACTTTTGGATATTGTATGAGTTCGGGAAAACTGTCTGTGGGAGGTTGTTCCACAGTCGAGTTGTTCTCGAAAAGAAAGAATTTTTAAACTGATGTGTGCGTAAAAATAAGGGCTGTAGATAGTGAGGATGAGCCGAAAGAGCTAGTCTTGAGTTACGGGAAAAACATTGACGTGGAGGCAGGAGGTTATATATTTCGGTGGAAGTCGTTATGGTAGATGCGATAGAATTTCACCAGAGCCGCTATATTCCTGCGGTGGCTTAACGAATCAATTGTGGAGCAAATGGCGACGTCGCCAATGAGTTGGAGAGCGCAGTTTTGCACCTTTTGCAGCCACGCTAGTACCCGGTGTCCTTGCCCAGAGATATGAGTTGAATTCGAGGCGAGGCCGAATGTAGGATTTGTAGATTATAGCCCTGGCCGATGGTTGAAGGAGGAAAGTGCATCTTTTAAGAAATCCCAAGCATTAAGATGCTTGTTTAGCGATTTGGAATATGTGATTACTCCAACGCAGATCTTCAGTTAATATTATGCCTAGGATATTGAGAGATGGTTCATCAGTGCTAGACTGTCCACTATAGTGGGAGAAATTGAGGAGCGCGTTTTCTTAGAGAAGAGACAGTATTTTGTTTTCCGTGCGTTGAATTCGACATGATTCGTGTGGCCCCAATCTAGAATCAGATTTATATCCCTGTTGATTGAAGTGGACATAAGTTCACGATCAAGCAGACATGGTCTGGCATGTGCTTATCTTGCTTTTTCGAAGCTATACGAGTAACCCAGGGTACTGTCGTCAGCAAAGCTCTGAAGTGAGTTGGATGGGATTGAGAGCAGGGATCATTTATAAAAACAAGGAAAAGAACTGGTGCTAGAATTGAGCCCTGGGGAACGCCTGCAGAGATGGTGTGGGGATTCGATTCGACGCCGTCTAATACTACCTTGATTGAAGGGTCAGAAAGGAAACTCTCAATCCAATTCTTTAGAAGAAAGTCAATACCAATAGCTTGGAGTTGGACTGAATAGAGCGGGGTGCCATACTCTAGGCGTGTTTCATTTTCCTGGTGTACCTACACCGGTGTAGTTTGGTGTAGTTCCAACTACCCCAGTTCTATGAGCTGGGGTAGTTGGAACTCACCAAACTACACCGGTGTAGGTACACCAGGAAAATGAAACACGCCTTCTATCAAAGGCCTTGCAGATATCGAGAGCAACCAGGCCGGATTCACCAAAACGATGAATGTTTTGGCAGAGGTGCTCAGTTAGGCATACAAGGAGATCGCCAGTAGGTCTTTTGGATCTAAAGCCGTGCTGCTTGTCATCCAATATTTGGTTGCATTCAAGATATTCTAGTGAAGTGAAGTAGAAGTAATTGCTATCGGGTGGTAGTTAGAGGGGTCGCTGGAATCACCTTTTTTCGGTATAGGCTGAACATGGGCCAGTTTCCAGGAGTCAGGGAAAACTCTGGAGAAGTATGAAAGGGCGTAGAGTTTGGCCACAGGTTTAGCCAAAGGTGAAGCACATTTTTAAGAACCATAGGCGGAATATTATCGGGGCCAGTGGATTTATTGGAATCGAGCTCCTTGACACAACACTTGTACGCTTCACGAGTCCTGAAGAAAACTCTGCCCATTGAGTGAGAAGAACCCTCTACAAACGGGGTTGCACGGCAGTATCAGGCAAGGAAGAACAACTTGAGGCAAACAGAGATGCGAGTAATTCAGGCTTGGATTTGCTTTCTGTTAACACCTTCCCATCGTGAATGAAGGAACGAGTCGAAGATATGTTGAAATTTGTCCTGATGGAGGCTACCAAGGACCAGAAGTTTTTACTGCCAGGAGTGGTATAAATGAGTTTATTTCTTAACCTGTCATCGAAGGATGCTTTGATATGCCTGATGGTGCTTTTGCAGGCGTTTCTGATGTACTCGCGTCGGGTTGATTCGCTCAGGGAATGCCTGTACTCTCTATAGGCGGTTTCTTTGGCTTTGATCGCGTCCATACGTTCTTGATTAAACCATCCATGCGGCCTTGGCCTGATAGATTTGGAAGAAAGGGGAATGAATAAACGCATTCCTTCCAATATGATTTTTGTGATGCAGAGAGCGGAAAAGTTGGCATCGCGATTCTGAAAACAAAGATTCCAGTCTGCAGCTTGGGAGAAGAGAATAAGCCCCAGCCAATGGGCTTTATCATAATGCCAAACAGTTCTTCTAGGAGCTGGTATGGTTAAGATGGATGATTGGTATGGGAAGCTTGCGCTGATCAGGCAGTGGTCTGAGTTGCCTAGAGGTGAATCAACTTCGATGGAGTACCGCGTTGGGTGGGAGGTAAGACAAAATTCAAGGAAATGGGCCCTTGATCTACAGCGTCGGAAACTCGTGTAGAGCACTTAACCAATTGGTGTAGGTTATTAGTTTCTGCAAAGAGTTCGGAATTCCGGCCAGAAACACTGGTGCCATTTGAATAATTCAGCCAATTTGCGTTGTGAACGTTGAAATCACCAGCAACAATGATTTCACACACCTGATATAAGGATAAGAATTCGGAGATAGCGTCAAATGCTAAAGAAGATGCTTCATTATTTATATTAGGGCTCCTGTATAGAAAACAGAAATGACGTACTTATGAAGTAAAATTTTACTCTACTTACTTTTTCCCTTTATATTCATCCAAATGACCAGCTAATATAGCTGCAAGACCAGCCGCTCCGGCTCCTTCTACAACACACTTCTCCACCTCGACTAGCCTTAAGATAGAAAGAGCAATCCATTCTTCCTTGACGACAATCAATTTATCCAAAAGTGGCTTTGCTGTAACATAAGCATTGTACCCAACTTTTGGAACAGCCAAACCATCCGCTAGAGTGTCTTTGATCGGCGTGTGGATTGGACCGCCGTTATCTAAAGCATTACGGAAGCTTGGACATTTTTCAGATTCGACACCCTTTAATAATATTATGTTAAAAATAAAAATATTTTCCAGTATTATTCAACATCTTACTATAATTTTAGTTTTCGGACGTATTGCTGCAACTGCAGTAGCAATACCTGCAATCAGGCCACCACCGCCAACTGGAACAATAATTGCATCTGGCTGTGGGACTTGTTCTAGAATTTCTAATCCAATTGTGCCTTGACCAGCCATGATATGGGGATGGTCGTACCCATTTATGTATACAAGACCTTGCTCTTGAGACATCTTCATAGCTAGGGATTTTGCCTCAGACATGTCCTTTCCAGATACGATCACGTTAGCCTTATAACTGCGGCATTTTTGAATTTTCATCATTGGTGCAGCAAGTGGCATTATAACAGTTGCTGGTATGCCAAGTTTCCAGGCATGATAACTAAGGCCCTGGAAATTTGTGCTTAAATATATAAAAAAATTTGATTTGTAATATTTTTACTTGTGCGTGGTTTCCTAACGATGCCGAAATAACTCCTTTACTCTTCTGTTCATCTGATAGCATAAGTAGAGCGTATCGGGCGCCACGTTCTTTAAAGCTGAAAAATGAAAATTCAAATAGATTGAAAACAATAAAGTACAAGTTATGTGAAACCTTTATCAGTCTAGTAATAATAAATTCTTTTTCAAGTTTTTCGTGCCCCTTAGATAGGGGCGGCGCTCTCATAGGTGCTAATGGTGCGCTTGCACCGGGCGCAATTTCAGAAATTAAGATTATAAAAAAGGCGATCTGCAATACTCTATCAAAAAATTTCAACGGGCCCTACCGGCTAAATCGTTATGATTTACCGGCCCCGCCATCCCTACGAATTTTTGTTCTTCTAACCAAAACCATTCGGTCGCTTTGTAAAATTTGCAAATACATTCTGCACACGCCATGCTTTAGAAATTTTATTGTTATATTAATTTTCATCAAATCAACTTTTGCGTAAACTACGAAAATTCTTCCTCCCATCCACCGAGTGTTTGTGTCTTTTTCCATTGTCTTTCATTGCGATAAAAAAATTAAGAGCTGATGGGGCGCAACATGGCATTGTGCACCGGGCGCAAAAGACACAAGCACCGGCCCTGTCCTTAAGCAGAGGTCACACCGATGAAGTATGCTATATGCAATACGCAGTTTGCAATACGCAGTTTGCAATATTTACTTTAGCTTGTTCAAATTGACACATTATTGAATTTCAACACCAGTATTAAAAATGTCTTCGTTGGGGGTAGAAGCTATAACTTTTTGGGGGAGGAGGTGTTAGATTTTGCCATTTTAGAGAGAAGCGATTGTCGGTAACGAATTACCTATGGATGATGATTTCTATGTTTTGCCGGACTTAGTTCATTCTTCTATGGAAAATAAAGTTACAAATTACCGATGTGCCATTGAACCATTAGCCATTAGGAGTCACCCTTTGTACTACTAGTTTGTCTTACCGTTAAGGTCATGGTGCAATGTCTACTAGTAAGCTTGGCTTGAAGAATATATAGAGTAGAATAGGAAAGATTAAAGGCGACCTGGGGGTGCTCAAGAAAATTTGGATACAGCTTACATTTGAGCTCTAAGATGATGTATGAGTTCGGAATGACTATGGGAGATTGTTCTACAGTCGAATTGTTGTATTCATAAAAGAACTTCTATATCATTATGGTCCCGAGGGGGCTGGGCTGTAGGGTATACGGGTGTGCTGAGCGGACTAGTCTTGTGTTGCGGGGAAAAATATTGCCGTGGAGGCAGGAGGTTCTGAATTTCAGTGGGACAGTCACTATGGTAATGGCGATAAAGTATAGAACGCGCTGCTACATTCGAACGGTGGCTTAAAGAATCTATAGAAGCGCGAAAGGTGTCATCTCCAAAGAGTTTAATGGCACAATTCTGCACCTTATCGAGGCAAGCCAAGATGGTTTTTGGGGTGCCTGTCTAGATATGGATCCATTAGACGATAGATTTCGCGATCAGTTTGGCCACAGTTACTGCTGTGAGTGACGAAAAAACTACAGTCTCAGGTGATGATTGATATAATTATTTAAATATTTTGATTTCCATCAATCGTGACTGATGGAATTGACTGACGCTGGCATGAACGTGTAAAGGAGCTTTCCCTACGATCTTACGAGTTGACTCAGCCATTAAGCTGGCTTCAGACTCACGCCATGAATAACCGAGGGTGGGTGGTTTTCTCGCCTAGTTTACTCCTTGTTTCCTGTTCTGAGGGGATACGGCGTAAATTTTCGCCTTGAATTGACGGTATGAGTATAAAGCCCCGTTTACATTCCTCATTACTCTCAATGATATAGTAGGTATATTGATGAAAAACTCCAGCTCCTTCACCCGTCTCTGGTTTAGGTCCATCTGTGTCCAAGACAACGTCGTGGTCCTTGTCAGGCTGAAAATCTTCGCATTTCTCTCTGGTAGGGATCCGGATACTATGTATTTTGTGACCATGTAGTTGGTAGGTCCTGATATCATTTCCTGTGGTAGAGAGAGCAGTATCTTACTGGGCCTTTACATGTGCCACGCAGCCGGATGGTTGTACAGGCCGCTTGCTGCTATGTATATACTATATTGCCAACAGCTGCATCTGAGCCTGTAGATGCTAACTTCCTCTCTACCTCGATCACTGTTAGTTCATCCAAACGTTCACTCGTAGTTTTGGAAACCTTTATCCATGCGTTCAAAATGGAGTTTAAAGTCAACTCTTTCGAGCTCCTGTAGGCACCGTCGTTGATTAGCCAGGGCTCTTCTATTTCTCTTGGAAATCTTCGACCTTGAGCACCTTCCAGTTGTCCATAGGGATGTCGCTGTTGTGGCGCCGAAGATGCTCGAGCAATTTGCCCCATCACGAGCTCCATGATCATCTATAATATTTTGGCCTCGATGTCAGCCAAGAGAAGGTCTCTGTCTCTGTTACAGATATAAATGTATTCGTAATCGACCATTCCAAACGGGAGTGCTGTTGTACCAAGCGGTCCCCCAACTAAGTACTAACAACCACGACCACCTGCTGAATCGAACCTGCTCCATCGGACGAGAACCGGTCTACTGAATATGCCCGTTTTCTTCGTTCCATACAATTTTTTAAATGCCTAATTTTGTTCCCTTTAGTGCTTGCTTCCTTTAATGGATGAGCGTACCGTGCTTCATTTGAACTATTCCGTTCGTGCGGGATGGGGTTTTTTTTATGTGAAATACTAGAGAGCTCAGGGAAAGCCTTTTGTACTGAGGACAATCAATTTTTTGACGAACAGCAAGCTGTAGTCGAAAGATAGAGAAGGCACTGTACGCACGCACGTTTCTGTTTCCAACTTCAGTCTACATGTGGCCCTCCATTTTCTGCTATTACCCCCCTTGTTCAACCCTGCTGACTATACTGGCACTGCGTAAAGCTGAACTGAGATAACCACCCTTAGACTGAGGAATATTTGCAGCTAGCTTGAACTCCGCTTTGAATGCAAATTGTACTCATTAGGCCACCCTATAAGTAATAATATGACTAAAATTACTCTTTCGAATGTATCGAGTACTGAGAGTTTATGAATGCTATTTACTCTTTACTTCTGAATTGCACCAATCAGTAGATAGTACTATTTTATAAAGGTAAAACCCATTTAATTTTACACCAATGCATTTTAATAGTTCAAAACAAAAAACAATTCTCACCTTCCTGTAGTCTGCAAAAAATCCTTTTTCAAATAAATCTCCATTCCAAGTTGATCTGATAGATGTGATCGCTATTATTAAAAAAAACAAACAAATTAATTGTTTAAAATTTAAAAAAAATAATTAATATAATTACTGGACATGGAGTATAATCGATACCTCCTTTAATTAAAAATGCAGCTGATGTAACATCCTGGAACGAGATCTTTTGTGGCGAATCCGGATTGCAGAAAGGATCTAAGATCTCGTCCGATTTAGTAGCTTTTGATTTATTATCACACTTCATTTTATTTCCATTCCCATTCCCAATTTCTTCCAGACTTCCATCTAGCTCATCTTTAGTCTTAGTCTTATTCGCATTTTCTACTGCTATAGAAACAGGATTGAGCTTGCTGCTGGTGGTTGTCTTCTCTGATGTTGGCATATTTAGACTCCTTGTAATATTGTTTAAATAGTTTGAATTAATCATTCTTGTGTGGAAATTTGTCAATTATTTGTATAATGAATATAGTAATTAATCACAATATCATATTCGTTGGGGAAATGTATTGGAAATGATCGGAATTTAATGAGGAGTATATATATCCCTAAAAAAATCACGTTTTAGTTGTAATAATTTTTCTAGTAAATTTTAAAAGCAATTATAATTTATCCATAAAACTACATAAAGCAAAATTTTTCAGCAACTATTGGAAATTCCTGCAAAAACTTCAATTTCCAGAAACTGTAGGACGTGGAAAACAATTTCCCATCCAAAAAGTGCTAATCTAGGGTTTAAAAAATTTGTAATGTTTGTAAAGTGGAATTTTTGCACGACTCTTAAGGGCCCCGGAGACGATCAATAATATTGTCAATAGATACGTATTGACAATAATATTGAAGCTCCTGGCAATACGCTTCAAAAATCTCGTCAATCTAACTATCAATACGGCGACTCTGATGTCAAAATTAGGAAATTCAAAGTCGCGGATATATATACCTATAAATATTAGTTCAGTCGTCAGAGCACAATTTGAATGCAGACCTCTAACTAAATGTTAACTCACGAAACTTTTTCTAAAAAAATAGTTTTTCGTGAGTACAATATGTTAAAAAAAAGTTTCGGTGAATTGGTTATACGCTGCTCCTAAAAACAGAAAATTCCGTTTTTGGATAATATCTCTTAAACGGCAAGTCCATCCTAAATAGTGTTTACAAAGTTTGTAGATCATGCGATTATCTGCAAAAAATGATATTATAGATACATTTTCCCGTACGAATCTATGAGATATTTAAAATAATCATATCCCCTAATACGCAACTTGTTTCGGTCATCAGACTTTCAATAAATCCTATGTGCGACTACTTGGCTAATATTTTCAGGGTCATTCCTGGATGGTTTTGGAGAAAAAAAAATGTTCTAGAGAGGGGGCTATCCCACACGGTGTTTACGAAAGAAAAAAAATTTATTTTTTAAATATTTACTTAATTTTGAATAACTCCTAGACTAATTATCGTAGAGCGACGTAAATCTGTTCGTCTTTTAGGTAAATGTCTATTTCTTAATATGATATTAAGAACAGGAACGTGAGTGAGTCCGTTTACAAGATATTTAATTAAAAAGTGCGATCTAAATCCCAATATTCTTCGTTTTTTCAGAAAAATTCCAATATTTTAGCATTTTGGTCATATTTTGAGCCTACATATCTTGTAAACGGAATCACTCAAGCTTAAAATTTTCTAATTCAAGTATCAAATTCGTATTCAGCATGCTCAAAAACATATAAATACAAGTTTTGAACTTATTTATACAAATTTTGAAAAATTATGTCCGCCATCTTGGATCCGCCATTTTGAATTTCCAAATTTTGACATCAAATTCGTAATCGGCATGTCCAAAAACATCTAGATACAAGTTTTGAGTTTATTTCAACGATATTTTAAAAATGATGTCCGCCATATTGGATTCGTCATTTTGAATTTTCAGTTTTTGACATCAAATTCGTGTTCAGCGAGATCGATTATCCTATAATATCGAATTTCGTCCAAATTCATCAATATTTAGACTTTTGTCCACGTTTTCGGCAATTCGTCCCACTTTGCGACGCACAGTTTTGAAGCTATAAGCAATTTTAATGTGTGAAAAATCGAAGCGCTACTAAGAGGAGGCAATTTGGAGTGCTGTTAATAATTTGTATGGGGCGCTTTAAGGATTTGTATGGGGCGAATAAAAAGGACAAACGTAGACCGGCTCCCGTTCACTGCGGTGGTCAAGCAGCATATTGAACGAGTTGATACTTAGTTGGGGGACCGGAATTGCAAAAGGTGAAAAAAAAAATTGATAATGATTAAAAATTATCTAAGATCATGTATGAGTCACGTTAACAGTTTTTTTGTGAGTTATTTTATTCTTAGGGAGTCAAGTTTTTTACTATATAATTTTTACTGTACACCGAATACTATTTCAGATAATATGATCTCCAGATTTTGAGTAAAATTTAATTCTGCCGTCCGCCCTCCCCCAGGACTTGCTTCTGGATCCCCCCGGGTTATTGTACCATAACCAGCTCTTTAAAAAAGAATAGCAATAAATCTTTGTTATATAAAAACAGTGATTTAAACTTTTCCACAATCTTTTCGAGAAACTTAGAACAAACTTTTCAATTATTGCGCAAATTAGAACATATTTGCAATAACCCCCATTCCATTAGTTACAATTTATTCCTCATATGAAGTTAAACAACAAAATTAAAAAAAATCCATGCGAGATTTGCAACTGAATTTAGAATTATTGAAATTATCAAAATTGATTTATTTACATTTTATTTTACGTAAAACTCTAGGCAGACGGGACTTTGTACTACCAACCCGTCATGTCATTGTTTATTGTCTGCCTTGGTACATAAAATGTGGTAGACAGCTTATCGTTAAGGAATACGTAAGCTTATCTCTAAAGCATTTTATTTAATCTGTGGTATATAAATTGGATCCAAAGTGTGCTCTGCTGATGAATATGAAAGTACTATGAATTAAATCCTTGAGTTTACGAATGAATTTTCATTAGTTCACGAGCGAACTTTTACAGGGGCTGCAAGAGTGACTTGAAGCAGTGCAAATTAGAAAAAAATTCAGGATGTTTTCAGAAATGCCAATAATGCCCAACTTAGAACTACGGTATGCCGTTTCGCCATGCTGTTTACTGGTTGGCTCATTTTACACGAAACACGAATTGAAACAAAGTTTCCTACAATCCTTTTGGAGTTTCCTCAAAAATCGATCTTTGCCAGACATGCATTGCGCCAGACAAAATAATATTCTTCTATACATATGCATGAACGTATTTATATTTGACATGACACGATCGCGCAGACGTGGTCTGGCACGCGGGCCGTACCCGGCCAGTATTCACGGAAAGAATATTTTGTCTGCGCGGTTCATATGTGGACGTGTCTGTGGGTGTCTGCCGTGAAGTATGAATAGAGCATCGGAACCGTACAGACATTTTACTTGGATATTTTCCACTGTGAAGTGTTTGAAAATTTTCAACATAAATATAACTAGTGTCTATCGTCTGATAGGTATGCTAGATGTTACTAAACGGCGTCTGTCGGTGTCTGGCGCGGCGGGTGTTGGCGCACTCGATGTCTATAAACGAACCTTAATACGTCAGAATTTATTGCTCATTTCTCTTTATAACTTTTTGTATATTTAATCACCCACCCGCCCACCGCTTTGTTTTGAAAACTCGAATGGTAATTTTTGTTTTTAATTTCCCTAAGAAAGGAGAAACCAGAGAAATCAAAGAAACAACAATAACAAACCTGAAAAGCTCTCAAAAATTTTCCTGCAAAGTTGCTTCAAAGGTTTTATGGCATTGTTTCATGGCATTGTTTCATGGCATTGTTTCATGGCATTGTTTCAACCCTTCTCTCACTCCTCCCCATTTAGGTAGACAATAATATTTGGTATAAGAGGATGAAAAAATGTTTTGCCTACAAAATGCAATTTTCGAAAGAAAAAAAAACCGTTTTTGCGTTTTTGAGTGTCTTTTTGGTCAAAAGGTGATTTTTGCAAAATTTAACCTTGAATAACTTCGAAAGGGTTAAGTTTTCGAAAAAATGACACAAGGACTTTTTGTATGCAATAACGTTTTGTATTAACTGATCAAAAAAAATTCGAAAATTCCAGGATTTGGGTGAAATTTTGGCCAAAAAGTGATTTTCGAAAACTTTGACCTTGAATAGCTTCGAAAGGGTGAAGTTTTCGAAAAAATGACACAAGAACTTTTTGTAGGCAACAACGTTTTGTATTAACTGATCAAAAAAAAATTCGAAAATTCCAGGAATTGGGTGAAATTTTGGCCAAAAAGTGATTTTCGAAAACTTTGACTTTGAATAACTTCGAAAGGGTTAAGTTTAGAGTTGAGCCGGACTTGCAAGAGGCAGTTCGTTTGTCCCGTACACGATAGTAAATTGTACTGAGGCCTCAACTTTTTTAAATGTCCCGGTTCAAAAATAGTGTACTACTGGGATATGAGCGTCTATCGTGCGTTTGTAAATTACGAAGTGGAGAGACATTTCTTACTTCTTTTGCGGCAGCAAAATATCCAATCTGAACTGCGCCGAGGTGGATTGTAAACACGAACTGGAACAACATTTTCTTATTTCTTTTGCGACACTAAAATATCCAATTCGAATTGCGGCGAGGTGAGATTGTACACACGAACTGCAGAGATATTTTCTTACTGTTTTTGCCGCAGTCAAATAACCAATTTAAACCGAGTCGTGGTGAGATTGTAAATACGAACTGGAGAGAAATCTCTTACATTTTTGAAGGAGTGAAATTTTATACTAAAGAGACAATTCTTACATTTTTCGAGGGAGGCAAATTTTGTACTGAAGAGATAATTCTTACATTTTTCGAGGGAGGTAACAATTCTTACATTTTTCGAGGGAGGTGAATTTTGTACTAAAGAGATAATTCTTACATTTTTCGAGGGAGGTAATAATTCTTACATTTTTCGAGGGAGGAGAATTTTGTACTGAAGAGACAATTCTTACATTGTTCGAGGGAGGGAAATTTTGTACTGAAGAGATAATTCTTACATTTTTCGAGGCAGGTAACAATTCTTACATTTTTCGAGGGAGGTGAATTTTGTACTGAAGAGACAATTCTTACATTTTTCGAGGGAGGCGAATTTTGTACTGAAGAGACAATTCTAACATTTTTCGAGGGAGGTAACAATTCTTACATTTTTCGAGGGAGGCAAATTTTGTACTGAAGAGACAGTTCTTACATTTTTTGAGGGGGTGAAGTTGGAGAGATATTTCTTACATTTTTCGAGGGAGGTAAAACTTGTAGTTTTATTTTTTAATCTCTATCTGTAACAAATAAAATATTTTCGTGTTATTTTCAATTTAAGGGAGTTTCATTCTAAATTTGTAAATATGTTTTTCTTTATACAGTTAACACAAATTTTAAAGAATATTTTTGTAATCAACATTCATAGGCACGATAATTAATATTTCCATTCATTCATTCATCATTCATCGTATTCTCTCTTTGGCAAACGCAATAGATCTACCCGCATCGCAACATTTGAGCCATTCACTACGTGACGTGCTAGCAATATAATGGCACCTCGCCTCATTTGAAGTGAGAAATTGTACTGGTTCAAAAGGAAAAAGAGGCTCCTCTTACAAACTCATTTTATTATCGTGTCCTACCCAACACTAGTTAAGTTTTCGAAAAAATGACGCAAGGACTTTTTGTAGGCAATAACGTTTTGTATTAACTGATCAAAAAAAATTTCGAAAATTCCAGGATTTGGGTGAAATTTTGGCCAAAAAGTGATTTTCGAAAACTTTGACCTTGAATAACTTCGAAAGGGTTAAGTTTTCGAAAAAATGACACCAGGATTTTTTGTAGGCAATAACGTTTTGTATTAATTGATCAAAAATATTTTCGAAAATTCCATGAATTTAGGTTAAATTTTGGCAAAAAAGTGATTTTCGAAAACTTTGACCTTGAATAACTTCGAAAGGGTTAAGTTTTCGAAAAAATGACACGATGACTTTTTGTATGCAATAACGTTTTGTATTAACTGATCAAAAAAAATTTCGAAAATTCCAGGATTTGGGTGAAATTTTGGCAAAAAAGTGATTTTCGAAAACTTTGACCTTGAATAACTTTCAAAGGGTTAATCGGGTCAACTTTTTTGTAAGAACTAAAGTTGTAGAGAATATAATTGCGATCATTTTTTTTTTCAACCTATAGAAACCGAAATACATGGAAAACTCGGGAAAATGCGATATCTCCGGCGGCCATGTTTTGGATTCCGAAATTGTTTTCTTAAAATATCTTAAAATGTCACAAGGAGTTTTGTCTCTTTTCGTGCGTTTTTATGCTAATTTCTCCGGACTAGAGAGTAATAATTTCGTGATTATTTTAATGGTTTTAAAATTAGATTTTACTACCATTGATAATACTATTAACAAAAAATGACACAATTTCTTAATGTACTCACTTTTTTGCACTGTTGGATATCACAACAAAAAAATGTCACCCAAAATCTGACCCAAATGACAAAGGTCAGACGTTTTAAAAATTATACCACTTTCGAAATTTCCGCGTAATCGAAGATAACTCAAGAACTCAACTAACCCTGCACTTTAAATCGCTTCCACTTTATATACTAACAAAACTTTCAATTTACAAACAAAGAGCACTTTTTTACAATTTTATGACAATTATTATTTTTATTATTATTATTATTATTTCTATAAAGAAACTTCCCCTCTGGTAAATTTCCGATGACTATCTTCACTTAATGAAGGTTCAAACTCCGTCCGCGCGGCCTTTTATATATTCTCGACTCGAGTCGAATTTTCGATTCATCGAGAGGCAACAACATGAATTTGGTGGTAGTCTTTACAATATTAATTATCAAATAAGTGCATAAAGAGATGTTGACGCGCTGAACGATCTATCGCAACAGTGCTGAATTTGAAGAAGTCCGCGAAGAATAGCCAGACGTAATTTGTGATTTAATTTCGACGCGTGATAAGCACGCGAAAATATTTTATTTGGTTTTATTTGGTGAAAATGTGATTAACTGATTGTTGTCAGTTTTAGAGCTTGTCTACTGATTATGGATTATCTCTCTGTACGGTGTTCGATCTTGAATTTGAAAGATAATAGTTTTGGCGTTGTCTATATTATTTTTGAATGCAGTGTAACGACTCCAAACTATATATTTGATTAGACTGAAAGAAACGGCTCTATTTGAGATTATTATCAGCACTAATGTACATTTATTGTTCAATATTAACGTGAACTAGCTTAACAGTGAGTGGCTGCAAAATTTAGAATGTTTTACTGGGATTTTCATGTAACAACATTAAGACGAAGTAAATGGCTGCATTCGAAAATTCAGCCAACTGCGCAGAAATGGCAGCACATCATTCAAAAAATCAAAACGGCTGCAGCAAGGCATATATTATATATCCTGCAGCCGTTGCTGCCATACTGCCAATTCTGCGCAGCCGGCTGAATTTTCGAATTCAGCCAATTTAAAGGTCATGAATGATAAGTCTCAATGAAATGATTACATTTTTTCGGACTTTTACTTATGTAAAAGTTGCTTCGTACTAGCTGGAACCAGTTGCACCTCGCTGCACCCATCGGAGCAAAATAAAGGGACAATTGCTCGACCCTTGCGTTCTCATTTGCAATGTCACTGACTCAGGTTTTATTTGTTTACCCAAAGCCTCTTCTCGTTGCAGAATCCTAGACTTACACTTAAAATTTTAGAAGTAAGGTTTCTTTAAATCTTATCCATTGTATATAAATCCCACATTTCCGTTTCTCCTTACCATCCTTAAAAAAAACCTTGTTAACCCCAGATTTTAAATTTTTCAGCTCTTGAACAACCTACATATAGCTAACCAGGAAATGACACTTATTTGGCAAAATTCTTCCGCTATATTGGCCCCGAAAATTTTGAATTTATAAGTTTCGATCATAAATTCGTTATTTGCTATCTTAAAAACTCCCATATACCGATTTTCATTGGAATCGAAGTACAATTGGTGCGGCCATTTTGAATTTAAGTTTTGATCATAGATTCGTTATTTGGTACCTTAGAAAACCCCAGATACCCACTCTCATTAGAATCAGAACAAAATTAAGAAAATTCGTCCGCCATATTAACGCGACCATTTTGAATTTATAAGGTTTGACCACAAATTTCTTATTTGCAGCCTTAAAAACTCATAGATACCTACTTTCATTGGAATTGGAACAAAATTCGGCAATTCAATCATATTTCCGCGGCCATTTTGATTTTCGGTCATATTTCCGCGGCCATTTTGAATTAATTTTTCAAAACCGGGCTTCGTGTAAACTTGCGAATCTTCGCGATGATTTCCAACGAAGCACTTTATTATTATTATTATTTATTTATTTATTTATTTATTATTATTATTATTTATTTATTATTATTATTATTTATTTATTATTATTATTAGACTAGGATTACAAATACATTTTTTAACATCATTATTTTTACTTTTTCAACATCCCCACTCAGTCAGCGAAGCTGGTATGAGAGTTGGGGAGCCCTTATTCATCAGTAAATAGAAGTGTTTATCACAAAAGAACAATAAAGAAAAAGAGGAAAAATAAAAAACTATAAAAGTTAGAAAGAAGTAAATAAAAATTAATAAATAAAAGTTAAGTAGGAAGTAAATAAAAATTAATAAATATAAATTATTAAATAAAAAATAAAAATTCATACATAGAAATAATTAAATAAAAACAAAAATAAAAATTAATAAATAGAAATTAAATAAAAAATTATTAAATTAAAATTAAAAACGAATATATGCAAAGACAGATTTACGAAATTAGTTTGACAATTAATAACGCCGAGCTTCCTGTATTAGATATTTCTTCAGCCTTTTCTTGTACTATATGATACTAAAGACGGAGCCGATTTTATATGGTTCGGCAGAGTGTTGTAAAATTCCGCCGCAGTATTAAGCAGTCCCTTTCTTGTCCTCTCCGTTCTAGGTTGCGTAGGTCTAAAGTTATCCCTGTTTCTTGTAACGTAGTCGTGTATGCTTGAGTATTGCACAATTACTAAGTTTGATCTCAGAAGTTTTTCTTTCAACTTATACACGAACTTTGCTTTTTCCATTCGGATAATCTGGTCCAATGCTAATTGACCCGTGAGCCGGTAAACTTCTTCAGTGGCTGTACTCCATGGAAGTCCATATAGTGCTTTCAACGCCCGCTTTAACAGTATTTTCACATCTGTGCAAACTCTTTGAGAGCATTGCGACCAGTTAAGGATACTAAATCGAACCCTAGATAGGATATGCGCATTGTAAACTTGGAGCGCTATTTTCTCCTGAAGCTTGGGCTGTCTTTTGAGAACTCCTATTAGAGGGGTGAGGATTTTTGCTATTTTTCCTATGTGTTTCCTCCAGTTCAGTTTATCATCAATTAACAACCCTAGGTAGGCAACCTCCGTTGCCCTAGCTATCTCTTCTTCGCCTATCTTGACCGTAATTCTGATATCTGCCTTATTTTTCTGTTGGAATATCATGTACTTAGTCTATTTTTCGTTTATCTTTAGTTTATTTCCATCCGTCCACTCCTTGAAGATTTTTAGGTCACTGTTCATGCTATTGGGGCTTATCATGGTTGGCGCGGCGAAAAAAGGACAGCGCCGTTTGTCGTTATCATTTTTCGTATCATAGTTGGCGAATGCAACGACGCGCCAGTTTTCGACTAAACGTTATCATAGTTGGCGTTTGAAAGTGTTAGAATATTTTTAACAATAAAAAAGAAATTTTTTACATAAAATTGTGGTGGGCATTAAAGTTATATTTATAACTTTGTAAACTAATTTTATTAATAAAATAAATATAAATAATATAAATAAATAAAATCAATTATACAATTAATTTGGGACAAAATATGAGTTCGTTCGAGTTTTGGTTTGACGATTCAGAGGATGAAAGCTCTGACGATGATCAGCAGAAAAATTTAAGGATAAAAAGGCAAAAAATAAGAGACGATTCTAATCCTTTAGAATTACCTGACACAATGTAAATTAAAGTAAAGTTATTCCAAAAAGTTGTATTAAAAGATGCTATTCTTCACAGATTTGTTGCATATTTTCGCCTATCAAAAGAAGGATTTATATTTTTATTAAATAAATTTGAGCTAAAATGCAATCCAGCCAAAAGAAGTTTTTCTGTTCCATCGATTGTTAAGCTAGCTGCTGCATTGCGTTTTTTTGCTGAAGGATCGTATCAAAAAGATGCATCCAATGATTTCAATGTTGGTGTAGCACAGTCGACTTTTTCAAATATTTTATCGGAAGTGCTTGAAATTTTTGAAAATGAAATTTGCCCCACATTAATCCATTTCCCTGATGAAAACGAAAGAAAGGAGATTAAAAGGATTTTTTTTAATAAGTACGGATTCCCTGGAATTATAGGATGTGTGGATGGCACACACGTAAAAATCATTTCTCCAGCAAAAAATGTACAACATTTGTATTATAATAGAAAAGGGTACCATAGCTTAAATGTAATGCTGGTAAGTTTCATAAATAAAAATATCATAATTGAAGTAAAAGCATTAATTTGTTATTTCAACAGGTATGCGACAATAAAATGAGGATTCGCTTTGTTGACGCCAACAATCCAGGATCTTCGCATGACTCCTTTATATGGAACAACAGCATTATAGACAATATGCTGTCAGAGGAAAGTGCTGAAGGAGGTGGAAATACTTGGATTCTAGGTAAGACTTTAATTTTTGTTAACAATTTCAGCTGTAGAAAATGATTTAATGACTTATTACTTCCAAAGGTGATGCCGGATATCCTCTCAAACCTTATTTGATTACGCCATTTAGAAGTCTTCGGGATAGAGGGGACAACAGTGATGAAGGAAGATTTAATGAAGTTCACTCCAAAGTCAGGGTGATTGTAGAAAGGACAATTGGGGTGCTTAAAAACACATTTCGCTGTTTACTGGGCGCCAGAGAGTTACACTATAAACCGGAAAAAGCAATTAAAATTATAAATGTGTGCTGTGCTCTCCACAACTTGCGAATTAAACATAATTTGGATAATAATGAAGTGGTGGAAATAGAAGAATCTGACACAACAGATCACCAATTGCTTGAAAATGACGATGATATACATGCATCAACCATAAGAAGAAATCTAATGTCATCTATTTTGCATAATATGTAAAAGTAAAAGTATCTGAATATATATTGTTATAAAAATAAAATAAAAAAATATTACTCAGACTTCATTTTTATTAAAATAAAAAATTAATAATAATGGGAACTTCATAAAATAAATAATAATTGGAACTAAATATTATTCACTTCACATCTTTCATATTTTGGAATGTTATCTTCTAAATTATTAAAATATCTTAAAATCATACTAAACACTGTCATTGGGACGAAATATCCATCTCCATTCTTTTTTTCTGTATTTCCATTATTTCTACTTTTAATTTTATGGCACTTTGTTTTAGTGTTTGTGTCTCTTCAAAAATTTTGACCTTTTTTTCCGCTGCATCGGAAAGTCTTTTTAGATATTTGTTTGCAGTTTGTAAATAGTTGGTTATTTTGTTTAGTGATTTTGTTTGTTTATCCAGCATCTCCTTTCTAAATTCATCGACTTGTCTTTTTCGTTTTCGTTGGTTTATGTCCACATGTTCTTGCTGCTGCTGCTGTTTCTGTTGTAAGTCCTGCTGCTGTTGTTCTGGCTCCTGCTGGTGTTGTTCTGACTCCTGATGCTGTTCTGCCCCCTGTTGCTTTTCTGGCTCTCGTTGCTGCTCTGGATGTTGTTGCTCCTGTGCTAGTATGCCAAAAACTTTGGAGTGAAGTGGAACAACTTCATTCAAAGATAGTAAATTAATTACTTGTTCCTCCAAGGGTGAGACATAAGCCATTTTAAATGAACCACCACCAGTTGATGTCAATTGCTTTTTATTGTATCCCAGCTTTTTCTTCAGCTTAACTTTGTAGTCGGACCAAACCTGAAAATTTCATATTATTAATAAACAATAACATTAACAATAACATTTTGTACCACCTTTTGCCATTCTGCACTTTTCCTTAATGGTGGCCCCAAGGAATTTATTTTTTGGGTTAATGTCTCCCATTCTCTTCCAAATTCTTCTTTAGAAGAGTTGATGTCAGCGAACTTCAACCCTTTGGCTAAGAATGGGTGTTTAACCATAAATTCCACCATCTCTTGAAACTGCCGTTTCGTCGTTATTTTTAATCTAAAATTGCAAAAAATATGGTTTGTACCAAGGTTATTAAGAAATAATATTTATTAAATTATTATTATAATTCAATAAAAAATACTTACATTTTCTCAGATTGCATTTTGTCACGTCCTATAACCAAGCGCCTGAAATAGTCAGTTGACAGTCGCGAAAAACGTAATTTTCTCTCTCAAAACGCCAACTGCGATACGCCAAAATGCGTTTTTCCTGACAAATGCCAGTTTTTTCGCTAACTACGATTCCGTTTTACGGGCGCCGCGCCATTTCTCACTTCAAGCGCCAACCATGATCAGGCCCATTTTCTAGCTCTTCCGCAGTTCTAGTTCTAGCTCGATATATCAGGTTAGTATCATCTGCAAATATATGGTATTCTCCACTAAGTCTTGAGTATTTGATGTTATTGATGTAGAGCAAATATAGAAGTGGTCCTAGTATGGAGCCTTGAGGAACTCCCGTAGTGAGCACTAGCTGGTCACTCGAGACACCATTAACTCTAGTTGACACGTGCCTCCCAGTGAGATAGTTCTGCAGCAGATCATTCGACGTTCCTCTTATTCCAAGGTTGTAGAGGGTACTTAGTAGGACGTCATGATGCACCGTGTCAAATGCCTTTTTAAGATCGATGAATACTGCACCTGCATAGTAAAACCCATATCAAGATAACTGTTTATTAGGTTTTTTTTATGTGAAAGACTAGAGTCACAGGAAACGCCCTATATACTGTGTCGACAATCTATTTTCTTCATATAGAGTGCAATGTCGAACATCAGCTCTAGTCGGGGAAGAAAGGAACTGTCACAACCTACCCGCGATATTTTTAGTCCACCTACTTCCAACCATTACTGTCGCCACTTTGACATCGGGGTATCGAGAAACAACTCGCTGGAGTGTTATGCCTCCTGAAACGAGTTGAATCTCATCCACCAACCGATGACATGCGCTTTTTGGTGGAGCGGGGAAGGGCTAAGGAAGGCTATGACAGGAGGGATCAGGAATGTAAAGAGGAAGATGAAAGAAGGAAAGTTATGTGGGTGGGAAAGTGGAAAAGGCGAAGGACCGTGGGGCTGGCCGGGATTCGAACCCGGGACCTCTGGAATACTACGCTAGGCTACCGAGGCCCCCAAAGGTTAAGGGTTTCCGAAGTAGCCAGTTCAGCGCTGCTGCCTTCTTGAAAACCGAACTGCTTATTGTCTAGACCTCCATTTCTAGTGATAAATTTTCTTATTCTTTATCTTTTCTCGAAGATTTTTTCATAAATTTTTCCCACGTTGCTTATTAGTGCTATGGGCCTGTAATTGTTCATGTCCGCCAAGTCTCCTCCTTTCAGAATAGGTTTTACTATCGTATCCTTAAGGCAGCTAGGGAAAATTCCACTATTCATTGCCTCATTAATAAGTTTAGAGAGGGGTTTCTTAAGAGTGTCTATAACATCAATTATGTCTTCAGTGGAGATTCCATACTTTCCAGGAGCTGCATTCTTTTTTGAATTCAGCGCGACGCGTTCTACCTCGTCCATGCTGGTAGGAGCCATGAAGATTGAGTTAGTCGCCATTGGTGTATCTACAGGTAGCCTGATAGGTACATATATCCGCCTGGATAGACTTACCAATTCCATTAAAGTGGGTGTTGAAGCAAGTTGCAATGTCGACCGCACTTTCAACTGTCTTGCCATTTACTATGATTTTCTGTAGATCACTTATCGATTTTGTTTCTTGCTTGTTTATTATGTCCTTTTTTTTACTTTCCATAGCTTTCTGGTGTCCCTCCCTGCATGTGATATTCTATGATTTATGTAATTCTCCTTGGCTGCTCTTACTGCCATTGTAACCTTGTTGCGTATTCAAGAAGTACCCCAGGGGCACCGCGGTGAGGTGTGATTAGGACTTGCTAACAGGTCTGCTAGGTGTTCGTCTGCAGTGACTTGTCTCGGGTTTTGACAGAAGTGACAGATCAGGTGCACCACCTTCCGAGGTCTTTATTAACCGTTCAAAAGTACAGTACAGTAATTATTTGTTTGAAAATTGTTTTCAACGAAAAGTTGGCTGTAAAACTTTTATGCAGTTATTGTAAAAAAAAAAAAACAAAAACAAAATAAATCACAATAAATCCAAGCTGTGTTATGTACATATGTATATAATTATCAACGCTAAAACGTGTCCAATTGCAAGTGAATTTATTATAGAATTATTAAAAAGTGGAAGTGGAGTGGAGTGGAGAAGATTCATTGTTTAAAAGCTATCAGTGGAGTAAAGAGTTTGAAGTTTGTGCCTCTCTGGAATGAAACTCTTGATTATACAAAACAAATTGAAATTGTAATAAAATCAAGATTTTCAAAATAAGTATGGCAAACAGCAATATTAATAAAGATTTGAAAGCAGCAGTTAAAGAAAATGACTTAGGAAAAGTCAGATCGCTTTTAGCCGCTGGTGCTGATCCCAACTTTGCACCCAGTGCAGAAATTGCAGTTATTCTTGAACAGTTTATATTAGAAGATGCTTTTGTTGAAGTGGGGTGGATATACAGCGAAATCACCTGGAACGCAGCTATAACATATGGACATAAGTTGGCCATACAACATTTTATGCAGGGAGATTGTCTCAGTCAGGGTGATTTTGATAATATTGTTGAAGTACGACAAACTAACGTGAATATTATAAAAAAATTATTGAATTATGGGGCTAATAGAAACAATCAAATTTTTCTTACATACTATATTAAACCTTTTGGAGATGCATTATGTGAGTTAGTAGTTGCTGATGCTTTACGTCTGATTCAAATAACTTTATTAAAAAACTTCGAAAAGCGACATAAAGAGTTTATTGACTTGCGTCCTTATATAAGACGTCCTAATTACTTGAATTTATCAAGTTATCTAAATGACTGTGTTCGTGAAATTCATCAAATAAAAAGAAACGAAATAAAAATATATGAATTGATTACAAACAAAGTCAACAGAAGACAGAATATGCTGCGTAATTACTTATCTGCAACTCTAAGAATTGATTATGGCAGCCGCTATCCTATATACAGTGATATTATATTGGATAAAAGGGAATCATTTTTAAAAAGAGCAGATTTATTAGATCAATTAAACAAGATACAAATTTATACTAAGCTAGATAGTGAAGATGTTAAAGGGGAAAAAATAATCCTGGATTATGACTCCACTTATGTTATAACTGAATACCTGTCAAATGAGGACTTGTCTAACGTTATAGAAGCGTTTGATAATTCCAATGAATGTACTACAAGCACTGAAGCTAAACGTGCGAAATTGGAATAATTATATTTTTTTTATCGATACTAGAGCCTTTGGTATGTATATTTCAACAAAAGATTGCTGTATTGCTTCTAGCACGAAATAAATTCAGTGCTTCTGGATGTATAGTTCCTCTCTTTTTTTATTCTTTCAACAATTTATCATTAAGTAGGAACTTAACTGGAACTTACACTGGAAATTTTAAAACATAACCATTTGCCGGGTTTTAGGAATCAAGAATCGGAAGCTGTAGCTATAAACTGTGAATCAATAAGAAATGTAAATAATTGATAATATTCAATAAAGTATTATTTTTGAATTCCGTTTATCTGTGATAGTATTTTTATTCTTGTCTCCTTGTTTCATTACAATAAATGTGCATGCATTAAGCATTAACTGCGGCTTTAGGCATACTAGGCGCCAAGTCGTTGCTTTTATGTGAAAGACTAGCACGAGCGGCGCTTTCATATGTACGAATGGTGCACTTGCACCGGGCGCAATTTCAGAAATTAAGATTTAAAAAAAGTTTAAAACTTTTCCTTGTTCCTTTAGATTAGGTTAGATAGAAATGGCTACTACGCCACTAGAGATGTAATACCACATCATTACACCCGTTGGGATGCTATTCTATTGTTGGGACCACAATTAAGGCAATTTCAAGCCATTTGGAGCTTTTAATAAAGCGATAGAGGGTAGGAAAACCAGTGCTTTACAGCTTACTCAATCCATCCAGGAAAGGTGAGCCAAGAAAGATTTCTCTTTCCCTCACGAGGGCCAGACATTTACAGAGGAGATGGGAGACAGTTTCTTCCTCACTTCCCGGCCGGCAGTTGATTTTTCATTTTTCTCACAGCCGTTTATAAGGTGGCTAAAGGCATTCCCATTTCGGTTAAGTAGGGTGTCCTCTCCACTTCGGTTTCCTGTCTGGCAAGATTATCTTTCCTTCAGTTAATCCTAATTCCACTGATCCAAGAACCCATCACAGAGTTATATATCAAACTGAGTGGCAGTCTCACACAGAGACCTACGGCAATTCAAAACAGTCGTGGGCGTTGTAACGGCAGAATTGAAAGCCTTGAGGGCAGCCTGGTTATCCGATAGAATCCATACATATATTCTTGTGAGATATATTATTAATCTTCAGCCATTCGAGAGCCTCCCAGATCGCAGGGATTGGAAAACGTTGCAATGGTCGGATAGACGAAGAGATGCATCTACATATATTAAATGCATCGGAAAAGATACCACAACCACACAATATGCCAACGGGCCAACCAACAAGGGTTGGCTGTAATGGTCCATTCCCGTTTGATATTCGATGAAGAGTTGCATGGGTTTTCACGAGAGCCAACTCTATTATATTACGTTATAATGCTTCAGCTTGTTGTTGTTGTTTTTAATCTTAATTCTCCCTTCTGCCATCCCTTTTCTTCTCTTTTCCTCGACAAGATGGAGATGTAAAACAACAGCAAACGGACAGCTGTCAAAAAGTTGATTCAAAAATTATTGAAGGAATTCAGAAGTTCAAAAATTCTGCCCCTTCAACTCTCTTCTCCGTAAATGACGTTTTTAGCAGTTTTTGTTGGTTGAAAGTTGACCCATATAAAACTTCCTATGTAATCTTTTTTTATGTTATACGCATTATTATGGTGCAATTTTAAATTTTGCGCAAAATATGAGAATTATTGCTACTATCCAGCGAGTGTTTTTGTCTTTTTCCATTGTTCTTCACCGCGTTCAAAAATCAAGAGCTTATGGGGCGCAATATGGCATAGTGCAGCGGGCGCAAAAAACCTAAGCGCCTGAAGGCTAGAGGCTCAGGAAATACCGGCTTTAAGGCTAACCCGGGCGACGTGAGGCTAATAATCTCACCCGGAAACAACAATTATTACGGAACGAGCAACAAGCCCCGGATACTGGAATCAACGACGACGGCCACGGCAACGAAAAAGGCAAAACGATTTACGGCAATATGTCGGCAACCACGGCTTGCATGAAAACACTAATGACAATAGACAGCGAGTTATAAAGATGGGCGCAAGTAAGAACTTGGTGGTTGCGAATACTAGATTTGCGCGTAAAGTTATCCACAAAGCCACCTGGGTATCTCCTGATGGAGTCACTCGTAACCAAATAGACCGTGTGTTGATAGACCGCCGGCCCCTTCGGGTCTGATGACGGTACGGACGTATCGAGGTGCCAATTTTCACTCGGATCATTATCTTGTTGGTGTGGTGCTCCGAGAGCCCATTACAACGCTGAAAAGCTTTGTATCCGCTGATCAGGCTCGAATCAACACAGCTGCACTAAGCAATGAAATTGCCAGAAACAGCTACGGTCATGCATTAGAACTCGCCCTAAGTCCTGGGGATGAAATGCCGGGGGCCGAAGAGAATTGGACACGCCTTAAAAATACTGTCATTAGTACTGTTGATTCCATCTTAAGCAGAAGTCGTAGAGTTCGGAACGACTGGTTTGTTAATGAAAGCAAGCTGACAACTGAACATAAGAATGCTGCGTACCGAGCCATGCAGCAGTCTCAGAGAACACGGGCACGCGAAGAGAAATAATATAAAAAGCTCAGAAAAGAAGAAAAGAGAATTCACAGACGAACAAAGGAAGCCTGGGAAAAAAATCTCGTCGGTGAACTAGAACAGTACACAGAGCGACGGCCGCATCAGTTGCGGGAGTTCTACCGAAGAGTCCGTAATATGAAACAATTCACACTGCGTTGCATATACTGCAAGGACAAAGAAGGGAATCTGATCCTAAAGGCATCTTGGAGCGATGGGAAGAGCACTTTCATGGATTGCTAAATGGCGAGCTAACTGAGGATTCGGAGGCTCCACCAATATCTGATGATAATGCTATGCTGCCGCCACCAAGTTTAGAAGAAGTTAGCAGAGCCATCAGCCGGCTCAAAAACAACAAGGCCTTGGGTGCAGACGGCATCGCAGCGGAGCTCGTTAAATATGGAAGGCCTACATTACACCAAGCGGTTCATGAATTAATTGTGCAAGTATGGGAGCAGGAAGTGATGCCAGAAGACTGGAGAAAAGGCATCCTCTGCCCGGTACACAAAAAAGGAGATATCACAGCGTGCACTAATTATCGCGGTATAACGTTGTTGAGTAACGTGTATAAGATATTCTCCGCTATCCTACAAAACAGGATGGCCCCATACGCCAGAAACATCATAGGCCATTACCAGTGTGGCTTCAGCCCAGGCAAATCAACGACTGATCAGATTTTCACCTTGAGGCAGGCTATGGAAAAATGTCTAGAGTTTCAAAACTCAATTCAACACCTCTTCATAGACTTTAAAGCCGCCTATGATAGCATAGCCAGGGTAGAACTCTACAAAGCCATGAGAGAATTCGGCATTCCCAACAAACTCACAAGACTATGTAGGTTGACCATGACCAATGTGTCAAGCCAAGTAAAGGTATCCGGAACACTGTCCAGACCAATCAACATCTATAATGGACTCCGACAAGGGGACGGTCTGGCCTGCCTCCTTTTCAACCTAGCGTTGGAGAAAGTAATCCGAGATTCGGTCGTGACATCAAGGGGCACAAGTACCCAATTATTGGCTTAAGCAGACGACATTGACAGCATTGGAAGAACAACAACAGCTGTACAAGATGCTTTCACTCAGATTGAGCAGGCGGCAGGAAATCTGGGACTGCACATTAACGAAAGCGAAACGAATTACATGGTGGCCTCGTCTACAAGAGCACCTAACTTTGGTCCCACAATCAAGGTAGAGGAACACGAGTTTGACGTGGTAAAATCATTTACCTACCTTGGGTCAATAGTAGCAGCCGACAATAGCATGGAACCAGAAATACCCCAACAACTGCTAAAAGCCAACAAAGCCTGCTACATTCTGCCAAGGCTCTTTAAATCCAAGTATCTAACCATAACGTCTTAACTTTTACTATATAAGACCATGGTCTTACCCGTTCTCACATATGCATCCGAAACGTGGGTGCTTAGCAAAAAGCACTCAAACCTCTTGGGCGTGTTCGAGAGGAAAATACTTCGGAGGATTGTTGGCCCCGTATGTGAGGAAGGACGATTCCGAAGACTCTACAATGACGAGATCTACGAGCGCTATCGCGACGTAGATGTTGTAAAAAATAAAGCCGGTAAGTTATCTGCGGTAAGATCTATGGGGTGCGACAGCGAGGGAGGCCCAACCTTCGCTGGAAGGATAGCATGGACCAGGACGCTCGGAGTTTAGGGATGCCAAACTGGATGACATCGGCTCAGAATCGGGACCCGTGGAGAGAACAGTTGCGCTAGGCCAGGACCGGAGCCCGGTTGTAGAGCCGTTAAAGTAAGTAAGTAGATTTATTAGATCAATTAAACAAGATACAAATTTATACTAAGCTAGATAGTGAAGATGTTAAAGGGGAAAAATTATCCTGGATTATGACTCCACTTATGTTATAACTGAATACCTGTAAAATGAGGACTTGTCTAACATTATAGAAGCGTTCGATAATTCCAATGAATGTACTACAAGCAATAAAGCTAAACGTGCGAAATTGGAATAATTATATTTTTTTATCGATACTAGAGCTTTGGTATGTATATTTCAACAAAAGATTGCTGTATTGCTTGTAGCACAAAATAAATTCACCTTTGAAGTATAATGCATGCAGCGTTTTTACATGATATCCCCAGTAGGCCTAGTCCATAGGTTAAAAGGTATGAAATATTTTTTTTTATTATCTCTCTATCTCTTCTATCTCCACTTCTTCCATGCTGTCATCTTCATCAACATTTTTATCCATGAGGAAAATAATGAAACGTGGTTGGTGTCATCATCGTCTACCTCAAGTTCAATGGTTGTATCCTCGAACATCGAATTGATATCGAGCGGGCCCGACAAGAACCATACACAACGGAAAATTGTAATCTGCATTCTGCAATTTATACGTATGTACATAAAGCTCTAAAAAATTAATGGTCTTGGATGTGAAGTATCACGTCCATATTTTAACGTGACAACGTCTATTAATTTGAACGTGACAACGTCGGTTATTACGTTTTGTATTTTTCCCGTGTAGAGGATAAATTAACGAAAATTTTGAGCCATTAACCACTCCCCTAACATGTATGGGGGCGAAGATATGATTTTTTTTGTGTGCGGGACATTTTCACACGCGCGTCCTATCTTAAACCGATTTAATAGACGTTGTCACGTCAATAAGGTGAATGAATGTATTTTTCCCGTGTAGAGGATAAATTAACGAAAATTTTGAGCCATTAACCACCCCCCTAACATGTATGGGGGCGGAGATATGATTTTTTTTGTGTGCGGGACATTGTGCGGGACATTTTCACACGCGCGTCCTAACTTAAACCGATTTAATAGACGTTGTCACGTCAAAAAATGCAACTGGAAATTTTCCAGTGGAATTCCCTTTATTTTGGTGACAAATAATTTCCCACAAGTGCATAAAGCTATCTAGCCGGCTACTCGAGTTATAGAAGGTCAAAGGTCACGAAAATCAATTTTAGTGCATTTTCCAAAACTAAAGTACGAATATTTCTGAAAAATTGATTTTCGTGACCTTTGACCCTCCATAAGAAATTTTTGCATGTACCAGTGATATATCTATGTATATATATTCACTATAAAAATTGTTTCCGGGGGTCCCTTGCCATCACAGAAAACCAGCTGAAAAGACTAAAAAATGTGTATTTTAAAAGTAATGTTGTTCGGAAGAAGAAAAAGCGGCATCCAGGCGCTCTTTACCAATTTCTTCCAGGTTCAAAAATTTACAGTTTCATACCCTCTGCCCTCTGTTTTTTGTAAGGTCGAAAAGTCGCTTCCGAGCGATGCTCTTCATTACAAAAAAAAATCATTAAGAAAATGACATAATATGGATATTTTCAAAGGAATGTGACTGTGGAGGCAAGGTCGTGACACTTGCACGCTCTCTGACAACCTATTCTCCACTTAAAAACCTACCATTGTGTGCTAGACAACTCGATTTTCGATGGTAGGTATCGTCAAAAACTAGGCGGCGTGTGTTATTTGCATTCCACAAAAACCATTGAAAACATCAAAAAGAAAGCAGAAAGAGCGACATTCAAGCGAGTTGTAATATTATTATTCCATATTCAAATACCTACATTTTGTGCTGTTATACTAGCCAATTGAAAATTCGGTATCTCAACTGTGGTCATGTTTAGTACAGAATTATTTCCTCTGAGCACGCCGAATAAAACTAACTTTCTAGAGCTAAAGGTAAACAATCGGAAATCATTTTATTCCCGCACATCATTTCTGCTCAAAAATTTACAATTTGACTACTTGTACAAATAATTTGAAGCTGAGCGGCTATTTCTGTGACAATTTTTCTTCAGCTATATTGAGTGAATATTTAGTGATATTCAGTTCATTTTTTTAACCCTTCTAACCTTCACCGGAAAAATACGTGATCTCAAAATTATTCTTCACGTGCGAAAATGACTTCCCTGGGCCTCAACCTATCAACTGATATCGGTTTCAGGGGTGTCGCGACTCAAAGAACAAATTGAAATATTTATCCCGACGCGGAACGGTTACGCGAAATTACCTATATACTTAACAAATGAAATTAGAAAATTAGTTATGTTGTTTTGCTACGAACCACAATTCGTTACTAGTAATCCCTCTCCTAACAAAGCTTTAGGAAAATAAATATTCACCCAGCAGGCTGGGTGATTCTCTTTTGAAAGCGTCGCTTCGAAGCTTTAAAGCTTCCTATGCCAACGAGCTTTCTAGCTATAAAATAAACCGCTTCACCAGGCCAAAATTTAGTCTTTAACCAGGCTCGTTCCGGAGAGGATACCGTTCTCCGGTCCTATACCGTGTCGCGGTGTACGATCCGACGCTGCTCCCGGCAGCATTTCCTATAGCAGTGTCGCGGTATGGCCAGATACAAGACCGAACACCGCACTACGTAGATATCCTCCTAGACCGCACCAGGGATACTACTGACCCCAGCTTACGCATATGTAGAACATAATAATGAGTAGATAGCTGCTTAGCAATACATTAGTAAGAAGCGTGTATCTAGAGATAACCTATAGTTAATTACTTAGATATAAATATAAGAAACATGTAAACATGCATCCCGTATTTACTTAGATTTAAGAGACCGAAATAGTTAGTAGGATTTTTTGAATGAATAAAGAAATGTTATTTTGTAAGAAGGTGTTTGTTCTGACAGGACCTTGGACAATACGAGAGCTCCCGGCAACCTTCCCTTAAAAAAGGAGGTTAGAGAACTAAGTTTCAAAATTCAAATAAATCTTCATTATTAATAAATATCACAATAATGTTTTGATAAAAATATAATATCGCTGTCTTTCGATTACATCTTCACATTATTTAAATAATATTAACTTTAAATATAAGTTTTTTGAACAGTTATGATGGGGATTTCTTATAACTATTAAAAGGTAGATAATATGTAACTCTTTCCGTATATCTAAGAACCAGCTTAGATTTCTGTAGGAACTTAAATTAAGTATGTAAAATCATATTAATTAATATCAACTAAAATATACTTATAAATTATAACTGGGATTAAGATTCATAATTAATTTAAATATTTAATACCAATCTATAGTTTAATTAATGCTAAATAATACTATTCTTTTGTTATTGATTGATCTTCATCAGTCGATGGAGTTTCTTCATAAACGACAGGAGTTTCAGCACAATTGTAACAGATGAATTTCTTCTTTCGGACAGCCAATGGAGTATCCGTAAAAATAACATTGCTATATTTATCATTCAATGCCTGCTTTAGTTGCAAAGTTTGAGCCCAGTCTCGTGTTTCACAGATAACTCTTACCTGTTGAAATAAATAAAGAATAAAATATTTGTTTCTTGATAAATTATAAGCGATTATAGTCACCTCTACATTATTCAGATCTTTTAACCAAATTCTTTCGTGTGATATATCTTTTATAGTCACATTCAGCGATCCTAATAGCGCACACAATTCAGCGATTTTGCCAGGATGATCACTAACACGAACTCTAAACCCGAAGAGACGTCCTTCGACCGCAAGTCCTCGTTCTAGGCAACGCCCAAACACTGTTGTGTCGATATTACCACCAGTTAGCACTAATACTATTCTGAAAGAGCCAACGGGATTAGACTTTATTTATTATTATATTATTATTATTTATTTATTAATTTTTATTTTATACATAAGTAAACGGAAGTACTCAAGACTTACATCTTTCAGAGTAAAATATTAATTGAGAGAAGGCAAAATTGAAAATACCTAACCTAAGCTTACAAACTAAACATACTAGAGTTATGGCCAGTGGCGGTGGATCGTGTTGGGCCCGCGGGTGGGTAGTCTAACAAACTGGCAACCCTTCGAAATTGTTACTAGGCAAAACACGCCCAACGGCCCACGGTGTGCAGAACAACACCTGGGATCTATCCTGGGTCCCCTCCTGTGGATCACAATGTATTTAGGCTACGCCTCCCAAAAGTAGCAGTTTCGATTCGGTTTGCGGATAACATCAGGGTAATGCTCGTAGGAAGACGCCTCTATGATGCTGTAAACACGCTAAGGGCGATAACGAAATGATTTTCGCCGGTAAAGGCGAAAGTCTCGACGAAAAAAAAAATTGGTTGTATGCACACAATAAGAGCGACGGCGACAAAGACAAATGACCATGACAGCCGATTATGCTACATGTGAATTGAGGAACACACAGAAATAAAAACACAATCCCATGCCAGTTTGACAGACAACGGCTACGAGATAGAAAATATAGATTGATTCGGTCGGAACGTAATCTATTCGTTTTAGGCAGTCGCTGCCAAAAGCGATTCGTCGGTGGCCCTTAACATGTTTACAGTATGAGATCGAATTACTCGCGAAAGAAGCTATCTAGAGCTTACACCATTCTATGAACACACTCCAACGTTGGACGCTTGATGTGACCGATACTCAAACTACAAGTGTCCAATATCAAGCGCCCAAGCGAAATTTGGACACGTTCGGGCTTTTTGATGCTGACTCAATCGTTGGAAGCCAACATTTCAATGAAACTTTCACCGCATCGTGTGGAGCCGGCTGAAGAGATTAAAACCCACCAGCTTTTTGTGCTGTATTCCAAGAATGCTTTCCAATGTCGGGGCCCTAGAGCGAGCGAGTGTGTTTAGCTCAATTTTGCTTCAGGCAGCGCCAGTATGAGCAGCAGCATTTAACAGGTCAGCTAACAGCATAAAATGGATGGCCACATACAGACTATGCGCCCTCCGTGACGGCTGCGCGTACAGGACATACCTAACACTACAGTGTGAGTGATATAGGATGCGCCAAAACAATTGGGAACTTTATAGGCATGCGAGGAAATGACAATTCCATACGCATTAACATTTTGTGTATGGATAAAATACAACCGCTCGTACATGATGATTTCCCCTTCGAAATTCGTTTACGGACACCGAACTCCTGACCACAATAAGATTCGCAGTGAGACTGATTGAATTGTGATTGAGAATATAAATGAGCGAGTGATTTGGGTTTTTTAACGAACGGACGTTGCACATTTTTCTTTTCGAATATACATTCGTGGTGGGGGTTTGAGACTCACTGTGCATAAAAAAGCGATTTTGAGATTCCCAATTGTTTTGGCACAGGTTATAGCAGGTATGATCCCATAGAGATACTGACGAGAGGAGGCATGCTTCTCTATGATCCAGAATTTGTTACAGGGGAGTCAAATGCAGTGCGGTAGCGATGCGAGTCCGTAACAGAATAGAAAGGGAAGTGGGACGAGTCTGTTAAGGGTTGGTGGACCCACAAATTTAATCCAAAACATGGGAAGATGGGTTACGAGGGAGCGTTTTAAAGGGAGTTGAAAAAGTAAATACCTCCATTATTTCGGGCACGATGACTCACCGCTGTGCCCGGCACGTTCAGGTATCCAGGATCAAGAGCGCACGTCTTCTTTTATTATGTGATATTCGACTGAACTACAGCCAATAGCTGAGGCGCCACTACCACCGAAAAACATCCTAGAAGACATGATCAGAAAATAGGCTGGGCGGTGAAGGTGGAAGATACGCAGAAAGCCGGGAAATTGGGGCTGGAATAAGCCGAAGGAAAGAGAGAAAGGCAAAGAAACCCAAAGAGTATAAAAGCTGATCCATTGTCAAAACGCTATGCTAAAAAAGCGGAGAGAGTGGAAGATCAGGAGGTGTTTTAGTGGGTTCAAGTCCCACACAATCGGCATACAGGAACTTGGAGCTTTTCACCTCGTCATAATATCGAAAAAACAAAAGAGGTCACAGCCTATTAGTGAATTCCGAATAGAAGATATGATCTGACCTTCGCAGGTGGAAGATAGAGCGTAAACAATCATTGAATGCAACATTAAGTCGTTCCAGAAGCAATTTGGCAAGAGGTATACAGTTGGAGATCATCAGCATACAGATGAAAGATACAGTGACCGTTAGTAAAGGGTAGATCATTGATATATTGAAAATAGTAGAGGACCAAGAATTGAACCTTGTGGAACACCAGAACAGAAGGCTGTTATAAGATTTTTATGACGAACACATTGAAAACGGTTAAATAGCGAGGAGAAAGGCCATGTAGCAGAAGAAGAGAAATGATAGCTCTTTTTTCCACAACAAGGGAACTTGGGAAGTAATCAGGCAGTAATTAAAAATATGTGTGATAACATCCAAAATTAAGGGGGTTGGAGGAAATAGAGAGCAGTATTTCAATAACTTTCGAGGAGTCCACACAGCGGAAGTAAAAGCCATCAGTACTATGCGGAAGAACTGAAAAAGATCGGGAGATATATGAAGCAAGTGGTGGTTGAATGAATGAGGCATTTAGAAGGTCTACATCGATATCAACAGGGGAAGGTGAAGTAGCATGTATGCCTAGCGAGCGAAAATTGGTGAAGAGTTGCTTGGAGTTTAAAGAAGTATCAAGAATCTAGGTTTTCGTGAGTTGACCTTGCTAGTGACGAGATTGCGAAGCAATTTATAGGCATTAAGATATCTAAGGACCCTAGTCTTGCGATAACGCCTGTACATGCACTCTCGCTGACTTATCAGGTCACGGATTTCGCAAGAAAACCAAGGACAGAGCGAAGATCTGCGGTTTCTTGTGACCAGCTGCACACATTGATCAAAGAGGAATTGAGTAAATAGAGTCAGCAAACTTACTTTAGCCTCAACGCAAGTGGTATGATAGATAGCATCCCAAGGCATGGTGGAGGCAGCTTTGGACGGTTGATCAGGATTGATGTTACTAAAGTCAGGGTCGGCGCTTGGGTTTTTTGCGCCCGGTGCACTATGCCATATTGCGCCCCATAAGCTGATCATTTTTGAACGCAGTGAAGAACAATGGAAAAAGATACAAACACTCGCTGAATGAGGATAGGAAGTTTGACATGGTTCAAAATCCAACCCAGAACAATCTGCTGAAAAAGTCGCTTGCGGAGAAGAGAACTGAACTGAACTGGAGTTTAGCCGGTGAAGCCCCTTATGGGGATTGAAATGAAGTTTTTTGAACTGCCGGGAGAGGAGTTTTGTTCCCCTCATTTCGTTCATTTTTTTAAATCTTTCTGATATTGCGCCCGGTGCAAGTGCACCATTCGCACCTATGAAAGCGCCGCTCCTGACTAAAGTCACGAAAAGTATACGAACAAGACGCAGAGGGCCCGAGAATAGTGAATCGAACGGAAAGGAATAATAGGTCATGATCCAGAAAGCTAGTAGGGGAAATTTGATGATGCTTTAACAGTATAAATATATATTAAAAATTGTAGTAAACCTACTTCTTTCCTTTGAACTCATCTAAATGACCAGCTAATACGGCAGCAAGACTAGCTGCTCCTGCTCCTTCTACTATGCACTTTTCCACCTCGGCTAGCCTTAATATAGCTAAAGAGATCCATTCTTCTTTTACTACAACCACTTTATCCATAAGTGGCTTTGCGGTAGCATAAGCATTGTACCCAACTTTCGGAACAGCCAAACCATCTGCTAGAGTGTTACCCATGGGGGTATATTTTGGACCTCCGTTCTCTAAGGCGTTTGTAAAACTTGCACTTTTTATAGTTTCGACGCCCTGTAAAACATTTTTTAATTAGTTATTTACTATTTTAAACAATTAAAAATTACTCACGATTATTTTAGTTTTAGGATGGATTGATTTGATAGCAGTGCATAAACCACCAACCAAACCGCCACCACCAATTGGAGCAATAATAACATCAGGATTGGGGACTTGCTCTAGAATCTCCAATCCAACTGTTCCTTGGCCAGCCATAATATGCGGATGGTCGTAGCCATTTATGTATATCAAACCTTCTTCTTTACATATTTTCATAGCTACCGACTTTGATTCGGCCATGTCTGCCCCAGTTACAATCACAGTGGCTTTGTAATTGCGGCATTTTTGAATTTTTATCATTGGTGCGGCAAGTGGCATTACAACAGTGGCAGATATACCCAGTTTCCAAGAGTGATAGCTTAGTGCCTGGAGATATGAGAATTGAAAAGAAAATTGATTTAAGTATTTGATAGTTTTCTTACCAGTGCATGGTTTCCAGAAGATGCTGATATAACTCCTCGCTTTTTTTGCTCATCTGATAGCATAAGTAAGGCATAACGTGCTCCACGCTCTTTGAAGCTGCAATCAAGATAATTAGTATGGATGAATGGAAATATTTTAGGAGAAAAACGAATAAATCGAGATGTCTTATGATGTGATGTGGCGGATCGTGTTAGGCCCGAGTGGGTAGCCAGACAGCTAATGGAAGAAAGAATTCGTTGCGGCAAACGAACTGTTTTCGATTTCAAATCCGCTTTCGATTGCATCGATTGGAACAGCTTGTGGAGAGTCTTGGAAACAGAACACCTGCCATTGAGAATCATCCAACATCTCCAAGCGTCGTACGATGGCTCAACCAGCACCGTTCGTATTCGAAGCGACTTATCCGAGGATGTCCTACAAGGAGACGTCTCTTCAATGTTGTGATCGACTCGATTAAGCGTGAAGCATTCGATGGACGACTCGCAGTTCGATACGACGACAACAACTTCGTAATCGACTTAATATTTGCCGACGATAGCGCCGTCTTCGCCGACATGGATGACGAAGCAACGGACATCTTATACGACATTTCCCGCATCGCTCAGTCATACGGGTTAAAAGTCAATGCAGAAAGGACCAAAGTGCTCACAACGGACTGATCGAGGGCCAGTGTTCACCTCGATGGAACCTATATCGAACAGGTTTCTAGGTTCAAATATTTGGGATCATTGGTTGAGGAAACGAAAGTAGTATCGACGTCCGACATTCACAGCCGCATCGGCAAGCTTCGCCTCGCTCAAGTGGTGAATATGGAAACGAACAAATATTTCCATCGAAACAAAAGTACGCCTTTACCGAATGTTGATCCTTCCGATTCTTCTTTATGGATCTGAAACGTGGACACTGCTCCAAATGGACGTTAAGAAGCTCGAGGTCTTCAAAATGCGATGCTTTAGGCAGATCCTCGGTCTCACACTTCGCGATCGCCTTCGAAACGAGA
Organism: Thereva unica; assembly: GCA_949987705.1. Taxonomy (NCBI): domain Eukaryota; kingdom Metazoa; phylum Arthropoda; class Insecta; order Diptera; family Therevidae; genus Thereva; species Thereva unica. The sequence continues at coordinate 151,136,733 of OX465283.1, forward strand.
CAGTCAGACAAAGATGCGATCAACTGATCGAAGAAGAAATGCAAAAACGTCGACTACGGTGGTGTGGACATTTTTGCCGAATGGATGATGACCGCTTGCCACGTAAACTTGATAATAGATCGTGATTAGAGTTCGAGATCCAGCGGAACTGACAGCAGCGTACCCGTTGCGGGGACGTCCCGCTCGGACCGCCAACTAATGGATCAAAGAAGAAGAAGAAGATCGTCTCCTGGCTGGAGGTACGTAGATTTTCCTCTGAGGAGGTCGATGACTCCCGAGCCCCTTGGTATTTTTTTGGCAAACTCGACTGGTCTGAATTCATGAGCTCGAGCCCTTTCCAACGAGGCTCAATTCACCCAAATCGGAGCACCATAGCAGAAGTGCGTAAAAACGGGCAGGCAGCTGGCCCTTTCAAACGAGGCATTATTCATCCAAATTAGCAAAGGGGCTCCAAAAGTCGAAAGCAAGAAAACGCTGGAAAATCCGGAACAACTGTACATTTCTAAATTCAGGAGGGCGAGCCCTTTCCAACAAGGCCACACTCATCAAAATCGGAGCACATACCATACCAAGGTGTCGCCTCCTGATTAGTGCTGGCAGTGCCGGTCCTAGCCCTTGTTGAGGGTGGAGCGAGATTGTCTTTGGGCGCCCTTGGGTCGACGCTTTCACTTCACATAAATTATATTTCCAGTTGTCCTAGATAAAACTTTTTTCGAGTACTGCCTGACTGCCATTTCCTTACGGGATTATATTTCCCCTTTTGCAAGACTTTATGGGCTGGGGGCCCCATAAGGATTTCGATGGTGGTTTTAGGGTCGCAGCCCCGCCTGTAGCGGCAATGAAGGAATCATGTCTTCTGAGAGTTGCTTCCCCGACGTTTTGCCAACAGCACCACCTTCTTTGGAGGCCATTTGGTTGTTTGTATTGTATGGTTGGGCATTAGGGCTTGCCCCAGCCTTTAGGATTGAGATGGTGGAGAGAGTCACCTTCTCGTTAAAAGAGGCTTCTCCTACCGTCAGCCCAAAATTGCAATGTCCACCATCCTGACCACGTCATCTCTGTGAATTTTATGTGGTGCACTTTGGGGAGTATTTCCACTCCTACACTCTTAGGGTCTTCTTTTCGACCCTTATCCTTTTCAACATAATGCCAGTGGGGTCTTCTGTTGCTACCGGGGTGTACCCGTTTACAAAAAGGCTGCGCGGCAGCTTGTTCCCGTCTACAGCAACAAGGTTTGCTCCTTCCAGGGCTATAGTCTCCAGAAGACTTCCTTGCACGGCAACTAGATGTTTCGTGGTCAGGAGAGTCCCCGGATTGTTAGTCGAAGGCACTCCCATTCTGACACTTTCTGCTATTTGACAGAAGGCCGGCTTTGGAGTCGTTCTAGACTTCATTATGGATGCATCCGACTTTCTGAAGGCTTTTCAAACCGTATGGCCAAAGCCTTCGCCCTTTTCGAGGATCTAACCGTCTTCTTATTAAGAAAATTGGTATCCTTTTCTTCCTCGGGAACACGCAGACCCTTCCAGTCTCTACACGGGAGTAACCAGCTTCCAGATATAGTGTGAAACTGCTGCGCCAGCCCGTCTTCTGAAAGCGGTCGTTTTTTCGAGTCGCCTCTCCGATTAGGTGGCCTTACTTCTGCAGAAGATCTAAGTAGATCTCCTAATGAAAGAGTGATCTCAACGTACTCCATCCCTGGGTTTACGGGCTCAGACTGCCCTCCCTGAAGAAGAATCCCGAAAACTTTCCTTCACTGGGACCACATTCGACACCTTGAAGCATGGATCCAAAAATATCTAACTGGTCTTGTAGGTCGTTCTTTTGGGAGCTGTGGGAGCCCCAGAAATGTTTTGAGCGTTAATAAATGCTCCGTCTTCAAAAGTTTTTAAGGTAATTTTATATTGATACCACGAGATGGGCGAGAAAGGACGGTCGCCCATGGCAGAGCTCCGTATCACCATTCGAAGGCTAATTCAAAATGAAGTTCGCCTGGTATCCGAAGTCCATCGTTAGTACATTCACGCTGTGCGATTCATAACTTCAACACGATTATTAACACATTAGGATTGCGGTTTTTATCGAGTTTAGATCAGCCGTATTCAGTCTTTTCCATAGACCTCCAGCAACATGTGGACTAAGGCCATGTACGATCGGTCTTGGAGTCAGTGTTCCCTGCTTGTATCGTGTTCGAGTCATATTGATGAGTACATAGACTTGGCTAGCTACAAACAACGCCCTCAAAAAGTGCCATCAAAGTTTTATTTTTTGCTCGAAATTGTTTTTCGCATTCATTTTGGCGCCCCTTACCACCTGGCGCCTAGAGCGACCGCTCCACTCGCTCTACCCTAGGGCCGGCGCTGAGTGCTGCAAACGAGACGAGACCAGATTTGGCCCAGTCTCGTCTTGGTCTCGAAAAAATGGGTATTTTCAAGTCTCGTCTCGTCTCGAAAAGTCTCATCTCGTCTCGTCTCGAAAGGTCTGGAATTTCACTGTCAGTATAGAAATTGCTCAGTCTTTTGTATTTCGAAAAATATTATTTGAAGGTTGATAGGGTTGACGGCCAGACCAATATTTTGCAGTTGGTGGCAAGATCACGAAAAATTTTACCCGACATTATCAAAGATGGCCACAAATATATTTAGCGTCATGGCAGGACAGGTACTGAAGTCCTGTAGAAAGGCTATTTTCAAGTGCATCTCTGATAATGTCGAGTCGAAGGCCCAAAACACATTCGGCGCTGCACACTTCACGCCGCACGCTTCATTCATCTGAAGCCGATGGAAAGAAGCTACTGCAGCTACATTCGATGCTGCAAAAGCCAACGACAACTTGGCCGAATTGTTGTTGACATTTAAATGTACAGAGACAAAGAAGCATTTTATTTCCAACAAAAATTTGCAATTGCGTACCGTGCACATTAATAAAAATTAATATTTTTGATAAAACAATTTTTGGACTCTTTTTAATTTTATTCAGTGCTTTTATAACATATTTAACAACAGTAAATAACGAATATGGCGACCGTTTTTACAATTCCTTTTTCTAAAGTTGACAGCACTTACGCCGCATACGGCAAATTTTGAAAATCGCTCGAAGTTGGCTTCATACTTCATTGCAGCGTGAAGTAAGAAGCGCGGCCAATGTGGCAGCATTAATGAATTATCGTTGATTTGAAGCTGTGAAGCATGCGGCGTGAAGTATGCAGCGCCGAATGTGTTTTGGGCCGAAGAGCAAGTTCTCCAAGAAAAAATATGTCAGACCAACACGATCATTTTGATCGTTGATAATGAAAATTCCGGAAGGGAAACAAAGGAGGAGGAGATTTCGGGTTTCAACCAAGTTCTCTTACGAGAAAACTATGCAATTTGGTATGTTCAAACATATAGCTCAGCTCATCCATTTTGTTTTTTAAACTTCGAGCATTCAGAATGCATATGTTCAGTCCATAATATTATATGTACATGCTACTATTTTTTCGAAATAATTAAAAACTGATATAAATTTTCTTGAATAACATAGTTAAGCCCTAGTGCTGCGTGTTTAACAGATATTGGGTGCTTTCAGTAATACAGTTTGCGCATATTTTTTTGCGATTGCATTAGTTTCCTTAAAGAAAGCATGCATGCGTTTGCACCGAGTTCATAAATGCAAACATACGAAGTAAAGGTGCGCAAGCTTTGCAAGTTTTTCGATAGCCCTGCGAACAAGTTTCAAAACAAAAGAGAAAACACTTCGATGAAAATGTCAAAGTATTGGTTGACAATATAAAATGGATAAGGAGAAGGAGAATTTTGAGAGCGTGTGGTAAATATAATAAAAGACCATCAAAAATGACAATTAATCAGCGCCATATATTTAACTATGGCGAAATAACTTCATTAATGCATACTTGCATGCATGCGCAAATAAGTTTTCCGCAAGTGGATGCAGGTTCAACTTGCGCATTTTGCGCATGCAAATATGCATTACTGATAGCACCCATAATCTTAACTATGAAATTCTGATAAACTACGATTCGTTATTCGTGCTACTTATACTATTATTTCTATTTATATAAATAGGATTAAAAGATGTATTTATGAAATTTTTCACTAATTTCTAACTTAACAAAAAATAACGCTTACCTTCCTGTAGTTTGCATAAATTCTTTCTTTAAATATATCTCCATTCCAAGCTGATCTGATAGATTTGATCGCTATTAAAAAAAAAATAAAAGAAGAAAAAGTTAATAACTAAAAATACAACTACCAAAAAACAATAATTACCTCACAGCTAGTATGATTAACGCCATCTTTAATTAAGAAAGCAGCCGATGTAATATCTTGAAATGTAATCGTCTTTGGATCGTCAGGATTGCAGCAAGGATCAAGAATCTCTTCTGCATTGTTCCCATCCCATGCCTCTGCCTTCTCTTCATTGTTGTTACCATCTCCTGATTTATCTTCCTGCCGTTTATCATTGATTGTTTTGTGTGTATAATGCCCAAATAGATTGTCCATTTCTTCAATAACTTTATCCTTATTTCCGCTCCGATATCCCATTACCTCAATTAGATTTTCTGTTTCTATAATACCACCGTTGTGATTGGAAGTAGTTGTTGATTGTATTGTTGGCATTTGAAGAGTCTTTAAAGTAATGGATAGATTGTTGTTAGTTTGTTTATTTTTTTTAATCTATTTATTAAAATTTATTATTAAGGAATGAAGGGGCAACCCACATGGTAAACACTGCCGCCAAGTTAGGCCTATTGTGTACGTACTTCATCAGCGGAACAGACTATCAGCCTTTCGGTTGAAGGCAAGAAGGTCTTTAAATGATGAAGACCGGACTTGAGCAGGGCTCAAAAACTCTCTGATAAACGATCTTCTTCTAAGCCAGATCAGAGCAGCACATTCACAAAGAATATGTGTGGAAGTCTCGTCGCCTTCCAAGCAGAGTCGGCATTCTGTCTCTTGAGACAGTCCTAGATTGTGGAGGTGGTACCGCAGTCCTACATCCAGCCAGTGAGATAACCCACCAGCAGCCTTAGGTCCGCTCTTTTTAAAGTGATAGTGCCCCTTAAGGCAAAGGGTCTTATAAGATCTCTAGCTTGTCTAAGACCTGGGACTGACTCCCAATAGGCTAGGTTTATTCCCTTAATCCACTCCTCTATCAAGGACTTGGAGGTGGACCAAGGGATGCCACAAAAGGGTTCTGGGCCTGGAACAACCTCTCAGACCCCTCCCTCGCGAGGCTGTCTGCAGCCTCATTTCCCTAGACACCCCAGTGTCCGGGTACCAAGCAGAGCAAGACCTCATTTCTTGCGATCAGGCTCTGGAGAACGCCAAAGCAACCTGCTACTATTTTGGAAGAAAACTTTCACGTTGAGAGTGCCTTGATGGCAGCTTGGCTGTCAGAAAAAATTTTAATATTGACGCCTTTCAGACCTTTCTCATGGTTGGGACTAGCGCAGGTCGCAATGGCGTGCATTTCAGCCTGGAAAACAGAGGGCCACTTACCCATTGCAATCGAGACCTTGGAGTTGGGTCCTGCGACACCAGCCCCTGTGCCATGTTCCATTTTTGACCCGTCAGTAAACCAGTGGAGATGTTTTGGATCCCCAGGAAGAATCAGTTCCTCCCACTCAGAATGATCCGGGATAATCGCTCTGGAACCGCAGTTGACTAACCATATGGTCGGATACGCGGCAAATGGAAATATTTGGGATATTGTTAAGGATATCCATGTGTCCTTTGACCGTATAGGGCCAGGCCAGTTGGATGAGATCTGAAATCTCAAAGCACTTATGGCGGCGGATTTCCATATAAAGAGATGCAAAGGGGTCAATCCAATGATTGCCTCCATTCCTGCTGTGGGACAGATCTGTATGGAGAGGCAAGTAAGCCGTTGCAGTTTGCTAGACTTGAGGATCGACGTAACCTGTTTAGTCTTGGGCCACCAAACTATAGCGGCATAAGTGACCACAGGTTTAACGATCGTATTGTACATCCAGTACATCATTTGTGGTGTAAGACCCCATGTCTTATCCAGAAGCCTTTTGCAGGCCTATATAGCCTTTGTGGATTTGCTGATGACGTAGTCTAGTTGAGCGTTCCATTTCAGTCTCTTGTCAAAATTTACTCCCAAACATTTGACTGGGTCTGAGTACTCAACTATGGTACCCTGGATACAGATAGGACCTAGGTCCACTTTGTAGCGTTTTTTACTCTATTAGAATTACATTACTTAATTAATTTATTAACTACATGTTGTAGATAACAATTTGTATAAATGTTTATTTTGCACTTGAGTAAATAACTCAGATCGCGGTTTTGTTCTTTTGTGTAATAACTATGCATTTACTGAAGTCATACATATGTACATAAGTGGTTTTATTTTCGAGAACCTAGACATCTTCCTAATTGTATCGTAAATTAGTTAAAGTGTTATATTTCTAATCAAGTCCAACCACTTCAAATCTATTTTTGACATGATTTGATATCAATGAAAATAATTTACAAGATAATTATTTGATGGTTTCTCTTTAATATATGGTAGCAATCAGTCGGGCGTAGATTAATAAGCGCGAGAATAATAATAGATTATTAAGTGTATTATAATCAGACGGAAGTGGAATCATTTCCGCTGGTATTATATCATGTGTAAATAAATTTATGTCATATCACAAAAAAAAACAAAAATATCCGGTAAGAAATGTTTTTAATAAAAGGTAAACAGTTGAAGCAGTTTTATAGTTAAATCACAAGTATTAACACTTAACGGATTTCACCCATGCATTTTTTAATGGCTTTATTTAGCTTGGTTCAAATCTTGCGGCAGCTTTTTCAACTACTTCTACTTCTACTTAACCGATTCTTATGAAACTTTGCACACACATTGAGTTCCCGTGACAATGCAATCTGACAATTTTGTAAAAACAAAATCAAGATGGCGTTTCCAAGATGGCGGACAAATTTTGCAATTGGGCATCTTTAGGCCCAAATGACAATTCTGTGGTCAAAATTTTAAAATTCAAAATGGCGGCGCCAATATGGCGGACAAATTTTGCAAATGTGTTCTGAATCCATTGAAAATCGGTATCGGAGAGTTTTTAAGGTCACAAAGGACGAATTTGTGGTAAACATTTAAAAAACCCAAAATGGGAATTAATTAATCTGTTGTCAAAATTAGAAAATTTAAAATGGCACTGGCAATATGGTATGCATAACTACTCAGTTCACCAGATTTTTATAAAAAAATTAATGGTCTTGGATGTGAAGTATCACGTCCGTATTTTAACGTGACAACGTCTATTAATTTTGACGTGACAACGTCTATTAAATCGGTTTAAGATAGGACGCGCGTGTGAAAATGTCCCGCACAATGTCCCGCACACAAAAAAAATCATATCTCCGCCCCCATACATGTTAGGGGGGTGGTTAATGGCTCAAAATTTTCGTTAATTTATCCTCTACACGGGAAAAATACATTGATTCACCTTATTGACGTGACAACGTCTATTAAATCGGTTTAAGATAGGACGCGCGTGTGAAAATGTCCCGCACACAAAAAAAAATTTGCTTCGAAATATATAATTTATTAATTGAGAAAATAATACAAAACGTAATAACAGACGTTGTCACGTTCAAATTAATAGACGTTGTCACGTTAAAATACGGACGTGATACTTCACATCCAAGACCATTAATTTTTTTTTGTGTGCGGGACATTTTCACACGCGCGTCCTATCTTAAGGGGACTGTCCGATTTTTTCGCTTCAAAAAATCAATTTTTTCTTTTTTCGCTTAATCGATTGTTTAAACTGTTAAAAATAACTTGTCAAAATTTGGAACCGAAATCTTGACCGGTTCAAAAGTTACAGGTCATTTAAGAGGCGCGCCTCCCGTCGCGCGGCCGTCCGACTCTATGAGTCGGAGAGCAGGTGCGAGCTATAAAGGGCGTGTGAATAACGTTCGGATTTGTGGCCTTGAATTGATGATTGAAATATAAGGAGATAGGTATTTTTGATGTCTCTTTGTTCATCTTTTCGTTAGGAGGGGATCTGGGGGACCATAGGAATGCATGTGAGAAAATACTTTTTTTTCTAGCCAAAATGCACTCTCAACTTTGACAACGAATATCTCCGTTCGTCGGAATCGTTGGCGGTTGCGCTAATTAAAAGAAAACGGCTAATAATTTTAATATGAAATTTGGCACACTTATTTTTAATATACATACGCACAATGTGATAGAATTATTTTTTTTATTTTTTTATTTTTTTCAAAGTTATGACTGAAAAACGTTCAAAAAAAGGACGAAAAAACGACTTTTTTTTTCAAGTGTCCGCCATTTGTTAACTTTTATTAAATTTTAATATCTGTCTCTATCACAATGGGCTAAATAAAGTTAAATTTTAGTTAACTTAATAATTTTTCATTTTGGACCACCGGAGGCAAAAATACTCGCGCAACCAGCTGGCGGAGCTGCAAACTTTGAAGACCTGGAGGGGGGGTTTCCGGTTCCTGAGTGACTCAACAAAAATCTGAGATGTTGTCGAAGGATCAATAAAATGTTAAAAAAAAAAATGTTGTCCTACCTCAAGTAGTTTTCTTTAAAAAAAATCATAAAAATTACCAATTTTTTTTCTTGAAAAATCGGACAGTCCCCTTAAACCGATTTAAGGGGGGAGCCTGCTTTAGAGGCTTCAAACAATCTATTTTTTTGAGGAATTTGTAGGGAAGGAAATAAATATTTAATTGAAACGAAACTTTCAGGTATTATTGTTATATATTTCAACATTTTTCTCAAATTTTTTCATTAACATATATGTCATAATATGCCGGGTACAAGCATTTCGCCGAGGCGCCTCGAGCGTACATGTGTCGTGTGGCGGGAAAGATAGGAACAAAATTTAACGTCCTATCGAAACGAGACAAAATTGATTGTATTCAGGATTAAATTCTCTTCTACTTGAACCTAAAAAATCTAAAAAAAGTGAGAAATTCAACAATTTTTCGCAACTTAAAAAAAAATTTTTTTTTTTGGAAAAAAAAATTTCACCTTAGATTGTTTAAAAAGTGAGTTAATTATAACTTTTTTTAAGGTTTTTTAGGTTCAAGTAGAAGAGAATTTAATCCTGAATACAATCAATTTTGTTTCGTTTCGATAGGACGTTAAATTTTGTTCCTATCTTTCCCGCCACACGGCACATGCACGCTCGAGGCGCCTCGGCGAAATGCTTGCACCCGGCATATTATGACATATATGTTAATGAAAAAATTTGAGAAAAATGTTGAAATATATAACAATAATACCTGAAAGTTTCGTTTCAATTAAATATTTATTTCCTTCCCTACAAATTCCTCAAAAAAATAGATTTTTTGAAGCCTCTAAAGCAGGCTCCCCCCTTAATAGACGTTGTCACGTCAAAAATAAAAATCTAAAAATGACTGTATTAACACTAAAAGGAATACAATAATGATCAGGTCATTTTATTGGAATAATTTTTGATGTTTTGAATGCATGAATGGTTTCTGTATAGTGCCGAGAACTGGTGTGGAAAGATATGTATGTCGTTAGCGTTTTAGCCTCAATGCTGGACACACCTTGTTGTGCTCTTAGCCCCTCTACATGGACCTCTGTTATTTGTGGGAGAAAATCTTAATAAAGAAATTGAAACTAAATTACAGCGAAAAAGAAGGCTAGAAAAAGCGAGGAAAGAGTACATATAGACTAATATGAAGACGACAGGCATACTGAACTACAAAGTAGACAGGAACAACCAGGGGCAGCGGAGCATAATCATTGTGGGTGGGGAGCACGCGAACAGGTATGTAAATGTAAAAATGTAAAAAGTTAATAGGTCAATTGAATTACCAGCTATCTATTTAGTTATATGAATTTCTATGGTTTTAAATTCGTTGGTTATGAAACTATACCTGACTAGCATAGGAGGGGATGCAGATAGGGCCATTATGAGCCTTGCCCACACAAAGGATCTAATGCCTTGCCTCATCATCAGGAATGCCCCATTTGGCACCCGTGAGGAAAAATTATTGCTAGTGGAAAAGGAAGGCCGAAAAATTTTAGAATTTCGGCGTGAATATGTGACTAATAACTGCACCTGTTTCGAAAACTTTATATTTTTAAACACGAGTATCGTTTTACCAATACGGTCTCTCAACTGAGTACTAACTACGTCCAATGCTGCTTAATCTCTGTGATCGAACCAGCACCGGTCTATTGAGTATGCCTGCCCCTCACGGTCACCAACATAATTGCCTAAAATATGAAGCAATGTAACAACAAAAACTAAAGCTTTGCATGAGTTAAACTAAAGCTAAATGCTCCAGCTTCACTGACCCCAGTTCAATAGTTTTCAGTTCAATCTACATGAGTCGCTTCACCAGCTAAAGTCTAGTTCATGTTCAGTTCGTGCTTGAAATTGTTGTTGCTTTATGTCAAAAGTCAGAAATGCAAAAGCCCACTGGAATGACATTTCCAGTTGATTAGTCTCTTTTGAGCGAGCTTTTTTGTTCAACTTCAGTTCAAGATCAGTTGGGCGAACTGAAGTTTATTTATCCTCGGTTGAATATGTGAAAATTGTATGCGAACTGACGTTAATTTTTTTAAAGTTCAGTTTGCCAATTTTCTCGAACTTGCACAGTTTGGCCGGTGAAGCTGGGGTATTAGGGTGTTTCTTTAAATGCTAGTCTGATGGTGTTTGAAAAGGTTAGGCTATAAGATCTTAATAGCACTAATATAATATATTTAGTTTTCGTATTAAAAGCTTTGCTTGTGTGTAGCCTTTCGCCAACATTCCTTCGTCGCCAGCGACCGAGATAGTTTTGAGTTATCAGGTGTATATCAAATTATTTAGGATGTGAACTTCCCCACCCAAAAGCGAGAGTACGCCTGGGAGCAGCTAGCATCACAAACGTCTGACCAACCCAAAGCGAGGTTTTCGAAGCAATGTGAGCGTTTTTATAGCTACATGACATTACAAATGCCTGATCAAATAAAGGCAAGGTTGACGAAACAACGGCAGCATTCTCTTAGCTACGTTGCATCACAAACGCTTGATCAAATACAGCTTGGAGTAAGAAGTACCCATATGAAATTCTATCCTGAGTGGGAGCTGAGCTCGAAAATGCATTTATTCAAGTGCACGCGTTCCACATATCAAAACAAGTTGAGCCTATTGAGTTAGAAGAAGAAGAAGAAGTACCACACTTGTCCATGAACGAAAACCAGATCCAATTGGCTCATCGAATGCTGGTCAAAGAGAAATATTTACGATAGTAACCAAATCACGATTAGATTGAGAATACGAAAGATTGAGAATTGATTGGTGACGAAAGATTGAGAATATTCTTTACTGGAGCCGGTGTAGGAAAAACGTTGCTATTGAATTTACTGAGAAATCAAATCAATATATACATGCATACAGTGCATTAACGGGAGTAGCAGTACAGCTTATCAGCGGCTCAACAATTCATAGAATGTTAAAGTTGTCTGTACAGAAGGATGGTCTTATGACAGGAATGTCTCCGCTAACAAGAAATTTCTTGCGGACAATGAGGTAACAATGGAGGCGAATGGAGTTTCTGATTATCGACGAAATTTCTATGGTGTCATATCAGATACTCTGTATGATTGATTTCCGCCTTGATTTCTTTGGAGGAGTTTATGTATTATTGTTTGGAGATCTCTTGCAACTGCCTCCAATTAAACGCTCTGGGGCACTTATATTTAAACAGCCCGAGCACCTTCAGCAAGTCACGCATCTCTGGCATTTATTCAAGTGAGCTGACTGAGAACATGGGTTAACAAGGAGACAATGCCTAAATTGATAGGCTAAATGCATTGCGAATTGGCGAACTGACATCTGAGCATATTTTAGTGTACTTATTGGAAGAGTTCAAGAGAGTTAAGAGCATCCCCAATCAACCGTTAACCTATTGAATTTATTCGTATGTTGTATGCTAACGTTGACGTCTTGAAAGGGTTGGTAAATGGCACTATCGGCTATATCACAGAGATGGTATGGCCTAAGTTTCGTCGAACGCAAATGTATGAAACAGGCATACCGTCTGTTCAATTTGATTTTGATAGGGATGGCGTACACCTTATTCATCCTACAGCCATACAATTTCCAACAAAGTTTAATTATGGAACAGCTGAGTGAAGGGTGTTGCCAATATTTTTGTCATGGGATTCCACTGTCCATAAAATGAAGAGTATTACTGTTGACCATGCTGTAGTGTATTTGGGCTCCAAGCTGTTTGAGGAAGATCAAGCGTATGTATCATTGAATCGCGTTAGGGCTTTGGAAGGGTAATGTATTGAGGAGCTTGTCAGAAATTAACAGGTAAGAAACCGCTCATTAAAGGTGCAATGAAAGAATTGAAAAGGATGAGGAGTTTGCATAATGATACGAGCCAAAAATCAAACTAAAAACAAAAAATAGGTAAAAAACTTTTAAGTTAAATGGTTTTATTTGAAATCATAGGCTGTACCAAAAACTAGAAAATAATTAAAACACAAACATGGACCTTCTTGATATTCTGACGTCTGGTAAGAAATCGTGCAATAGTAGCCGTGCTATTTTCTCAGGTGCACATTGTGTCGCTGCGTCAACGGATTGAAAAATGTGACTTCGACCCTTAATTGGTATTCTCATTGTCAATCTAAGTTGGACCTCGCGACTAGATCGACAAACGTCGAGCTCTAATTGTCACTAGGTGGAAGTGTCATGTGACAATTTTGTCGATACGTTTCTAGGTATCGACAGTTCTATTTTTAGCAAAATGGAAGCCAAAAAAAAAGGTAATCCAAAATTCTTTAAATTAAATTTTAGAAAATGAACATCCGAGTTACATATGTATTTCAGTTGGAAATTTTACTGGAAAGTTCATGGAAAGTTGTCCGAAAATTTCCCAATTTCACTTCCATCTGCATTGAATGAAGTTATTTTAATTTCATTCGATGGAAAGACGAATGAAGTTTTTAAATGATTTTTGGACATGACCCACTAGGCACGAATGATCACTCACTGTTCATTCAATGCTGCAGTGTATCAAGGGTATCACTTAAACTATGTAAATTGTATACTATTACACAAAGTAACAACTAGAATAAAATAAATAAGAATTATACAGCAAAAGAATTCAACTTCATAGATGATGCCAATTTTTGGAAGAAAAGCTCACCTTAACCCATTTTTAATTACAACATTAAAGAAAATCAACAAATGAAACAAAAAAACAAACAATGTAATTAAACTATAATACCAGAATATTCCATTATAGGAAGAAGTAATATTTTACAATAAAAGAAAACTGATTGTGAAGTAAATATAGAAAGTATTTACAATGAACATAATGAATTTTTAGGATATTTCGAAATAACAAAACGGACTCCACTTCCGCTCGAGTTAAGGCGATTGAAAAGCTGTAACGAATATACTTTATGAATCACACATTTACAAATAATCTGAAGAATATTATATCAAACAGCGATAACAATAATGAAATGAGGTAAACTTTTTTATGATAACTAGGAAGTTACAATTACTTTTGCAATTAACTCTTTTACGCCCTTTTGTTTCTTAATTTCAGGTATTTTCTTACAATTCACTAATTCGTTCTCTAAGCAACATAACAAAACAGCATCTGGATTACATTTCAAACACACATATTTTTTATTATCAGAGTTTTCACTAAATTGTAACTTATGGAATTTTTAAACACAAAAAAAAACCGTTTTAAATAAGAACAATATTACTAAATCATCTTTTAGAAAATTTACAAATGTTTACAAATATTTAAGTATGCAAAAACACATTGTAACTTTACCTTTTTAAAAAAAAACTAGAGTTTATGGAAGTCCAATCGTCAGTAGGACACTCTGTCCCAGGACCTTTATAACTTCATATTTATACCAAAAAGTCTGGACTTATCATACATAGTCTAATCAGAATTTAAACGCTAATCTAATCGTTAACGGTGATTGTTTATACCAACAACTTTTTATTTACTTTTATTTTTCAGCTAATTAATTATTTTTTATTATTTTAGAACATTTTCAAGTGTTTTTTCCTATAGTACACCTTTTTTTAAAAGGTGCTTTCCTCGTCACGTTTCTGCTCTCAATAATAAACATACTAACATTCTTGTCTCAATTTTATTCATCAATACTCAGCAGCACTGCACGCGTACTGCACCTTATCACTTGGAGTAATTAATTGCAACTGAAAATAATAAAGTCTAGCTTGAATTTTGCACATGAGTCAGTTTTCAGTACGGGGGTTTTCTTGAGCAAATTCAACTGATAAAATGCGAAATGTTTCATGATGCAATCAAGTAAATAACTATCATTAGGCTGTAATAAAATAATTTTAATTTATTTACAAGAAGTTTATTTTGAGCAATGTTTCCTGGGAAACATGGGAATCTATTAATATAGATGGTTTCAGTTTGTTGCCGGTGATTTTTCATTTAATATAAGTCGAATGGAGTAAATCTTGTTGTTGTTGTTGTTGTTGTTGGTGTTGTTGATGCTGTTTATGTGAGTAAAGAACCGCGATTGTAAACATCAAGTTCAAGGTTAAATTGCCGGTGGTTCATGAACGAGTACTATATGCTAAAAAATATTTTATGAGTGTATTTATCGGGGTTTTTGACTTTTTTAGTTAATAAATTGGTGAAAGCTTTTTGCGAGAGCACATTTTGGAATTTATTTAAATTAATATCTCAGCATGTCTCATCTGAATAAATTTTATACATAGAGAAAGTTTGGGCTTGATTCAAAAACAACAATTAAAAGGAAGCTCATACTCTTAAAATTGGAGACTTGGTTGTACTGTGTCCGAGCATGACCCAAGCTTTGTTCCAGAACTCGAATGTCGATCACTCTTTGTTCCAGAACTCGATCCCACGGGAGCAAGAATTCACCCAATTTGTGTTTCTTTACTTTCTCATGCAAGAAAAAGCGGGCAAAATTTTCACTTCCCCTCGTGCAGGAATTAGCCGGAGGTTTTCGGTCCTGCGATTTCTTGCAAGTTGTCAATAGACAATTTTTTGTATGTATGTGGGTATCTTAAAAAGCGGCATAGACAATCGACATTTATGTTATTTTCTTCTTGATTTGCAAGAAATTGCCCAAAAATTCTTTCTGTACTTTCTGGATTTTTGACAAAATTATCCCCACCATTCAAGTTAGTTTTTGCCCAACGAATTTTTGCAGGAAAAGTACTGGAACAGGCCTCTGAATTCGTCGTAATCAGGGAGCCTTCGTTTTAAGATCGACCGCACGTAGCCCTTTGGTCACATTCTGCTGCGTGGATAGGTTATGGAACCAGTGCCGGCGGATCGTGTTGGGCCCGGATGGGTAGTCTAACAAATTGACCCCCTTCGAAATTATTTGGCAACAACCTTTCTTAGAAGGTAGATCACTTGATTGTTAGTCGGAAGATGGGCCCACGCCGTACAGAACAACATGTGGAATTCCGTAAAGATCACGGTCGTATATACAGGTCTGCGAACTTCATATACCATCCCATAGAGTGAAGTGTGATTGATATCGTTCGACTTTGAAGTAGTTCTTGAATGGATCACTGGCGGCGCAGTAGTCGAAGTACCAAATTTCCGCGTGCTCTTCGTGAACTTCGACAAATAAGCCGTCTGCAGTCTAAATCAAGAGGCTCCAGTAGCGATACGCGTATCAGTCACAGGTTTGAGCAACGAGTTCGCAGACCTGTCTATACGACCGTGGTAAAGATCTATCCTAGGTTCCGTCATGTTAATCACAATGTTGCAAGTTTACGTGGCAAGCGGTCGTCATCCATTCGGCAAACTTGTCACGTAAATTTCTCTGGCAAGACCGTCCCGCAGGCTGGAGAATCCAGTGATCGGCACCGAAGAAAACCTGGGCCTGTACTCCCGAAGACGAGACGATGAGGATACGAAACGAAATAACGAGACGAGAGGAAATATATTTCAACTCCTGGAGACGATAATCTCGTATTGCCTTGCTTTTGTAAATTTTGATATATTATGCAAAACAAATTAAAACTATCAAAATAATTAACTCTCCCAACATACAATTTAACTAGCACTAAGTATTGGCGTGTTTTTATAAACTGTGATAACAATTTTTGCGATATCCAGAGTATTTCCGTTTTTTAAAATAAGAAAAGTGATATGGTGTTTTTGTAAATTGCCAAAATAACGTTTCTTAAAAGTTTTCTCGCACGTGTTTTCACTTAGAAGGCTGAAACGAAAGTGAAATGGAACACGAAGATGGAACAATATGAAATTAAAACGCCAAGTGAAGTGAATCCCTTTCTGATCAAGACTCACTTCCCACCGCCCCGAAACCTCCCCGCGCCCACAAATTTCGTGAGGCACTTGCGCTGAAGCGCACCGTCTAAACAGGGTCATAGTTTTAATTTGTTTTGCATAATATATCAAAATTTACAAAAGCAAGGCAATACGAGATTATCGTCTCCAGGAGTTGAAATATATTTCCTCTCGTCTCGTTATTTCGTTTCGTTTCCTCATCGTCTCGTCTTCCGGAGTACAGGCCCAGGGGCAGGTTCGTGTATGTCGAAAACGAAAATTATTTTTCGTCTCGGGTTCGCGTAGGTCGAAAAAATTGAAAATTTTCGTCTGAAGCCGACGAAAGGCACTCGAAAGGTCTTGGGTTATCGAGTTTTTGCATTAGGACACGAACAATTTTCTTTCGCCCTATGCGAACGCTAAAATTTTCATCGACAATATTTTTCGACTTCAATTTTTTTTCGTACGATTATCGTCGTTCGCCATACACGAACCGGCCCCAGGTTTCTGTCAATAGCTATCGAAGTCATCCGAACACGACCCGTACATATGAAGACGTAGTCCGCGTTCCCTAAGTTGTTCGGCACATACACATCCTTCTGTACTGATTGCCAGGGTTATGCTGCATGTGGGTACGAAACCCAGTTAGAAACTCTGAATGCTCTATCGGGTTCTCATCCGTCGGGATGGAAATTGAATTGAGAGCTTAAGATTTTGTTTATAGACAAGCTCTGCTGGTGAGCATTGAAAGTTGTTTTTAATTATTCGATCGACAAAGGGCAAATTATTACTCCAATAAGTAGTTTTGTCCTCTTCCAATTGTCTACGGAATCGCTCCACCATCCCATTTGCTTGTGGCTGGTAGGCGGTTGTTCTTATTCGGTATGTACCTAGAAGTCTTGTGACTTCATGGGATAGCTTAGATTAAAATTGCGACCCTTGATCTGTTGTCAGTTTCCAATTTCATGTGGAGATTTGGTGTTTCGAAACTTTAGAATTTTGGTACCCTATACACGATCTAGACCAGTTGTTGCAGTCGCTGATCGCCGGTCAAAAATATTTCTTAGTGATAGCACACGAGCCATAAGGGTATGCCTGGATGCGATAAACTATGTTCAGCATTAAATGCTAATATTCTTAGTCAAAAGGGTATATATTGGGGTGGTACACTCGTGCTAATCTCACGCCAAGCTTCATGTGTTGTGAAAGGAATTGGTGTGAGTAATAGTTTTGCCCTTGAGCCACTGCTGGAGTGGAGTGCTTTGAAGTCGTCTTAGTTGGTCCCCGACTGGTTCCCGACGATGAATCTTTTGGCTTTCGAACCGGTCTATTGTCGTGAAAAACCCCACCAGAGCCTCTCGCCGACCCCGGTCGCTAGCCCTGCCCTCTCCAAACACTAGTGCACGCAATTGCTGCATTTCGCACTGGAGGGCTTGCACGGCCCGCTCCAGGGACGACGACGTCCTCACCTCGGCTACCTGAGCTTGTGCTAGATGGGCCGTGATCTCTCATGCGGTGTCCGTCAGTTTTGAAAACTGACCTAGGGACTGGTCTGCGGATGCAACCTGCGCGCCCCAGGCAGTCCCCGAGCAGACTTTGCAACCTTCTCAGAAAACCTGAGGACTTAAGGCCCAATTACAATGACCGGATCTACGCGGATTGAAATGTCAAAAGAACGCATCAGAACGGATAGGAAACTGCACTGATTACAATGAACGGATCAGTTCGCATTTAAACATCAAAGTTTTCATATCCACTCTTTACCTTGTTGTACAGTACTTCGTAATCTTTCACCTCTGCGATTAACTGCTCGTCCGAAAACATTTTTAAAAACATAACAAACCAAACAAAATAAAACCTTAAACATTCACAGCTTTTGTTTACCAAAATTTTGACAGCTCAATCCGGCGATTTCTAAACAAACTAAAACGAATCCGGCACAGATGCGATCAAATGCGTTTGAATCCGTTCATTGTAATCAGTTAAATGGAAAACGCATGCTTGGAAAACCACTTTGACAGTTCAATCCGATTCTGTTCCGCTCTAATCCGGTCATTGTAATTGGGCCTTTACGATTCCCGGGTTCATGTGCCGCCAACAACTGCTCGAGACGGTTCGCAGTCAATAGTCCATATCGTGATGTATTAAGGGCATAAGCCTAACAAAGAAATGAAAACAATTTCCGAAGCAAGAGTTAGTGCAATCAAAGTCAACTACTACCTGGCACCGTCTTCAAAAGTGATTCTTTTTTCTAGATCCATTCTCATCCTTTTTTGTGCATTGCGGGATTGGTTTTTTTCTGAAGTCGGTTTTTAAAATGTTTTTTTGTGTAATTTTATGTTAGAATATAATAAAAGATAATTCAGGTTACTCCCAAAAAAACACAATATGATATGATTACAATGATTATTTCCTTCTATAGAAAATTAATCGATTTTTATTTTTAATACGACTTTGCGAATTCTCAGAATACATCTATTAATTCCAATCTTGATAATAATGATTTAATCTTCTTTAATCTTACTATTGGATAGTCTACCTAGAAGAACGCCGATACTAAGAAACCGTAAGCAATTTAAAAGCTGGAAAAAAATTACGGGGAAATATGGTAGATGGCAAAAAATCTTGATAATCTAAAATAAGGAATATTTTTTTTAAATTATTTTATAAGGAACAAAAACTGAAGGTGTGCTAATCGTTGTGTTGTACGTGAAAGGGGAATTTTCTGATATACTTCTTTGAGTAGGTATGTCAAAAAGTACCGCGGTCTTTAATTATTTTATTGCAACCAGTACACACTTCATATCTCTAGAACAGATTCAGCAGTGTGCATAGCTATCTCTCGATTAGAGTTGTTTGTGTTAATCAGGTGTGTGTTGAACGACGAATCTCTGCTTTTTGTTATACAATAGCTGACCACTAACAGAGAACATAACCGGTAAACTCATCAGCGAACGCGGTTTGAGGCGGCGTAAAAATAAACCGCTTGTAATTAGCTAAACCAGCCGTCTTGTTTTGTCTTGTCTAAGTCTTCCCAAGACCAAGATCAATACCAACTGAACAAGACCAAGACCAAAACTATTAGTACGTATACATGATGTGTGGAACTCAGGTTCAGCCCGAGACCGAGACCATAAATATACGAGAGCCGAGTTAAGTTAGGGTCGGGTTAACTCGACTCAATTCGGATACCTGGGTGAAGTTGAAATTATGCATATAGACGCAAGTTAAGTAGTTGAATTTAGTTGACACTCAGCATCTCTGTGTTTGAAAATTCAACTTAACCTCAACTCTACTATTCTACTCATTATGTATACGTAGTATATGTTTGAACTCTGTACAGAACTCGAGCTACCCAACATCTAGCTTAGCCGATTCCCTGTCAAGAAAATAGATTGTCAACAGTATAAAGGGTCTTTCCTGAGACTCTATTCTTCCACATGAAAAAATATCATATCCTGCACGCTGTTATTGTTAAACGAAAAAAAATCTAACAATTTTGATACAATATCTTAAACGCATGTCTAATTAATTTGTAGGCCCATAAAATCTACTTTTAATGCGTTGTTCAGAGTAAACTTGTTTTTTGCTTATCCACAGATATTAGATAATATGCATTAGAATTCTAATGAAATCGTTAATAAGCACAAACCGGCCTACAAGACCACGTGTCTATTATCTCGTATATTTTTTACTTAACTGAAGCTGCTTCTATTCAATCCATCACTCCTATTCAACATTTTAGCGGTGTGAACTTGCAAGTTGGCACAATTCAGCGAAAACCCATTAGTTGTGAGATTACACCAAAGATAACCTCCTTCCATTTGCGAGCTTTTGAAATTCTCAAATTAAAGATATTCACTTGAATGGACCACAAACTATTTCAGTACCCAACTACCCTTGCTCCGTAGAAGAGTATACCAAACCAACCCCCCTAATTCGTAATTTTTGATCATAATCAATAACCATAATAGAAACTATCTCACCTCTCTACAGTATAACTGCAATGCACCACCTATACAGTTTTATAGTATTTAAATTTTTATTCCACCACCTTCAGCTTGATTATAATTATTCCCAATAATCAATAAATAATACAAAACATGTTTTCATATTTCCAGATTAAAAAAAATGAATCCCCTCGCACGAGACTTTATGCAAACATCCAGCAACTAGCTAACCCACTGTTAACTGTCATCCATAAGATCGTGGTGAAGGTCAAGCACTGTGCAAGATGTTAAGTGACATTATGCAATATGCTCTGGCCGGGGATTCCCCGGAAGTCACACGTGATGCTGATCGAGTTGAATGACCATGCAGTTATATGTGGGAAAGATCTGTTTGGATGAAATCCCCGAACAGGTGAAACTGTGTCGCAGAATTGTGGACTACGTGCAGAAATTTTGTCCGCCATATGGGATTTGGTTGAAATGTTTTAGATCGCAAATTATTACGAAATGAAAGACTGAGATGAGGAAAAATACATATTAACTTAGGTGGGGTTTGTTTAGTTTTGATGTGAATTGCAGGGGAATTACGGAGTTGAAAGGATTAAGCATTTTTGTTTGCAATGTTGTTGAGAGTACATTGTCTTTATGGTATTCATTTTTAACATTTATTTATTAACAATAATATAGTTTTTTTATCTCAGTTTACAGATATGTATAGATTCATTCGATAGTGTGTTAAAGGGGATATCACTGTGAATGGTTGAAAAAATATCATTTTTCTCCATTTTTGGGTACTTATTTAGGATTTTGCGAAAAAGAAATATTATTAAGCATATATTGAACTTTTTATTCAAAAAGAATAACGAAGTTATGATTTCTGAATGAAAAGCCTGTTAAAAAAAATTATACAACGGTCGGATCGTTTCTTCGAAAATGGTTGGTCCGAAAAAAATCATTTTCTTAATCCATATAAATATAGTTTTACTTGAGAGTAGTCTTTGTTTTTAAAACATAGTTTTTTCATATAGCAAGAAGCAATATGTGAACCAAATAACAAGTAAAAGAAAAGTTATTATCAAATTAAAAAAACAGTTTTTCCCATTTATCTCTATGTTTTGTGCTCTAACCTATAACTCAATATAGGTACATCAATCGAAAGATAATTCGAATTCCCACAACTTTGATTTTGTTAGATCCGAGGTCACGTTTATCTTTTATTCGCTAAAAAGCGTTTTTTACCTTTCCAGGTTTTTTTAGGTTAGGTTCGCCATTCCAAATTCAAAAAACAGAAAAGCCGTTAAATCCGGAGAACAAGCAAGCCATTCCAAATCACCATTTTTTTCGACACTACGGGGACTTCTTCACATTTGACTGATTGTTTTCAATGTAAAGCGCTACAATTTCAGCGCGATCTTTCGGCGTATTTTGGCTCATAGCTAAAATGGTAGTGAGTAACGTTCCAGAATCGTGTACATTTGTCAAAATCGACTAAAAAACCAGGGAGACTATACAAGGAGATATAACTCCGTGTTGTCACTTTTCGTTTGATTAATGAGGGCGCCACAGTCACATGTACCCCAAAAAACATGGCGGATTAGACCCCTGTGCTGAATGTCGAGTCGTGATTTGTGACAAGTTTTTTGAGTTGAAGAAAGTGACGTTTTAATCGAATTACAATTTTCAGCATAGTGGCCTAGAGTGGAAGTGCCAAGTGCGAGTTTAGCCCCCTATGCTGAAAGTCGCAATTCGTCTGAAACGCCACTTTCTTCAACTCAAAAAACTTGTCACAAATCACGACTCGACATTCAGCACAGGGGCCTTATATTCATCCGGTTCATGGCCAAGTTCGTTAACTATTAAAATATTTTATGTTTACGCCTAACTTGAAAAATCAGCTTCTGATTTTTCGTATTTAACCATTTTATGGATTTTCCAGTGAATTTTTATTAATTCCCAATGATTTTTTTTTGCATTTCGGCTGACAATTTTTAAGAAATCGTCGAAATGGGTAAAATTCAGCTAACTTCATGTGGGACACGTCAGCTTTAGGCGACATCTGTGGCCAAAAATGAACTAGACGTTTAGTTTCTGCTACGCATCAATTTCCGGTTATTTTCCCCATAAGAGTTATATCTCCTTGTATAGCCTCCATGTAAAAAACGTCAAAGTTATTTAAAGTTGAAATACCCAAGGTCTAGATGGCGATGAGATGTATGTATATTAAAAAAATACAATAAATTTTTAATTGAAATTAAAAAATGAGTCAAAAAAGTCAAAAAGATCAAATCATCCGCGCCCTCTTCGAGCTATAAGTGCCCCCCCAGTTTAAAAACTGCTATCGTAAAGAGTGCGGACGGAAGGCTGCTGTGCAACGACGAGAAACAACTTCAAAGATGAAGAGATTACTTCTTCGCCACCCTGAATGGTTCATTTTCACAGGAACCTGAAAAAACAGCAACAATGCACAGGCAATAAGAATCACCTATAATGCCCCATACAACACCGAAATAGTAACCGCAATTCAGCAATGACCAATAGTAAGGTTGCTGGAAAAGATGGCATCCCGCCAGAATTGTTGAAAGCCGACTCAAGTCACATAGCGGCAGAGCCGAAACTTGGGTTTTTTGCGCCCGGTATACTATGCCATATTGCTCCCCATAAGCTGTTCATTTTTTAAAAAATTCCTCCAGCTTAGTATAAATAAATGAGAGATATTTCTTTCACTTGGGAGATTTTGTTCCCGAATTTTTGCTTCTGATTCTCGAAAACGAAGGTCTGTTACTTTACTTTTCTCGTAAAATCTCGAATAACATATCTTGAGTAAAATTTTATGAAAATCTCGAAACTAAAATCTTTGGAAATCTACTGCACGAGGAAAAGTAAAATTTCCCCGGTTTCTCTTGCAGGACGTAAGAAATTGGGTAAATTGGTGTATTTTCTTGCACCGGTGAGAACACTTCTCATTTTTTTGTTTTTCAAAGTTTTAATTTTTTTTAAAATCTTAATTGCTGAAGTTGCGCCCCCGGCAAATTGCGCCCGGTGCAAGTGCATCATTCCCATGTACGAAAGCACCGCCTCTTCATAGCAGATGCTGTACAGCCAATTCTGGAACTAGCATAGAACACCTGGACGTAAGGTATCATAGACAAAATACCAAAAATGGGCGACCTATCAAAATGCAACAACTATACATGCAGTAAATCGAACGCTCCTGCATAGACCATATTAACACCTTGAGAATCATAGTGGAGTAGTCTAGTGTATTATGAACCCCCTTTTACCTTGCTTTCATAGATTATGAGAAAGCGTTTGACTCAGTTAATAGGATCTGTGTATGGCAGCACTACGTCAATGTGGACTTCCAGACAAAATAATACAATTGATAAAAGCTCTATACAACAGTTCCAAAGGCAGAGTTCTTCATACTGTAAAATGTACCGACAGCTTTGAGGTGTGCTTAGGAGTACGAAAAGGATGTCCACTTTTGCCATTTTTAATTCCATGCTTTCCTGCACCTCCAAATGAATTTGATATTTTTCTTCGAAGAATCATAACCCGTAAAAAAATTAGGGTTGCCATTTATAATTTTAGATTCACCCCAACCTCTGCGAATGAGTGAGGGGATGGGCGTGAGTTTTGTGTGCAAGCGATTCCACCTTCCAAGTTGAGCAACTTATGTTCGAAACTTTTTCAGGTTAGGTTTACGGAAATATCGGACGGTTGCGGGATTTTTACCGCACCCGGTATAAATAAAACCATTGTTGCTCTATATTGCATTAGTTTCTGTACACAATTTCAGTAACCAAAATAAATTGAAAAAAACCGGTGCCCCGGCCACCGATTGTGGCGATTATCCCGTGACAACTACCATGTTGCTTATTCGTTATGCAATATATAATAAACACAATATACATATAATTTTGCAGTATTTTGATTTTTATTTATTCTCAAATGTAACAATAACAGTGTGATTATTTATTCAGTATTTTTTATGTCCAATAGCCGTGTTTTTTTAATGAACTATATAGTTCTTCCCCATACAAATCTCAAAACCCAGGTTTTATGGGGGGTTCTATCGAGGTTTTGGGAAATTTCTTAATTTGCATATTGCATACTTTCGGGGGTTGGCATGTTGCATACTTTACTTTCGGGGGTTGGCATGTTGCATACTTTCGGGGGTCGGAAAGACGTAATTTAAAAATAAAAACAACAGGAAAGTGATGAGAGCAAATTTATAACAAATAATTGATTTTTTATAAACATATTTATTATTTTCTAGCGAGGATTTCGTGTAACAGTGTAAAAAATAGCACTTAACTTCCGTTTACTTTTGAAATTTTTAAGCATCGAAGTAGGCGCTTTATGAAATTTCCCTTGTCGTTTTTTTAATGAACTCGATAAAGAACTATATAGTTCATTAAAAAAACACGGCTAATATACGGCGGAGCCGGCGTCGCTTACTCACACATACGCATAGGCCACGCCCACCACACACCGTTTCGGGACATTCTCCGTCCGCGCGCTCCGATTTATCAGTTGTCACGTCAAAATTAAAATCATTGAACAGGTTGAGGTTGAATTGAAAATAAAAAAGCACTACACGTTACAAAAATCACAAACAAAACACAGAGATGCTCCTGCCAACTACATTCAACTACTCAACTACTGAACTCGCGGCTATATGCAAAATTTCAACTCAACCCAGGTAGCAGAGCTGAGTCGAGGTCAGCCGACCCTACATTTAGTTGAACTCGGGTTGAACCTGAGTTCAACTCATCATGTTTACGTACTACAAGGCATGACTTACAATTGTAAAAAAATGAATTGAATCATAATAAACAAAACCTTTCATCATATAAAAATAAGTCGCCATATAAGTTAAAACTTAAAATCAACAGGTTAACTTGGGTCGTTAAAATGTTTGATTATATTTTGAATTTAATTACTTTTTTATAGGAATATACATATGTATGTAAGTAAAAGTTTTTATATAAAAAAAATGATTTTATCGCAAAAAACTACGGCGCATTAACTTCCAGCACAAAAAATTTTTATAGGTTTGATTCTTTTCTTAGGTGAAAAAATTCATATCTGAACACATAAAAAGTTTTAGAATTTTAGTAAAACAACAAAAATCAAGGATTTTTGTTTTAAAAGTAAAATTTCATTATATCTTTTGTTAGAAATCTCAGCTGAATCTAAGAATGGACCAACACTATAAAAGTACGTTCTATTAATATATAGACACAATTTCGAAGCAAATAGAAATTTTTAAAGAATAACGTTTAACTGATTTTAATTAATTTAAAAAAAAGATAACGAATAGATTTTTTTTGAGTTTATTTTAGGATTATTCTAATTAACTTTATAGCACAAAGGAAAGGTCAGTGGCGTAGCAAAAAATATATAGAGAGGACAAAAGTGGTAATTGAGTTTCCTCTTTAATATACCAAATGATAGGAATGCTGTACAAAGGCTACTGGGACTAACGCCCTACTTCAGAAGATTTAGAGCAGACTAGGCAGTTGAAGCAAAGCCGTTCAGCGAATTGCTAACAAGGAAGGCCATATTTAAAATAGAAACCGAACATTAAAATGCATTTCAAGAATTTTAAGAAATATTGACAAAAGCACCAGTGTTGAAGTTATTTGAACCAGAGGCGATGCTAGTAAGGACGAATTCGGAGCTATTGTCTTGCAACGGAATAATAACGACCAACAGTTTCATCCATTGCAATGCATGAGTCGTAAGTCCAGCCGAACAAGCCTTTCGCGCTTACAAGCTAGAAGTACTCGCCATAGCCCACTCCCTAAAAAGTGGAGAGTTTACATCCTGAGGATTACCATTGACTGCAATGCTTTCGCCACCGAAGTCTTAATCAGGAAAACTTACTTTATTCTTGAAGACTCCATCCATCCAATAGCTCTATAGCCCAAATCTAGCCTTGGCTTCATCTAAGACATTTCTGCAACTTTGATGTTCCCTTACAGCATGTCTCCCGTTTCGAATGTTAAGCCTATGTTGTCCTCTTGGGTCTACCTACTGCTATATTTCTCGAAATTTCTGATACCATAAGCCGTTTTGGTGTCCTCCATCCTCATTACGAGACCTGCAGTTTTTATCAAAGTGAAGTGAAGGCTAAGGTTAAAGATCCATAGAATGCATAATGGCAAAAGGAAGGCCTAATAACATCCATTGATAAAAAGGATAACTCTCTTCAGACATTGCATATAGATCATATATGTATGTAAGTCCAATGAAAGGAACCAAGAGAAGATACAACCATAGTGGGGCATAGGGCATTACCAAGGCCTTCGCCAGTCGTATACTTGAGGCAAGAGGCAATAGATTAGAGGATACCCAAAGTTGGCGAAGGCAGACATAAACCTTACGAAGCACAATTCTGGTTTGGTTACAGCAGTTCAATTTGGAGCCGAGTTTGACTCCCACATTTCTTAAAGAGTCAACATAAGGTAAAACATTACCATTAATTTTAATTGGGAACAGATTTTCAATATCAATAGGAATTTTACTGAGGACAAGGCAGGACGACTTGATAGGGTTCAGGCTCAACTGACCATTCAATCGTGCGTTTCAGATCACTATTTAGCTGAACATACAATCCTCGATAAGCTCAAGAGGTGTGCTTAAATAGATCTGCACATCATCAGCATATAGATGAATAGAAGGGTGTTTGACTACATTTGGAAGGTCGTTTATAGAAGGGCTGAAAAGCAAAGGGGCCAGGATAGAGCCTTGAGGTACTCCACAATGAAGAAGCGCAGGCTCGGACAAAGATTCTTGTACCTTAACAATTTGAGAACGCTCCTGGTAGTGATGAGCAAAAATGGTCTTGTTTTTGCAGTCTTGTCTTGTTCTTGCACATTTAGCAAGATCAAGAACAAGACTTAGTTATGCTTGCAAGAACAAAAACAAGAGAGACTGAGCAAGAACAAGACAAGACCAAGACTAGATTAGTCTTGTTCTTGCGTTTGCTCATCACTAGCTCCTGGAGATATCTTTCAAAAAGTTTGACTGCAGTAGGGCCGAGTCCAAAATGTCTGCCTAGTTTTTCAAGTAACATCATATGGTCAATTGAGTTAAATGCTTTTTAGAAATCGAGTAGGACTAAGATTGCACAATTCTATTGTTATCAAGTGACTCCAGAATATCAGTTGAAATTTTTAAGAGTGCCGTTTCGCAACTGTGCCCAGACCTGAAATCAGATTGCCATATAGAGAGAAGACTACTTTGATTTAGAAGGTACATGAGCTTTCTCATGAAAAGATTTAAAATAAAAATAGCTAATAATAATAAAAAAATAAACACCAACAATAATTGCCGCCCCGGGGCTTAGCCCATTTAGCCCTATGGTTAGGGTGGCCTGATTTGGACTACTTGTTCGACGATAGACTGACTTTAATTCAATTTCGTGAGTCCTGAGTGAATACCAAGCTTGATTCAGAAAAAATAGGTCAAAAATGGATCAACTTTTTTCAATAAGGTAAATACTCCGAAAATGCTGGGAGTACAACATCGACGTATCAACTTTTCATCGACTTTAAACAAGCATACGACAGTATCGACAGGGAACAAATGTATGCGACAATGCTGGACTTAAACACCCCCTAAAGATAGTAAAATTAACAAATATGACAATGGAAAATACAAGGTGTGCAGTCAGAATACAAGGAGAATTGACGGAGCCATTCCCAGTTAAGGAAGGTCTAAAGCAGGGCGATGGACTGGCACCCATGCTATTTAATCTCTGCCTAGAAGGAGTAGTTCGTAAAGTAAACATTGATGCGAACACAACCCTGCTTAACAAATCCAAACAGTTGGCAGGATATGCCGACGATATAAACTGCCTTGACAGATCACTGTCATACCTTAGAAAAATATTCACAGAATTATAAGATGCAGCCCTATAGCAAATAAATGCAAGAGCAAGATTCTAATTCAGTTAAGGGTGGAAAGAAGAAGAAGAAGCCACAACACCACCAGAGGCGGAATATAACTTCGAACGGGTAAACCGATTTAACTACCTGGGGCCCACAGTCAGCGAAGACAACGATGAAACGATAGAATTACAAAGAAGAATAAACGCCGCAAACAGAGCGTACCTACTCTTCACTACTGCCAGTAATGGAATCCAGAGAAATCCACAGAAAACCAAAATAAGAATCTACAAAACCATAATACGTACAGTAGCTACGTATGGATGTGCGGAATGCATTGCATTGGGCCAATGAAGATAATATGGAGACTCGACACATGCCAGGCTGCTGCGTTTACGTTAGGCCGGTCATGTCCAAAGAATGGATGACTCAAGGATACCAAAAAAAGTCCTGTGTCTACTACCTGATGGCAAAAGACCAGTTGGCAAACCATGGTCAAGGTGGGAAGACAACGTTAAGGTCTATTCAGCAAAACTGCTCAACACAAGAAACTGGAGACAAGAGAAATGTCTGGAGGAAGAAGCTGATGGAGGCCAAGGGTCGAATTGGGCTGTAGGGCCATCGAAGAAGAAATGAAATTCATCAAAAAAATTTGAGCGAATCAGAAAGTGCCAAAGATCAGTACAAACTCCTCCTGACTTTAACCACTATTTATGAGCCACTTGCGATCCCCGCGTTCGAGGCACAATAAGTTCTATATTTCTGCTGATATTTAAAATAAATCCAACTTTAACAACTATCAGGTGATATTTTTAGTGTATTTTATTCACGCTCAATGCACCACCAAAACAAAATGATGAAGTTGAATTTTTTCATACAAAAGAGACAAAACCTCACCCTCCCCCTTCCTTTGTCACTGTATAAGAATATTTTAGGATTATCCAAAGAAACTTTATAGCACAAAGGTAATGCAGTTTAAATTTAAACAAATAAACCAAAATGGCAATTTTAAAAATGATGCAATAATCGAAAAATATTGAAAAACTGACGAAATGCTTAGACATAGTTTTAAATTTTACTGCAACCGCTATTCTTTATGTTTAAACCACAAAGATCACCAATATTGTATCAATTTAAACTGTTCAAAATTAACCCTTTTTACACTTAATTTAATAACACAAATTCCCTACTCACTTCTTTTTAACTTTAAAAAAAACCGAACACAATTTTAAATATTTTGAATAAAACAAATTATTTATTTTTTGAAAAAATCACACCGTTTATAATTTACTTTTATTTATTATTATCAGTAAAAATCAACGTCCGACGCTCAGCGCTGCGCGTGATCGAGTAATAGTTTACTCTAGGCTACTTGCGCTTTTTATTTCATCGGCCAAACTGCTCCTCTTAAAAAGAAGAAAATAATAAAATGGGAAAGTTCGTGGAAATTTTATTATTCCAGGAATTCCCCTTAGCGAGCAGCGATCTTCATCCTCGCCATTTTTGTTTGATAACAAAAATATTTCTATGCAAAATGAAAATACTCAGTGCGAGGAGAACACACCAGTACATTCTATAGAAAGCTAGAAAAGATCCATCTGATCTTAATAATGTATATTAAGAAATTACGACATGTTAATATTTTATTAGTTCTGATTAATGAACAATTAATTACAAGCCATTAACATTATGGTAGATGATCTCGTTATTTTTTATTAAATAATTATAATTTGCATACTTACTTGTTAAATGTTCGATCGGCAATTCGATTTTATATAAAGTGAAAATCATTTTTCTTCTGAATTTCACTTCACAATTTAATCCTGGCAATTTATAGAAATGCTAAACTCGCTGATTCTGATTAAAATCTACAAAGTTGATTGATTGGGATTTACGAACAAGTGTAGTATGTTGATTGGGGTTTTATCGGTTAAGCATTATTTTTTGCGGCCAATGCCTCAACTTTTTTTTTGGTTGGGTTTTATCAGCTAAACCATAACCTATGGTTATAACATAAGAACTTGTTTAAAATGAAAAGTTAAGATATACAGCCCAGAACATGACAAGAACAAAAACTACGACTTTAAAATATTATCACTAACAAAAAAAAACAATATAAATACCGATATTCGTTAACTATAAAACCAGTAGAAGAGAGTTATTTAAATATACACAATATTACCATAAAATTTTTATTATCAATCCACCATAAAAAAAAATCTTGTTTTGTGATACCATAATACCGAACCTACCTGCATCACGTGAATTCTGTAAACAGTCAGACGCCTTCATGTCTAAATTGTTGGCATTTTTATAAATATTGCAATTCCGCAGAGCAAATGATGTCATGCATATATTTCAATATTTCTCTTCTGTTTTAAATGTCATTTATTGGAAAAAAAAACCTTCTTAGAATATATAAACAAAAACTTTCGCAAACGTTTTAATCTTATCTATCTGGAAATCAATCAAATATTTTTTTTGTCTTAGCCACTTTTTTCCCCGCTTAAATTAGCCAAGAGTTCTGACGAAGTTGTCGTTCAGATTTTTTTTATCTATTCGGCATTTGATTTTAGTTCCAGCGTTCCAGGTAACAAATCGTGTTTATATATGGTTATTTCAAATTACGTGCGAACAGAAGCATACAAGCTTCAGCAAGTTTTTGGTGCCTGTGATGAAAGTCGAGTCATCATGACATGACAAGTCGTTTAAGTTGAAAAAAGTGACGTTTCAGTTGAATTACGACTCTCTTTCTAATATTCATTAACGATCTGCTCTCAATCCCCTCCAACCCACTCCACAGTTTCGCCGATGACAGTACTCTGCGTTACTCTTACGCCAACGTTAGACAAGCAAGTGCCAGACCTTGGCCCCTGTGCTGAATGTCGAGTCGTGATTTGTGACAAGTTTTTTGAGTTGAAGAAAGTGGCGTTTCAGACGAATTGCGACTTTCAGCATAGGGGGCTAAACTCGCACTTGGCACTTCCACTCTAGGCCACTATGCTGAAAATTGTAATTCGATTAAAACGTCACTTTCTTCAACTCAAAAAACTTGTCACAAATCACGACTCGACATTCAGCACAGGGGCCTTTGTCTCTTAGACCGCGAACTCATGTCCAGCTCTCTTAACGCGGACACCCAACTCATTCTTGGCTGGGGCCGCAAGAATCGGGTCGAATTTAACGCATCAAAAACAAAGTACTGCCAAAACCGGTACCGACTTTCCCTCTATTTTAGTGGGCGAGGATAACCTAACACCTGACCCATCTCTAAACATCCTGGGCATGACTCTATCCAAAGATATGCAATGGAATGGTCACATATTCCAAATCGCCAAACAAGCGTATCAATGCCTCGGTTTCCTTAAGAGATGCAAGTTCCTCCTTCAGCCAGCTGCTCTAGCCACAACCTACAAATCCTACATTCGACCCCACCTTGAATACAGCTCGTATAGCTGGGCGGGCGCTTCTAAAACCACTTTGGCTTGGCTGGACAAGGTGCAAAACCGCACCATCAAACTCATTGGCGATAGCACTCTTTGCTCCTGCATCGACCCTTTGGCTGCATTCGAAAATTCAGCCAGCTGCGCAGAATTAGCAGTACCGCAGAATCGGCTGCAGGATATATATGCCCGGCTGCAGCAATTTGATTTTTTGAATGATGTGCTGCCAATTCTGCGTAGCTGGCTGAATTTTCGAATGCAGCCTTTAAGCCACCGAAGGAATGTAGCTGCACTCAGCAAGTTTTATCGCTATTATTACAGTGACTGCTCCACTGAAATAAAGAACCTTCTGCCTACACGGCAACTTTTTTCCCGCAACACAAGACTAGCCAACTCGGCTCACCTCCACACACTACAGCCCTCCTCTTCGCGCACATTACGATTTAGTAGTTCGTTTATAAATAGACCAACTCGATTGTGGAACTGTCTTCCGCAGTCGGTGTTTCCGAGCTCATATAACATCTCTGAGTTCAAACGCAAGGTTCATCGACACCTACTCATGCACCCTCCAGACCCCTAACCTATCCTTTCTATTCTATCCTTCAGATCAAGCATGCTACTATACATTGCACCATGGCTCCAACGACATGACGGACTAGTAGTACAAAGGGTGACTCCTAAGCTTCATCTTATCACACAAAAGAGGGGGGGCCTTTATTTGCATCCCGCGCCTTCTAAATATTTTCTTCTGGATGGTAACGTTATGGCCAATTACGGTTGTTACTCATCAAGAAGATTCTTGGCATAAAATTAGTTGCAGGTAATATTGGGAACAATATTTTCCAATAGATATGTTCGACAAGGACTCAAACTCTTCAGGACTCGCAAAATGTATAGATGCCTATCGGGGGGTAAGGCGTCTTGCTACCACCACAGAGGTCCCGGGTTCAAATACTGGCCACCCCCACGGTCCTTCGCCTTTTCCATTTTCCCACCTATATAACTTTCCTTTTTTATTCTTCTCTCTTTCCATTCCTGATTCCTCTTATCATAGCCTTCATTAGCATGTCGCTTGGTGGATAAGATTCAACTCGTGTCAAGAGGCATAGCACTCCAGGGTAGGGGTTAGGTTGTGGCAGTTCCTTCCTCCCCGACTAGAGCTGCTGTTCGACATTGCACTCTATACGAAGAAAATACATTGTCAACAGTATAAAGAGCCTTTCCAGATACTCTAGTCTTTCACATAAAAAAAGCTTAATGTTAACAAATCGATTGCACTCGGCAACATATCTCCTATAGTCCTAAAAAATACGCTTCAGCATTAAGCTGGCTCTCCACGCTGCTATAAACACCCTGCAACGTTGGTCCCTTGATGGTAGAATGTAGGGAATTCAATCTCGCATCCTGCAAGCCTGCGGGATCGAAGTCAAAAATACCGCGGATCTACAAACAAAAATTATAGATTTGTTCTAAATAGTTATGTTATGTCTATGTAGTTATGTTATGAAGTATATATATAGCAGAGTTTATGCTACCAATACAAGAAAATTCCAGCGTAGTACTTCGTCGTTTGACATACAATATACAATTATCCACGAGGGTAATCCCCGTAAGTGCATATGCACGTGGGGAATGTCGTAGGCGTACGGTAATTGACATTTGCTGTGTTTCCATGAACCTGGGTAGAGTATTCGTTGAGTTTGTACAGAAAGATTTGCCCCGATTTTAATTCGATGCTATCTCCATGATGGTTCTAGGTTGAAGTGACAGATAAATAATTTTACGTCGTTTCTCCGCTGGTTTATGGTACAGTAAAGGCACTTAAATCCATATGCAAACCCTTATCCCGACGTGTGTTGTAGAATTTTCTTAGATTTAACGAAAAATTACTCAACCCGCTTTGTCGACCCGTGTATGGATCCCCACTTCCGAACACGGGCAAGATCACGAAACAGTTGCGTGTGCGATCTATTTTTATTAATACTTTGCAATATTGAGGGATGTCATTAATACCCGGTCCCGGTTCTTATAACAGGTGAATCTCCTGTTCAAATCCAGCGGATGCCGCAGGTCTAGTCCCACATTATTGATCCCGCGATTGATGGTGCGATATCCCGCGTCCGCGGGACTGGATTCCCTAGTAGGACGTCGTGGGACCGATTCTCGAACTACGAGTGTCCAATATCGTATCGTATCATCCAACATTCGGGCTGATGTCGGTATTGACTGAATCTTTGGAAACCAACATTTAAATGAGCTATACATATGCACAAACTCTTTGCGCCATTCTACTTCCCCGGAGTTTACCAGAAATGCTCTCGGTTCCATCCAAGACAATTCACAGCTCTGCTGATGATATTACTTTACTCGTACTCGATAATACAAGACAAGCTCTAGCCCAAACATTTCTCAATGATCGTGGACTCATGCCCAATTCAATCAACAGGAATATTGAGCTCTTCCTCGATTTGGGCACTAAGAACCGAATTTAATTCAATGCTTTCGTATTTCCAATAAAACCTGCAACTACCCATCCGTGTCAGTGGATCCAATAGCACTACTGGCTGACCCACCTCTTTATCTTTGGAGTAACTACTTATTCCAAATCGCCTAAGAAAATTCTCGTCGTCCTCCTCCTCCAGCCATCGGCCCGTGCTATAACAATAAATACTAGGCCTGTACTCCCAGAGACGAAACGAAAACGAAACCGTTTTGTCAAAATGCTACCTGGCAAGACGATATCGTTTCGACTGGTTACTTCGTTTCGTTTCGCTATCGTCTCGTTTTCGGGAGTACAGGGCCTGTACTCCCGAAGACGTGGCGATGAGGACACGAAACGAAATAACGAGACGAGACGAAAATATATTTCCTTCTCCTGAAGACGATAATCTCGTATTGCCTTGCATTTGTAAATTTTGACCGATTATGCAAAACAAATTAAAACTATCAATATAATTAACAATCCCAACATACAATTTAACAAGCACTAGCGTCTAAACGAAGACAATTACAAAGATGTCATAGTTTGTTCAGACGAAAACGAGACGATATCGTCTTCCAAGGTAGCATTTTGACAAAACGGTTTCGTTTCGTCTTCGGCAGTACAGGCCCAGACCTTGCATTCGGCCCCAGCAGCTGCACGAAATTGGTAGCGTATCATTCAAAAAATCAAACCGCTGCAGCCGGTACTGCCAATTCTGCGCAGCTGGCTAAATTTTCGAATACCTACAGCCTCTCTGAGCCATCGAAGCGAATTTCCCAATACAAAAACTAAATCGAATCGCCACTGGCTTCCGTTTGCTTCTCACTTTCGAATCGCATTCCAGGATAACCCCCCTGAGTTGAAAATCTGTCATTGACGTTTTCGAAAAGGCCCATTCTTTCTACAAGGGTTCGTACAACATATCCGAGCAGTCTTTCTAGTTTTATATGCGCAACCATATTTATTTCGTCATACATTCCTTCAAGATCTTCGTTTATTCTAATTTTTGCCTAGTTCTAGCCTAAGCATTCCTCTTAGAATTTTCTTCTCAAAGATTTTAAACTGATTACGAAACGAACGAAAAGGATGGAATCGAAACAAAATCGAGTTAAAGCGGAGTTGCCGATAGGGCTGAATATTTCTAGCATTGTCTCTCATACTATTCGTTTGGTTTACATTAATCCTCAAGCTTGCTTTCCTTTCTAATTGATTAATTTTGCTTTACATTTCTTGAAAAAATTTAATTGATTAGTTTAGGTTTATACACGAACGCTCCATCCATCCAAATTACACTACGCTACTCCAAAACTACAACAAAATGTATGCACTCGAAACCCACAGCCAAAGATTTGGATATTCATTTGATTTGAAACCGAACCCCACAGCGCCGTCTGAATGTTCCTCAATACAAATGTCCCTCGGCAACAAATGTTCCTGAAATATAATTTCTTTTTCGTATAAATTTTACGATGAAATAATCAGAGCCATTACCCTAAATTGGTCTTGGTCTAATTTTTTAATTTCGGTGTGCTCATTTATGAAGTTCAGGGTCGATTTTTTAGAAATGCATCTTCAAAAACATATTGTAATTCCCCTGACATTTGCTGCTTCGGGGGTGAGATATTAAGTAACTGAACAGTTGCGTAACTACCAAACCCCTAGATTGGGGCTTTTTTCAGATACATATAATAAAAGATTAGAATCGCAATCAAAACGAAAAAAATACAGCAATAAAACGTTAATTTTTGGTCATATAATTTACCACCATTTCGAAACTAATTGGAATCATCTGTTTATAAGCAGTTAAGCGTATACGAAGAGGTGAAGCACATTGCATACCTCTGTGATGAGGGACACAGAATCTACATAAGTATTTTAATGGTGTATTTTGTGCAATGGACATATTCGTACAATATTATCTGTGTTAATTTGTTTCTTGTTTTCAAATTCAATTTTCTACATAGCACATGTTACCTCATACCCATCGCCTTTTTACTGGTGGGAGCAATAGAAGCAGTAAATGGGCGCTGGGAAAATATGCCCAGTTTTAAAACTACATCAATAACCGCCTTTTACATTGATATATTTATGAAATCATATAGATTAGCCTACAAAGCCATAGTTTGTTTAAAAAAAATGACATCCCTCAACGATGGACCGGGATTTTTGATGTTTCTAGCAAATTATTAGCTAGCTTGTGAACCAAAGCACAATGTTTTGTGCAGAAATGTTTTAAAGCCATACACGAGCGACCCATTATTGCGACACTCTTATGTCGCCAGTCCATTGGACTTGGTTCCTGGAACATTTGTATCTCGGAATACTAGGGACATTTGAGTTGAGGGACATTCACATGGCATCGCGTCGCGGATTTCAAATCAAATGAACACCTTAGGCCCCTGTGCTGAAAGTCGTATTTGCTGTCATAAGAAGTGACGCCAATACAGCGGTGTGCCGATAGTCGATTCTTGTCGTGTAAAATCTGCTGACATAAACGACATCTTATTTAGTGTGCGGACAGTCGTTTTTATGGTAGTTTTGTTGTCACTTTTGGTCGGGCTGTTTGCGTTAGTAGGAAAATTTGAAAGAAAATACATATTTGTTATTTTGGAGTGTTGCTAAATGGCAGAAATATGCTGAAAAATTACACAAATGTTTGGGTAGAAATAATATAAAATTTTTAATTCTTCGCGTTTGCTATCTTCATCTTCCGAACTACTAAATCACAACTCAGCAGAATTTAACATCTTTAATCTCAAAAATTGTTTATAATTTATTAAAATTTTTGCGAAACACAAACTCAAAAATGTTTATTCTTCAACTAAATATGTTTATTCTTCAAATTAAAATTGTTTATTCCTCACGAAACACAAAAACTTAGCACCTACACTCTCTGACCCCTGTGCTGACAGTCGTAATTTGACTGAAACGACTATTTCTTCAACTCAAACGACTTGTCACCCCACCCGACTTTCAGCACACCAACTAAAAAACGAGACGACATCGACAACTACGTGCGACTGTCATATGACTCCGACTTTCAGCACAGGGGCCTTAAATTATCGAGTGCATACAAATTGTTGTTGTAGCGTGGTTTGATGTAATTTGAACGGCATGTTTGCAAAAGGTGTCAGTTGCGCAACCTAGAAACTTTGCCTAATAAAACGAAAAACAGAGCCCCCTACGAAACGCAAGTTTGCGCAAACTTGCCAATAGCTTGCAACAGTACAAAGGGGCTTTCCCTAAGCCTCTAGTCTATCACATAAAAAAAATTTGGTTTTTTGTACAATCATGAAATTATGAACAGCTCCAATATCTTATAAAAAAATCTAAGGTGCAATATCCCAACATCAGCAAAGACGACATTGCTTCATAAAATCCACCGGATAAAATTTACCCGAGTATACAACCATTGTCCGAGTATACAACCATTGAACCTGAGTTGAACGATGATAGTGCCGATCACAATTCATTATTTTCTTCTGAGATGATTGTAGATGACAGTATGGAAGAAGTGGAAATAGAAGAGATCGAGGGATAATCGACAAAATTTTACCATAGCTTCGAACACAACGATTAGGACCACGGGGTACACCATGTAAAAAACTCCCCTTACTGCCTACCTCAAAGGTGGTGCCGGAACGAATGCAGCGCGATGCCAAGACTTCTCAGCCCTACATATATCTCGAAAACTATTGGTTCTACGTAAATTCTGTATAAGACACTTGCAGATTTATCTGAAGAACAAAGTTTACTCAACCACAATTTACGTAAACCCGATAATTTACGAGATATTCGCGAAAAACTAATTTTTGTGACCTTTAACCTCTAATATCTCAAGACGCGGACACGAGATTATATGAGACTTTTGACACATCACATAGAATGCCGAAACAAAGGATCATACCAATTTTCAGCTTACTACCTCGAATTCCCAGGTTGACCCCTTTTCTTGCCTTATTTGACTGGACTATTACGCAAAATGATCACTTGCATGTCATTTAAAAATATAAAGGTTGCATTTTTTAAAATGTCACCAGCTTCAATCTCCAATCTGCACAAACCTTGCAAATTTTCTACCAGATTAAAGAATATGAACTATTTATACTATGTTAAATATTCAAAGCAAAAGATTCTGATTTGCCTGATTTATAATTGCGCCATTATCGAGTTCCGTACTACGGCAATTTTACGTGGTCCGCTTAAAATATATCAGAGATACTGTATTTAATGGTGCTGTGGTAACCGAAACATGTATGTAGATTATTCGTAACAATTTCATTTTAAAAATATGGCGACTACCGCAAACATCTAGGATGGAGACCACTTTTCCGACGTTATTAAAAATAATTAACGATCCCAACTTACACTTTAACTTCAAGACCACTGACACACACAAACACAAACGTATGAATGAAGACGATTAAAAATGTGTCATCGTTTGTTTCGACGAAAACGAGACGGTTTCGTTTTCGTTTCGCTTCGTCTTCAGAAGTACAGGCCCTGACTTGCCCTTAAGTAACCTCTTTACTACCACTGCAGTAGTATAAACCCGAATTGGGTATTATGGAAAAAGAAGAAACTTATCCAGCGGGAAATGGAGCGCTGCATTCTGGGGCATCCTTTAAAAGCGTTTCTGAAGCAGTCACAAAAATAGATAACATTTTCTAATCCTCCAATTTATTGTAGAGCGCCTGTGGATATGCTATGATCGGGGATTTTCGTAAATGCATACGTACGCTTTGCAACGATGTAACGAGTTTGTAAATGCAGATGATCCAAAATCATTCGTTCGGAAACGTACAAGATTCAAGTTTATTGCGCAACAGTCAATGGAACAGCGCAGCCATTTTCGAATGTATGCTTTTGAGAGGTGGATGGAACGGTTCATTTTTTAGTATTTTTCGTTTTCACTCCTATTAAAAACTTTGCGGTTAGGAACGGATTGATGTACCGCATATGTATGCGAAAAGAAGTTTGCGCTGCTTTGTTGCCGATGAGTTATTGCTTCGACGTTTACGAAAAGGCCCGTAGCGTGCTGCTTTTCTTGCAGGGCGTGAAATGCACATCGGTTGCTTCTTTTGCCAAAGCAGAAGCATCTACAGCTGCTTTTCTGCACATGCGGTCAAAATAATGGCATTTTTGACCAGGCCCCAATTCTATGGAAAGAACCCTTGACGACTTCTTTTGTTTCACATTTAAAATTCTATAGAATTCTGTGCCACAGGAGGCTTTCAAAAATTCTAGATAGGCTTGCGAACAAGTTTCAAAAAAAAGAGGACACTTTGGTGTTGACAACATAAAATGGATGAGGAGAATATTGATAGCGCGCGCTAAATA
Source organism: Thereva unica (assembly GCA_949987705.1). Classification (NCBI taxonomy): domain Eukaryota; kingdom Metazoa; phylum Arthropoda; class Insecta; order Diptera; family Therevidae; genus Thereva; species Thereva unica. Next base: position 151,176,168 of record OX465283.1, read on the forward strand.
TAATAAAAGAACATAAAAAAAAGACAATTGACCACGCCATATTAAACTATGGCGAAACAAGTTCACTAATGCATACTTGCATGCATGCGCCAATGATTTTTCCGCAAGTAGATGTACATCCAACTTGCCCATTTTTCGCATGCAAGTATGCATTACTGAAAGCACCCGTCATGATGAATCCTCGAATGCAACGAATGTCTCTGACTCTGTTTGCTTACAAATTTTAACTTCAGTTGAATATTTGAAGAATTGACTTCCGCAGCCGGCTGAATTTCTGAAAGCGCCCCAAGTTTCTATCGCATGGGCAGGCGACAATAAAAATATGGTGAGATTGATAGTTGTATAGGCCCATTTTACATGATGAAACACGAAACAAAACGTTTCCTGCAAGCTTCGGTAGGGGTGAGAGAGGGAACACGAAACAAAGCCATGAAACTTTTGAAGCAACTTTGCAGGAAATAGTTTTGACAGCTTTAGGTTTGTTGTTGTTCCCCTTTCGTAGGGAATGAATTAAAGCGAGGAGTTAAATACAATAATAGGGTGTTTTCAATGATGCAGGATGCTTTTGCAGACTTGAACGAAAGCAAATGACGTTGACTGACAGCTTAAGCAACATGCAAAAGCAAACAACATGCATCATTGAACATAACTCATTATATGTCAAAATTGTCAGCTGACATACGTGAAATTAGTGCTTCCACTACTTAAGTATTGCGAGAAACTGAAAACAAAATAGCTAAAAGAAATTTAAAAACATTAATTGGAATTGTTGAGAACAAAATTCTAGTAGAAAGTGGGGATACGAGTAATGTCTCCCATTTCGTGCAGAGAAAAATGAAAAAGAAATCATTATTGGTTAAATTAATAATGAAAAAGTGAGTAAAACAAAAATGTATGGCAGCACTGACGTGTCTTCTTCTTCAAAATTACAACTGCAAGTATTTGAAAAAGCTGGCAAAGTATGCAATCATTTGCTTTTAAGTTGGGTGTTTTCAATGATGCAGGATGCTTTTGCAGACTTGCACGAAAGCAAATGACGTTGACTGACAGCTTAAGCAACATGCAAAAGCAAACAACATGCATCATTGAACATAACTCATTATATGTCAAAATTGTCAGCTGACATACGTGAAATTAGTGCTTCCACTACTTACGTATTGCGAGAAACTGAAAACAAAATAGATAAAAGAAATTTAAAAACATTCAGCGGTGTTCCACATTTCGATTTTTGTGAAATTGATACTCGAAATCGAAATTAGGTGTTCTACATTTCGATTAATTTCATATATGTGAAATAGAAATTACAAATCGAAATTAGGTGTTCCACATTTCGATTAAATCGAAATTCACTCGAAATAAAACCGTTTCAGTTGTTGTTGGTGATTTGAAAGTGAAATAACAGGAGAAGCGCTGTGTTTATTTTAAAATGTGTGAATTTGCGAGAAATAATCCCGCAATAGCAAGGAGATATACAAAAAAAGACAAATTAATTGTTGAGGACCTTTGGAAAGAGTTAGCCCAAAAAGTTAATGCAGAGGGTTTTTTATGTTTTTTATTTAATAGTTTCTTTTGATATAATGAATTTTTTATTTTATTTAAAAGACTGAAAAGAAATATTTTTTAAATTTATATTTAACTTTTCTTATAACATATTTAGCTTCTAAACTATTAGCTATTTCATCTCTGACCCTAACAGCATCACTTCTCTGTTCTTCAACATTTTCTGGGTCGATAACTTAGTTATAGATGGGTGTGTTTCAAATTCCATCAATGATTGCAATCATTCCCGCCCCTGTTCCAGAATTCACTTTCACTAAAATTTTACGATTTCATTTCGCAAAACAGAATTTTGGTGTTCTCAAATTCACTTTGCGTTTTCGAAAGTGAAATGCAATTTCGAAATTGAAACATATGGTGTTCCACAATTCGCTTTTCGCAAACTTTTGACGTTTTCAATTCGCAACTAAAAATCTAACGAAATAGAAAGTGGATACTTATTTTTTAACAGAAAAGGTGTTTTTTTAGATAAAGTGATAATGTAAGTAGAATTTTTATAATTAATTCATTTAATTTTAAAAGCCAATGTACTAATTTTTAGGGGCAAGCATAGGAACAGAGAACAAGATAAAATTTTGCTCGATTTCATGGAAATTAATCCAAATCTTGCCAGGGGGGACGTTAGAGGTAAAACCAAAATGGAATTAGATATTTTGTGGCAAAAACTGGCGGACCAAATGAACAGTAGTGGGCGATTATTTATTAAATAAAGTATTAATGAATCCATTTTATTAATTATTAATTAACACAAATTTTTTATTGAACAAAATTCAAAGTAAACATATTTCAAAGCCAACTTTTTTAAGTGTGTTGGCTGTCACATATGATTTCGAAGTGAATTGAATTCACTTTCGAAACTAGCAAAAACGTACGAATTGTGGAACACCAATTTTAAATAATTGCGTTTTTGAATTCACTTGCGATTTGAATCCGCGCGTTTTCTAGAACATGGCCGTCCATCTTTTCAACATCATATATGTCCCATATTCCATCATTTTTTGTCAGATTCGAACAATTGTCCATCAATGATTAGGTTAATTTCCATCACTGATTTCTGATTGTGGTGGAACTTGAAACACGCCCGATATCTGCATTTGTGGTGGATGTTATACTTCATAATCTAGTTTAAGATGCCTGCAGATAATATGAAGTGCAACACAAATGTGTACTATTTGTACAGCTTATATTGTGTATACATAAATAATTCAAAAGGAATCAAGAAGATTCATAGGATTTGATTTATCCCTTTACAATCTTTTTAATTTTTTCCTTCCTTTGAAGCTCTCTTTCTTCAATTACTGCAGCTATTAACACAAAATCCATTGTTTGGGGCACAACATTTTTTATTTTTTTTAACTCGGACACAAACTATGCTCAAAATAAATAAAAATTTTAAGTGTCAACCAAATTATATATTTTCGAAAGTGATTTCGAACAAACGAAATTCACTCGGAATTCAGAACATCAATTTTGAATTCGAGTGAAATTGAATTCCGATTTCGATTGCATTTCACTCGATTTGTGGAACACCGCTGATTAATTGGAATTGTTGAGAACAAAATTCTAGTAGAAAGTGCGGATACGAGTAATGTCTCTCATTTCGTGCAGAGAAAAATAAAAAAGAAATCATTATTGGTTAAATTAATAATGAAAAAGTGAGTAAAACAAAAATGAATGGCAGCACTGACGTGTCTTCTTCTTGAAAATTACAACTGCAAGTATTTAAAAAAGCTGGCAAAGTATGCAATCATTTGCTTTTAAGTTTTAATCATTGAACACTGTGCTTTTGCAAGTTGCTTCATTGAACAACATGCAAAAGCAAATATGCCGCAAGTTTGAATCATTGAAAACGCCCTTCTTAATCATTGAACACTGTGCTTTTGCAAGTTGCTTCATTGAACAACATGCAAAAGCAAATATGCCGCAAGTTTGAATCATTGAAAACGCCCGTAGTTTTACAAGCAAGCTTTGCAAATTTGACGATTCCGAACATCTGACTGCAATACCGAACGAATGAGTTGCGTCTACTGCACTGCAAATGACGTTACCGAATGCAGCCTTAAGTCGCACTCAACAAAAGAGAGAATCGCATGAAGTCCACGAATGTTACAGTAATCAATAACTTCTCCACTTGTAACGAAGCTTCGATTGCGCGGGCTCAATCGCCACATTCTCAAAGATCTTTCCCGGCCTTACATTTACCGCAACCATCAGAGTCGTGTCAATCAAGTGTTATGCCTTTTGAGACGGGGCAAATTTCATCGTCCGACCGATTATGGCGGATATTTGTGAAAAGTGATATTTGTAAAAAGTTTTATGTTTCTAAACCCAAAATTATTGTTTTGAGAAAAACATCCGAGTTTCTTGCATAACGAAACTGAGCAAAAAAAAAATATTAAAAAATAAAACCTAAAATACAATTTTTATTTAATTTTTTTTTTAATAAAAATTCCCAAGGGCTTTAATATTAATTAAACAAAAAAAGAAAACAAAAATTTTTTTTAATAGACCGTTTTTTTTTATTTTTAGTGATGAATTTTTATTTTAAAAACTCACATTTATGCCAGAGAAAAAAAAAACAAAAAATAATTCGTCATATGCGACCATAAAAATATAGCTACTTAATATTAGGACAAAATTATTACTACAGTCATAAAAATAAACCCTAAGATAATACATACGCATCGAGGATAATAAAGTTTTTATTTTTTTGTTGTTTGTTTTTAATTAATTTTTTGTTTTTTCCTTTTTTTGTTTTGTTGTTGTATTCTTTTTTATTTTCATTTTCATTTTAAATATTACAATTAGCTACAAAAAAAACAATGAAACGAAGAAAAATAAATCGAAGAGCAACAATATAATATATTTATATAATATTTACCCTTTTTTTTAATAAAGGAGCAAAAATAAAAATAAAATTAAAAAAATAATAAAAAAAAAATAAAATAAAAAAAAAATTCCGAAAAATCTCTCAGTTTCCTTGTATATGAATAATAATAATTAATAATAGTGTTTGTTAACAGGTAGTAAAATTATGTAGTAATTATTATAATATAAAAACAAAGGAGAAATTAGAATCACCTATTTAAAAAAAAAGAATTATATTATTATTTTGTTTTTTAACCTGTTCAAAAAATTACCCGAATTTTTAATTTGTTTTTGTTGTTGTTTTGGTTTTTAATCATTTTTCATCTATACACTTCTCCTTTATTTTTTTTTCGTATTTTTGTTTTTAAGACGTTGGTTTTAATTATTTTTTAATTATTAACAGTTTTATAGTTTGTTTTTTTCTTTATTTCTAAAAGCAGGTGCACTAAAAACTGTCAAGGTAATTTCTATATTTTTTTGTATTTTTACTGTAATTTCTCGTAATGATTGAAGGTTTGTTGTTTTTTGTTTTTTAATTAATTTGTTTAATTTTTGTTTTTAGTGTGATTTCTGTTGGTTTTTGATTTTTGTTAATCAGTAAAAATCGTCGTTCTTTTTTTTTTGATAAAGAAAAATGAAAGACAAAAAATACCCAGTTTTGTTTTTTCTGTTTCATTTCATTTTTTAATTAATATTTTGGAGAAAGAAAAAAAAAATAAATTTGACTGAAAAAAAAATGAGAAAAAAACGAAGAAAATTAACATAATTTCATCAAATTTCAAAAATATTGGTGGATGGTTGAAGAAGAAGAAGAATAATCATAATTATTTTGTATTTTTTTTTTTTGATCAAGTGAGAATTTAAAAATTAATAAACTTGAAAATTGGTTTTCCTTTTTTATATTTTTTTCTTCTTTTTATTTAAAAATATTTTTTTTTGTTTTTTGTTTTTAATATTAATTTTTTGCTGTTTGCATTTTTATGTATATATCTAGTAATTTTTTGAAATTTTTTTTTCTCATGTTTTCAATTTTTTTTGCATTTTTTTTTAGTTTTTGTTGTGTAAAGACTTGATTTTTTTTTGTTTTTAAATTTTTTTAATAGTAATATAATTTCCTTCCTTCTTTTTTAAATTTCTTTTCATTTTGTTGTTGTTTGTTTGTTTAATTAAATTGTTTTTTATTTCTTTTTTTTTTATTTGTTTTTTTTTGTTGTATGTATATATTTTTTTTTGTTTTAATATTATCATTATAATTATTATTTATATATATATATAAAATTGATGGCACAATATAAGTTCAAATTTTCTGAATTTTTTCGCCAACCACTACAGGATTATTGCGTCTAATTTCTTGGGCTCCATGTTCCCTATAGTCAAATGTGCAGTCATGTTTGTCACTGTATCGATGTACAGCACAGTAAAGTCCACCGCATCGGCATTCAAAACCTGAAAGATATATAAGTTTATTTGAAGGAGTTGAATTTATTATTTTATATTTATAAAACATTTTTATGGAGATTATTATATATTGGATTAGATAAGTACCTGTTAAGCCAACCTTCTTGCGACAAACAGCACAGCGGTTCTTTTTCTTTTTTGCATCTTTATCACCTTCTTTGTCGTCTTGTTCGTTATTTGTGGAAGTTGATGGTCCGGCTGGAACACTTTCTTTTGCAGCACTTTCTTCATTTATTTTCTATTAATATAAATATAAAAATTATGTTAGTTTATCACATAATAATGGATTAATAATATCTGTGTTATAAAAAGAGAAACAGAGCATTTCAATATGTAATGAAAAAATAAATCTGGTTAACATTCAACCTACCTACTTCTTTAAACTTAGTATTTGATACACAGTTCAACAAGAAACTCTGCAGCTCGTAATGTAATAATATGATCGAATCATAGTTCAAAAAACAAAGAAACAAGAAATACCACATAGTTAAATATGGCGCAGTTAATTGTCATTTTTGATGTTGTTTTATTATATTTATCGCATATTAACAATATTAACAATTTTCATATTAACTTGAGTTGCTACTATATACGCTAACAACTCGGGAAAATGGCAGCCTTTGAACCAGGGTTTCAATTGCTGCAGAAACTTCAATCTGTTGCTGCTGACTGTTGCTTTGCTGCCAAGAAGACCACAGAAATTTACTTTGCTTTGCTTTACAGCAATCATATTTTCAAACTTTTTGTTGTAGGCTGTGAAAACTCCTTGTTTCATATTGCTGTTGCTAACAAATGCTGGGATATGCTGGTCCGGCAGTGAATGCTTCACATACACATAAAAGAGCTCTCGTCCCGGTGCCCTTCTTTTACTTTATGCTTCTTTAATCCCTCATGGGACATAGGGCGGAAAAAAGTGCCCTTACACGGACAATTTTTTGAGCAATAATCGCCGGCAACAGTAATGGAGCAATCTAGAGAAATTCAAGCATTTACGGCAAAGGCAACAAGTATCAATTTGAAAATTTTGTTTTGCAACAACAATTTTGACCGATATGGAGCAACTGAAATTGCTTCAAATTGCTCCACTAATTGCTCCAGATTGCTCCAATACTGTTGCCGGCGATTATTGCTAAAAAAAAAATGTTCGTGTATATGCTCTTTAAACAAAGTTCCATATAAAGTTGGACCATGAAAAAAAGCTGAAGGGAATTTCACAGCCTTTGGAGAGCAAAACTTTGAAAAACTGTAAGCAAACAGAAAGCGTTTCAGTATTTTAAGGCCGAAGCATTTGCAGCCGGACCAGTATGCTTCTGAAAACTTTTAAGTAATTTGAAAGCAACAGTATTCGCAGCAATACCAAACAAGCTTTCACAGTCTACAGCAAAGTAAGTTAAAAAACTTTGCTTTCAAACCCTGATTTATTTAGTAGATGTAGTATACTACTTGTCCGATGGTAGCCCGGTAGTATACAGCAAGACCCCGCCTAACGCTGGTTCGCCCATTTAGCGCTGTTTCGGTTAAACTCTTTTTTATCGGAATAGTGGGATTCGCTAAAAATTGCACGTAGCATTGGGTTTTGGTTTGAAAGGACTGTGGAAAAAATGTCCCTAAATTTATGTTGAATTCTTACAAAATTTTCCATTGAATTTAAAAAACATTTGTTTTACGCCCGGCATCAATTAAAAAATATCGATGGCAACTGTTTTCTTGCGGTTTTACTGACGCCTAAAGGGTCCTGAGAGCGTCGATGCCCCGCTACGTCGGATATGTGGGAGCATACCGTGCCTTTCCTAATTTGTTTTCATGGAATTAAATAGTGCCGATATTTTTTTCACTGATGCCGCGGAATTGCACTGAAGTCGCCGTCACGTCAAGGATATATGTATTTGGACGGATTGCGACCCCCTAACGATTGCTACCCCCAGATTGAGCAACAATGTTTTCGAGGCCCGTTGTATATGGTACAGGTAGATGTAGTTGAAAAATTATAAAAGAAAAGCATAAAAGAAGCTACCAACGTTAAACGGTTTGCTGAAGCGGCTCCTTCCAAAAGTCAGCACATAGGCCCGAACATTGACGAAAAGCAAACAAAAGTAATGCAGCAGCCCCGAGCTGCAAGATTTAGAATGGATAAAACATGATAACCTTAGGTCTACAATTGCAAAAAGAAACGAGGAAAAGAAAGAAATAAACAGACGAATACTACCAGCGAATAACACCTTTTATGTCCAAAACCAAACCAGAAAAATTTAACACTCACTCTATAAAACAGTTTTGCCACCAGTACTGCGCTATGGTAGCGAATTGGACTATTATGACTAGGACATAGAGGAATGAGTCAATAACAGACTAAAGGCCTGAACATGTAGCCGAAAGCGAAACGAAAACGAAACGGAACCGAAACGAATTCCAATATGCTATCGATTATATAGCACTCGGACCGAATCGGTTTTTGACATTTCTTGACAATTTATTTTCATGTCATGTGTAGATGTCAATAACATCAGCGAATTAATACTAATAATCCAAAATCAAAAATAACATATCAGAGTTTGTCAATAACATCGGATTTATTTACACAGTAACACCGGTTAGCATTTCTACGGACAAAAAGAAACGTTGACTTTTGATATTTGACAATCAGCTGATCAGTACTTTCCAGTGCTGAATAGCTGAAACGAAAGCCGAAATGAAATGAATTTATATCCTCCGCTCCGTTTCGGTTTCGTTCGCTACATAATTGAGTTCATACATTTTCATACAATTTATTTCCTTCGTTTCGGTTCGGTTTCGTTTCGTTTCGGTTACATGTTCAGGCCTTAAGACTAGCTCTCCGCGTCCTCTGTGAATGACCTGCAATAGCGAGGAGCAGGGACTCTGGTCGAGAAATCTCTGCTCCAGCACAACCCACGAGGCAGACTGCTTGTTCAACCGGTCTGGTCTACTCTCTATGAGGTATAGGGGTGTAGAACAATAAGCCAAATGAATGGCCGCAGTACCTTTGGACCCAGTACCTCAAACAAGAAAAAAAGATGGGGGATGGAGGACAATGGTATTCCAAGAACGGCTTATGATAGCAGAACTTTCTGGAAACAAATCAGTAGACAGACTTAGTAGAAGATGGAGCGACTCTATGACGACTGATGCAGGGGCAATGCTCAACATCCAGAACTGGGGACTTCCTACAAGGGACCGTCAAACTTTGAGAAATGCCTTGGAGGAGGCTAAGGCTAAATTTGAGCTGTAGCGTCATTGGATATATATCAGATGTGGGCGATGAAATACATTAAGTTGCACAATTTGTTTGTGTATCAGGTAAAATGTTCTATGATATTTATGTTTTAGCTTTTCAATTTGCTTACCATTGCTATATATATTATTAGTATTGTAGGTTAGGTAAGATTAGGCGTAGGACTGCCTCTAGTGCCACAACCTCGAATTTCTAAAGGTCGATGGTTGTTTGGTCATTGGTAGATGTTCAATGTTGTTTGTTTGACTGTCGCTGCTGTAGTTTAGGAAGCTTATTTGTGATCAGACATCCAGTCTTGGGATCTCTTTTAGGTCTTCCTTAACGTAACTGCCTACTGTGCGCAGCCTGGCTTTAGCTCGTTCGTCATTTCGCAGTTATGGCAACATACCATCATGGCAGCGTGGTCTTCTATGTCGCGTGGTAATTTCCATGATTCTGGCAATATCTCGTCGGGATCTGTTTAGGAGGCCTATTCTTTCTCGATAATAGCAGGGGTAGTTAAAAAATGCGTTTTGGACCACGCCTATTGGACTGCCGACAATCTCGGTCTTCGAACTTCGACTCCGACTATCTGCTTGGCTAGGTAGTCGGGAGTTGACATTACAGAAATTGTTTCAAGTCTTCTGTTTCGAGTTTACCATTACATTTTTCCATTTAAAACTCGTAACAAATGGATTAAAGCGACTTCTGTAATCCCACCACGGCTTTCTTGTTCCCATCTCTATTCCTATGTCCGGGAGCGCAGACGAGTCAAGTTGTGCTTTCTACCGAGCATATCTAACACAGCACTGCATAACTTCACTAGCATGTTATCGAATCCAGAACTTTTTATATTACGAAATTTTGCAAAAAATGGTCGGAGAAGAGTACGTCCACTTTTCGACAAATTGCTCAAAAGTCCATGAACTTGTGAAATTTCTCGGCATGATAACTTAGATCTTAGAAGCTTAGAAATAACATAAAAGGAACGATAACATTGTTCTTCTTAAACACTAAAAACGTGTTCAGAAAAAAAATTGCATTACGATTCAAAAAGAAGACGATACGATTTCAAAAAGAAATGTATTGAAAGAAAGTATTCATTTGAATTTGGAATATTTGGTAGATCTAGTGAACGAAAGAGAAAATGTATATGTTGCTAATTGGTAGCAAAACTTATTTCAGTTCAAAAGGATTTGTTGCTCTAATAAAATTGTATACAGAACTGTAATGATGTTATTGTAACGAAGAGTTACATTTAGTAACGACCCGATCGCGATCTTGCACGATCCCACTTTTCAGTATAATATCATTTCGTATTATATCAAATTTCGTGCGAATTCATATTGCAGAAATGTCGACTATAAAAATCTTATTTAACTTAGGCCTCTATTCATATCCTTGAAGTATGTAACAAGTTGTAAACTCAAGCTTTAGGCAGGTTTACAACGTTGAGAGTGAGCATTACGTTGAACTTGGCCTTTACATTGAGGTAAAGATTCACTTGCAAGAATGAGGGTTATAATTGTGATACAAAATCACACTCGAGTTGTTTTAATCCAAACTAACATCATAAATGGGCCTTTTATATTGAAAAACACATTGCATGTCCACCATGATACAACACGGAACAACACATGTCGAAAACGCCCATAAACAAAAACTTAAGAGAGAATTGAAAAAAAGAAAAGGAACTTATGATGAACGGAACTAAATATTTTCAGAGATTTGATTACCCTCTTTTTTCCACTTTTCAACTTCAAACTTATTTTACTTAAAATTTTCTTTGAAGAATGTCTTCTGGTGCCCATATAGCTTGTATTTTTTGAACTTTGAGGACTACTCATTGATGTATTGTTTCTAGCATCTTCTTTTCCTTCTACAAAATATTTTAAAATTTGTTATAATAGAGAATTGAGCTCAGCCCGCTAGAATCAAACCTGCTGCAGTAGTAGTAGTGTTTGGTGGTGGTGTCTTTTTTTCATCGGAATTTTCATCTTTATCTTTGTTTGTCGAATTGTCATTAGACATGGGAAGATTAAAATTTTCTTTTATTTAATAATAAAATTGCAAAAAATAAATTGATTAAACGTTTAAAGTAAATTAATTTATGGAATAATGTTTTTTTTAATAAGAAGCAAGGAAAACTATTTTAGATATGTTTTGAATAAATAATGTCATATTTTTCTGTGGTATATTGATATAATTCAACAAAAATACATCATTAACTGAGCAAGCGCACAATTTTTGGGGATTGAAGTTGATGTCTTTAAACAATTTTTTATTATTTATATAAAATTGATAGGATTTTAGGAATATTGCAATTTTTCGTATGGGATCTATGATCAATAAAATGTTTCTACAAGTTACAATCTAAATGAGAGAGCAACAAAATTTATAACACCGCAACAATAACAAGAAATAAAATTTGGAGCAGGTTCTCTATTATTTTAGAAAGTATCAAGAATGACCACTGACCGACCATATAACCATAATATGATTCTTGCTATCTAAACCAACAGACACCATTAAGCAGGCAGAGATAATTCACAAAATATTTGCCATTATACTTAAATGAAGAACTAAATATGCAAATCCAGACCTTTTATCTAATCAGCCTTGGCAAACAGAGGCTCATCTCCTATTAATTGCTGGGTTTAAACCCTCCCAAATAGACAGGCACACTCACAGAAAAGATGGACAAAGAGTAAAATAAAAATCCTGCGAAAATCCTAAGCTAGTGAAAAAAAAACCAGTCGTGTGCACAACCTAAGATAAATTTGAAATATTTGATTAAAGATCCGCAGGATTCAGCAAATCGCATCTAGCTTTTCAATCTCAATACAATTAATTACTCGGTTGGCTGAATATATATTAACGTAGCAAATGCTATTCAAAAAGGGTTTTTGCTATTTAGTTTCACAAAAATTGTATAAATTTTATTATCGATCAATCATCTCAACATTCTGGTGTGATAAAAGAGCTATTGTTACAGTAGAGAGCGAACTTACATACATCATGCTTATGTCAACCTGAAATGTGTTTCGAAGGAATAGTTTCGTAAAGACAGGCAAGGTTTTTAATAAAAGTTGATGGGGCCATATGTGAATAATCAATCAAATATTTAAAAATAAATTTTATAAAATCTTTCGCTCTAATAAAAACAAATATAAAACTTGAAATTAATTTTGGCGATGTATCAAGTTGGGAAGATCTGGCCACCCATGTTCTAGAATCTAGAACATGGGTGGCCAACCCAAATGGTATCGGGGGCTACTTTGAAAATGCATTATGATCCCGCGGGCCGGGGTGATTCAAATTTAATTTAATATAATTTAGAGAGCGATTACCAAAGCTGTGCTGCGATAGTCACTTAGAGAGCAGCCCAAAACGGAGTTCAAGCAGGCGTAACGGCGTAACTTATAAACAATCGTTAAACGCTACTTCAAGTTGATGGGTGCAGGAAGAATCGACAGATGAATAGATGGAAAGGCCATGCATTAGAAGAGGTAATAGTAAGGCTTTAGGTAAATTCATACGCACAGCCTTTTCCAACAAGCCACATTGATAATGCAGTTTAGACACGAGTCCGTAGGTTTTACTCATAATGAAACTAATGTGATCACAGCAAATCATGCTGCTATTCAGTACCACCCTAAAATTTCTTGCTTTATTAACGCAAACAAGAGGAACCGCGCAGGGTTGAACAAAGTTGAACATCGTCTGCATACAAATGAATCTTAGAATATCGTTAGTAAAAATTTTGAATAAAAGTGGCCCAAGAATGGAGCCTTGGGGGACTCCAGCGTAGAGTAGGGCACTTGAGGAAATGTAGCCAACTAGTAGAACCTTGGGAGTACTAGTAGAACCTTGCGTGGAGTAGAACTAGTAGAATCTTGCATGGAGTAGGGCCCTTGATCTTTTGAGGGCGGTTAGATAAGAAACTTTGCAAAAATTTAAGAGCAGAAAGAGCAAAATGTGCTTGTGAGACCAGAAACAGGGCGTGATTGAAGGATGTGATATTTACAAAAGCTAGGTTGCTATATATATATTTATAAGTTTGACAGTGACAATACGCAATTATTTGAGTAGGACCCTTTCTAGGACCTTTGCCAGAAATGGAACAATACTGATCAGCCGAAAATATGAGGGATTGGTAGAAGAAGGGCACGAATTTTTTGTCGAATTTTGGAATCCCGGACGATCTGCATGAAGGACATACAATCAGTGGAAAAAGTGTACGTACGTATGCATGAACATTTTCAAAAGGATATAGTTTTCCTCCGAGACGCTACATTTATTATTTTATTTTTATTTTAATTATTGCCAAGCAAGACAGTTAAAAAATGGATTACAAATTAGATACGTATTTTTTGTATCTAATTTGTAATCAATTTTTTTTAAGTGCCTTGCTTGGCAATAAAAGGAACATTGAGAGTATTTAAGTATTAAACTAAGGTCTAGGTCTATAGTGTTAGTAAGAAATCTGAAGGACAACAGGGGAATTAGTTTTCTTTTATAGGACATTTTGTTAATTGAGAGAGAGAAACAAGTCGTGTAGGTATTGAAGATAATGTATCACCTCTACAGTAAAAAGCCAGAAGTGCTTAACTGCAAATTTGACGATTTTGAGTTTTTTGCATTTTTCTATTCAGTATTTTATTCTTAATCATTGCTATAATTCTTATCTTAATCTGAGCTGTGGTTGCTGAGTTATTGGACCGGCAAAAGTGATTTTGTGCACAATTCTATATCTAAAAAAATCTTTGAGGGCGATTTTCTCGAAACGCATATTTTGCACTTAAGCACTTCTGGCTGTGTACTGTACACCTGTTAACAGGCTCGTTTCTAGCATATTCTGTGCTATGCGGATACTCTAAGTAGTTTGGAAGGTCTTATTTGTCGATAATCTTGAAGTTATTGTTTCAGGACATCCACGGTAAAACGGAAAGAGATCAAGGATTTTGAGCCTGCCGTATAGAGATGAAGGTTGTGAAAATCCGAAGGATTATAGAGGATCCTAACCGCGAATAGAAATAACGGTTTTTGGACAAATCCTATTCGGTTTACACTTATTTGAAATATGGGACCCCAAATCTGGCACGCATATTCAAGAGTAGGACGGACTGATGCGCAGAACAAAACCCATACATTGTCGAATTCTTTAGCTCTTCTCTTAATAAAGCCCTTTTCCTGGAGAAGGAAATTACGTGGCACTGGTGTTAAGAAGAAGATTATTAGTGGTGCACCAGACTTGTAGTGCATTATGTTTCGGCTGTAAAAAGGTTACATCAGTTTGAGACCTTATAGCACAATAGATAGATCGGAAATGAATATGTTGAATAGCAGGTGATCCTAAGTGGCTGCCCTGCGATACATCTTAATATTTAATAAATAAAATGTGGTGGTCTACCTGACCAAATGCCTTGCTGAAGTCAGTGTAGACAGCGTCAAACTCATGGCCTTGTTCCATACCGCATAGCAGTTCGGAGGTCAGTATCATAAGATTGGATGTGGTCGAACGACCTTTTCAGAAACCATGTTGCTGATTGATTAGGTTCGGAACAATTAGAGGGGCGATCTTGTCATATATACGTTTTTCAAATAGTTTAGGGATAACAGATAGAATAGCAATGCCCCTATAGTTCCTCCGCATGTTTATCACCTGATTTGAAGATTGGTGTGATGTAGGATTTCTTCCATACCGAAAGAAGGGATTTAGAAGATAGGGATTTGTTAAAAATTAGGTGAAGAGGGAAAAAATGAGCTGTGTTTGGTACGGACGTGACCTTTATTGACCTCCGGCTCTATTATACCGGTCATTATATCTTCGGTCAATAAAGATATATTGTCTATAAGGACCACAGTTTCTGATTTCTCTCTTGGGACAGTATGCACAGTCGAAGAAGTGGGACAGAAGATTTCAATGAAACTGTCCGCAAACATGTTGGAAATTTTCTGGGGGAGTCGCCTATGATTAATATATCTTTGTTATCGTTGGATGTTTCATCTATGAATATGAATGAATATGAATCACATTGTCATATATATAGATTCGTCGGAAGTCAGTAAAACGAGCTTTACTCGTACTAAGATATGTTCCAAAGATTGCGACGATGTAGTCGCGATCAGTTCACTATTTAAGGAGTCTTTAACAGCTATGAGGACACCACCTCCTCTGGAGAGACCGGTAGATACCTAGTCTCTATCGCATCTATGAATTGACCAGCTGCCATACAAGATGTCCTCGTTAAGGATGGAGTCATTCAACTTAGTCTTGGTTAGCACTAGTATACTGAAGTCACACGATTTGGACTCGATAAAAAGATCCTTCATTTGGCCTCTCATCTCACTGCAATTATGATAGAAGAACCTATTTAAGGATAATATCTATTTGATTCGTCCCGACTTCTTTGAATTTGGGAGCTATGTTTTGCTCTGACAAGAGACACATATGCAGAAAGGTCCTTGCTAACATGCTGAGGGGAAATTTGGAATTGTCTATAAAATTGTGTATACAGCTGAAGGAGGATATTACGTTCTGTAGATAGACCCTCTTTCTGAATAGAAATAATTAGACTAGTCTTGGTCTTACTATTATTGCAGGGCGAGTTCGGTTTGTTGTGCATGTAAGACGGGAAAAGACGAACATCATGAAAGACCCTCGCGAAAGAAAATATCTACTGCCTGAGGAATTAGTACCTAAATATGTATAATAGTATTTTTTACCACCGGTAATTGTAGACGATTCAACAAAGTTATATCTAATGTATATAATGTTATGTTTACTTAGACCTAATGCACTATAGAATTAGCCAGATAAGTAGTACTAACGAAGTGTTTTTATAGTGGTTTTGTCAAACTGTTTAGTACGAGTTTAAGTTCGAAGGACACATCTATCCTAAAAAATTTAATATAAAAAGAGGTCGAAGTAAACATGCTCGAATTTTTGATGTTGAAAGAAATTGTTATATTATAAAAAATGGGATTTCACCTTCAACATTTATAGGTACATATGTTCTATTAATTTCTAATCATTTTATTTAATAGCTAAATGATTAGTTTTCTATCTTAACTCTTAAAGTAACCTATTAAAGAATTTGAATGCTCTGTTTTATATATATGTATATAAATATTTTTTTAAACCTAACTATACTAATAATTATAAAAAATTAATATTTACCTCTTTTATTTCATTATGTTGCTGTAAACTCTGTACTGTAGGTTGTGCTGTATTGGTAACTGTAATGGCTGGACTGAATGTGGGGGTTGTTTGTGGACTTGAAACGGTGACAGGTGTGCTGCTAACTGGTGGTTGTTGCTTTTTTCTTAATGAGTCCTAAAATTTTTAAATTTAAAAATTGATTAATAAAAACAATGAATATTAATAAATAATATAATATTAATACTTTATAGCAAACGGAACAAAGTCCATCTGTAGCTGGGTTACCATAGAATCCACATCCGGAACGGCACATTGGTTGCATTGGATTCGATTCGCGCTCCATTTTTTATTTATTTATATATCTTTCTGTATTTTCTCTTTATTTATTTTTATTATTTAAATTGTGTGTAAATTATCCTAATATGTAATATATATATTTTATATTGTGGTGGTCTTGTATTTTAGGCGTTTGGATATATATATAATTTGAAATTTCTTTTTTCTTCTTCTTTTTTTTATCTTTTTGTTGTTGTTTTGTGTCTACTTTTTTTTTGTTTCTTGATTATAAATTTGTAAACACCCAAAAGCTAACAATTTTTAATTTTTTAATCTACAGCCAAATTTTTTTAAATTTTTTTTTTTTATTATTTATTTAGTTTTGCTTCTCGCACAGCGACAAAAATTATTAAATTTTATTATTATTTTTATATTATTTAGGAAACGAAAGGTCCCAAATTGGAAATATATTAATATATTTTATATTATTATGTATTCTCTTGTTATATTTTGTAAAAAAATTAATTCACTTATTTAAACACACTTTTGCACACGATTTTGTTGTTTTCTCTCCTCTGAAAATCAAACCAAATTTTATCCCCTTTTGCAATATAATAATTGTAGTAGTATTGTATGTATTTATATTTGTAATTGTGTCCCAAAATTAAATATCGGATATTTCTTGAAATTGAGAATGATCAAAATGTTTTTTTTCTTCTTTTTTTTTTTGTTTAAATACGGAAAATATATGTTATATGAAAAAAATCTATCCGAAAATGACGTTTTCGCTCTTGAATTACACCCACTATTATTTTCTGTTTTAGGGGTTGTTGTTTGTTTGTTTATTTTTTGATCATACACAGTCAATTAACGAACAATGGCTGCGATAAACGCAGCTAAGTACGTTCGGAAATTATTATAATGGAACTTGTCTTATCCTTTTCTGCTATTTTCTATTTTGTTTCTTTTTTCTGAGGGGGGTTGGTATATAGTCAGTTTCCTTGAATTTAAATACTTCTGATGATGAGTAAGTAGGTAGGCAATGTCACGATTGCTGGTTCTGGACCTGAAAATAAACAAAAAGGAAATCATTAGTTTATTTGCACCAAATGAACTTACAAAAATTGAAAAATTTGGTATAAATATAAAAAGAATTCGATTTACAATGAGAACAGGAAAAGCATAGGTTTGTATTTTTTACCAGCATCATCTCAGGATTGTCTCAATTGAATAAATATAATTTACTCGAATTATTCGTTGTGTCGAAATCTGAAATTCTTTTGAAATGTCGTATATCCTTTGACAGAAAGAAAACAGATGTTTTTTTTTAAATTAGCAACTTATGATATTTTTTTTTATGTGGAAAAAAACCAAGCTTAGGGAATCGCTCTTTGTACTACTAACAGTTCGTCATGTCGCTCACAAATCATGGTGTGATGTCTAGTCGTAAGTTTACAGTTTGATGGACAGTAAAGAATATAAGAGAGGTTCGAGCAGTCCCGGCGGATGGTGTTAGGTCCGGGTGGGTAAAAATACACCCCCTCCTTCGAAACTGTTATTTGATTTCAACTTATCCTAAAAAGGAAAAAAATTACGTCACTTCATTGCAAATCGAAAAATTGACCGACGGTGTACCGGAAGAACATGTGGTGTTCCGCAGGGATTCGTTCTGGGACCTCTCATGTGGGTCACCACAAACTATAATGATGTATTGAGACTCTACCTAACAAAAGGAGCAGTTGCGATCGGGCTCGCGGATGACATCGGGGTAGTGTTCGTAGTACGACGCCTCGAGTAGATTGAATTGTTGATCAACAAAGGGAGGAAACTAGAAAGCATAAGGATCAAGCTACTGGAACAGATCATTGTGAGTACATGCAAAGTTCTTAATTTTAAATAAAGTTCACGTGGAAGACATGACGGATAAAGCTTTCACTATTTGTACAACATTTACAAGAACAAATCTGTTTATAGACGGTGGTCCACAGACTTATCTAACATCTCCATGACCTCAACGAAAATTTCAGACTGAAGTTCAGATCTTCAGGCCCGGACTGACGATAAATACCCATACATATTTAGACTTTTGTCAGTGTGCGGCTGGTGAGTGTTATATTTGGCCTCAAGGCGAGAAACCTTCAGACCACGGCCTGCCGGCGGCCTGTATATGAATGAGACTTTTATATCAACATTTGAGTGACCGGTGCCCCAGAGGCTAGTTGGGTTGAGTTGAAATTATGCATAGCGACGAGAGTTCAGTAGTTGACTAGTTGAATTTAGTTGACAGCAGCATCTCTGAGTTTTGTTTGTGATTTGTAACGAAAATTCAACTCAACCTCAACTCATCATGTACGAGGTGTGGCTATTAAATAACGAGACTGACGCTGTAAAACATTTTATTTTTATTTCATACATTTTTACTTGTTATCACCTACAATATACACCCCTCCTCTATCCCTACAACGCTCCATGCGAATCTTCCATTGTTCGAAACAGTGCCGGAAGTCTTTTTCTGTCAGCTCCTTCAGGACCCGTGCCGCTTTCTCTTTCACAGCTTCAACAGACTCAAATCTTGTTCCTTTTAATGCAGATTTCACCTTAGGAAACAGATAGAAGTCGCACGGCGCAAGATCCGGCGAATAAGGCGGATGGTCTAACACTGGGATGCTGAATTTGGCTAGAAACCTCTTAACAGACAATGCGGAATGTGTTGCGACAATGCGTTGCTCTACCGTTACACTTAACATTTTTCCGGCGAAACAAAAAAACAACTCTAATGGGAACGAAGGCTACGGCTGTACTGATTTGTTTACAGAAGCGAGAGGCACTACATTCGAAAGAGAAGGCTTCACGATAACAGCTGTTGGTTACTGGCGTTTGGCGCATGCGCACTTCTTCTGTAGCAGCGTCAGTCTCGTTATTTAATAGCCACACCTCGTATACATGGTAAGATAGGGCCTAGGTCGTAGCGTTTGAAGAAAGGTACCAGGACAGCTTTATTTGGGTTCATTCATCGATCCTCTGTGGTACACTCGGAGTGCTGTTCTCATGACCTCTGTAATGGTAAAGTCAAACTTCCCAGAGTTATTGATGGCAAGATCATCTGCATAACCGTTGGCATCGAAACCAAATTCAAATAGTTTGGTCAAAAGTTCATTCCCAGCTAGTGACCAGAGTAACGGGGAGAAGACTCCATCTAGAGGGTAGCCCTTAATAGTCTTAACACTAATGGTGGAGACACCTAAGGTAGAAGAAATATCACGATCTACAAGCATGGCATTTATCCACACAATCGTGTGAGGATCCAGATTTCTGAGAGTTAGTAGCAGTGATTCATAGTTATTGTTGTCGAAAGCATCTTCAATCACAAGAAACACACATAAAGCAGTTTCATTAGCGAGGAATGCTTTTTCGATTTTGCTGACCAGATAATGTAAAGGAACCTCTGTTGATTTACCCTTCGAGCAAGCGAACTGGGAGCTATGTAGAGGAAATGAGAGCTCCAGCTTGCACCTAATATGAAAGTCTAACACCCTTTCCATCGTTTTCAAAAGAAAAGAGGTTAAGCTGATAGGTCTGTGCGATTTAAGCAGCTCCAGCGTTCTGTTGCTCTGTTTGGGGATAAAAATCACTAGGAATTTCCTCCAGATGGTTGGATAGTATCCCCAGTGGGAACCATCCTCCCTTTTGAGAAGGCCCACTCCGGTGAACGAGTCTTTGGAAAGTAGCTTTGAGAGTTTATTCGCCTCTGGTAGAGTCTGAAGTCTCTCACAATGTGTCCTCCAGGCAAACCTTTTGGAATGTCTCTACTCCTTGCTCTAGGCGGTTAGGGTCAACCTGTATTCATCCCAATGCTTGCCGCCTTATTGAACAATCTCCTAAAAACTCTACGAATTCCAGCTAACCTGTCATTCCACCAGAAGACTTGACGTGACGACTGAAACAAGAGAATGTTGTGTCATGGTAGGAAGAGATCAACAAATCAGTAGGCCGTGTATTCATACACTGAGCTGATAGAAGCGGTAAGTAGGTCTGGCGGAAACCTTAGTTTAAGCTACCTACTTATCCATCAGTTTGATGCATAGGGCTCTTTCTGACCGGACTTTGATGTAACACACCGAACGCTGTAAGTTCGCCCAGGAAGTACTTAAGTGCCGCGCAATAGCTTGATCAGTCAAAGTCTAAGCGACAAGCTGCTAGGCAGACTGCTAACCATGTACAATAGGAGAAGTAAAGTGACCACGGTCCTTTTGTACCCAACACCATACCAAAGAAAAAGAAGAGAAGGAAAGTGTGACGAACAGGTAAAGATAGGTAATATAAAGTATTTTTGACTGAGCATGCTGATTTCGTTTTTGTAACATTGGCTACTATTTTCTCATACCAAAAAGCAGGAAACCCAAAATTTATTTTTTATTAAATATTACACAATATCACAAGTGTTTAAACTAGTTAAACCCACACAACTTACTCCCTAGTTTTTTTTTAAATATCAACAGAAAATTTTTTCACCTGTGCATCCAACTCCTCACCTTCAAGCTATTTCGAGTGCACTTTAATGAAACTCCAAAGTATCTAGGAATTCACCCTTGGTGACATTGTTAAAAGCTCCCTTAATGGCCATCATAAAAACACCCGAGGGCAAATTCCTTTGTCAAGCAATTCCTTTCCTATGAAGTCAACTAGTCGATGTATAATATATAAGGAGAAGGAACAGTCGCTAAGATTCTCTCCCTCAACCCCCGGACTTACTCTTTTGTTAAGTATGGGGTGTCCCTTGAGTAATGCGGATGCTTTCAACGAAAGACTCTTTACTGGCAGTTTGTTATATGTATGTGTAGATGTATATAAAGTTGTTACGAAAAAGCGGCTAGATCAGATAAAATGTAACAATTCCATTTACGTAAGGTGCATTCGATTTACGATGAGAGCACCAACACCCACCTACACCCAATCGACATCCCCTACTTTTACTCAAGGTTGTAAGTTTTTAGGAGGACATTTTCCAGTAAGTAAATACTGTAAGTAACGAAAATAGGGGAAGTTTTTCAGGCTGGAATACTGGAAGGAAAGTGCACTAGCGCTCTCTAATACAAGTGAACACGTTGTCTTATCAAAACATACGCCCCCACAATGTAGCAATGAAACTTTGTGTCACTTATACAGCTATAGACCTATATTTCATGGATGTATATATATCTTGTAAAGTACAATCCATCAAGCTCAATCTAGATGACGTCAATGGTCGAACGAACGACCATATTCCAATGGATTTTAGCTTTTTCGAGAAGCTTTCGAAAGCTGGAACATATCGAGTATATAAGCACTAAAAAAGGGGAAAATCACGGGATGGAGCATAATTACGGATAAATAATAACAACGCAGAGACGACAGAATGAAAGGCAAGAAACGCGACGAGATGAAGGAAAAAAATACTTCACAGCAGACTGAAGTCAATTTCGTAGCATGGCGAATGATGTTGCCACATAAGCTTAAATCACTTCGGTCGGACTGTGTGAGAATTAAAGGTGGAACAGTTGCGACGTTAGAGCGAGATGGAGCGAAGCCAGCCAAGGCTAAATTGCACGTAACAAATTGCAACTCAATTGTGCAGTCAGTCGCTCTGCACACAAACACGATTTTTATTTTTTTTTTTAATTGATTTTGTTTGGAATGTAATTGCAGACACGACATTCATATAAATGTACAACAACAACAACAAAAAAAACTATGGGCAATTTTTATTGCCATGAGAATTTGTCGGCGATAAGAAAAAATCTAAAATCAATGTTGAAAATTTTCGCTTTCAATTTACAAGAATTTATTCCGAGAATTTTTGCTTTAATTGATTAGAATCAATTTGGAACATGTGTTTTCGTTATTTATTTTTATGGAACTTAAAAAGATACGAAATTGGGATTTCTTGGAAATTCCAAATGATGTTATGTATTTCGATTTTTTTTATGTTTAAGCTTATATAGAGAAATTTTACAGCTTTTATTGAGGCGCCTGTGTCGAAAGTCGAGTTGTCACGACACGACAAGTCGTTTGAGTTGAAGACAATGACGTTTAAGTCGAATCAAGACTGCCAGTACAGAGGCCTAAAATCAACTTAGCATTTTCACTCTAGGTCCTCGTGCTGAAAGTCGTAATGCGATTGAAACGTCACTTTCTTCAAGTCAAACGACTTGTCGTGTCGTGGCAACTCGACTTACAGAACAGGGGCTCTATTATTTTAAGAGGGAATCACATCGTCGTCAATACATTAAACCAAAAAAATTCCTGTAAGTCTACCATCAGACCCTTTACAAAGATAGAGATGATAACAATTCTCAAAAATCCAAGGCCGATTTACTACCATCTCTGTTCGCCTCGAACGCCTCGTCTATGCTCGACACTGCTATGACCTGCTTCCAAATGTTCGACACACTCAATGGGCACGATCTTTTTCGGGCCTCGCGAGTTCGACAGGTTAACAAATCAGCAGGAACCGACAATATAGCTCCTCCATTCTTAAAGAGATGCGCCTCACTTCTCCCTAGTTTATCTAGACTTTTGGAAACTTCTACTAGTCCAGTAAACATGGTTCAAAAAAATGAGCTTCTGACTATTTTTGGTAAGGTACTTAATTCATTTTGCTCATTGTTAAGGAGGTTCAACCGAAGTAAAAACTCGATTGTCGGAACTGATCAAGATAGTAAGATTTTCTGCTCATAACTAAAAGACTTCCTCCTGCAAGATTTTCGCAAGATTATCTGCAAGATTTTTTGCTTACCACTTTAAGACTTTTGGCACTTAGTGGTGAGTCTTGCTATCTTGATCTTGCAGTTTTGTCCTGCCTTGTCTTTGTCTTACTTGGTGTAAGATCAGGTAAGACTGCAAGACCAAACTTACTAATCACTGAATTCGGAATTCTCGTGCTCGGGGATCTAACGCTTGCTAAGCACAAAACTGAAGCTGTGGAAATAGAACAAACCAGATAATGATCAAGGTATAGGAACAGATCATTCACTCCTGGTACCTGGGAGTAACGATGGAACGAAGGCGAGAGTAGTTAGCCAGGCAATACATAGTTGAGTTTTTCAAAGCCTCAGCAAAGGTTTTGTTTTAGTACTATGGACCCCTTACATGTAGCCCCTATTCTACTTGTCAGAGGCGGCAGAGGGCGTCAAGTTTGTGTTTGGGTTAGGAAACTAACACCCAAAATACTTCATGTCAATCTAATAGCCCGGTCGCTGGCGCCGAAGGAACGTGGTCGAAGGGCCTTGCCTTCTTCATATGAAAACTAACTATATTATATTAGAGCTATTAAGAACATATACGGATAGCCAGCTGGAGCTTATACTATAGCATTCAAAAAGGGGTATTGCCTCAAGAGCATGCCGCAAGAGGGATTTCCTCGTGGGTTCCTCATAAGGACCCCATGTGACAAGTGAAGGCTTTTCTCTTATTTTCCTCACGAACATCACCAAAAAAGATCAGCGATACTAAGATATGCCTCATAAGGGCCTTATGAGGCAAACCATTACAAATGAAATGGCTTTAAAGAAGTACCCTCAAGCTTAAGTTTAACTCAAACCAAGCTCAATAAACCGATTCTGGTTCGGATACAGAAGTCAAGCAGCATTGGATGTGTTTAGTATTAGTTGAGGCCGCGTTTGTAAAACGACACTCCCGTATCAAAATTTAAAGCTTTCTTCACCAGCGCAGGTGTTAGTCACGTATCCAAGCCGAAATTGTCTCGGCCTCCTTTCCACACGCGGGATCGGGTAGCAGTAATTTTTCGCCAAGGGGGCGAAATGATGCATTACTGATGACGAGGTGTGAATGAGGCAAGGCTTTGGATGGCCTGTGTGGGTCTTTTGAAGCAATCGATACGGATCGACATGAGACACTGGGCTAACCTCATAGCGGCCCTTATCCACTTTCCTCTTGTCCTTTCTATACCTCTATTCTAGAAAACCAGTTCTGCTGCTGCTGGAGGAGTACTAGTGTAGATTGTGCCAATAGATACAAAAGAATAATAAAGCGCCCTTAAAGCCGCCTTTCACGTATTTGCAACACACAAGCTTAGTTTACCTTCTCTGCACATTCCGCGTTGTGTTATGTATTGTGGAGGCATTATCATTTAATGACTTCAATAAATGAACACGGCGGCGCCCTCTTGGATCTGGCACCCTCGGGCGATCGTCCGTGTTCGACCTGCCTAAAAGCCGATACTGCTGTTCTCATAACCTTTGTAATGTACTGTATTTCCATGAGCCGAGGTGGAGATTTCGTTCAGTAAACAGAAAGCTTTTTCTCACAAGTTAACTCTATGATGATTCCATAACGGTTAACTCAACCAATGACAGATAATCAATTTTACAAAGCATCGCTGTTGGTATATGCTCAGAAAAATATATACAAACATATGCAAAATCCAGCTTAACCGGACTGGTTTCGTCGAGTTTTCTTGGATTTAACGAAACTTCACACAATGCCCGTATCCATGGGCGCTTAATCTGAGTAAACTCAGGGTTAACCCAGGCTGGAAACTCACTAATGGTCAAGTCTAACTCCCGCGGCCACTGGCAGATTTTTTAGTGGTCTAAAGTTCGTTGGCAACCAGTGATCAGAGTAGTTTCACCTTGAAGGTAGACCTTAATAGCCTTGATCTAATGATATAATTGGATAGCTGTACCCTCGAAACACGGGTTTTTATTCAAAAGTGATGTTAATTGTGTGAAACTAAATCCAGCGACCTTCGATCAACTCGCCCCTGTGCTGAAAGTCAAGTCATCACGACACGACAAGTCGTTTAACTTCAGAAAGTGACATTTCAGTCGAATCAAGACATAGGCTTAAACTCAACTTAGCATTTCCACTCTAGGCCCCTGTACTAAAAGTCATAATTCGGCAAAAACGTCACTTTCAGAACTCAAACGACTTGTCGTGTCGTGACGACTTTCTTCAACTCAAACGACTTGACACATATCACAACTCGACTTTCAGCACAGGGGGCTTGTGAATGAATATCAAAATATAGTACAGAAGACACCTCAAAATTCCCAATAGAAGTAAACCGACAAAATCGTATCAAATCCCCAATCACGGAACTAAATTGACCTATCCTTGAGCTTGCATCAAAAAATCCGCAATATTGCAAAAGTATTTCTCATTCTCATTCATTTAAAAATGAGTTTGCAACATTAAACAACATAAAATTGATCATGTACACAGCCGCAATATTACGTCACTGTTAGTTACAAGAGGAACGACAAGCCCCGATGATGGTGAGTAGTGTATGTTGAAAATCAGATAAAAAGTTTGCTTCATATAAAATGATTTATAATTCCCACTTAGTACCAACCAGCAGCAGCAAATTTTATCTGCATCTTCCTATGACTCATTGCTGAATTCAATAATGACGTTGAAATTCGTACACGGATTTGGGGAAGAGCTTTCTATGAAGAAGAAAAAAATGTATAATTCAGCATAAAATGATGACGTGTTGTTGTCTTTTGTCTGTATATATTTTTTATGTCGTAATGAATCATACTGTGAGTATTTTAAAAGCACAACCGCAAAAAAATGTGGAATCCTAGAGTCTTTCTGATTAGGGGAAATTTTTGTTTGATTCACCACACCAATTTCGTGATGGTGAGACTTCCTCTTTCTTTTTGAACCAGAACTGAATTCATTCCGTCACAGACCAAATGAAATTTCCAGTTAAACCTGGGAATGAAATGGTGAACACAGAAACAGAAAAATAAAAGCTTCGCCCACTTTCTCGAAGCCACCAGAGCAACATAGCGCGGTGCTGACGAAATATTGTTGAAACGCGGACCGATGTGCATGTTTATGCGTTCCATACAGGTAAGCTATTTTGCATAAACACCAGTTTCGTGAGCACAAAACTCGCCGGGGGAAAGCTCTTTCAGCCGTAAAATAACTCAGCCCCACAGTTTTAGTTCATTATTAAAACGCCGCCGCCTCCTCCTCTTCCAACCCCACCTCGTCCGTCGACAACCACTCTCTTCAACATTCATCCTCCTTCACTCAATTATTGATAATTGCACGGGCAAAAATATTATTCATTCTGACATCATACCTGAATATTCACAACTACACATCGGTCACCTACTCATTGGATTATCTGCACCCCCTCTCTCCTCCCGCGGTTGATTTTTTTTTTCGTTCGCTTGTTGAAGGTGATTCGTCTACACAATCCACACACCTTTACAAATACCAGGAAATTTTATTTTTTGATATAAAAAACATTTTTTTATTTTTCACAAGTCATGCTTAAGAGCGCAGAAATCAATTGCCTTTAATCATTCATGGAGCAACAACATTCACCTCGCATACTACTATTTTAAAAACAGTTGGTTCATATCAATACCATCCACTTTTCACGGGGCAGGTAAAATATATAAAAACCCGTCATGGTACCGCCATGCACGCACAAACACACATACAAACACAAATTTACAGGTAAAAACTACAGGTATTTTTGCTATTATGTGTTTTTTTTTAATGTTCGTTTTGATGCACCTGGAAATATGCGGGTTGATTGCTATGCGAGGTTATTATGTACGGGTTTTGTAAAGCTGTTTGGTTAGGCATACCACGAAAAAAACAGAAATCAACCTTGCCGAGCAACTTTATAAGGAGGAAGAGAAGAAAACGAAAATACTGTGCCCCGTTATTCGTGTGTCAAGAGAAAAGGTAAAAAAAATATATCTATATTTTTTTTTACACGGATTTTATATTTGTGGTGATTTTATTTTATTTTTTTTTACTTCATACCTGTGTGCTTCCCCACTCGTTTTCCGCAGTTTCTCTTCCCCAAAAAAAAAAATATATCTCTTTCACACCACGGCGGTGTTGTTTTTTAAGTATTAGGAAATTTAATATTTTATAGAGATTTGGAAATGAAGAGAGGAAATAAAAATTCGATATTGGCGCACTATGGATGGATGGTGGTAAATTATGCACGGTTCGAGGAAAAATTTAAGGAATTATGTAATTGAAATTTTAATTTAACAGTTATCGCCAGAAAAAATGAACAACAAAAATACAATTTTTAGGTAAACAAACAAACAAGCAAGAAGAGAGGTCATAAATACAAGAAAATGCTGCAATAAACCTATTTTCTGCTACACTTAACCGACTTTTTTGGACAGACAAAGAAAGAAGCTTTCAGCTTTAATGCGCGAGACTCACAAATAACAATTTCAGGCGAAAATAAACTTTTAAAGAGTTATAAAAATATAAGAAATAAATTTAAACACCAATAATTGTTGCGCTTTTGTTGAAGAAATAATAATAAGGCTCAAGTCAAGATTTGTGATTGAAGTGGAATGTAGCCCAAAGTTCTGGATTTAAAAAAAAATTGGGTTTTACAGAAATTAATTTTTGTCGATTCCTTGCCAATGATTTTCTTAAAGATTTCAAAATTGGACCAGCAGCCAGGACTACAATTTACAAGTCCTATATTCGATCCGGTTCGAGTTAAACTCTTTTACTTTTTGTTTTTTATGTGATAGACTAGAGGCTTAGGGAAAGCCCCTTTGTACTGTTCGACAATCTATTTTTTTTTTTTTTTCGTATAGAATGTCGAACAGCAGCTCTAGCCGATAGAGAGTAGAAAGAGAGAGAGAAGTAGGAAGGAGGTGCCACAACCTCGCCGCGATATTTTTTTTTATTCCACCCACCTACTTCCAACCATTTCGCGACTCTGGCATCGGGGCATTTGAGAAAGCATTTGAGAGGTATCTAGGCTTGACGTCTCGAAAATCTCCTTAGCATGGCTGATCAAGGTGGCAATGGCAAAACCGCACCATCAAACTCACCAGAGATAGCACCTTATAGAATACGTCTCCATAGACTTTTTGAGACACCTCACAAATGTAGCAGCTTTGGCAAAACGGTATCACTATTTCCATAGCATAACTTTTCCACTGAAATTTTTGTAATAGTTTTCCCTCAAAATACAGGAATAGGCCACTCAGCTCACCTTCACACCCTTTAGCAGGGTACGGAAATGTTCACTAATGCGGAGCTCCTGAGTGAGCACTTATAAATTCCTCATTATGAGTCACTCATGAGTGAAGAAAAGGTTTTAACTTGTGAGGCTGTTTACGAGTGAGGCTGTGTTCATAAACTGCGCATTTACATGAGTGAGGTTAACATTTTTAATATTTTGAACATGAGCGTGAGGGAGGGTATAATGAGTACACTCACCGCTCACTCACGTTAGGCATCCAAAAAGAAAAGAACTTGTATAAGGATTGTTTAATAATAAAAGGCGGCGATAAAAGTTTTAAATATATTTAAATTATAAAGTAATTGCTCTATCCAAAGGATTGCAAGGGGAGAATAGGAAGGGAGCCCAAAAGTTTGTAATATAGTATCTTTTCACATAGTGCAGACAGCTCTGCTCAGCTCTGTTGGATTTACCACTGAGATAGGCATGTTTATTTTTTTTTGTGCAAACATGGGACGTTTCCGCACTTGCACACTTCAAGAGAATGCTCGCACAACACCTCCCATCCAAACCCACTCATTCTCAAGCTTCTAATGATGTCGCAGGAAACTAAACCAAAATCACAAAGACTCATGGGAGAGTTGGGAAATTCCTGAAAAATTACTCACACACGAGTGAGCGTACTAGCAAACAACTCTCGTTCGTGAGGGAGGAATGAGTTGAATGGGTCCCACATAAGTGAGGATTTTCATAACCAGAATTCTTGAATAAATTCCTTACCCACGAGTGAGTGCACTTTATAGCAAACAGTGAGTGAGGAGTGAGTTGAATCAATCGCACATGAGTGAGGATTTTCATAGCCTGCCCTGCAGTTCTCCTTTTTTCACATACTACTCTCGAGGAATTCGTTTATAAGTAGAACTCGGCAGTGGAAAAATCTTCTGCAGTCAGTATTTCCCAACTCGTATACAAGATCTCTCCACTATGGACTTAAGACTAGGACTTTTACCAGAATCGCGGCAATTATTGTGGGACATTGGCCCATAGAAGACCATCCTGTCAAGCTGGGATATGTGGTATCCGGCACAATGTCTGTTGCCATAGACGGTACACTAAGCAATTACGTTCTGGAAGACTTCAAAAGGTGAAAACGCTGATAAGCTTTCACCAAATATCTCTAGGATAGCTTTAGACATCCGTCATTATAGTCAATAAAACAACCACCTTACTTAATACAGTACACGAGATTATAGCATCAAAATGGTGCGCCAATGGGTTAATTGGACCTCGCATTGTAGTAATGGGCTTAAGATCTTCATTTTTTTTAATAGGATTAGTTCATGAATGATGGCGGCTATCCCAAAAAATACTGATTTCTTAAAGCTCCAATATTGCTTCCTTAGGAGCATATTGGCAGCGCTGCAAATGCGCTCTCCTAATAAGCACTCCGATATTTTCCTGTTGCGTCGAATACCTGAAGTTATGCGGTTGTTTGATCGACTGTGCATGGATGTGGAGTTTAGGAAGCTTATCAGTGCTCCCTAGGGTGCGCTTACTTGCTTGGCTAGAGCCGGGCATTTACACAGGAAGTGAACAAGTGTTTCACTATGGCTAAGCTACAGCAATAGACGTTGGACGGGATACCCAGTTTTAGTTTTTGAACATGTGCATTTCTATGTGGCGTCGGTTCTTACTAAGAATTCTAACCGGTCTAAAACCGATACAAAGGACCTATCAATCAATCCAAATAAGGCTGTCTTGGATCATTTTTCTAACGGTTATAAATTGGACATAGGTGGATAAGATACTGAACTGGAACACTGAACGTGACTACGCCATCATCTGTCCTGCTTTGTACGATGGTTTTAAACAGCAGCTCATCATCCAATGTCCCTTGGCCTATCAACTGACAATTGACAGTTCGTATTCAATGCTTTGAGTCGTGCATTACCAGGGGCGGCACTTTCATAAGTGCGAATGGTACACTTACACCGGGCGCAATTCCAGAAATAAGTGTTAAAGTGCTAAACGTAAGCACAGTGCGAACAAAGGGCTCACATTGCGGCGATTTCCACATTTACATCAGTCCAAGGCACACAAGCGTTGAGCGACCAAATCCTTTTTTTGGCTAACCCCAAATGACAATGGAATGGCATTCGATTAATTGTCATGAAGTTTTGAAAATACCCTATTCCTCAGAAATCATGTTCACAAAATTTAATCTCTCAACTTAACTAATCAAACAAATTCTACTTCAATAAATTGAATTCCAGTTCTGGGTATATTAATTGCAAGCTGTTTGGAGCACGCAATATCCATATGGCATCCAAGGTAAATGACAGAAAAATGCAATATGCAAATATATCAGACGATCAATTCCATATATGTTCAGCCCAACCATCACACATCAAAATTTCCACATAATTCGCAATGGTTGAGTGGGTAAAAGCATTGAACTAAAAAGGCTAGTGCAGTGAAGGGATCCCAGAGCTTACAACGACGCCGTCATCCTACCGTGAATTTCATTTATGACTAGGTAGTCTATATGTCAGTTGACTCAGTTGGTGTAGAGATGATTGCAGTACGTCGTTATGACTCATGGTTAAGGGATCATTTCCATATATACATACATTATTATATGGGAGCTACACGTTGGATTTTTGTATAAAAGAGATTTTCCACAAGGGACACACGAATAAGGTACTGTATCCATTTCGAAATTAGAAACTAATGTTTCATGAAAAATGATTTAACCTAAAATATTTGGATAAAGTTAAAAACTATCATCAATTTTCAAGGAGGTCAAGTGCCATTCTGATGACTATTTCTGTGACCCATTCGGGTTTAGTGGAAAATATGTATATCAACCAGAACATACGATAAGATCAGCATCAAGTTCAGCCACCGAAGCCATACACCCTGCAGCGAAGTCTTGTTTAAATTCCTTTTTACAAATTCCCAAAAAACCCTCCATAAAAAACCTCTACACAAATCCTTAAATGTTTCACCCCAATTTTTTGACGTTAACTCGACCCCGTGTCGTCATCACAAACCAGCATCGTCGGAGCAGCTGAATTTTCGTCTTATAGCCCAAACATTTTTTGGGTAAGAAGTCAAAAGTTGTTCTGATAGCGGGCAAAAACATAAAACATAAAAGATATGCATCGTGCACATAACCCAAGCCGAGTCTTTGACCCTAGGAGTAGGTTTCTTTCCTGTCATTCCCATCTCTCGGCTTCAGATGCTCTCACCAAGATATTGGCCAACATGACT
Organism: Thereva unica; assembly: GCA_949987705.1. Taxonomy (NCBI): domain Eukaryota; kingdom Metazoa; phylum Arthropoda; class Insecta; order Diptera; family Therevidae; genus Thereva; species Thereva unica. The sequence goes on from OX465283.1 coordinate 151,207,965, forward strand.
TCGACATTGTGTGTGGAAAAAGAGCTCATGAATGCGCGGCTTGTAATGAGAAGGAACAAGCCAAGAAAGAAAAAAACGGCATCAGCATAAAGACCACCGGCCTTCTAGGAGGTAAAGACCCCTTTTCCAGACGAACGTATATATTCAACTTAGTCTGGGATCAAGAGAAACTCCATAAGAAAAATTTGTGCTTCAGACAAAGACGAACTTAAGAAACGTCTATCCCTCGACGTGGCGGACGAAGACGACGACGAGGTTGGACCTCTTAGGTAGCAGTAGGTAAGCGCATGTGGAGCTCCTCCGCTCGTCGATCTCGGGCTCTCTCTCTATGGAAACTGTGACGCGAACCTGATATATCCACCACACAATGAATGTGGTTCGCACGATGCTGAAGGCCGTTGTTTTTTTGTGCTTTTCAATGATGTAAATCAGGAACGGCTTATTAACATCTGTTATATGCAAAAGGCTTTCAGCATAGCGCTAGAAGGTCTCTGGGTATAATGATAAGTGTGTTTCAACAACGAACCTAAACCGGATCAAGTGTGTGGGAAGTGTTCGACAGTAAACGTGTATTAACGGGCTCAGATCCTCGACAACGCCACAATCACACATATATAGGTGATAATAACAATGCGCACAGGTTTTAAAGTTGAATTCAGATAAAATTTAACCAAATCCAATCTTCCATTGTCTGTTTTATTTAGATAGAGAAAAGAGAGGAGAAAAAAATAGTTGTGGGTCAAGATTTGTGTGTTTAACTTGCATCAAAACAAAGTGGGTTCAGTTTTCGCTTCAAACGTGTTCTTTGAAATGCTAGAATTAGTATTCTAGAAATACTGGTTTGTTCTGCTTTTAGGCTAAATGTCAATTTTCCGGAAAAATTGCTGCGACATATTTTATAAACAAATTCTAATAAAAATAATATAGCTGTATTTTTTTTGGGGTGAATTTAATTAAGGTTTTGATAAAGAAGAAAATGTCAACTGGCTCTTAATAAATAACCTCGCAGACACGCTTTTTTGGGTTGTCTTATTTTTTAAATTAAATATGTATTATGATTTTTTAAGTGATGTGTTGAAATATGGATATTTCAACTCAATCGCGACTCAACTTTTCAACCAAATCATAATCGTAGTGGCCGGTATTGCTTCGTCCAACCTGTCTGCTCGAATCATGTAGCGTGAAGCAACGATATCTTGACCCTGCAGTAGCGTCTCAACAATGATCTTAGATCAGGTTGTGAGACGACAGAGGGAGTTCATGTTCTGTGCCAAAAACTCTTGAAAGTGTGAATACGCCATCTCATGCCCGTCTCGGCCCAGTCCAATATTTTTACAGGAAAAGCAATCGGGCGTGTTCACACTTTCGCTCCCGTTCAAGCTCTGTGCCAGTTCAAAATCGCTCAAAAAAAAGTTCAGGTATTCAATGTGATTTTTGAGTGCTCCAATAGAAATTTTAACGACAGGGGGGGGGGGGGGGGACAAAATGGTTCCATAAAAATCTCTAGATATTTTGAGTGATTAAGTTTCTCCACCTGCCACCCCCGACCTGGACACTACACTTACATTGAAGATTAAATTTGTCAGCACTCAAAAATCACTCTGAATACTTGGAATTTTTTTTTGGGAAGTACTTTGGGCCGGAGACTCAATTCTTAACTTTATATGGTGTTATTAGAGGCGGCCATATACTCAGGCACAGTCCTGGATATAATACAAGCCTTGGTTGAAAGTAGCCGAAGCACATTCAATCGTGAGAGAGTTGGTACAGATCAATATTGTACTCATAAATTTTCAAGGAATCAAGTACTTTTAATCAAGTAATAAGTACTCGTTAAGCAATTTTCTTTCGATTTTACTCATAAGTATTTACTCGAATTCTTGCCTCCGATTCCGTATCTCTATATATGCGGCATATATGGACGGGGAAAATTTAGTGCATAGTTTGCTTCACAAAGGAGTTGGTGAAGTCTGGATCAACTTGACCAATGTCCCCCGTGATGATTACCGTAATTCTGGGTTAGGAATCTCATTTCTCCTTGCGTAGGGTATTTACATAAATGTACTTTGTTACTCTGTATGAAAAAAATCCTACAAAAAAACGGAAGCCTGAAAGGGTACCGAGAACGTCAGTACCTTCACTGTGTCGGATGTGTGGGAGCATATCGCGCCTTTCCTAATTTGTTTCTATAGAATTACATTGTGCCGATCTTTTTTTCACTGATGCCTCGGAACTCCACTGAAGCCACCGTCACGTCACGGATATGTTGTGTGGATCGAGCTTTACCGGGAAAATGGATTTTATATGGTTGTTGTTTTATGGTTTTTTATGTAAAACTTAATTATAATTTAGAATACATTGTTACAATGTTTTTTTCAAACGGTTTGCGACCACTTTTTATATAATGACGAGCCCCAGGTTGAGAAACAATGCTCTAGATAAACCGCTGCGTCTTGGAGCCTTCTGTCGTCTTGGAACCTTCGATGAATATCCGTCGCCCCTGACTGTAAGGCGAATTGTCACGAACGACTTTTCAATCGAGTTTAGGCCCCTGTACTGAAAGTCGTGATTCGAATGAAAAGTCGTTCGCTTCAACTCAAACGAGTTGTCGTGTCGTGACGAATCGACTTTCAGCACAGGGACCGGTATATCGAATTTCCTCGGGATCGCTTAGTTTCTCCACTATATTCTTGAGGGTATTTCGATGGAGGTTTCCCTGAAAATCAATCTAGAGGAACGTAGTCTGTGGTTGTAGCAGCCATACTCTCTCGGGTAGCAAATTCAAGACATTGCTATGACCCTAGGGTTTTGAAGTCCCTACCCGGCTCACTCTAAGGGCACTGCACGAGGAATAGTGTTTGATGTGAAGGTCGGGAATAACATCAAGGTTGACCTACTAGCGACCTCTGTTGTTTTATAAATTATTAAGTTGTTGTGGTATTAAAAAAAATCAGTTGCTAACGTTGCAAACCACTCATGAAGAACAGTCATGTTTCAATGGTATGTCGTTCTATAAAAAAAATATTTACATATTTTTTCCGCACAATATTTTTACGATGTTTTTGCGAAATTCATGATCTTGAACAGAAATGGATAACAAAAAATCTGAGGACGTAATCCCCAGTACTTAATTAAAAATGATTCAGAAGCTTTTTATACTCATACGTGTATGTTCATGACTTGTGCAGCGATTTCCATTCTTGCAGGTCCCCAGATCTCTCCCAAGTATTATTAATAAATAAAAACGTTAATAATATTCCCCCCCCCCCTTGCCTACAGCACATTATTTCACCTTGACTGATTCAAAAATAAATTTCACAACTCAAAACGAAAAATTCATAATACATAAAGAGAGCCATACATGCACCTCTAGGTTTTTGCTTAAGTAACCCTCAGGGTGAAACACTTCTGAAGGTCGCACTAAAGGTAGTAAATGATAAAAGTTACATAAACCAAGATGCGATATGACGACGGCAGCCTTTCAAGTTGCTCGTGACTGCGTACGTAACATTGGATCATTTCCCGTGCAATAAAAAACAAAGCTTTGATATTTTCGCTAATTCGTCGTAATGACGATAATTTTTCTCTTTTTTTTTAAGACATGTTCTTTAAGAAAAGAATATTAAAAATAACTAAAGAAAAATCGAGAAATTATGATAAATTTATTTGCTTAAAACAAGCCAAGAATTTGTCATAGAAAATTGAAAATACATATATGAATGCATGTGTGCGTTTATGATATTATGTATTATCAATGATATTTGTTGGCCACACACAATTCTCTCTTATCTCGTTGCCTTTCATTTGAGATAAGAAAACCTTACTACGAAAATCGAAACAGAATCGAGTGACGACATTTTTTTGTATAGAAACGTAATAATGACACATGATTGCTGATTTGATACACAAACCAACAATGTTGCCACACGATCAGTGATCATCGCCAAGTGAACGTGCGTGCGCAGCTTTTTTTCCTCCTTCATATATTTTAGTCCTCTTTTAAGCTGCTGTCTTCTATATACGTGGACAAGCGCGTACCACAAAAAAAGAAAAGCTATATTATTATAGAAGTGATCGGTGGTGACGACGACTGTGTGTGAGGAGCTTATTTCATCACATATGTGTGAATGTGGCATGCGTGATAAGTGTCGCAATAAAACGGCATTCATTCCCCGTGCATTTTAAGGCGGCTCGTGCACGTTAATAATATTGAAGTATTTTCGCTGACCTCATTTCGACGATAAAACAGAACGTTCGACTTGAGAGAAGTTTTAGGTTTTTTGGTTGATTGTAGTTGGGTTGGTTGGGTTGGTTTGTGGGTTGGTGATTGGAGATAGTTGGTCGGTGATAATTTTGTATGAAGACGGGCTGTCACGTTTTTTGTTTGTAATTGTGGTTTTTACTTTGCGAACAACACAAACATAGTTACATAATTGCTGATCTTTCAAGTTCATTCTAGAATAAGCTCGATTTTTTTTAAATATTTACAATCAACAAAAAAAATTAAATCTTACAAGCAAACGCGACATTGTATCTGTAAGAAGAAGAGATAAACTTAAGCTGACAATGGATACTATAAGGAGTCTTGATACCAAAGTTTAACAACCATGAAACACAAATACGACAATTTTAGATCATTTTGTTTAAATTAGTTGAAAGGTTTATTTATAAAATTTCAGTATTTCGTTTCACAGAAACATTCACATATACATATCCTAGAATTTTAACCAGTGGTTTGTAATAATTTTAATTACCAACCACACAACCTTTGGTTTCTCATGTAGAAAAAAGAGAAAACACCGGAAATAACTTTTCGTTAACAATTCTTACTTCTTATCTATAGTACTTAACAGTGCTTGATAATAGAAACGTGTGTTGCAATGCCATAAAAGGAAACCCTCAAGTAGTGCGACTGAAACGCATACATTTACCAAAGTTTTGATTTGACAAGTTTAAAGGCAAAAAGGTCGTACTAGATTTTTTTAAAGATATCTTTTTGAAAGGGAGTATTAAAGATCTCTGAAAACTGCGGATGGATTGTTCTATTATCTGATCGACGATACCAATTACCTTAAATCAAGTCAAGCAGTGCCATGAGGTATGTACGCTTTTGTTACAGATGTATTCGTAATCATCCATTCTAAGCGCGAAGGTCGCTTTTACAAGTGGTCCCCCAACTAAGTACTAAACACGTCCAATGCTGCTTGACCTACGAAATCGAACGAGAACCGATCGATTGAATATGTTTAATGGCACTCGAAATTTATTAAATCCCCAATTTTGCTCTCTTTAGTAAAAAAAAAAAAGTGCGAGCGTAAACGTGCAACATTTGGGCTATTCCGTTCATGTCAACTAAAATTTTAACTCAAGCGTACCGTGGCTGTTTTGAGTGACACACATGTAAGCATTTTGACTTGTCCGTGCCTGTTTCAAGCTTAGAACGGTCGAGTCTGATTTTTACTCGGGATGGGATATAAATGCCAAATCCAAAGATTTAAGTTAGGTTAGGTTGAAATGGCTGCTCACCCACTAGGAAGCCAACTTAAGCGCACAATCCCGGCACAACTCCCCGATGAAATCCAAGCTTGAAGATCGCCTATAGCAAAGTTAAGGTAAGATTTGCCCTGATCGTTTTGCTTAAAACTCTTTCTTGAACACGTTCAGAACTCAAACAGCTTGCAATGTGTGAATTGTACTTCTAAAATCATGGTGACAGTCCTCTAAAATATTTAAAGAGACTAACAAGCATACGGAAAAAATTCAGCACATCATCTGCTACCTACTCAGGTCAGACTTCTTACTAAGGACCGATAGAGCATTAAATATACGTACTCCCATTAAATACTTAAAAATTTAATCCTTTACACTTAAAAATTTTGAATAGTCCTTCAGGATGATCTTGCCACTTTGAAAGATAAATCACACTTCTTCTACTTATGTATATGTGCGCTTACCCTTTTCCAATATTTTCCATGTGACTGAATTTGGGGTTATTTTTTCGATTAAGGGAAAGCGTTCGTTCCATTTGAGTGCATTTTAAAATTAAGTTGCAACGATTCAATATTGGCAGGCGCTTCCTGATTGTTCATTGAAAGTAGATATTGATAGGAATCGTACTTTAACAAAAATATCGTTGTTTATTTTTAGTCTTATCATTATCCGTGCTGTGTAAACTCCCCTGCTGTGTAAACTTTATTTTTTCTTTATATTTTTTCCGACAATTTTTAATTTTTCAATACTGCCAAACAGCTGATGACAGGAACTGCTCGTTGCTTCCATGAAAATATCTTCCCACCCACCAAACACCGAACCATATTTAAATTAAAATTTGGCGAACAGGAAAACCTTGTGCAGAATTTGCTCTTGCAGAAAGATTTATGGGAATGAACCACGGCGACCAATTCACGGCTTAATTTATGCATTACCGGCATATTGTGTCAGTTATTGCATGAAATGACGACGGTGGGTTGGTCGGTGGCTGTTTTTCGTTCAATTTGCATTTCTCATATTCTATTGTACAATAGTCGAGTCCTGGGTATTGATTGCTATGCTTATTGCATCGATGCTTCAATGCATATGACGAAATAATGATGAACGTGATCTTCGAAATTAAAAATGAGCTGTCGTCTTGTTTAGTATTTGTATATCATTGTTTGTCGTTCATTGTTTCAAAAAGTTCGATTATATTCGGCTATGTAATTATAAATTGAAATGATATTAAATGCCACTCGAGTCAATAAAAATATCGTTTGTATGATGATTGACTCTTGCAAAAAAGAAATTGACGGAAATGTTCTTTTGATTACGCATTTTGATCGATCGATGCATTATTTATTGCACAGTTCAGTTTTATTGTCATAGTTATACATACTTCATAAATATGGTTTTGGAGCATTGTAAGTACTTCATTTTACACGATGAAACACGAAACAAAAAGTTTCCTTCAACCTTGCTGAGTTTGATGGGCAGAAACGAGAGAGGGCTTGGGGGAGGATGTGTTTCTTCAAGCCCTCTCTCATCCCTCTCCATCAAACCGAGCAAGCTTACAGGAAACTTTTTGTTTCGTGTTTCATCGTGTAAAATGAGGCTATGTCAAACATAAGCGCGACCAGTTGGTTTACAGCAGCTGGTTGAATCAGTTCAGGTTTTTTGCAATGATTCAATATATTGAACAAAGAGTGTCTTTCAGACCGGGTTGGCAGGTACGGACCGATCAGGGCAACATATTACTCCGACTGACTGAAGGATGGGACCTTGAGGCATCAGCCTGACAGGCGGTGGACTGCAGGTGTCCTCATGATTGCTTAGATACACACATTCGAAGGCGACAGGTTAGCGTAGCAGGTTGATAATTCAAGTAAAAACATCTTCCCGGACTCGACGAAAACCGGATTGAATAGAAGTTCAGATCTCCAGGCCCGGACTGTCGACAAATAGCCACAGATAGATTTTTGACAGTTTTCCTGGACTGCAGGCCATTCAGTTAGCAGCCGGTGAGTGTGTGGTGATACTCGGCCTCAAGGCGAGAAAATTTCAGTCCACGGCCTGTATGTGAATAACTGAATGGAGAATCTTTTTATCAAGGTTCGAGTGAACCGTGTTCCCGGCAGGCAGTAGCCTATATTCCTTATGTAGTGTGTACGTCTGCGAACTCCGATATATGTATATATGTATCAAAGTAGCAAGTACGCATGCTTCTACAACTGTCGCGCATGAATATGAAAAGGCATGGCGACGCGATTGTCGAGTGTGGCGTTACATCATATTTCGGGCCCTTTTCTGATTTTCACTTTGACGGCGAGTGACTACCCAAGACACAATTTTACATTACACTTTTTATTTGAAAATGTGTCTTGGATTGTCACTCGCCGTGAAAGTGAGAATCAGAATAGGGCCATTCTTCTCGGGTGTCACCACGTGGTACGCGTGCCAAAGGTTACTGACCGATGGTCTAGGTGATATGCCTCGTTCTGGGCGATTTTGAACCTGATCTTAACATTTCTCACGAGTCGGTGCATTCGATTTCGGTTGCAGCTTGATGACAGCTTGTTCTAAAGGAGCTGAATTTTCTTCAAATACAGTACCGTGTGCAAGTCTCTTTAGACATGTTGGATCGTATCATAACTGGCGACAAGACATGAGCCCCTGTGCTGAAGGTCGTTTCGTCACGACACGACAACTAGTTTGAATTGAAAAAAGTGACGTTTCAGTGGAATAACAACTTTCACAACAGGGGCCTAGAGTGGAAATGATAAGTTAACTTGAGGCCCTTGGACTGAAAATCGTGATTCAGCTGAAACATCACTTTCTTCAATTTAAACAACTTGTGGCCTGGCGACCCGACTTAGTACAGGGGTTATATGTCTACAAGCTTGAGATTCAAACAAACTAGTCGTTTTGACTAGGTTAAGGAGACAGCGGCAAGTGTTGTGCGGAATTCTTAACCTGAGTGTATGATACCCAATAGGTCAAGGTCCCGCAATTATCTCTACGATCCTGACCATGCCTTTATGATGCAACCCCAAGAGGTCACGCTATCTCTGACTGCTACAACAAGACCAAGTCTTCTGCAGCAATTTAAAAAGTATTTATATCTATAGGCCACAATCATTGTTTTTATTTTGTTTTTCCATCCTTAATTTGTCACACATAAGTACGACACGACCTACAAACATTAGTTCTAGTCTACATTTAAAATACATATATTATAAATCGATTCTTCAAGCATTGTCGAGAATTCTGACGATCAAATTTCATTTAAGACCAACAAACTAATTTTTTATAAGAAAAATAATGAACGCTATTTCGTGGGCGATAAGGTTAAATATTGCCGTATTTTCAAAAGAAATAAATACCAGCGAGAAGTCTTTCAATTTTTCAGTTAAATTAATAATAATGAATTAAACAGAAAAGTTGCCTTCGAGCGCGCACATTCAGGGTTGTGCAATCTTACATTGTCATGGCAAGCACAAAAACATGAAATCATGCTTAAATAAATAATAAGGAGAAGTTGGTTGCAACATTTCATGCGCAATTTTAAAATTCTCTCTGGTACAGTATTTAATAAGACTCGGCTACACTCGTTTTAAATCAGGTTGCAGTACTTGAATATAATGAATAATATTGTGAGATTGATTCATCATCGTATGTTTTCAAGAATGGCCTTGTTTGAAGAGTGGATTTTTTTCAGTGATCGAGTTGACAGTTTTTTTTGGATCGTGTTCGGTACAGTAAAAATGGACTCATACAATAGTAGTTTGTGTTTTGAGTACTTGGCTGCTGGATACTAATAGTTTATTTATAATATAAACTGTGATATTTTGCTTTTTGACTATACATAAGAAGATATCAGCAGGTTGCACCATGTATGAAGTGGATCAAGCTGACTACAATTTAAATGTGTTTCTAGAGCTCATATCCAAGAACTCTCCGCTCCTCGGGTAACGACGCTTCCATCCAAACTATCAATATCAAACTCAGTAAAGCTTTCCAAGATCACACATACCTACGTTTGACGGGAACTATCTAAGGTGGGAACAGTTCCGGAATTAATACGTATTCAGCCAATGGGAGCTGTACAGAAGTTAATGTATTTGAAGGCAAACCTAGTGGGATGAAAAAGCTAGCAAAATCATCTCCGTCATTTGTCTGTCCAAAGAAAGTCCCGGACATATTTGGACTCTTCAAATTCTTTGAAACTCGTTTTTAATCACTGGGAGCACCGGGAGGTGGACGAGTCAGCAGCCCCTACATAACATAAAAGAGCGCCCCAAGATCACAAGGCCATGCAACATGCAAAGTACGTCAGACAAGGGAAAAGATGGGAAAATTTCCTCAGGAATGGCACTAAGTATTCAAATGCAAAGGAATATGCTGCTCTTGCACGATGATTGAAGATCCACTCAGAGACCTTCACCTTAGCATAAGACCATTACCGCTACGGCAAACTTAGCAACCGCAACTCAACAAGAGGCACAGTATAAACGTTCAACGTCATACGTATTTCTAGCAACAGCAATCGTGCAAGTAATGGACCATCACGTCAACTGGGTGGACGAAAGAGCCGTCCTCGTTCCTGGGTTCCAGCCCAACTTCGCCCTCGAACGATTCATTCGAAGACTAGGTTTCACGCTCCACAAGGAACAGCACATCATCACTAGTCACGGCCGAGTTCATCTTAAAATAAATTCACGGATATGTGGTGGATTTACAACCAGTTTGGAAGTCGTCGTCCTCACGAAAATAACATCTTATCAGCCGCAGATTGAACCATTAAAAAAAAAAATTCAAACTTAACATTTTCACTCTTGTGCTGAAAGCCGTAATTTGATTGAACTTTCTTCAACTCAAACGACTTGTCATCAGCACATATGGCGATGATACACAAGTCGTTGATCTACTTGCAGGATTTGTTTTGAACAGGCTATACATGCTACAAAGCATCAATGATTCGTTTTTGACCAGGCCCAGTCTCACTCATTAAACTTTAGGCCAACAATTACACAAATTGCGGAAATGAAAGGTTTATTCAAAATCGCGACGATCACATTAGAGCATCGTTTCTGAACCTTTTTAGTCTTGCGACCCCCTGCAAAGCTAAAAAATGAAGTAAAAATCTGGTTGAAAGACAAAAACCAAAGGATTTGAAGTGATTTTCTTGGTATGAAATTTAAAATTAAGTCTGACGGAGACGACAAGAAAAACAAACATGTTTTACCGGGTTCCATCTATTTCCGTCAAACCTGTCGTAAAATTGAGTTTATTAAAATCGATCACACACATATCCGTGACGGCACAACACCAACACTCTCCGTGTCAGTGGCTTCCGTCATAAGCTTTTTAGTTTTGAAATTTGGACAGTGATCTCAAATACATCTTGGGATTTAATGTGGATTATCTTACTGCAATAGTATTGCTCTTAGACGAGAAAAAAAAGAATTAAAATGAAAGTGGGTTCAACTCTTCATGTGGAATCTTCCGATAGTAGAAGGAGAGTTTGCAACTTTGAATTCTTATAAAATTTACCGTTAAATTTAAAAAAAACATTTGTTTCACGTCGGAGATAAATTAAAAAATATCGGTCGGTTACCAAGTATTTTGTGCGGTTTTCACGGATGCCTAAAGGGTACTGAGAACGCCGGTCGGTCGAATGTGTGGGAACATGCTGCACCCAATTTGCTTCCATGGAATTACATCGCTCCGATATTTTTTTCACGGATGCACTGAAGTCACCGTCCGTTTACGGGTATGTGTGCATCGTCCTATACCGTGAAAATCATAGCTTAAGGGGGTCACAACACGTGTAAATTTTAAAAATTTTCCAAAAATTTTTTTTTTATGAAATAGACTCTAGGGGGTCTCAAGAATAATCCCCTTAAGTGGTTTTCAATTCTGATGATCCTCGCAATCAGGAAGGAAAGATGTATGGCCCTGGAATAGCTGATTAGTGTATGAACGCAAAGTTTAAACCGAATTATTTCGAAACACTGATTTTTGATTATGGAAGTAGAATATCTCGGCAAGTTTTAGTCCCACTGATCTAAAATTTGGACAGCAACTTGTTGAAACACAGAACTTCTAATCTAACTAAAAATTTCATTGTTTTTGGCGAAATCCGGGGCGCCATTTTCGCGCAATTAAGAAAAAAAAGGTCATTTTTTTCGGTTCGGGTGTATTTTTGTATTTTTGCGAAAATATTTTTTTTTTGTTAGTTACTTTAGAAGGTACATATATTTTCTGATAATAACTAATAGCAATTTTTTCTCAGATGATTTTTGCGGCGCCGGCAAAACTTCTACTAGAATTTGGGCCTAACATTCGACCCCCACCACAGCTGCCATTTTCAGCACGCCACAAAAAAAAATTTTTTTTCTTGCACTGTTACCTTTTAATAAAAGAATAAAAAAAAAAAATTCACATTGCATTAATTTTTCCGGCGTACGCGCGGTTCCAAAGATACACGGTTTACACGTATCAACCCCCTTAATTTTTAGATTTTATATGGTTATTATAAAACATGAAGCTTTCAGCCTAGCGAACAAACAATAGGCATACTGTCGCCCATAATCGAGAGCGTTAACGAGTTAAAAAAAATTACATACAAATCAATTTTTTTTGGATTTTTATAAGCAAAACTCTTCAAAACCGTTCAAGACAATAAAAATTAAATTTGTGCTACTACATAAAACCCAAAAATAAACATTCTGCATTGCCCCTTCCACTAAATGAACATTCAATCCCAAATATCTAAGTACATACTCTTAAAATAAATCATTTTTTAAATGCAAACATACATATAAGAAAATTTCACATAACCCCGAGTTTATAGACATTACACCACATAAAAAATTTCATATTCTCCCTCCGATAATCTCAAGCGTCCGAATCTTGATACATTAAAACGTCCACAATGGATAATAAAAATATCTCATAAATGATAATAAAAAATTTGAATCAAAATCTGGCCCATTTATCATATCCCCATAACCACGCTCTCGTTCTCTGTTTTTCATCCCCCTGCACCTACATATCTCGACCCCGCTACCCCCTCAAACATTATCGGGCGCTATCTATGTATATCTAAAAACAAACCAAACAAGAGTGGGGGCCACCCCCAATTTTTTGTCATTCATTCGATCATAATTTTTACTAAGTACAATAAAATGTGGGTTAACGACCTTGATAAATATGAAGGTAAATATAATATGTATGTCTGAAAGGAAATATTACGATTTCTATTTTTATATCTCACCCCCCATCGACGAAGTAACAAAAAAAAACAAAAAAATATATTTTTGGTTATCATCCGCTTATATTCGCCCTCTTTTGGGCTATGCATACACTATAAAACAACACCCGCCATATGCAGCAGCAGCAGCAACCGCCCTTGAGAGGAGAGAACGTCGTCTATAAAAATCATACATTTGATATAATATATATAAAAAGGATGGTTAACACAAGAAAGGATTTCGTTAAGCTTTTTCCAACATAAGAAATATCCTTTTTCCTCGCAGCAAAAAAGGCGGGAACATAATGTATGAAGAAAATGCGAAATTTGAAAGCGCATGCGCAAGACATAATTTTGGAGGAGATAAACCGAGGAAATTAGAATAAAGTGAGAAAAAATCTGTATATCCCCTCTCTTTTTGTAATAATGAAATAAATTACATTTTACGACATATTTTTTTTTTACAAATAACACAGGAGAAAAGTGCGGTAATTGTACTTTTTACAACGATCGTGAAAAGTGCAAAATGTGCAATCTTTATGGTAAAATATTAAGATTACTTACGTACGTAGAGTGTGCTTGGTGAGAGATTTTCGTTAAAAGCTTTTCTTATATTATACAGGATTTGGGGGGATAATACTTGTTCCACACCAACCCCCCTTCCCTTTTTGTAGCAAACGTTCCACAATCCCCAACCCTCTCTATCTACTTACATACATTTCCAACAAGTAGATATTAAATTTATACAAAGAGAAGACGGAGAAGGGATGTTTATGTTAACGCATATTTTGGACGACGAAGCTTTTTTAGAGGGATACTAAAAAAGAAAGAAAGTGGGGATATTCCAGGTTTTTTTAGAGTATATAATGTATAAGAGAAAGAATACATAAATAAACCGTCTATTGATTTTGGAGACGTCACAAGGATGGGTGGTGGTAGGTGAATGGATGATAGTTATGGGTGTTATGGATCCAGACAGGACTGACAGGAAATCAATAATAGACTTTGCGCGAAATAAAGTGAAATTTTACTTTAGATGTTGATGTTAATTTAGGAATTATTTATTTTTGAATTATAATGATTTTTGTGAGGGTGGTGACTTTTCGAACTATAAAGTTAAAATCGCATTTCGTAATGGGTAGTAATCCGACAAGCTTACCAAAATCTGTTTTAATTAAATTTAAAGCTTTATACTTAAAAATAACTTTCGATATACATATCCTCTACTAAATACAACATATGCATGAAAGCACATACATATAAATCTAAATCCCAAGGCATAAATAAAAGTAAAAATAAAAAAATAAAACAGAACGTCCTTAAAACACATAAATTACAGCAAATCGCCCTGAAAGTTCATCTGCGCCCCGCTTCAAGGGTCCAACCAAGAACTAAGAAGCGGCGAAAAAGGCCGCAAAATGTGGGGATGTGACTTGAGCCCCATTATCAGTTTATTGACTGTAAATGCTGCCGTTTTAAGACGCATTTTCTTCTTCTTCGTGTTGTTCTCTCCCGTTCACAATGTAAATTACAAAGTTTATTTTTATTTAGTTTTTTGTTGTTGTTGTTTTGTATATAAATTCTAGGAAAAAAGTGCCACACCAACCAAAACACAACTTTCACCGCAAAACATTCAACAATTTATTTATTTTTAAGGGGGTGTTACCGTCTAGAATGCCGATTTTAGGCTGTTTTTCAAAAAATTATTTTGGAGCTACAAGGCATCATGCAATATTCTGGTTTTTTGCTTGTTGTTCCTTATTATTTGAAGAACAAAAACTCATATTTGTGTCAACCAAATTTATTTTCTAAGTGCAAATTTTCAGCGGTTAATGTGACCTTGTCACGCTGATTTTCACTGCTGGCCGATAAGAAATCTCGGGAACTAGTAATCTGAGACAGAAATGGGTATGCAATTATTAATCTGCAATAAATTCCGCGGATGGTAAACCACAGTTTTAGTCAATATGTTGATTAGAAACAAAATGGCGGCCATACGAAAAAAAATTGTCCATTGTTGCCACATTTTTTTACCTTTAGAGTGCTTGAAAAAATATTTAACAACAATTTTTTAATGAAAATTTTGGTTTAGCATCCAATGAAAACTATCTAGAACATTTTCCCCAAATTTCAAGTCGATACCTCTCATAGTTGCTGAGAAAAGTTATCGGCCAGTACAAAAAATGTGGTTTCGAGAAAAACGCGTTTAAAGTTTCGACATGACTTTTTATCATTTTCCGAAGGTTTCAGCGATACCAACCTCTAGTCAGCAATACCAGCACCATACCCTCCTCTTCTTCGAAAAACTGTTGACGAGTCATTTGGTCCTGCTGGCTACGCTGTATGGCCTCTCGAACCTCCGGAGTCAGGCGCTGCTCCGCAAACCACGCACTCGCGCGCAGAAAGTCAGTTTTCGGCAAGCTGAGATTACTTCAATTAACATGCAAAAAAGTGGGTACTGAGTTTGCGGATTGAAAAACGACTTTCGGGGGTGATAGTATATAGTATAAGGTACAATAAAACGCAAAAAAAAAAATAGATTTTTTCAAACTTCTAAACGGTAACACCCCCTTAAAGGAGGACACTTTTTTGTTGTTGATTGGTGGTTGTTTTTCAATTCTCTATGGTGGTTTTGTTTCTTAATAATAAGTTTGGTCTAACATCTAAGTTGGTTTGGGACAAGAAGTTTCAACAAGAAAGAAGAAATCAGTCAATTAAGATCGAAAGTTTTTTGTAGAGTGTTGGTGAAATAAAAGATTAAGTTTCTTTCTTATCATCGGCTCGTTTACAGTGATTACACAGTTCACATTATAATTAAGCTTGTCTACTTTGAAATTGAAATAAAAGAAGAAAAACTGTTGTTTCTTAATGTTGTATACTTTCCTCGGACTATCGGCTCAAGTTTACCTTTTGCACCGATAGTCGGATGCAAGTGAAAAAATAGCCTAAAATCGGGTTAGCCGTTTCCAAGCGGGATTAGCCGTTTGATCATTACAATTGGAAGGATAAAACCGACTATCGGGTCGATTTTTCCGTCTGAACCGATAGTCGGATCCGAGTGAAAAATCAGCCTAAAATATATCCAAGAAAATACTGAATTTTCCCGTGAAACTTCAATCAAAATCGGATTAGTCGCTTTCGATATTAGCCCGGACAAACAGGCAGTCAGGCAGACAAACGGTCATACCGACAACAATTTAAAAAATACATACTTGAATTTGTTTTAATATCTAATTCACACTTCATTTGTAGTTGGCTTATTATGGCGATCTCTGTGCCGGGTGACGGTCTGCATCTTTAAATATCCATTATAGCCTAAGTAAATATTGATCACGGACTATAGGCAAGCCTAACCCCGAAAATCGATCCAAAAAGAAAAAGGCTTCATGTAGTAGATATACCTACATACGATCAAGATTTGCATAGGCGAACCTCACTATTTAGATAGAGCACTTTGAGGTCTACAGTTATAATGCTAACAAAAGTGTTCAGAAAATCAAAGGAAAGCGACTATCGGTTCAAGTCCCTTGCAAAGAAATAGTCCAAGTGTTGATGAGCCCGCTGCACTTTTCGAATTTAATGCCGCATGAACGTACCGAGATACCAGCATTGACTTAAATCACTATCTTTTTGATATGGGAGCGAATTACAACGCAAGAAAATTGTTACTGAGTTTCCATGCAGAGTTAACCCTGAGTTTACTCAGACTAAGCGCACATGTACTGAGTTTCCATGAGAGTTTAACCAGAGTTGACCACGAGTTACAATTTTTGAAAAATTGAGAACTCAGAGCAATTTACCATCGTGTAGTGTAGGGCACAGATTTATTGCCTCGTGTAAGTACGGCTCAACTCTACTACGAGATATCTAGTAAGCAAAGAAGCAATGACTAATTGCATGTTAATGTTGTAATGTTCTACACTACGTGTACGAGCATATTGTTTGGCCTTCACATTCCCAGTATTTTTCAATTTTTTTCCTGGATACAATTCCGCGGGCCCAAGAAATTACACAAATTTACCCAATTTGTGTCCCTGTACTATTTACTCATGTAAGAAAAAGTGGGTAAATTTTGTTTCTTCACCTGCAGGAACTTATACGATATTTTAGGTTCGAGATTTTCATAACATTTTACTCAAAAAGTGAAGTGAAGGAACGTCGTCGAGAATTTCAATTAGAAATTCGGGAGAAAACTCTCCAAATTGAGAGTAAAATCTGTCATTCATTAATACTTCGCTGGAGCTAAGCCATCTTTTGCTTTGTTGTAATCTTTTTCTGTCTTTTTCCATTGTCTTTCACAGTGATCGAAAAAATTACCATCTGATGGGGCGCAATATGGCATGCTGCACCGGGCGCAAAAAATCCAAGCGCCAGCCCTGCCATTACCAAGCCAACCAGCTCAGAAGAACGATGTGAATACTTGTGTCTCCTATATACTTTAAAAAGCGTGGCATTGCACTTTAAAAAACGTGTGCTTTCGTTAACAAAATATTTCGGTATTTCCATAGGATGAAAAGAAGGAAAACTCCTGCGCGGACCCCAGCCCAGCGTTGTGCGTGATATTTGTTTTGACAATAAATGCATCTGGCTCATTAACACCCCCTTCGCCACCATTATTAGATTCTAGATCTGCCACTGGTAAAGGGTGCTGCAAATTTTTTTATTTTTCCAATCAGAGGTGTCCCTCAATGAAAAAAATTGAAAAACACTGGTTAGCAGAGCATCTAGCTAGATCGTCTGAGGAAAGATTTTTCTAGGACGTGACAACGAGATAAACCGAATTTCTGCTATGGAGTAGATCAAAACAGCCAGAGCTTACAATTTTCGAGAAAAAAAAACAGTTTTGAGTGAGTTTTTGAGTAATTTTTGAGTGAGTTTTTGAGTAACGCGATTTTTGCAATCTTTTACCTTGAATAACTTCGAAAGGGTTAATTTTCGAAAAAATAAAAGGGGCTTCATATTGCCTGATCAAAATTTTTTCCCCACAGTTTTGAGTGATTTTTTGGTCAAAAAGTGATTTTTGATAATTTTGACCTTGATTAACTTTTCAAAGGGTTAATCGGGTCAACTTTTTTGTAAGAACTAAAGTTGTAGAGAATGTCATTGTTAATACTCGCACGGAGTAGTACGACCTATAGAAACCGAGTTACAAGGAAACCACGGAAAGACACGATATCTCCGGCGGCATTGTTTTTTTGTGATCCAAAATCTCTATAGTTACGAATCACAAATTCACAAGTTCCCACTTTATTTTTGAAAT
Source organism: Thereva unica (assembly GCA_949987705.1). NCBI lineage: Eukaryota > Metazoa > Arthropoda > Insecta > Diptera > Therevidae > Thereva > Thereva unica. The sequence continues at coordinate 151,225,952 of OX465283.1, forward strand.
TAATTCAATTGTCATCTACCAAATACATGAATACAAATGATACAAACGACAATCAATCGATTTTGCAAATTTTTACACAACATTCACAATAGAATAATGCGTACAAAAAAATTAAACGTACAAAAATCGATATATTTCAATAGAAAAAAGAAGAAAACGTTGATCAATATGGTCGTACTATCTAACATATTTCGAACAAAGCGTGCGATCTAATAAATAAAGCCAGACAAAAACACCTTTAAAAACGCACACGTTTTTTCTTTAAAAATTTAATATTTAAATATAACACGTTTTCAAAAACAAGTTTTATCTATATTTAAAACTCAGTAATTTTGTGTAAAGGATTAACTATTTATGCACTAGAACGTCACGTCCTCATTATTTTTGAAAATAATCCACAAGCTTAATAAAAATAAACAAGTCAACTACAATTACCACACTCATTCTCCCCCGGTCATAAAAACAAGAAACTTGTTATATTCTATGAAATACCATAAAATTTAGAATTATTTTTGTTATTATGAAACACAAGAAATTCCCCAACAGAACAAAATTAATATAATTGATAATTAATTTTAAAAACACATATTTATTTTTGTGCAGTTTTTTAATATTATTAATCCTGGATGAGTCATAAATATAGAATAACATCGAAAAACATAGAATAATATCGAATATCATAGAATAACATAGAATAACTTCCTTTTGCCTTGAAAAATACTGTTTTTTGTTTTTAGAATTAAAAAAAAAATAAGTATAATAATAAAACATTTAGTAAATACGTTTGTGGTGTTTAAAATTACCACGAATTAAATATTTTTCGTCGAAATTCCCCAAAAAAAGCTTTTTTCCCCAAAAATTATTTTCATTCGTCGAGCATATGATTATCTGAAGGCCATTTCTAAGAAAATGACGCGTGTGTCTAGTCAGTTTGTGTCGCAGTCACGTAAACGACACTGTGATATACATATATATAAATTTATTTATATCGCAGCATTTTTTTTTCATGTTTATACAAAAATTTTGCGCTATTTCGCCTAAAGATTTTTGCATGAGCAAATTTGTTTGCCAGGCTTGATGATGACGTATATACAGCACATATATATGAATATGTATGTCGTCCGCACGTGATATGCTTTATGTGTATATAACACCAAATATATGTATATACGACTCTACTAAACACACTCCAGACATACCATATATATTTTTTTTAAACATTATACAATAATGTAAACAAACGTGATTTTTGTTTAAGAAAAAATTTCTTTCTTCCTCATTCAGGAGCTGGAAGGGCATACAAATGAAAAGTTTTTTGTTTGTTTAAACTTTTCTTTATATTACATCAAAATTAATAAAAATACAGAGTTGGGGAAAAATACACGTGTATTTTTAATATTCACGAAAAAATTCATTTTAAGACGAACTTGTGTAACGAACGAAAATTTTAAATCGCAATAATTTTATCCACGTGCAAGTAAAATATCGTTCATGTGGCACTTAGATGAAATCGATAGAAACCGAGAATTCGCATGGGTTCTATATTTTTAGATCAAAGCACTTTAGTAATTATTCATTTCATACTAGCACAACAGAGAAAATCCAAATTCCATTAAAATATAAATCAACAAAAACAAAACCCATTTTTTCGTGAAAGCACGTCAAGAAATTTCCCAGATACGTCATATCTGTGTATTTATTAAATATTTTACATTTTAATTGCATGACGACATTTGTTCGTTCCTTTATTTTATACATTGGACTGCCCGGGAACTGGTATCAATTTATTAATGGAGATAACCGAATTTTTATAACGTCTGGAGTAAATGCGAAATTTTTAGCGCTCATATCAAGTAGAAGACAATAAAGTGAGCACGTGGATGTACATGGCATTACTCATTTGCGTTGTTGTTTAACAAAAATATATTTTTGTGCATATTCAGTGAAATTCATGGCAACCATTTGTTATTGAAATAATTAAATTAATATGATAATGTGCTGCGGTAGATAGAACACAATAATTTCTTTATATTTTTATTAATGGAAGCTTTGAAGTAATACCCTTAAGTTTTAGTCATACCAAATCTTTAGTTTTTGTTGTTGCGTTGTTTCATTAATTTATTGCAATTATGTTGGTGTCATTTAACATACTCAAAAGACCGGTTCTGGTTCAATTACAGAGGTCAAGCAGCATTTGAGGTAATTAGTACTCAATTGGGAGACCGCATTGGTAAAACGACACTCTGGTTTAAAAACATTTCGACGCCAGCGCAGGATTAGGTAGCAATGATTTTTTTAAGAGGGCCAAATAGGACATTTCTTATGACTTCGCGTGAATGAGTCAAGACGTTAGATGCCTTGCGTGGGCCTTATTTAAATTTTCGTATAACTATTTCAAATATTTCAGAGCATTGTTACAATCCCCCTAAAATTATCCCTAAAAAATTTGAAGTCTTTAAAAAATCCCCAGCCAGCAGTTGTCATCCCTGGCCTTGGCTCAGATTTCATCGTCCTGGTCCAATACAGTTAAAAATCACTTGGATATCCTCAAAGATATCTCAAACATTCCGATTTGCCGCGCAGCCGATTATATAGTTGATGAACTGCCATTCTAAAGGAAATTCGAGAGGAACTTACTCAGCCTTCCTGGGGTCTACTGGTTGGCCGATAGGACAAAGATGGGACTAGGATTGCAGTAAACAACTGTCCAAAGTCTCGTCGAAAATCGTAGGCCATCAGATCTAACAGTTCAAAACGTGATCGTTAATTTCGTCGAAGCTGGTTCAGATTTAGATCGAAAAAGAATTGAAGGCTGTCGAACAGTTCATTCGACTGAGAACATTGCTGCAGTTAAAGAAATTTTTGAGCGGCAGTCAAGATCATTGGGGTGCCATCGATCTCAACCGATCAGTAGAAGTAATATGTAGTGAATTTAGACAAAAGATCCGCATTTTCATACATTTAGCGAAGAATTGAAGCCACACAATCAGACGATACAGCGTCATGCTTTGTCAAATTAGTTGTTTTGGACTGATCGAAATGACCATTTTTGTCGCACATCATTGTCAGCGATGAGGGGCATTTTGATCTCCAGGGGGTACACAAATAAGCAAAGTTTTTGAACCGAAAATACGAAAGTGATTCCAGAGAATCCAATGCATCTTTAACGACCAATTGTTTGGTTGAAAGGATTCAAAAATTACAAACAAAGGATCATCACCTGAGAATCGATCGTGCAATAATTTCATATTAGAATTGGATGAAGTTGACTTGAAAAACATGGATTTCAATAAGAGCAACACGAACAATTGATTATTTATTGCAGGAGAGAAATTTCCAAGCCGCGTATCAATTGAAGAAATGAAATGAGTAGGCCACCGTGATGTTGAGATTTGACACAATTTTATACAACGCAAATGACAACAAATAAATATTGACCAATTAAAATGCAATAAATCATGAAAATCTTTGTGAAATATGCAAATAAATCATCGAAAATCTTACCAAAGGATCGTCGAGTGCAAAAAAGTTAATACTAATCATACTTGTCAATGCTACGAAATTTTAAAAGATTGCAAAAGGCCTATGGTGAATTATGCATATTGAAAACACAGGCATATGGTTAAAAGGGTAGAGCTGCTGCTTGTTCTGGTAGAACCTTCCGACAAAGTCAACAAGCTGGCGTCGTCGTATTTTATTTGTGATGGGATCAGTCTTAAGAATCACCTTTTGCACTATAAAGTAGTTCTTCGTGTAGTTCAAGTCATGGTACAATGTTTGAAGGATAGAAGAGAAAGGATAATATCGGATTTCAAGTCATGGATGAGTTAGTATACAGAACCTCACGCCTGTAATCCCTTATACGGTAAGATTTTTTTTCAATACCTCATATTAACTTTTCAAGACCTCGCAAGTATTTTGTTGGAGAATGACCAGGCTGTCAGATGAATTGACTGTTGCGCACTCCGCATAATATTAGCCATGTGAGAGACTGTCACTTTTCAAACCCACACCAATCAGTTAATAATTATTTTTATTAAATTTACAAGAAAAAATCACTATGATCACTTTCAGTTCATATATTTGGCAATTTATCTATAGTTTGTATTTTGGCAGTTCCAATGAACAAAGAAATGCAGTGTGTCACTACTAAAACGAATGATCATTGACAGCCAATGAAGTTGGAAGGATGCTCATTCGTTTTTGCTGAGTGTCAAGGGTATTTCATTATGTTCTTCGACCTCCTTCTGTTCGTATGCATATATTATTTGGACATCATGAAGGGTTTTGCCCGAAAATATTCGCCAAAAATGACTAGATTTCAGGAAGCAAAATTACTGGTGTTTTTTAAAAATTGTTCTTCAAGAATTGTTGGGTCAAAAACTCGACCAATGTCATCGAACAAAAACCATACTCGCTTTTTTTCCTGTTCCCCCAAATTAAAATGACCACTTTGAAAGAATTTGGCATCCATTGAAATCATAAAACAAAATTCGCTATATCTCAATAAAGCTATGAAAAATGTATGATCGTTTGGCTACGACTTAGAGTGTTGAATACGGCTCAATGGATTTACTCAATTCCTATGTCATTAATATGCCAAAAGAGCGAGCAGAGTGAAAATTGCGGGAGAATCAAGTCAATGCATTGAACCGTATACCGTTTTCCTTGCACGTCAAGTTCAGCTAGATCAAATCGCCGAACAAATTGAATATATACAAAGCGTCAAGTACCTAACTCCATTACTTTATTTATTTATTTAACATATTGTCGATGGCCATGAAATTTCCATATCTCGCATCGAGTGCTTTCTTCACCATTCGAGTTAAGTTTAAATAGACTTTTATACTTTTAATATCATCAGGAAATGAATCATTTACCAATATCCAATTAATAATATTGAATGGTATAGAAAGTCTAATCAGACATTGAAGTCATTGTTCTTACAAGTTTGTACTGACCAAGGGTAGTTTTGAGTAATACATTACTACTATTGAAAGTTGAACTAAAAAACAAAATGAACAATGGACTTGCCGAATGGATATTGCCTTTTAAATATTCTTTAAACAACAACGTTCGATACAAAGAAGAACTACTCCAACCTTCGATAAAAGAAAAATAAAAGAAAAACTCTAATAAGGAAATCACATATTATTATAGTACAACGACTACACCAACCAGCAGCAAATAACAACAAAAGAAAACCCCCCTTCCCAGATAAAGGAATATAATAATAGCATTGTCATGGCACGGGCAAAAAAAGAAAAATACTGTACAACAACAACGAAAAAATAAAATAAAGAAGAAGAGGAACGATGACTCACAGAAAATTCAGTCGCTAAGTGATACCTAGTATAATAACTTTTAATCAACAACAACAACATCACACCAACGTGTGTATGTACGAACGAGAATTATAAAGTCGGAGCGCGCGTATGTAACGAACGTAACGATATGTATGAAATTGCACACTTACCATATTTTTTTGTTTCGTTTTACTCCTATTGCAGCATTTATATAATCCCAAAAGATATTATTATTATTGGTGAAAAATATCCAAAAAAATATTGCGATAAATTCCTTTTCTTAATTTTTATATTTATATTTTTATTTATATATTATATTTATTTTTTTCACAATTATTTTATAACACACCCCGGAGAGATGATGAAATCCACTATATTTTTTAGGTAAGAGGAATTTTTTCTATTCTTTATTTTTTTTCTACAATGTTGTGTAAAAATTGGTGTAGTACGTGCTTCGAAGTTTTGAAATATATATATTTTTCGATCACTATTTTTTTTTTTAATTAAAAATACAATATTTTTTTGTTATTGTGAATCGAATCGAAGTATCAATCGACGACGACGGGGTTTAAAAGATTATATTCCAACGTAAGACGAACCAACAACACCAAAAAAAATATATAGCAAGCCAGAAAGGAAGCTTTGTAGAAGCGCTAGTTCAGTGCAACGAACGAACGAACGACACAAAGGTTTCTCAAGAAAATCTACGTCGTCGCGCCTGTGTAGTTATATATGCAGACGGTTTATAATAGGAATTAATAAGAAAAAAAAAATACTGTAACACACACACTCACTGTATACTATATAAGATATATTCTTCTTTCTTTGCTTCTTCTTCGAGTGATTGAGAAACGCGTAATTTCCTGCTTTTAATTTTAGTACGTTTTTTTTTAATTTTATAAAAAAAATTTAATTCCTTTTTTAATTTTTTCGATTTTTTTCAAAAAAAAAAATTAGTATCACAAAAATATTTTTTATTTTTATTTTATTTCTTCTACGTTTTTTTTCTTTTTTCTTGTACAACAACGAAAAAAACTACACACAAAAAATAAATCACAGAGTAATTATAATTAATAAATTTCTTTTCACAAAAATCGTATCACTTTTAATAATTTTTTTTTTTTTTAATTAATTTTTTCTTTATTTAAACACTTTCACTTTTCTTATTTAAACACTTTATTTCTTCAAAAAAAAAAAAAGGCCACAAAAGGAACAAATAAAAACAAATCCTTTTTCAATTCCGTTTTTTAAATATAATTTCCCTGTCTCCACACTAAAAAAAACTTTTTAATAAGTTTTTTTTAATTTATGTTTATTTTTTTTTTTAATTTTTTTGCTTAAAGAAAAAAATTAATACACAAAAAAGAAAAATAAAAAATCTCCAGGCAAAAAAATAATTGTGGATCTGATCCTCCCGATATAAACGAAGTCTCCAAGCACTAGTTTCCGACTGAATTGTTGGAATTTTCAAGTCGAGACTCTACCCGCAGCAGCGCAGCAAATATATATTTATATTAAAAAGCACACTTACACACACATAGACATAAGACGGGAACCAAACAAGCGAAAATATGCTGAAATCATCCTCTCCTAGTTCAGAAAGCATAATGTAAATGTGTACGTGAAAAAACCCCTATGTTTATATGGTTTAAAAAAAAGCTTTTTCTTACAAAGAAAATGCTAATGTGTGTTTGCGTCTTGGCTAAATTGAACAGACACATTCAAAACGTGATTAATGTATACATATATGGATATTATCCATGTGTGTATAATTTTATTTTCAACTCTTGGGAAGCAGTGCTGCCGTTTCGATACGACGTCTTTTTAGCGGAGTATTTAGGTCTTTATGGGAGTACTAGCATAAAACCCGCGTACCTTGCAACGCCTTTAAATAAAAACTGTTTATTATGTGCAATGTTTTCCTTCAAAAAAAAAAAACAAACAAAAAAGTCAGCTGTTATTATCCCTAAAAAGGATTTATTATAGTGCATTTTTTTAATAAATATGGTAAACAAATTGCTGCGTATATCACCTCTGCTCAACAAATCTGCAAGTTTTGAAGCAGAGATTGGCATGCATATGTCATCAAGAGAAGTGACATTTTAGGGTTTGACGAACGTTCGTTAACTTTGTTCGCCTATTTACGTGGGTGCAAGAAATTATGAAGCAGTCACAAATGAATATTAAATAAAGTGAATTTCGAGTCATTCATTTCTTCGTGATTATAGAGATGCACTGTCAAAATTTCAGCCGTTTAGCTCCAGCGGTTTGGGTTAATCCCATTTAACCCCCTTAGGGGATAAATTTCAAAAAAATTGCACCTAAGTGGATGTCCACGTTATTATAGTGATGCACGGTCAAAATTAAAGCCCTTCAGCTTCAGCGGTGTGGGTTAACCCCATTTCACCCCCTTAGGGGATGAATTTCGAAAAATCGCTTTATAGTGGATGTCCACGCCATTATAGGGATGCACTGTCAAAATTTCAGCCCTATAGCTCCAGCGGTTTGAGTAAACCCCATTTCACCCCCTTAGGCGATGAATTTCGAAAAATCGCTTCTTAGTGGATGTCCACGTCATTATAGGGATGCACTCTCAAAATTTCAGCCTTATAGCTCCAGCGGTTTTGAGTTGACCCCATTTTACCCCCTTATTGGATGAATTTCGAAAAATCGCTTTATAGTGGATGTCCACGCCATTATAGGGATGCACTGTCAAAATTTCAGCCCTATAGCTCCAGCGGTTTGGGTAAACCCCATTTCACTCCCTTATTGGATGAATTTCGAAAAATCGCTTTATAGTGGATGTCCACGTCATTAAAGGGATGCACTGTCAAAATTTCAGCCCTATAGCTCCAGCGGTTTGGATAAACCCCATTTCACCCCCTTAGGGGATGAATTTCGAAAAATCGCTTTATAGTGGATGTCCACGCCATTATAGGGATGCACTGTCAAAATTTCAGCCCTTTAGCTCTAGCGGTTTAGGTTGTGTGTTGTCTGTCAGTCAGTTACTTTTTATACAATAGAAAAAAAGTAAAGAAAAAAAATCCCCTTACAACTTATTGAACCCCATTTCACCCCCTTCAACCCTTTTTTTCTCCATAAATGTCCGTCTCCAAGGTATAAACTATGTCTGTAGCAAATTTCATCAAAATCGGTCCAGTGGTTTAGGCGTGAAAGCGTAACAGACAGACAGACAGACAGACAGACAGAGTTACTTTCGCATTTATAATTTTAGTAAGGATTTATTTTGGTTGAGTGTTGCGGGAAAATATTGAAGCTATTCTTGATAAGCAGTAAAGGATTGCTTCCATATCGTACCCTTTGGAAGGTATTAGGAAGATTTTAGTTTTCTGTTTAACAGCAAATTTTTCAGGACGAAGTTTTTAGTCACACAACATTCTTGCGTGAAAATTTACTTCAGTTTTAAATTGATTAATTGATTAATATTTTATAAAAATAGTATGGGAAGTATTCTCTGAGAAGATAATATGTAAGAAATTAAGAAGACTTTCCATGAGACAAACGAATGGAAGCGGTAGCCACAATCAACCGGGCGGAACGTCTAAGAAAAAAAAAAAAAGAAAAAACTATGCAGGAAACACACATTTGTGGCATACAATGTCCTCTTTATAAATGCTTTCGAAAAATCCCCTACAAAATAGCTTCCATTGACCTTCTCAAGAAGCTGTCAGGAAGAAAATGCAACGCTTCCTTCCAATGACATACAATTATAAAAAAGATATGACGTGGGATACGGGCAGGAAGAGCTTCATTTCAAAACTTGAGGCCTCAGTACAATTTGCCATTATGTAAGGGACAAATGTACCGCCTCGTTTAATTCCGGCTTAACTGTACTTACCTCACGGCGGGAGGCAAATTATTCCACGGTCAGATTGTGTGCAAGAAGTTGGATCGACAAACGACGACAACCAATCCTGCTCGTGTGTGAAGGTGTACACGGAGGCTTATTAGGCGACATGATTGTAACGGTACTATAAAAATAAAATTTAAAAAAACCTACTACAGGAAAAAACCAATCCAGTGATACACAAAAAAGAATGAAATAATTGTTCGTAATTCTTAACAAAATTAATAATCCAATCAGAATGGAGTTAGAATGAAGAATCACTTTTGAAAACCATGCTTACATCTGTGGGTGATGTATTAAGGGCATAAGCCTAGTAAAGAAATGATAACAATTTTCGAAACAAAAATTAGTGCAATGAAAGCCAATTACTCCCTGGCATCATCTTCAAAAGTTTATTGTATTTCGTTAATTTTAGTCCATTAATTTTTTTCGGGGGCAATTTAAAAAAAATTTATAAGTCCACACTGAACGATTTACTTGTGCAAATTGGCTTGCGCAAGTGAATTGGCACAAATAGATCGTTGCCTATAAACTCAACGGGTTGGCTTGCGCAAGCCAAAATGCTTGGTTTTTACAAAATATGTCTCGGCTACAACCCATCGGCAATGCGCATGGGTTAACGGTAATGTTCGACCATCTACCCGTCCGACCTTATCATAATCAATTTAACATAATATAGTAGATAAGTATAAATATAATGCACAATAGCTAATGGATGTAATTTTCACTCATCTTTTTCACTCAGTTTATTTGCATAAATCCACTTGCGCCAGACAGTTTGCACAGCTAATTCGTTGCGTGTGTACCTACCTTTACGAGTAGTATAAGACCCCGCTGTCGATAAGCATCGAGACAGTAGCTATAGTTATGGCACTAATTTATTTCCGTATTTTCGAAGCGAGCATCTGTATAGCGGATACGGACGGAGGTCGTGAAAACGGAAATTCCAATTGCGGGGATTTTACAAAAGTTGAAGTTTTTTAATATGCTTTTATATGCCCTTTTATTTCATACGCATACCCAGTAGCTTGTAAAGATAAAGGTAACCCGCCATTTTGTTTTGGCAGCCATTTTGGATTTTGAATGACGCCACATAGCGAAGTGTATTCTACTTGTCATACCCTTTCATTTGATACCCATGTCGGAGGTTGGGGAGCCCAATCGCAAAATTCGGCCGCCATCTTGTTTTGTCATCGCCATCGCATCGCGTTTTGTACGTGGTTTGTGCCGCGAGACGAAAATTAAACTCAACCTCAACTCAACTATTCAACTCATCATGTATTCATACGAAGTATGTTTCTAATAATATCCTGTATGTTAGCGGAGATATCTTCCTCTCTGGAACAATTTTTTTAATTATATCGAGGAGTCACCCCTGAAAATGGTTAAGGGTTAAAATGAATGTGTTCCTGTGTCCCTTGATATTCGTGGGCTGGGTTTGGGTGCAGGGGTATACAAATAGCATAAACGAAGATCTATGAACCATAGGTATAAAAAATTGGAGACTTTAAGACAGCGACCGACAATCATGGAGGACGATGTTGCACATAGCCAAGGTCAATAACAGGCAGTGGAGCTATTTATGATCTTTGAGTTAGGTATACACCCTCATACCAAGAGTAGTAGGACATTTTTAAAGTGGTACATTTCAATAAATTGAGCAGTCAGTACAATTTCCCGTCGTGTAAGGGACAAATGTACTGCGCAGGGCAAATCCTGCTCAAGTCTTACGGTATGGAATCTGTTAATTAAAAAGCTCACAGAGCTATTGTAACTATTACTGAGTTTCCATGAGAGTTCAACCAGAGTTGAGCCCGAGTTATAGTCATGAAAACAGACACAGTTAATAGTTTTCGTTAAACATTTTCAACTCTACCAACTCAACGAAAATAGGTACATTGAACGTACACAACTAAAAACGGCACACTGGCAAAGGTATAAAAAGTGATTTTGTCGCGCCTTGCTTGGACGTCAGACGTCTAGTTCAATTTCACTCGACATATTTTTTCAGAACTAAAATAATCCAAATTCATAGAGTTCGTGGGGTGGTGGAGGGGGGGGGGGGTGCGGTGGGGGAGAAAGTCTCTCATTTCCACTCCCTTGAACCCGCCACTGATCGGTATCGATCACATATTGCTTGATGTTTCTCAAGAATCTCAAACTCAACTAAAAACACTAAATTGACTGTAGTTAGCTAAAGTTTGTTTGGGATTTTTTATTCTTTTCCATTTCTACACAAAAAATAGTGCGAGTTCAAAAATCCACTTGAAATAAAATTTACTAAAGGAAGTAAAAAATTTTACTGCGGGAAGTATGGGAGTATAAAAAGTAGCACAAATACTCCGATCGTAGCAACTTCGCCAACCCTGCTCCCAAGTCGCTCGCGAGGCAGTTGTGGTATTATTATATCGCAAAAGAAACCCCCAAACACTTCCATAGAACCCCAAAAGTAAAATTCAATTATTTTTAATCATGAAAAATATTTATACGTAGAAAATCTCTACAGAATATGGTGTAAAGTGCGCGGTGTATGAGGCGTGAGTAGTGGTAACACAACAGAATTGGTGGGGCTTTGAAGGGGAGCAGAAAAGAGGGGCGAAATAAAGCTCAAAATAACAAAGAATTTCTTGATGGCGATGATGATAATAAAATTGTACATGAAACGCCAGGCCCCAAGAGAGGCGACTAGAGAGAGAAAAATATCGTGAAAAAATACCAAGAATTTTTAAAAGGAAATTACGATGACTCCTCGTGTGATGATGATGAAGAAGCTTTTTTCTGCTTAAAACACACAAGGAAAAAAATTTCTTTTAAAAGATTTTAACGAAAAAAAAACCCAGAAATTTAACTTCGAGCGAAAAACAACACAAAAAATATAGGATTTGGACTAAATATTCGAACAGCAAAAAAACCTCAAACGTCATTCAAAATCTCCAAACGAAAAATTCACCTCTAATCTTGGATTAAAAATTTAGATACACAGCACCTGCACACACATACAAAATCACAACAAAAAAGAAGAAATCAAAGAAAGAAAGAATCATACCTGTCCTATCGCATATATACATATGGTATGTAGCATTGTCATACACCCATTCTGACATGCAAGGTTAATTCCGTTGCAGATAATAATAATAATAATTCCGAGACAGGTGGGTCTACACACGCGGGGAGAGCTATCAAAAAATGCAATGTATTTGTATGTGTGTATGTATTGTCATCGTTTATACATTCTGTGGGGATGGGGTGTGAATGATGCAGACTTTGTGTACAACAAAGTATATGCGAGCCCAAAAAGCATAGAGAAAGAGAGGAGAAAGAAGACGAGGTCACAGTACTTTCATCAAAAGGAACCTGATAGACACGCAATATCAAAAAAAATAACACAGGGGAGGAAGCGCGCTCCTTTGTTGTGTGCTTCTTCTTCTTATATAGCTTAGAGTTCACTTGTATGACAATAATAATAATAATATTGTAATATATAAGGCAGGGGTCACTGAATTGTCATGATTCTAATAAGAATTGAATGAAAAATATGAAAATTGATAATATGTAATAATGAATAGGACGAATTTCTACGTGATCTTATTTACTAATTTGAATATTTAATTTAAACAATCTGGGGATATCCATAATAAATTACCTATATGTATATATCGTTAAAAAAATATGGTCTAACTTTGGGACAAACAACGAAAAAACGAAAAAACAAAAATAACCACGATAAAACGACGTAAAAAATTTGAAAAAATACCCTTCCTTCATGACTTTTATAATAATAACAAAAAAGGCGCCACATTTTATAACTGCGGAAAAAGAAAACGCCTGTTCTAAAAAAAATTTCTCCAAGATAACACTTTTTGGTGACTTTGGTATTTTTGTTATTAGTACAGCAAAACAATAGAGATACTATGTATACGTTTCTTATAATATCTTGTTTTTCGTGCTAATAACCTACTTGAACGTTTTTCTTGTAAATTTCTTTCATCTTCTTGTATTGACGAGAGTTTGTAAAAGAACAACGACGACGATGGTGCTAATTTTTATGGCTATATATAGAATAATTTTAGCGGGTTTTGTAGAGGTGAGAAGAAAATTTACCGTCATACATACATATATTGAATGGTGTTGTGAGAATTATTGTAAGAATAAACAAGGTTTAATATAATTAGTGGTTGACCAGGAAAAATAGGGGTATGTTCGTTTTTTAAAGAAAAAGGTTTCTTCGATAGATATAACCACACTTCGAATGAATAAAAATATAAATACAATCGACCACGGTGACCTAGAGTAACGGTGGGCAACCTCCCGCCCGCGAGCCATTTTATGCCCGCAACAACTTTCTATCCGGCTCGCGAGATCTTGAGATGATTTCTAGTTAAATTCGTCTAGTTTAAATTGAATATAAACGCACATAGGAACATGTAAGTTCATAATTTAGTACTTATGTTAAAACTAACATCCATTGGGGTAAGTTACACTATCGTCATTTCCCCCACGCAGGCGATTTTTCCCCCATTTTTGCCTCAGAAAATTTATCAGGCTTATCTATCACAACAAAATAAATATAACATCATCTTGGGTGTCTATGCAAACTATGAGCTATTACCTTTCTCATTCGGAACAACTACAAGAAAAACAAGCAGACTCCTCACAGGCTCATCCTCAAATTGTCAGTGAAAAATCACAAAAAAGTCATAAATGCGTGATGAGTAATATTTGTGACTATATTTCGTATTCTCCTCACCAGTCACAAGCTGTGACAATTATAGACTTGTAATAAGATATTAAGCAAGCTACACGGGGTTGACACATAATGTAAAATAATAATGGAAGAATTTTTATTAGTATTTGTAAACAACAGAAAAATTAGCTTTTGAACAAAAAAAAGTATATTTTTATGTTTTTTTTTTATTTTGTCGAATATCCGAAGATTCCGCTAAAATTTGATGATATTTGATATTCTAAGAATACTTAAAAATAATGTAACCAATAAAATTTGTTACTATTGACAGAAAAATCTACGTTCGCGCGATTACTGATTGACAAGTAGATCACAATTTCACAACATTTAACATTTTATAGTTCCACCACAATCATTGTGACAATTCTTGTGATGAGTGTTGTGATTTTTCGCTGGGCAATCTGAAACAGCTAATCCATCACAAGATCCGTCACAAGATTAATATTGTCATACTCGCTTATGACCTGTGACCCGTCACAAGTAAATTGGCATATTAGTGATATACCTGCATTAAACACAAAACCGGGTTGAGTTGAAGACCGAGTTATGGAAAATATAATTTACCCCATTAAAGCATTTTGCATTTCAAATGCAGATTACAGGTCACAAGAAGGTATCAATGAATTACTACGGCCCGCGGGAAAAACGTAAAATATATTCTGGCCAATGTTATAAAAAGGTTGCTCACCCTCGGCCTAGAGATTAAGACGGCCGACTAGCATTCAGGAATCACACTTTGTACATGACAAGATACGGCTGCAAATGTAGTTTATGGAGAGAAGAGGGTTAGAGGACGATGGACATTATCCTTTCCATCGTTCTTTCTCATCCTCTTCTCCATAAACCGTCTTTGCAGCCGACCGCACCTGCATTCTGGACTAAAAATCGTTGATTTTCCATCTATCTGGATTATATTATCATTTTGACTACAATGCAGCTGCTCAATTTGAATATCGGCCAGCGCTGCAAAATGTTCGCCGATAGCGCTGACAAGCGGCGAATCGAGAGGGAGAACAATTGCACGTTCTAATCGGACAAAGAAGCTCGTATGGCCCGGAGACTCAATCGATTGCACCAAAATGAGTATATAGTCCGAGAAATTGGCAAAAAAACTCACGAAAGGAGACAAAACTCCAAAATGGTTGAAATTTAGTCCACAGCTTCCTTGAAACTTGAAACAATTTCGGAATCACAAAAAAAAACATGGCCGCCGGAGATAACGGGTTTTCACGTGTTTCGGTTTATATAGGTCGTACAACCCATGGAGTCGCTATCGTACCCCAGTTGTAGTGGACAGCCTGGATATTATGGCCGATCTATCTTTTAACATCCTAGGGGTAGCACTAACAGAGTATTCGAGTTAGAACGGCCACATATTCTAAATCGTCAACAAGCATAGCAGTGCCTGGGATTTCTTAAAAGACGCCAGTGCCTACTTCAACCAGCTGCCCAGGTAAAGTCGACAAGCCTTATATTCGGTCCTACCATATATACCCCCTCCAGGCTTCTCTGACCTTTTGGACCTGAATATGTCTTACAACTTCTTTCGCAACATTTAAGTTAACCTTGTAGACGTGAAAGGTACCGTCCCAGGTCTTATTTAAAAAAAACGCGTTTTCCTCAAAAAGAAGAAAACGTAGCCATGTCTCAATGAGCCAATTCAGTCCTACACTTATGACATGTGTCATAACGGATGGAGAAGCGTGGGCTTATGATTTGGCACAGGGGCCTCAATAATGAAGGCTAACGAGAAATCAAAGTGACTGTTTTTTATTATCATTATATACTCGGAAGGCCCAACATGCCACAGATATTACCTGGACCTTATGAGACCTTTGAAAGAGAACGAATATTTACTGTAAGAGACCAGATCAAAAACAACTGATGTGATAGAACAGGCACCATTTTCCCAGGTACAGCCCCCTATAATTTGCTTTTAGGCTTAAAAACAAAATGCCACGTGGAAGACATTTTGTAGTAACTTTTGAGTAAACTGACGAATCACCTAGAACGAAATTCGCTGAAAGAGAATGAGCTTAATCCTGGCAAGTGCTCAACTCGGCTGATCGTTGGCACAGGTGGTGTATCACATAAAATGGGGCCATATTTGAAGACGACAAAATAAATTTGATCGCTTAAATCAATACTGTGTTTTTTGTTGTGGAATAATTCACAGTATTTATATTTTACGGAGTAGTACACTTTGAAAATAAAAGCGCACACTGACAATTCTTTTGTTGATTCGCTTAAATATAAATTTATAACATTTGAATAACATTTTTAACATACTAAAAAACAAAACTTACAAAATAGCCTCCTTGACGATGGGATGAGGTATGTACATATATATCTGTTTTGTTTTGGAAATAAAGCGGCTACACCATAAGAAGATAATAAAAGCAGTATTTCTTTTTATATAACTCCAAGTGGTATATGTTCTTCTGTTGCTTGGAAAAGAAATAACTAAAAAATAAGAAAAAAAATACGCACAAAACACACTTTATTGTCCCTCACAAAAATATATTTATATTTCAATTAATCCACTTGGAATTTTTACACTTCTTCAATTTTGTCCCCACGTCACAACGTCAAAACTCAAAACAGGGTAAGATACGAACAGACCTCTACTAAAATTCAAATAATAATGACATTATTATTTTGTGATTGGCAAACTGACAGCAATGTTACAGGTAAACTATGATTGTTATTAAATGTTGACACAAAATTAAAGTGGTAGAAAAGGAGTAAACAGTGTTGCCGTATTTTTTTTTGGTTGCTTGCTATATGAGAGTGGAAATTTTTCGAATTATCGATATTTTTATATATAGGCCCGGCCGTGCCTGAGTACATGACCGACTGGGTGCCACGGAATATGCCAGCCCCCAAGGAAAAGAAAAGGTAAATGTTTAGAATTGGGTTCCAGGCCAAAATCGCTACAAAAATTTTCTTTGAGATATTCAGAGTGATTTTTGAGTGCTTCAATAGTACTTTCAAAGCGGGGGTGGCATATTTTCTTATCACAACTTGGGAATGAGAAATTGGGGTTCAAGACCAAAATTGTTCCAAAAATCATCTTAGAAATTCAGAGTGATTTTTGAGCGCTGCCAAATTGAATGCTTATGCTCCTCCGTCCGCCGCCGACCTAAGCGCAACACCACAATTGTTAAACATTTAATTTATTAGCACACAAAAATCACTCACCTAAAAGAGATACCAAAAAAGCCCTGTATTTACTACCAGATTGCAAAAGACCAGTTGGCAAACCACGGTCAAGGTGAGAAGACAGTGTTAAGGCTGATGCAGCAAAACTGGAGGCAAGTTGCGTAACAGGGAGATTTTGCCGCGTTTTCACCTATGAGACGATTTCCATTCACATATAGGCCGCCGGCAGACCATGGCCTGAAGGTTTTTCGCCTTGAGGCTAAGCATAAACAGATACACATCAGCCGATGGGGCGTGCAGTCCAAGCAAAATGACAATAATCTTTATGTGGGTGGGTATTTATCGTCAGTCCGTGCCTAAAGACCTGAACTGCTATTACACGGAATATCACTTTACCAGCTTCACTTTCCAACTTTGCAACAAACCAGTTTTTACAGTTTTTGTGATGGTAAAATCTTGTAAATCCAAAAAAAATCGATCTCATATAAAATTACACTAACCCAAGACTAACCTTTTCCCTTGGGTTCACGAAAATCACGGGTTTACGCTATGGAATGAAACTTTGTTCTACACTACATGTACATTTACTATCGTTACAAGGAAAAGAGGGAGACAATTAGGTGCATCGTGTGATACTCAAATCATAGACAAAAAGGTTTGATTTGAGTCTAAAGTGAATGGACGTGTTACAGTCATTCCGTCTGTAATTTTCGTTGAGGCCATGAAAACTTGAAAATGAAACATGCTACGCTAAACTATCGTCTTCGTCTGTAGGTATGTGATCAGAAGGGCAACTGCAGTCCGCGGCCTGTCAGGCGGATGCCTCAAGTCCTCATCTCTTAGTCAGACTGAGTAATGTATGACCTTCATTGGGCGATACTTGTTGACCTGGCCTAAAAGGCCGTGGCCTCCTAGGGAACATACAGACCGCTGAATTTGATTAACTTGCATACACTTAGACTAATCTGTTCAAGCGAGGTCATATCAAGAAACAGGAGAATGCTCCTTGATATCAAGAATCATTGACAGAGAACGTAAACTCTCATCTTTGATACAAAGGAAGCAAGTTCGGTCCTCTGTTCAACCAATTAGCGGTAGGTGATAATTTCGGACAGCAAGGACCCCTTTGGAGTTGATCAAGTCAAGTCCGGACCGCCGTGTTTTATATAAATGTCCAATAATCAAAGGTCCTATTTCCTCCCAAGTGGTGCCGGTTCTCTACTGATATACAGTATTTGATTCGCTTCGAAGGCCTGACAACTCGTAATACAAACAAGGTAGACCAAATTGTACAAACAAGGTAGACCTCGGTGAACAATTAAGGGTTGGCAGTCATAAACTAGTTTGGATTTGGTCCTAAATTGGTTGGTTACCTTAGGATTTTCTGAAGTTCTCGTAAATGCGTTCACTTCTGCTTGAAAACCGTTGTCCTAGTTGAATAAGCTGAAGACTCTCATAAACTATGCAACTGCACTTTTATGTCTGGAAACTGGTTCGTGTATTATACACTATTAATGGACTAAGCGAACAAAGTGTAAGCACTAGAGCTTCGACTTTCTCATAACAAAATACGATACGTTATTGAAGCTATCAATTATATTGAACCCCTTCTCAATTGTGTGTTAAACTTCAAAAGAAACCTGGACCAATCTTTAAAGAAAAACGTTAGAAGTGCTACAACAATGAAACAAAACACGTTTTTGTTTCAAACTATGAAAAAGTTAGTCACAATTTCAATCAAAATACGAACGAACTCCTTTCAATGTCGAATTACTGAACTGTTCAAATATTAAAATACGTTTTAGTTTCACAAGAATTGGCGACCAAAACTTTAAGCGCATAAAGCCATGCCATGCTGCAAGTCAATCACGTTAGTTGCACAAAGAAATAAACGTGTTCTTTTTTTCTACTTTATAGTTGCAGCACTCATGCAATACAAAAGTATGAACACGAAACGATTTTTCAGTCTGCCAATGAGGAGTAAAAAAACAAGCAAGGTATCAACTGATACTGCTTCTGATTTTACGAAATTCAAAATAATTATATTGCAATTTTCTTCTTAAAGAGTGATAAATAATTAAAAACACTCAATTTGCACGTATACACAGAAATTTCACGTTTATAATGTCGAAAGTCGCCGGCCACACACGTCAATATGGAAGTTAAATAACGACTATTTCCCTCCTTGCTTGACCATTAACAGCGGTGCTTAAATTTAAATGAAAATGTTTCATAAAAGTCGTTATAAGGACGTACGCGGCGCATAATAGTGTCAGGTCATGCACGTTATTGGTTTATCGATTGTACATTTTGCATTTAATAATCTTTTTAACAAAAAATAAAAAAATCAATAAAAGACGACAATTGCGAAGAGACGAACGACTCTTGGGACTGCTTAAATGGTTTATAATAATTCACCTTGACGCAAAAAACATGATAAAGAATTAATTTCAATTATTAATAACAATTGAGATTTATAAATAAAACAATAATCAAAAAAATATGAATAAATATGATCAGAATGGCGCGCTTTCTGTATATATAATTATATTTCTGCGTATTTTACAGAGAAATAAACAGCACATAAATAAGGGTATTTAAAATGTTGCAGTTTTATTAAATTAACGTTATTATTATTATTAACTTTTCCTTACAGATTTTGTCTGTACGATTTTAATAAAATACATACATACATATGTATTTGTAAAGTGAAACCCATCAGAAATGACATATTACATCAGAAGCCATGAATAATAAATTGTTGTCAATCCATTGGTAATTTCCACCATGTAGAAATTTACTATATGGAGAATCGCTTTTTTTATTTTAAGTAGAAAAGGGTAGTAGCAAAAAAACATATTCAAGGTTAAGTTTGCCGTTTTGACTCTTTAAAAATGATATTCCCTAAGCATATATTCACGACATAATATACATTAGTGATCCCTCGAGTATCACCTATTTTCGTCTAGTTATCATTACATACTTCATAAATATTCCCTCATTATAGAAATTTGACCACAGGGCCTACTATGACCCCCGTGCTGAAAATCGAGTTGTCACGACACGACAAGTCGTTTGGGTTGAAAAAAGTGACGTTTCAGTCGAATTACGATATTCAACACATGGGCCTAAAGTGGAAATGCTAAGTTGAGTTTAAGCTCCTGTACTGAAAGTCATCATTCGACCGAAACATCACTTTTTTCAACTCAAAGGACTTGTCGTGTCGTGACGAATCGACTTTCAACAGAAGCACCCACTCACACTGTGCGAGTTGCTAGCTTCTTTCGATTTTTGTCCTACATTGTTCCTTGTGATGGGGAGCTTTCAACAGAACGAGTAGTCTTGGTTAGGCCCACAAAAATCGTGACGAATTCAACACCTCCAAAAAGGAATACTTTCAATGAAAACTTGAACCATTCTCTTTTCCATTTCAGCGGAAGGCCTACAGGAAATACCCTTATCCATCTTTTAACATCTATTTACCGCAGAAATACAATAAGAACTTTTAGTCCATCTATAAAGCATTGGTTTTCTACGAAGCGGCACCGTCATGTAGCGGCCATATTACTTTACAACTATTGTCGCCGTATTTGTCGTCGTATTTTTGTACACCATTTTGCTTACGTCACTCACCGTAGTAATACGGCCGCTACATGACGGTGCCGCTTCGTAGGAAACCATAGCTTAACTGGGTTGCAAACAAATAAAATTAGCGGGGTTTCCAATGTGGCTGACAATGCACAAAACAAATTCATTTGTTGAACCATCGGCCTATCGAGCCATCTTTGGACAGTTAAAGATGCTAAGATAAACTAAATCACTTCTACCAAAGCGACTGCTCCAGAGAATAGACTATTCTATACTGAATTTTTACTTCTGCAACAGGTATGCCATAATGATCGATGGTCTCCATTGCATATATGTGTAGGTTTCATTTACGAACACTCCCAACTCAAGTAACTCCTTTTTAAAAATAACAACACGATTGTAGACCAACAATTCTTAGTCAATCTGTCTTTGTTCTTCAGCACGTCTGAATTGCATTTAATAGGTTTAATCCCCACACTACTCTTCGAACTAAGGTTAATACTAAAAGTAGTACCTTGGTGCGATCAATGACATGATGTAGCCACCGCCCTGAGGTAGAGAGAGAGAGAGAGGAACGGTCGTTCTAGTCGGCAAGTTGCTAGGGCATCAAAATGAATGCGAAAAATAATTTCGAGGGAAAAATAAAATTTTGATGCCACCTTTTAGGGGCTGAGCACACATGCGTTGTTTGTAGCCAGCCAAGTGTATCTCCAAAACGGCACAAACACGAAGCGCTGACTCCAAGGCCCGACCGTGCATGGCCTTAGGCCACATCCTACCCGAGATACTCCTGCCTGTCCATGGAGCAGACTTCGATTACCAAGGAAGCAGACTGACCAACTGAAACTTCGCAGGACTTTGCTCTTGAAATGGAAGACGTAAGTTGCTCGAACGACTCTCTCCGCCATCACAACATCACTAACCCTTAAGCCCACACACTTTCTGTTTAAATGCGCAGTTTATCACGTGTGACGTTATGTCTAAGCGGTCTAAATTGTACAGTTTTGAACCATTTTGCTCGGATACACTGCGTAGATCAGACAGTTTATCGTTCAGTTATCTCAGCTCCATCCATTTGCCATTATTAAAAAAGATGTACTTAAATCAACAAAACTGACGAGACTGAGCAAAACAAAAACCTTCAACGAACCCACACACTTTCAGTTCAGTTTTTTTACACTGTGCAGACAGACTGCGCAGTTAAAACTGAGATCGTGTGGGCCACTTAACCCTAAAACCACCACCTAAATCCTTAGCGGAACAACAATGAACACTGCTACCAACATGAAGCTTGTCCATATAAACCTCCATCACGCCAAGTGCTGCTTTGGTTTATCTTGGACAATCGAAAAAACAATTTGTGTGGTATGAAAGCGTCGACCAAAGGGCAAGACAATCTTGCTCTATCCCCTAAACAAGGGCTATGACCGGCGCTGACATGATGGAAGAACAGTACAATGGGATCTCAATAGACTACTTTTTGTGGAAAGAAATTATCACGCAGAGATTCCGGTCCGAGGCACCGAACGACAGGGCCCCTCGTAAATCTACTTTTCCGGCTTCACCGAAAGTACAACTTTCTCTCTCTTGCCATCACTTATTAAATATAACCAGAAAATCGTCTCCTGTTCAATCATTGAACTCAATATTTTGTCGTGGGTACATTTGATGGAAGCCACAGTAGTCTCTCTAATTCTTCTTTTAATTATCTACCGATTTTTATGAGCTCCTTATGCAACATTGCACTCCATAACAATAGGATCGTCGATAATATACCCTGAGCCTCAGTTTTCCACATAAAAAAGAGGTATAAAAAAATACTTGCAGTAAACTTCTGGAAATCGATTTAAAGAACTTGCTACAAGTACTTTCAAAAGTGATTCCACATGCTTCTGGATTTGTTAGTTATAAAATCCGAAACCAAACGATGGCTTTTGATCGCAGAGACTTCTGTCTATAAATTTCTACAGAATATTATCTGTGAAACAAAGAGAAATCACCGTTAAGTAGCATGCAAAAATAAACACAGACATTACATCGTCCGTTTCTTTCAAACAATACATACAATGTAGGATGAACAAAAGTCCTTGTCGTGTGGACCCACCAAAAAATCAGCAGCAGTTGTCATTGTATATACATATGGCGAAAAAGAAAAGTAATTCTAAATGTAAAATTGAAAAAGAAAGAATTGTGTAGATGATGAAGTGAATTTCAAAGACGAGCATTTTCATTGGAATTATACATGCGTGTAGATATCACGTCGTAGATATCGCGTAGACTATATCCCTCTCCCGCTGCTTCGCGCAATGATTTTGTAAAAATTCAAAATTCAAATTCTAAATCTGTCACGTGACACCCTATATAAAAGAACTTTTGGCAAGCTCTTTGAAAACTTCCAGCCTGATAGAGCAAGTGCCGCAAGTCACTTCCTCGAGTAAGCAAAAACGTATTATAACTTCTGCAAGTTACTTCTGCAATTGCCAATATTCTGGATCAATCGACTTGCGGTTGGTGTTCCCACAAGAAATAAATAAATAGAAATAATATGACTTTCTAATGTATATATAACTTAAGCTATTGTTAAGTTGTTAGGAGGATGTAAATAGATTATTTCCGAATGAATGAAGAATGGCGAGAAAATATATGTAATTGTTTAATAAAAAAATTATAAAAAGTGTGCCTCAACTTACCACTCTTAAAAATGCGGTCTATTTAACGAAAACTTTTAACTTAAATTGATTCTAGAAAAAAAAATAATAAAATATATGTATTTCTATGAATTTGCAAAAAATAAAATACTTTCTATTTTCTAAGAAAATTCGCAACTTTCCACCAAACAAAAAAAAAACAAAATTATGTATAAACAATTAAAAATTCATCGAACCTCCACTCTCGTAAAAATTCATTGAACTTAAGATTCATCGAACCACAAGGCCAACGGCTTAGTGTGGGCCTCGCCGCGCTGACAAGGACTAAACAAATTCATAATTTTTTTTGTTTTTCATTTTTCGGATATTCATCGTCTGTTCATTCATCCATCTTCGCAAGCAAATAAACACGACGAGGAAGTATACAAAGAGAGTGAACCCCTTTCGCCGAAACAAAGATGCAATTATCCTTAATAATTGTCAGCGGAGGAAATTTGTTGACTTTCTGCGCAAATTGGGGCCCGCCGCTGCAGGGAAAAGCGCGAAAATTTATATGCAAAAACGGCATAAAAACGTCTCGCGGAGCAGAATTGAGGATTATGGGAATATCTTCTGCTCGATAAAACATTGGAAGAGGTCATAAACCCCCCGTGCACTGCTGATTTTACGCCTTATATTTACACGTTTCTTTACTGACACCGAGAGGGCGGGGGTGTACTCGGGCCAGCGCAGGTATTTTTAGAGCAAAATTTGTTTGGATTTTTTTCTTCTTCTTCATTAAATTTTCATTTCGGAAAAGAAAGAATATTTTTTTTAAATTTATTCTAAACACGAATTTTTCGGTTTGTTTTTTGTTTTAAATGAAATTTTGTTAATGCGATTGTGTTTGCCAAAACGGAAGAGCTTTATCCAAAAATAAAATAAATGCGTTTTTTTTTTGTTCTGTTCAATAAATGCGTATATTTCATATTTCAATACGGAAATGGATGGAAGCCACGTTTTTAAAAGAGTTTTAAAAATAAAGTTAAGGCGTAAATGCACTACGCCTTGTTTGTAGTGATTTTAAAACGTTTCTTGGAAAATAGAAGTAGACAACAATGAGAATTTGTGTGAAATCATTGGAAATATGTTGAAATGGGGAAGCTCAGCATGTGACAGGGTAATTTTTTTATAACTATGACGGATTAACTCGGAAAAATTGAACCTTTTTATGCAATACCTAGAACTTCAATTATCAACATCTCAAAAACAAAACGAGATATCGAAAAAAAATATTTAAAATTTTCGTCTTATTTTCGGATATTTTATCGAAATTCATAATTAAACTATCGAGCCACGAAAATCGTAGCTTTGATGTAAATAAAAACTTTTGGTAAATACCTCAATGAATGGAGTGAATTGAGTGTAAGTGTTTACTCCATTTTTTTGAGTGAACACTTATAGTTTGGCGTGAATAAAAATAGCCTTCGTTAGGTTTCGTTAAGTACTGCACTCTGTCATTTCTCCATCTAGAGTGAACACTTAATTTTGATGTGAATAAAGCAAAGTTCTTAAACTAGAACTCGGGCTAATCTTAAAATTGAATGTGTATTAACAATTCCGCATTTCAAGTGCGAGAAATCTGAATCGTTTGGAACTCTTGCTACATTGTGCAACATGCAACAAGCCATAATTGGAACCCCGATAGGAACCCTTTCAATGGACCATCTCACGCTAGAACTTAGTATTGGAAATCTTCTCTTTATTTGTCCAAACACCCGTTTACGAGAATGTAATTTCTTGTACTTTTTTTTTTTTTTGATGAGTTTCTCCAGTATCATCCGATAACAAATGATTGCTTAACCATTGAACGTTATCGAATTCAAATCGGTACAATGATTTGAAATTATCACCTGTTACGTCGAAGCGTCGAATATTATAAACTTTCCGTTTCTGTATTTATAAACATATTATTTTCTTCTTTTAAATTTTGCTTATTACATGGCAGCTTAACTAATTTAATTTTATTTTTGTTACTTGACAAAAAAAAACATTTCCCTTTAATCCCAAAATTTCCCATGAGTGAATTTTTATTCGAGTGTTTACTTTTAATCACTCCACTTAAGAGTGTTCACTAATTTTTATTCACTCCACCCAATATCTCGAAAAATATTGATTATCGAAAAATTTTAGTTCGTAATTTTTGTCTTATTTTGTGATGCTTCATCAACATATGTGGTGCTTCGTCAAACAATGGGCAACGGAAACCGTAGAGGTCTCAATAAAAGAATAGGGAGTAAACAAAAAGGACCAAAAATTTACCAGCAACATCCGTATCGTTCCTATTTGAGCCATTCTTAACTGGAATCTGTTGACGGAAATTTTGCATACTCAACTAATTTCAGCGCCTGCTTTATCAATGATAAATGAGTGCATCTATACCAGCGGTCGGCAACCCAAATGCATTGGCGTGCAACAAAACTAATGCACATTAAGCGTGCCACCAAGAAAAACATTATATATGAAGATAATTTTATTTTGTGTAGTAAAAACTCCCTCATTAACATACATGCCGCCGGTAAGCCGTAGCCTTTCAAACCAGGTCGACAGGTACGGCCCAATCAAGGCCACACATTACTCAGTTCCACTTGAAGCATCCGCCTGACAGATCGTCGAGTGCAGGTGCCCCATGATTCCCTTCATAAACACAGGTGAAGGTGAGAGTTTAGCGTGGCAGATTGTTAATTCCAGGGAAAAAATCTTCATGCCCTCGACGAAAACGTCAGACTGAATAGAGCTTCAGATACTCAGGCCCGGACTGACGATAAATACCCACAGACATAAGGTTTTTGTCAGTTTCCCTGGACTGCAGGCGGCCGGTGAGTGTGTGGTAATACTTGGCCTCAAAACGAGAAACCTTCATTCGGCCTGCCGGCGGCCTGTATGTGAGAATGACTGAAAGGGGGCATTTATAACAACGATCGAATGAAGTATGTCTCCAACGACTGTGGTAACGTATACGTGTCCCTCCGAAGTCAGCCAAACAATCGAGGGGCTTCTATGGTACTTTCTGGAGTTCACATAACCACGTAAACAATTTTGTGTAGTATTTAGCCATATATTAAGACTTCCATTTATACACAGGTGGCCAACAGACCGTGGCCTGAATGTTTTCGTTTTCACCTTGAGGCCAAGTATCACCACACACCTACCGGCCAGCAACTGTATGGGGTTTGAAGTCCAAGAAAATTGACAAAAATCTTTATGTGTTTGGGCATTTATCGTCAGTTCGTGCCTGAAGATCTGAACTTCTATTCACACTCAAACCGTGAAGCAAGCAAAAATTTTCGCTGTATCCACTCGGAACCGAAAACAAGGCGCGAAAACCATCCACACTCAAGTTCGCGCTGGTTCGCGAGTGTTCACGGCGTGAGTCTAGAGCCACCTTGAAGTTTTCGTTGGTGGCCATGAAACTTGTACTTGAACTAACAGCCTGCTATGCTAAGATGTATTCTTCGCCTGTGTGTCTGTAGGAAATCATGGCTTCGCCTGCATGAAACGGCTTGTCAGGCGCATACCTGAAGTATCATTCCTCAGTCAGACTGAATCTGTGACCTTTGTCGGGCCGTGTCGGCCAACCGGGTGTGAAAGGATACTGGCCAACGGCGGCCTGTAAGTGAATGAGGATCTTTAATGGAAAAAAATTACGTGATATTTGCCGAGACCCTCCTCTCCCCCACATGAGATTGAATGAGATTCGGCTCGACCTCCCCCCCCCCCCCCCCCGCCTCACGTAATTAATGGACGACCCCATCTACGGATGTTCATTCATGTATCTACATATGTACATACTGTTTGATACAGTGCCATTACATTTTTAATATTTCAGTGGTCAATCAGGCTACTACAAAGTATAAAAGTATTGGAGCAACCTGTAATCGAAATTCACAATTTCCTGGATCTACAGAAGTTCATATTGATGCGAGTATGATAAAACGAGTACTAGTCTGAATGGAATTACTCCTCAAACTTCAATTCTAGACAAGCGAGTTACGATTATAAAGCGATCTAATTGCAGCTAGATAAGCAGAAGCTAGTAGCGGTTGCATTCGTTCTTACAAATTGTTTCCATCTTTATTTCCAAGAATGAAACACTAAAAAACGCTCATAAACAGGAAAAAACGCTTTTAAAAAAGCCTTGATTTTTAGCAAACTTCAAAACCAAATATACTTCAAAATTGCAGAATCTAAATATCAATATTTTTGCAATAATGTGGAAATAGATTAACCGATTTGAATTTCTTAACCCAATAACTTGTAAAACAGCATCAACATATCAAAGCAAGGTAAAACTAAAAAACAAACTTCAAAACAACTGCACCAACATACAGAAGAAAATTTAGCCAGGTGCAGCTTTTAACTAAAACTAAAAACCTGTATTTTGTTACAATATAAAAAGAAAATTTTATTCACAGTGTAGATTTCGAAGTCAAATTACCATACAAAGTACGAAAAATTTGACCCGATGATGGTAAAAAAAAAAATATAGTAACGCGTGTTTTAAATAAAAACACTTTTTAAACACACTCAAACACGTGCACCATAGTTGATTTGGACGTAAAACCAATGGAAAATTGTAGTTTTATTAACAAAAAAAAAATGGATTTTTGCACAATAAGTAAAAAACTTGTTTTATGCTTTATTTTTGGGTGGCAATTTAGTTTTAATCGGTTTAATGATTTCGCATTGCCAATCAAGACAGCATGACCTTGTGGCTATATTCATGAAATCTCTGCGGAAACAAAACGATGAACGATTAATGCTTCTAAAAACCAATAATATGTTTAAATACCTGCATACGTCACTAATTAAACAAGTTTTTCTTTGAATGAAAATACTCTTATAATCTGGTAGTGATTTCATGCTTTCCATGAAGCTGTTGTTTGGTTAATATCTTAAAAGAGCAAATTTACCTGCCTTATTACATTTTTTTCCTCAAGATACCTGAGAATGAACGTCATTACCGATTGCCTTTTGTTCTGTATATTAATAAGCAGTCATTACTCGATTTCTGACAGACAGACACGTCCGCTATTAATATCTCATTGAACTTGCTAAGGAGCTCAGACATTGCATTTAGCCTAAAGGACCCTGACGACTCCATATACATATTATATGCATATTTATCGAGATCATTATGCGCGGCCTCTTATGTTTGTATATAGCCAGCCATTCAACCACATAAGATAAAATTCCGAGTGTACACACATTAAAAAATTTTCTTCCGTTTTCCTTTCTTTTTTTTTATCATCGAAAAGGTAAAAAACGAGTTCATCAGCACGTGGTAGATAAATTACGCACGAACCGTTCTGCTAATCGGCATTGTGTGGAGAGAGCTGATAAAACGTGACAGATTTATACTCTGCAGCGCTTTTTCGAATAAGCCGTTTTTTTCCTGGTTTCCTTGTGTGTGGAGAATGGAGAGTTCTAAACTCGTTCGAATTTTGGCATGGCATCCCAGCCAAGTACCTTAAATTATATTTACCCACATATGCAAAGTGGTTGGTAGGTTCTCATTTATGGAGGATTAGCATATGAATCACTTGAAACTTAATAAAAATGTCAATTTCGTATCACATATTATGTTTGGGCGATTCTTACAGGTTCTTTGTGGAACACAAGACGAATATTTTGTGTGTATATTGGTTTTTTTCGTGGTGAGAGGATAAATTGAAATGTGTGTCATCACTTTTGACAGTTTAGAAAGGAGGAAGTTTTGGAAAAGTGGTCTTGAGTAAAAAAACACAGCACGAGAGGTTTTTTTTAAAAAAGGTTACCCTAGGACCGCGGGGATTTTTTTAAATCCTTTGCAGATGTGTGTGTCGAGAAATAACCGGTCAGGATCAGTGGTTGGTAAACCATTACGAGCGAGCCACGTGCTGTTTTTTGGTAATATGAGCGTAGATCTTCCACAAAATATGACGTGCTAGTGCGCATGTGCAGTGCGATTGAGACTTCATAGCGCAAGGATATAAGTAGTTTTTCGGAATGGTCTATTTTGAAGAGTGGCGTTAGTTGGTCGGGTAAGTAAAAGTGCCCTTCACTCTCTCGGGACTCGCACCACGATCACTCACTATAGAGCCATGTTTTCACATAACAAACATTTCACAAACATTTGATAAACACTTAAAAAACCTTTAAATAATGTTTGTTATGTGTTGGGCGTGTTGTGTGTTGTTTTTGAAAATGTTTGAATTTGATCCAATTGAAATGAACTTCGGATGATTGTTGAAATTGTTTCAGTACTCAGATCAGATTTTTTTCAGACGTACATTTATCATGAGTGTGAAGTTTGATAAAACCATCATAATTAAATTGCAAGAGTATTCTATCCATTGAAATTTGTGGGATAAGTAACGGTTTCACCTCGAAAAGTTGAGTCCATGTTGAGTTGAAATTTCGACCACCGTATATGATGTCGAGTTGAGTTCACTTTGGGTTGAAAAAGAGTTGAACTGAAATCAAAATATAACCTCAAATTTTACCCGCGTATATAAGGCGAAATATCAACTCGAAACAGGTAGGAGAGCTGGGTTGGGTTGAGTGGACTCCGTTTTGACTCGACCCTTGTTTATGAATGGGTTGAACCTAGTCATAAACGGGGTATATAAAAATAAAATAAAGCGTACCGATTCAGTAAAATTAATTGTGAATGACTTATCAGTATCTGTGGAGAAGTTCAATTGGTCGTGAGAAAGAGGCGCACACAAAATCTTCCGGAATGGCTGCGAGACATTAAAGCGGATTCATAAAAAGAAGACGAAGATGACACTAGGTGCGGGGTTGTACTAGGGGCATTTTTGTTTCTTCTGAGCCAGTACAATGCCATACTTCAAATGAGGCGAGGTAACATTGTAATGCCAATGACAAAAATAAGTAAACTCAAGAAAGAAAGAGCATCAATACCAATGATGAGCTGCATGCACGAGTCTGATTCTAACCCGGCCTTTACACGGGACAATAATTACTGTTACTGTCGCTGTCACTGTCGCTGTCACTGTCTCTTTAAACGTCTACAATCCCGTCTTTTTTATTGTCCCGAGAGTACTGGCAAGATTGTAATCTCGATAATACTATCTAGAAAGTAATTTGACAGCTTGTGACAGCATTTTTAAAATGAACCGAGCGCTAATCGGCCACCTGGACAGTATTTGACAGTTCAGACAAACCACTTCAGAGAAAAATTTCCATCAATAACACTGTCCCGTGTAAAGGCCAGGTAAGAAACCGATTAAACGATTAGTGCCACGTTTCGGCTGGCCTGTTGAAGGTCTCGCGGAAGATTGGAGACTGCCGTAGCAGAAGCGACCGATACGTATGACACAGCGAGGGAATCTGAATTAAGGCAGTATTGTGGGCATCCGACTTTATCGAAATTACCTCGGGAGATAAGTTTGGCTCGCTAAAACGACCGGTAGGGCCTACGCAGGTCTCTGTGTAAGACTGCCATTCAGTTTGATATAACTCTGTGTTGGGTTCCTGGACACAGTGGAATTCGGGAAAACTGCAGGGCAGATGAGCTTGCTAAACAGGGAACCGAAGTGGAAAGGACACCCCACTTAACCCAGATTGGAATGCCCTTAGCCACCTATAAACTGGCTGTGAAAAAATCGCGAGTTTGCTCGAGTTGCGAAGTGAGGAAGTATCTGTCCCCCATCTTCTTTGTACATGTCCAGCCCTCGCGAAGAAAAGAGGTCTGTCTGTCTTGGCTCACTTTTCCTTGATGGATTGAGTGAGCTGCAAAACACTGGTGTTCCTGACATCTGTCGCTTTAATAAAAACTTCAAACCGCTTAAAACGGCCCGAATTTTGTCGCAACACTAGAATGGCATTTCAACGGGACTAATGGTGTGCCTGAGTGGGCTTCTTAGTGGGAAGCAGCCATTTAAACCTAACCTAACCTAAAGGAACAAAGAAAAAAGAGCAATAAAAGAGGAATTCTCACCACAAGGAATATTGTTCCCCTCATTTCGATCTTTTACCTCTTTTAACAATTTTTGAAACAGAATTTTAAAGTGCAGCAACAGCTTGGGAGAAAATTTTCCCGAATCCCGAATTTTTGCTTCTGATTCTTGAAGACAAAGGTCTGTTCCTTCACTTTTTGAGTAAAATCTCGAGTAACATTTCTTGAGTAAAATTTTATGAAGGGACAAGGACAGAAATTGGATAAATTTGTGTAATTTTTCACCCGTGACGTTCTTTTTTTTTTTCAAAGTTTAAAATTTTTTTTTAAATCTTAATTCCTGAAATTGCGCCCGGTTCACGTGCACCATTCGCACATATGAAAGTACCGTCCCTGTATCTGTGGTCCACCTTGACATTACTTTCAAAAACTGGCAAAAAGGATTCGTGAATTGATTTTTGTTTTCAAGTTTACCAAAAATGATTCATGAAATGTGCGCATGTTGCGCCCTTCTTCAAACTATCTTCAGCTATGAATCTTCGTTCCATTCACATACATATAATATTGTCATTGCTCCTGCTTAATGAAGTTCTACTACTAATACGTGTATGAAGTACAATTCATTTATCTGTAATGTTCTAAAAGTGCATCGGGCAATAGATCATATTTGGAGGCGATGATGAATGATAACCTATGCATAAATGACTTTAAAAATATTCTTTCTTAACTTGCCCAATGAAACTACAGTGAAGGTGAATGACCCTTCTAAAAAGATAATGCACCTGATGCGGGGCTATTTGGCTAGGGTTAAGCTATTTCAAAGTGTAATGTGATTAAGTAAGCATGGTGTTACGCTTCGTACACAACGAATTTTATTCTGTCTGTTATCTGGGAACTATGCATAAAATTTGGCTACTTATTACACACATGTCAGTGACCGACAGGTGCACCAATATTAGAAAAGAAATGTATATACAATTTTTTTTAACCTGAAATTCATGGATTGGATTCTTTCATGAATAATTTAAAGAAAAACTGCATCAAACTCTTAAATAAAATATTATAAACAAAGAACCGATGCTCAACCACTAATCTTCTAAGATAGACGTCCTTAAAATGACTTTTAATTCCTCTTTAAATCCAATGTTGATTGATTTCTATCTAAAAATGGTTATAAAAAATCACCAATTGTTGAATGCTGCTGCAGAAACATCAACAATAGCCACAAGGAGAATTCACTTTTACAATCTTTGCTTTAATCTACAATCGTCAATTTAAGGAGAAGAAGCGGAAATGCCTTGTGTAGATTTTAAAATAGAATCTAGAAAAGCTTGAGATAAATTTAATTTAAAATTTCTCAAGGCTGCGCTGCTGCTTATTTGCGTGCTTCATCTTTCTTTTTGTTGTTTTGTTGTTGAAGTTGTTGTATTATAATCAGGGGAACGACGACTACGCATATTTTATAATAACTGAAAAGAAGACCAGAAAAGATGCAATTATCAGGTCATATGGATTGTACTAGCAGAACGAAGTATTGATTACCCTTAATACCTATATTTCTGCTTCTTTTTTTCAAGTTTCAAGAAAACAATCAGTTTTAAAGTTTTTCAATGACGGAACTAAAACAAGTCGACCTTGATGTGTACTTTTGCAAAAACTTCACTTGGCAGAGACAGCAACGACGGCACTGACGACAGCTGAAAATCAATGTAGTATATATACGTACTTTTTCTGTAGATATACCATAGTATATATATACATACGATTGCCTCTATACAATTGCTAAAGCCGATGATACTATACCAGAGGCAACTATGTAGCTTTTTTCAAGCTGACAGCCAACCTTATACTTTCTGAGAGAGCGCTGCTCTATCTTTGTGTGCTCGTTTTTATAGTAAAAAAAAAAGAAAATAAAAACATTCACAGAAATTTTTAGTTGTTGTCATTGCCCTCTTTCTGTTTGCACCAAAGCCACCATGACGAGATTACGTTTACTGGGACGTGTAATAAAACTCGTCTTCGGTTTGACAGTGGTGTACTACTGTGTATATACATATATACATACTTATATTAATGGTTCTTAAGCTTTAAAACTTGGTATTTTTGGGTTAAGAGTTTAATATTTAAGTCGCGCATTGGTGAAAGAAACAATCCGCTTGAGTTGTTCGGGAGCTTTTTTTTGGAGGCTGGGGGGATATTATAGTTGTTGGTTCATACACAAAAGAATCGGTCAAACGAGTTGCCAGACACATGTTTAATAAAAAAATTTAATCAACACAATAAAATTGGTTAAAAATAATCTATTAACCACATTAAACCGGTAAAATTTGTTGTTTATTTACGACGATTGGCTAGTTGGGACAAAAGATGTTTCATTTGTAGAAAAAGTTTACATTTAAGTTCAAAATCTACTTTAAAGTACTAGGTATTTTCCAGATTTGAATTTTTAGAAATAAAAATAATCTGACTAAGGCTGCCAAAAGAAGCAATAATGCAGCGCTTCCAATTCACATCCTATGGAAGCTCTTTGGAAGCACACACTCTATACTCCCATTTTTTGCTTTGTTTTCCTCAAGTTCTCTTTTATTCCGCTTAGTTGGGAAATTTGTAGTTTTTATAATAATCGCGTCAGTTGTGAAATACTATTTTTGTTGAAAACTAAAGCTCCAGGAGCTTCAATTTCCTAGTTTCGATTGCGCTTCTTCAACAACAATTTATAAGCGTTTCGATCTGATGACAATCCTGTTTTAAAAGAAAAGGAATTGCGATATGAATAAGAAGTGTGTTGGCATTCTTTTCAGCGCTTCAGTCTGTTTAAAAACGCTTCAATTCCCCGCTGGATTACAAGCTACAGAGGAAAGAAAGCTGTCTTCAAAGTTTTATAAGTGATGATTTTACGATGCTACAAAATACCTTTGCTAAACACACATTTCGTATTAATTGATGAGCCATCATTTTTAGAATAGAGTCTGTGAGATCGAAATGCTTCTTTTAGTAAAGGTTATTTCACAAGTTTCGCAAGTTTTGCAATAGCAACGAGAAACTCTATATGAAGAGGAACCCTTGATCTTAGCAAGAATTTATGAGTGATGTTCATGGAAATTAAAAGTAATCAAACGTTCCTTGAAGACTAGTGTTGGGTGGGACACGATATTTTAAAATGAGCTTGTAAGAGGTGCCTCTTTTCCTTTTGAGCCAGTACAATGTCATACTTCAAATGAGACGAGGTGCGATTGTAATGGCAAAATAACAAAAACTAGCAAATGAAAAAAATCAAAGAAAAGCTTTTTTCAAGGTTAATTGGGCCCAGTTATGCAGAAACCTACCCACCCACAAACGGGTGAAATTGAATTCGAACCACATTATGAACTTTTGTTGCATATATTTCAATTTGCAGAAACCTACCAACCTATATTTACTACATTAGTGCTCCGTAAGACATTAAAAACGTTTATTAACCAAATCAATGTCTGATTTTAAATTTGCTGAAACCAACTAACCCACAAATCTTGCTATGATTTCTAAAAAAAAAAAAAAAAATTCAAAATCAGACTTTATTTAACGTCAAATAATGCATTTGATTTTAGAAACATCACTGGCAATAACTTTTACTGAAAACTTTAAGATTTAAAAAAAATTAAATTCTTTTCTCTAATTTATCTCTAATCATGGTTTATGAGGGTTGGTTGGTTTCTGCATAACTGGGCCCAATTATAATTTTCATTAAACGGAATGGTGTAGGAACCTCGTCCCCCACTGCTCTTAAATTACTTGGGTGCAAAAGGCTTTGTACAAAAAATTTATTTAATAAAGGCTAAGAGAACATTAAAAAATATTTTATTCCCTCAAAATATGTGTAAGAAAAGTCTCTCCAGTACAAAATTTCCCTCCCTCGAAAAATGTAACAAAAGGCTCTCCAGTCAGAACTTCACTCCCTCAAAAAATGTAAGAAATGTCTTTCCAAATCATGTTTACAATCTCACCTCATTAATTGGTTCGTGTTTACAATCTCACCTCGCCGCAGTTCAAATTGGATATTTTACTGTCGCAAAAAAGTCAGAAGTAATTTTACTACGTTATTTACAATCACACCTCGTTTTATTTATCTTGATACACGCTCATATACCAGTAGGACATTATTTTTGAACCGGGACATTTAAAAAAATTGAAGGTTCAGTACAATTTACCCTCGTGTAAGGGACAAATGTACTGCCTCGTGTAAATCTGGCTCAACTCTATTGAAGATACATCATAACCGCAACATTTCTCGATTTACAGAACAGACAAGAACTTTAAAAAATGTGTCATCATATCTGATTGTCCCAAAACATTCAATGAATTGGAAGAATCGATTAGTATATCCTGCAGTTCATGAAAATAACCCCTGTATCATAGAAAGAGCAGCAAGAAATTGATTTGGATTTTTTATAAGAAAATTGTCAACGACAAAACGTGACTTTAGTGTCTATGATATGATCCAGAACAATAAACAATAACCCTAATTAAGATTTCCTTCATCGCTAAGCTGAAGAAAGAAATACAAGCCAATACAATACCAAAGTGAATATGTTGATTTTTGTTTTCAGCATAAAGTGAAATTTGTATACACTATGTAAGAGCGCAATTCCACTGGGACAACCTTTAGGCAACATGTGGCATGCATCATTGAGGGCCTATTCACAATGAAAACTTCAGGCTTAAAAAATTAGGAAGGCTCCGCAGTCTTTACACATAGCTAAAGAAACTAGCTGGTAAACATAGGACGAGTATTATGTTTCAAACCGATTTTGCTTTACCGCCATTTTAGTTTAGCTGTCATTTCGTCTAACACCGGTCATTACCGCGGGGTTTACAGCTCGAACGATACAGTCGATCAACATTTTGGAAAATTGAAAATTCTCAATTCATACACCAATGTCGGCAGAGGCAATGCTGTAACAGACTGTAACATTACTAAACAGTTAATAGTGATCGTTACTTTCGCTGACGCCTGAAAGGTATTGAGAACGTCGGTGCCCCACTGCGACAAATGTGTGGGAACCAGGGATGCCCAACTTGCTTCCATGGAATTACATCGTACCGATATTTTTTTTTCACTGATGCGCCGGTATTGCACTGAAGTCACCGTCAGGTCACGGATATGTATAGATTGACCCTGACCAAGCTGATCGATCATAAATAATTTGGCAAGAACCCAAAATCAGGTTGGTGTTGATTGATCTAAACAAATGCTGCTCAAACACAACTATAAATCATTAAAAGACACATATAACAGCCGATGAAAGATCATGTTGTGCGTCCGATCATGCTGAATACATTGTTCTTCGATAGCCCAACCACCATTCCCAAGATCCGAGTTCCGAATCCAGGCAGAACTGTCATTGGCAGTTCTTTCATTCATCTCTGTACTACATTTCCAACTAGAACTTGCTGTTCGACATTGCACTTCAAACAGAACAGTTGACAGTACAAAGAAACTTAGCCTTAGTCTTCTACATAACAAATATTACAAATATACCAAATACTATCTATTACATTACTGTGCTGTAAAGGACAAAGGCATCATGTTAACATCTCATCTTCCGTATATCTCGGATTTATTGCCGAAAGACATCTTTCTGCTAATAAAATATTAGTCAAATTTTTTCAAATATCAAAGATATGTTTCCACTTTACAAAATCACAGAACTCAACTAATTCCAACCCCTCTAAAGATAGATATATCTCCCCCGCTAAAATTGAAATATATTTAAGATTTTGGTATATAACTTTCAAGTATTCATGAAGCAAAATAAAAATAAATATATTTCTCTTGATAATCTTTTGCAGATTTTTACAAAGACCACACAAAACCCAAGTTTCTATGAAAAATTACCGCTTCAGTGTTTTTGCATGTTCTAAAAACTTTCTCGTACCTTTCCAAAATTTCATTTAATTTAAATTTCATACTATACAGACAAAAGTGAAAAAATACAAGAAATTTCTGAGACACTTATTCTCATAATTATGAAGATTTAGTTTGAAAAAAATTCAAAAATAAACGAAAAATTTATTATACCTAATTAATAACTCCTCTTAAATTGCTACAACAGAAAGCAGGAAGAAATCTGATTTTTACGTCTTTTACATCACAAGAAATCCGCTCAAGTGTAGGTGGCGAACTATGGAAAATTTTGTGTCTTTTATAATTTCGGAATATATTAATATTAACGTATTCAACAAAAGAAGAAACGTTTTTTGTTAAACACACGATTTTTAAGCTAAATTTATTGATATCAATACAATTTTATTCTTTTCGAAGAAATCTGTCGAGATAATTGACATTGCTACATCAATTGCCAAATTTTACGAACA
Source organism: Thereva unica (assembly GCA_949987705.1). NCBI lineage: Eukaryota > Metazoa > Arthropoda > Insecta > Diptera > Therevidae > Thereva > Thereva unica. Next base: position 151,263,564 of record OX465283.1, read on the forward strand.
GAAGCGTCCGAAAGATGTGTCACAAGACACGCTGTATGTTTCTATTTATTTTTTTTTCTTCTTAAATGTTTATGTAATGTGTGCACATATATATTTTGGTATTTTTCTTGAAGATTCTTTCACTTTTCCTGGCATCGAGAATTCTGTGAAAAACACACGCCCTCAAAAGGTTCAAATATAAAACTGTTTGACAATTTCTCGAGAAATGAAAATATTATTAAAAAAATAAACATGGGGGATAAATTGTCCCAAAAACTTGCGCTTAACATTATTTTTATCAAGAAGAGCGCGCGCAGCTATAATTGCAGAAATTTGCGCGCTTAAGTGTAAAAACAAAATTTGAAAATTAAAAATAACTCTTGCAGCCAAACCATCAAGCGGACGGATAACAGCAGCAGCAAAGAATCCTCCAATCTTACATAAATCAACTTTAGATTAAGACAAGCAAATTTTGTTTTTGTTGTTTTTATTTCTTTAAAGAACTTTCAAGTATCCTACAGCGCCGGCCATGTTACCGCGCCAGTATGTCCAAGTAATCAGTGAATGTTAATCTACAGATATGCTTTTGTGCCTTTGTGTGTTGTCAAACAAAATTAGAATTACGAGGGAAAAAAGAGAAAATTTCCGATTTTTCATTTTCTTTTCTTTTTTTCACTGACGTTGCGCTTTCAGAAATAGACAGGGCGACGTAGCGTAAAGAAGTGGCGTGTGTACTTTAAATTCTGCATGAAAATTCGCACAAAAGAAAATAAAATAAAATACAAAAACGAAATAATAAAGATCCACATTCAATATATAAAATGCACGAAGGTGTTTAGACAAAGTAGTGTTGCTATTTTTTTATAGTTTTTTTTTCATTATTATTATTATCAGTGCTTGTCTTTTGAAGGCCAGTGACTCCTCATCAATATACATATTTATATTATACAAAGGCAGAGTGTCTTCCAATAGCTCTATCCAGCGGGAAATATTAGAAGTGCTTCCAACCGGATCACTAAAGAATCGCTTATATGCCACTATCATAGGAATCTTTTCGTAAGTACATGTTGCTCCAGGGAGAAAATCAATATTTTTTAGAGCTGTATTTCAGTTTTAACCCAGCGGGAAAAGTGGAAGCGGCTTCCTCTGGTATCAAATTGGAAGTACTTCCAGGTCGCGCTTCTGAAGCATTTTGGAAGATTTTCTTGTGCATATGCCTACAAAAAAGTTATTTTCAACGTTGTCAATTGTTGTGGTCTTCTCTTTTGAAAAATTTCCATTTAAATTTGTGCGCTCAGTGAAAGAAGTCAGTATCTATGTACATAAACTAATCAGCTAAGTTTTGTTACAATTTGCAGGGTAGTTTTAAATTTTGTTTAGGCACGATATTTTTTTTAAATCTATTAGTTATTACTTAAAAACGAAGAGCAAAACCTTTTTTCCGGCTCCCAAAGAAGCAAAAATAAAAGCTTTGCTGCTTGCAAAACTTAAATCTCCAACATTGCTTCCCAGGAAGCTAATTAGGAGAAAATTGAACAAATTGCTAATGACATGCAATGCTAAAAAGATATTGACAGGGATAAGGAAGGGAAGCACTTCCAAGCAATCTGAGCATAGCTTCTTCATGCATCAGTGAATGCTTCATTTCCCACTGGGAAGTTCTTGGGCGTACATACTAGGTACACTCTTTGTATCATTCTGATTTTTGTCATGTTACTGAACAACTTTTTATTAAATTTATTATTCAGTCCATAAAAAATATATGTGAATAAATAAAAATTAATATTGGTTTTCTTTCCCTATGAAGAATATAAAAGGTTTTTAACAGTAGGAAATAAAATCTAAAAAAACGCTTTTTCCCCAACTGGCAAAAGGGAACCAAGTCAATTGTGCTTCCTTATGCATTACTATTAATCGCTTTCGAATCGTTGCAAATAAACTCATTTAAGCGCTTCCCCGTTAGGACATTCAATGTTAAAAAAGAAATGTACGGCAAGGTTAAGAGAAGCACTTCTCTGCTTCAAAAGAACCGATTCAGTACCCTTTTCGGATCGCTCCATTCGAGATGATCAAGAAGTGACCACCTATAAAAAAAACTAAATAGTATAAAACACAATTTTATTCTACCTTAATCCTAAAATATTGCCTTTCGATCAATCCAGTCAATATCAGGCAACATGTGGTTTTTTGTTGCTTCATTGCTTCTTTTGGATTGATAACATTTTATAAATATTTACACGAACCGTTTATATACATATACATATATATGTAAATTGGAGTGTTTTGTGGTTTCATGATTTAAGATTTTCTAAATATTTCATGATTTTCTAGAAAGTTGTTTTTGTCTATTGTGAATCATTTAACTTTTAGTGAAAAGCAAATGAATATTTAATATTGGCACTTTTGCGGAATAAACATGATCAAAGTTCGGAGTTTTAAATGTTCGTTCTTAAGTAGTGCTTTTGATCAGAGATTCTATAGAAATCATTTGTTACTACTTTCTAATAGCGCGATGATAAATCATATTTACGGTTGTTGGATTTGACATTCGACCATAAATTCCATGTTCAATATTTTGATGAACATTTTTATTTTCATGTGTAACAGATTATCGCGAATTATGTGAAAAGTTTTTCGAACGATATTTGAAATATAATGGGTCATCGAAAAAGGTTCTTTGTTAATAAATAGATTTCAAGTCTCATAAGTTTGTATCAGAGCTCCTGTAACCCGAGAAAAAATAAAAAAAAATGGTCTTAAAACGGGCAAACACCGGCCGCTTGGCTTTTAAAGGGCATATGATGGCCGTATGGTTTTCAACCGTTTTTAATGGAAAATTTAATTGGCCAAGAACACGGGCATTCGACGGCAACGTTGAGCTAAAAATAAATCTGCAGCAAATGTATTATTGAATGTGCTTTATGGGAGCTTGATCATTTTCGTTTGATTTTTTTTAAAATCGCATCAAACAACTGGATAATAACCCGTCGGTGTGTGTGTGTGTGTGTGTTGTACGGCCGTAGAGTCCTGCAAACAACTTTCTGTTGTTCAGCTCACGGGCGCGGACTATGTTTCAATCACGTTCGCTGTTCGTCCGTGGTAAAGCCATTTCCTATTCTTACTCGATAATGCTAATATAAATTTTATGAACGATGCTTGTGGTGGTTTTATGGACTTAAGGATGGAAAACTCGAAACAAATGACTTGAGACGATTTCTGTGCTGCCTCTGACAATGCATTCATCTGTCCTGAATCGGCTATTGGGCACCTACCAGTTTAGTTGAACATTTGATTCGAATGTTGGCTTCCAACGATTGAGGACCGACAACAGTCCAAACACGAACGTTGGATGCATCACATTTAACACTCGTAGTTCCAGCATCGGGTATACGATGCGTCCTATCATCAAGCGGCCAGCGTTAGAGGGCGTTCATAGCATCGTGTAGAGCCGGCTCTAGATAAAGCCCACCTGGAGATCCGCCAACTCTTAAGCCGGCTCTACACGATGCGGCGAACGTTCATACGAATGTTGGCTTCCAACGTTTGATTAGATCCTCACTCAAGAAGAAGAAGAAACTCGAAATCATGATCAAACCTAAGAATTGTGATTGATTGTAGCGGCCGGCCTATTTCCTTTTCCAAAACCCACCTTGTAGCTATGGTAGAATTCTAAAATCCCCAAAATTGACAGGAAATTTTTGGAGTGATTTAAAATAAAGTTAGGCGAGAAAAAACAGTAAAAAACAAGGAAAATTGGGAAGGCAGTCAGTGATAGGATCTTAACGTGAACTAAGAACACGATTTTTTTTTTTGAAATTCGGTGCAGTACGGTCGGGACTGCGGTGAGATATTTTGTTACAAGACCCCTTAATGGGTGGACCCAGGGGAGAATCTAGCAACTTAGCTGGAAATAGCCGGACCTGAGAACAGGACAGCCAGGAAAACTCATTGTTGGAAGTCCGGTGCAAGGGAGACGATCGCCCGTGAAGGACTACCGCATCCTCATTGCGTGGCCCTTGGCAGGATTGTTGTCACTGTTGCTGGTTGCAGGTGGAAGTTCGTTCCATACAGTCGGAGACCGAAGTAGACGTATGCAAAGCGAGTCTTCTTCTCTTTTTCTTTGATCCGTTAGCTGGTGGTCCGGGCGGGACGTCCAGCAACGGATAAGCTGCTGTTGGTATCTTCGGGGTTTCTGCCCCACCGCACCCTCTCCGAGCTAGCCCTTGTCGTGGAGACCCCGGGTATCGCCGTGGTGTGTTTTTGGATACGACGGTGGTTAAATTGTTAGTTTTTGTATGAGGGTCGAGGTTTGGCCTCTTCGGGCAACCATCCTTGGGTTCTCAGCCCACGATGTTGCAGTGCACCTTGCCTGAGAAGCGCACGAGCGTAAAAAGTGGAAAATTACGTGGGTGGACGTCCTGTCCAACAGAGCTCTTGCTCAGAAGCATGAATCAACAAAACAATGCACAATTTTTATGAAAATATCTCAGGATTAATAAAAGACCAACTATAAGTATGTTATTGTGTCATTTGAATTCTCCATTTGGAATTTTTTTTAGCTTGTTTTACTTTCAAAATAGAAAACAAAAAATACTGGAAAATAAAATAGCATGTTAAACCATGAAATTATTGACGCAAACATCAAATCTTACAAGTTTTGGAATGATCGATTCATAAAAATTCTTGAACACAGTGGAAAGCTAGAAGGAACCATGTTTCTTTTCCATCATAATATTCCAAACACAATTTAAAGATTGTTGTTCAGCATGTCATCTTTTTGCAGTTGACCGAAACTGAATTGTGCTGAAAGTTGAGTTGTGTTTCGTGACAAGTAGTTTGAGATTAAGAAAGTGACGTTACAATCGAACTACGACTTTCAGCACAGGGGCGTAGAGTGGAAATGGTAAGTAGAGTTTAGGCTCCTGTACTGAAAGTAGGGATTCAACTGAAAAGTCGACTCAAACGACTTGTCGGGTCATGACGACTCGACTTTCAGGACAGAAGCCAAACACTGTAAGTTGGTAACATTTTGATGAAATCCACGATTTCAATAGAATTTAAAACAATAATATAATATCATTATTGCTCACCGAAATGGCAATGCTGCAGAACACAAAAATATCCACACAGGAAACGAGTGACGGTGGGTATCAGCCCCAGCAGCAGCAGCAAAACTGTTTTCATACAAGACAAGAAAAAAAATCCGCACTTGCTCCAACCAAAGAGTAAAAGCTAAAACAGCAAAAGCAAAGCAGGAGTAAATAAATGGAAAGACACAGAAGTCATGCAGGGAAGGAGGTCAGCAGACAATCGGAATTTCGTATTTTGTACCTTCCATTCTGGTTCGCCTGTTCACATCTATACGATAATCCACAAATACTACTGATAAAATGTATTATTTGTCCCCTCAATTCTGCAACAACAAAAACAAGGGAAAAGAAACCCGACAGAAGTCCATGACGAGGAGGAGTTCATGCAAGTACAAAAAAAATTACCATTCAAGAGAAACAACAGAGTGCAAACCAACACAAAGTAGATGTGGATTTTGCTGCTGGTGAACGTCACCATCGGTAGATATCATATGATAATCCCTGGATTCATTTGCATGCTATGAGGAGCTGCTCCCAAAGCTCCCCAGATAGATACGACAAAAGGGAACGGTTTACGACAGTGCGAAGGCTATCTCACTTTTGCGTGTATAGATAGTCACGATGCATATACACTTTTGTGATAGCTTTCAAAAAAGCTCGTTTTGTTTGGGTAGTATAGGTTTTTGCCAAACTGATTGTGTGCTCCCCTGAATATTCTACTGGGACTGGGAGCCCCCCAATGCACCCACCCTCTATCCCCCGCTCACTCATACATATCCACACATAATCAAGTGTTCGGCGGCGCTCTTGATTTAATCAAAAGTTCAAAATCCATGGAACTGTGGGACGGATGCGTGCGAATGAGCTGAGAATGAATAACTGTGTATGCTATCGGTAAAAAGAAGGCGAACTATAGAAGAGGGAAGATAGGAGAATTATTTTCATCTTGTTTCTTTTTTTTCTGTGTTTTATATTCCTGCTGCCAGAGAGGAGCAAGAGGCTGTGTGCCAAACTAATGTTGAGAAATCATAATAAAAACAGAAAGCATAAATCCTCATTCATCAAATTCTATTTCAGTTAATCTGTGCACAAAATTTGTTGGGCGTTATATATCTAGATAAAAAATATATATATTGTATATGTATAAAGAAACCATCAGTATTTATATTTTTCTGTTCTCATTTACGGAGCTTATGGTGGAAGTATAAAGTACATAGAAACAAGAAAATAATAAAGACTGTCTACTTACCATTCCAGTAAAATACAAAAAATCCCTGATTGCGCCTTATCGACTTATCCCTCAGGGGTTGTATAATCCTCACAATAATCCAGTAGAAGTAATGAACGCAAAAAATATTGTTTTTCAATTGAACATTTGCCAGTTTAAGTTACCTAGAAGAAAATTTTATTTGGTTTTTTCTCTAGCTCATTCAAAGCCCACTTTTATCGTGCTATACAGCCTTGATATATAAAATGTGACGTTGCAATTTTATTGGTAAATAACATAACGCAGCGATAAATTGCTTGCGGTACCTAGAATAATTTTTTTTTTCTTTTTCAACATTACATATACCAAAACATTAAAATACTGGGGGATTATCATTGAAAATAATACTATCAGATATTATTAATAAATTACATTAAACCAGTTAACCCGCATTAATTATAATTATATAGATATTTTTCATTATATTTTTTTCAACAAAAATTCGAAACATCACGACATGGTTGGGTTAGAAGAGATGATGATGAAAAGATGGCCGCCACATAATGTGAAGCAATCGTGAATACCTTGGCACAAGTTTAAAAACAATTTTAAACACTATTTTTAATGTAATAACTAATTTACTTTAATATAAAACTGTTCATTAGATATTAATTAACATCATTTTACTTACAATAGGTAATTATTTGATTTTTAAATGGTCCAAAACACACAAAATCACAAATGACACGGCATACCTAATCACCACTCACTATCCAATATCGAGAATTGACAGAAGGGAAGGTGGTCATGTGACCAAAAATTCATGATTCTGATTGGATGGTTTTTGTAATCATCCTCTCATTTAAACCGATTCGATGTTATTTTTTATTTAGTATGGCAATGCTGTATATAAGAATTATTTTTTTTAATAATAAAACAAATTCTATAATTTTAATTCGATTTATAAATTATCATCAATTGTAATTTGGATTCCTTAATTTATATAAAAATTATTTACTAAAAATTGCAAGTCATTTTAAAAAATAAAGCGCAATTGAAAACATAGAATTTAGAAATGTCACCGTTGGTGGGATGTACCGTTACAACCGGTTAGTAAGCAGATAAAAATGTTATAAGATTATTCAAAAATAAGTTGGACTCTTTTTAATATATTTTTAATAATAATAATAATAGTTGTTTTTTAAGATAGTAAAATCTTACTTATGAAAACTTGAAGAGTGCCGTATAACGAGTTTAAAGCGGTGATCATCCACGGGTGATGAGAAAAGATGATACTATAAAAGAATATTATTTGACGATGAGAGAGATAGCGTTCGTCTGTTCCCAAGCTCAAGGTGTGAGAGGAGGAGGGTCGTCAACCTGCCGAATTGAACAGAATCGGGAAACCGAAGAAACTGGGCAAGAAACCGCAAGGATACACGAACTATTTACGAAATAATATTACTGAATCCGGGGAAGTCGATGCGCCAGCATTGGGGAGCAGGGATGCTGGTGTGAAGTGGGGTTCTGGCCCAATTAATGCTACTGCTTCCGGGACAGGCGATGCGCCAGCGCTGGGATCAGGGATGCTGGTGAGAAGTGGGTTTCTAGCCGAACACCCAAATTAGTCACTCCAAAAATGAAAATTCAATTCGCCACGTGGAATGTACCAACAAGACTTCATCCTCTGTCAAAAGGAAGTCATAGCAATGGAATTATTGAAACACCAAATATCAGTTGCTGCGCTATCGAAGCTTCGACTTACCAGATCCAGGACATTTACGATCGTCCCGCCAACAATCGACGAAACGACGACGCTTTTCTATTCCGGGGGTAATAAACGAGAGGCCGGCGTCGGGTTTATGGTCGATCGACGAGCTTCCAGCAGCGTTATCGCATTACAACCTATGTATATCCGAGCTTTTGGCGATTATACTAACGGAGGTTTGGACATGTTTGCCGAATGAATGATAACCGTCTGCCACGTACACTTCTCCGGCAAGACCTTCCCGCGGGCTGGAGAATTCAGCGATGGGCACCCAAAAAACCTGGCTAAAGAATATGGAGTACGATTGAAAGGATCCACGATTATCAGTTACCAAGTCTCGAGTCGTCGCCAAAAAACGGCAAGAATGGAGACGAATCGTGAATAGATTTCGATAGCAGCGCCTCTGTTTCGGGGACGTTCCGCTCAGACTGACAGTTTACGTATCAAAGAAGAAAGAAGATATAAATTTATATAAATAAAAAGAAATTAATAGCAAACGCTATACGCTCAGCTTCACGCTAACAAATGAAAATAATTTCTGATAAAATAATTATAATTCTTTTAGAATTTGTGTAAATTAACAAATTCGCTCAAAAATATGCAATGAAAGTGAAAAACATCGCATATGTGTCAAGAGACATTTTTTCCCCTATTGAACAGCTGATTTTTGACATTTTGTAGCGTGACGAAATAAATATCATATAAACGAAAAAGAAGCTTATAATAATCATCAAAAAACACGCTAAAATGCCTGAAATAAAGCCAGAAGATTGTGGTAATATATTCTAAATTAAAACTCTTAATTCAACTAACAAAAATTTCCTACTCCAGAAGTTGTTAAGTACTTCAAACAGCTCCTGCAAAATGACAAGGACATGTCATCAGGGATAGCAGCTATAAAGACTCTCCTCATGGTGCTGGAAAAGACGAAATGTACAATAAACTTACTTAATATTCCCTGTTCGATATAATTTCATATATATTACAGTTGACACCATACACATTCTACACTGGAAAATGCAAGAAGCTGTAAAGGCAATGCGTGGCACAGATCAAGCCATCACAGCTGTTGTGTCGGGCTGTGAGCTGTTTTCTAGATTTATCACACTAGCTAAATTCGATGATAAGCCAATGCAGGAATGCAAGCAAATTATGTTGCATCGTGGGGAATTGTTTTTAGCGAAACTGCTTGAATCTAGGAACATAATCGCTCGACAATCTGCACAGTTTGTTACAGACGGCTGCCGCATCCTTACCCATTCTAGATCAAGAGTTGTCCTGCAGGCGTTAAAACATGCCGCTAAGGCTAACAAGCAATTTCATGTTTATGTAACGCAAGGTGGACCAGACAGTGCAGGGTTTGTGTTAATAAGACTTGGAATTCTTCTTTTCTTATTTAGAATTGCTTTTTTTTGTAGAAGTCAAATGTGCAGGGATCTAGAAAATGCTGGAATTGATTGCACATTGATTCTAGATTCAGCAATCGGATATGTTATGGAGAATGTTAATATCGTACTGGTAGGAGCCGAGGGTGTTGTTGAAAGTGGAGGCATTATCAACAGAATTGGCAGTTTCACGATGGGTCTTTGTGCCAGGGAAATGAAGAAACCATTTTACGTTTTAGCTGAAAGTTTTAAGTTTACTAGATTATATCCGCTTAATCAACGAGATTTGCCTAAGGATTATAAGGTAAACAACAAATCTCTCTCTATATACAAATATTTCAATAACAACATTTCCTTCAGTATCCAAACAAAGGAGAGAAGGACGATGTCTCGAAAGTCCATCCAATGGTCGACTATACACCTCCTGCATACATAACCTTAATATTTACTGATTTAGGTATCTTAACACCATCGGCTGTCAGTGATGAATTGATTAAATTGTATTTATAAGAGCTGAGTTTTTTATTATAATTATTATTTTATTAAATCAAGTCAAATTTAGGTATCTACCGTCGCCATTTCTTCCACAGAGGATCGATCGTAGATCGATGAACGTTAATAATAAAAAAGAAAAGAAATTACTGTGCTTAACTGAAAGAGGATGATATAATACAACGTTCCTCGTGATTCCCACCCTTTTTGTGCAGGTTCGCCCCTAGTCAAGCAAAGCATGGACGTAGAACGCATTGGATTGAACCACATAACTTGATTGTTAGGTTTTAGAAGTGGCCATGAAATCAAGCTCGAGAATGACCAATACAAGTTCTTTTGAAATTGAAACATTTTATAAAGATAACGTTGATTGTGATCGAAATAAAAGCGAGAGGAGAATAGCGGTAGAGCATGTATCTAAGATATTGAACGAATTGATCGGCAATGATGACAAAACTTCAATATCAATGAAATAAGCGCATTGAGTTAGGGAGAGGCTGTTAAAAAATAAAATCATTTTTGCACAATTTTTTATTTTTTATTGTTTTTTTTTGTTGTTTTTTTTTGTTGTTTTTTTTTGTTGTTTTTCTGTAACATTCCTGAATCTTTGAACGGTAACCTTTGTTCGCCAGACAACAGGTACACAGGATTAACACGTAGCTTTGTGCTCCATGCCGGAACTGTGTTACATTGCTGGAAGTTCAACTGCACCTTCCTCGGAGGACGAGTGGGAACAGACTCCTGGCATGATCATGTCTCTACCAGGAGAGCGGCTAATGGTAGTCGGGCGGAGAGAAGAACACTCTTGAAGAAAACCACCTCAACCTAAGGTGAAACAGGATATGCCGACAGACGCATGGGCAAGTGCTTGGTCTCTTATATCCGGACTCCGGATTCCTGACGTCCTACAAGTTTTATTAGCCTTTCCACAGTATACGGGCTGGGTTGGCTGTGGGTGAATTTCATGCCCGAATACTCGTGAGCTTGATGCAGCTCCGATAGCATGTCTATTGGGACACAAGAGATAGCAATTGCTTCAACCAGCAGAGCCATTGGGCACGCAAGCTGCGAAACAATTGCTTCAACAAGTGGAGCCATCGGGCCCGTAAGTTGGAAAACAACTGCTTCGAACAATGGAGCCATTGGCCACATTGGTTCTGCAGACGGGTTCTCAGTCCTTGAAGATGAGTCTTTAGACGCAGAATCGGTCAGTGTGTTCGGTTATTTCCGGAGCTACAACTATTGCTCGAGGCTTGGAGAAGATGGAGCTTGACAAACCTGTCAAACTCTCCAACCGCCAGAAAAAATGCTTTCAAGAAGCACTGACAAAAGGCCTCTCCAGCGATATGGCTCTGGAAAAAGCTTTAAGCGCGCCAAATACTCTGAAAACGGGTTCCCTCAAAGGAAGAAACTGCGAAACGTCCGGAGCAGATGAATGATGCCCACTCGCCCACCTTTCGCCAGATGAATAAATGCAAACCCCATTAAACGGACAGCGCTGAATAACCGTGACGTGTAACTGGTAAATAAAATCGTCTACCTTGGTAGTATTATTACCGAAAATGGTGATACAGAAGAAGATGTTAGTTCCAGAATAAATAAAGCACGAGGCGCATATGAATGCCTGCTCCGCATATGGAGATCAACACAGATCTCAACCAACATCAAACTGCGGCTGTTCAACTCCAACGTTAAGGCAGTTCTTTTGTACGGTTGCGAAACATGGAAAGTCACCCAATTCAGCACGGGACGCCTACAAGTCTTCATCAACAAATGTCTGCGTCGTATCATAAAAATCCGCTGGCAAGATAGAATTTCAAACGAAGAACTACGGCGCCGGCCGTGTCGGCCAAGAAAAGATAGACGACCAAATCAGGCGAAGGAAATGGAATTGGGTTGGCCACACCTTGCGACGCGAAAACGAAAATCTAGCCAAACAGGCCCTTGACTGGAATCCGCAAGGATCCCGTAGAGTAAGAAGACCTAGAACAACGTGGAGGAGAACCCTACTAGCAGAAGCCGCAACAACTGGGAGATCCTGGTCGGAGCTGAGAGCTGTCGCGCAAAACAGAGTCCGCTGGAGGGCAACAAAAGAAAGAAGAAGTAAAACTGTCCCGAAATATTATCTTCATAGTCTAAAAAATATAAAATATATACCAAAACAACAACTTTTAAAAATTTAATACTAAATATTTTATTTCATTTTTTTTTTAACAATTTAAAGAAAGGTAAACGAGAATAAAAATTAAATATGTATAATAAACATGGAAATGGTAAAATTCCCAAAAGAAATGAATCTCCATCGTCAATACAACATTATCTACCTAAGGAAATAATTAGGTACAATACAATATTTCAATAAGCATGTGTGTAAAAGGATTTTCTTTCGCCTATCAAAAAACGTAATAATAATAATATTACACCTTAAAAATACAAAATTGAATGAAAATTAAAAGAAATAAATAATAACAATAAAAAATAAAACATTATTTTCCACAGTGAAGATTATTTCTTGTTTCAACGATAATACTTTCATGTTAAATTAATGTGAATTTAAAAAAAAAAACAAATAAACGAAATTCTGTGAGTAAAAAAGGATTTAACCAACGCAAAAATATGATTTCATGAAATTTAAAAAAAAATACTAGTAAAACAAAAAAAGGAAAATTATACATTTCTTATTTCTTTTTTTTTTGGCACGTCGAGTGTTGAGTTAGTGCGAAAGCACCGATCTCTTATTTTATACATAGCTTAATCAATTAAAAAATGTAATCTTAATCACTAATGGTTATCACTTTATACAATTTAATTTTTTTTAATTAATTATCCTGGCGCATCAGTAAGGCATCAACTACTGTGAATATTTCATCGAAATGCGGACGAGATTCTGGTTCGGCTGCCCAGCACCTCAGCATTAGGCGATACATTTCAGGCGGAGTATTTTCAGGAGCTGGCATTCGATATCCTGGAAATAATTTTAATTGTTTTTTTTTAAATTATAATAATTTTATTATAGATTTCGCTGTTCAACAAACCTGCATCTATTCGTTCTCTAGCTCTTGAGTTACTCATGCCTGAATATGGTGTATCACCTTTGGAAAAGATTTCCCACATAAGAATACCATATGACCACACATCGCAAAGGGACGTGTATTTGCCGAAATTCAATGCTTCCGGAGCTGTCCATTTAACAGGAATTTGTTTCATTCCATCGGAGACTGTTGGGAATTTTGGATATTATAGTATTTCATATAATATTATTGGCTAACAAGTGAGTCTTACCAATGTATTCCTCTTCCTCTCGGGACATTCCAAAATCTGATATTTTAACAGAATTTTCGTAGTCTATTAAACAGTTCCTTGCTGCTAAATCTCTATGGATGCAATTTTTTGATTCTAGATATCGCATTCCTGTTGAAAAATAAATAAATATAGAGTATTATTTATTAAGGGAAAGAGATTTGAGTATTTTGCCATGTACAGGATGTACCGTGGTAGATTTAACATTTCAAATTCGAATATTGTTAATACAGTTACGCAGAGGAGCGGGAGAAGAATATAGTTCGCAAGGTATGCATGCGTATTTGGTCGGTCAGCATTGCGCGTTCGCAGTGGAAATGTATTTTCAGGCGATTCGTGCACCATGGTGCACCAATGGTTTTATTAACGAACAAAACTGCCGTTATTCACCTGCCCCGCGCTGCTCCAGACTATAGTGTACGTTCTATATCCTCAGAACGTACGCACCGTCGATCTACCTACCCGTCAGGATTCTGGAGGCCGCAAAAAAGTTAGCCATCAATAAGGCCCCTAGCATGGATGGCATACCAAATAAAGTGGCGAAGCTAGCAGCTACGATAGCGCCAGACAGGTTCGCTGAAGTCTTCACAGCGTGACTGAGAGAGGAGCTTGCCGCAGCGATGGAAGCAGCAGAAACTCGTGCTCCTACCGAAGCCGAACAAGCCTTTAGGGGACCCATCGTCCTACAGACCGATATGCCTTAATAGTTGCATAGGGGATCTGTAACAGCTTTAGTGTCGAAAGGGCAGGTTGCCGTTCAGACAAACAATTCGGCTTCAGAAAGACAAAGTCGACGACTGATGCAGTCAACATGGTGGTGGGCATAGCAAGAGCCGCCATAGAGAAAAATCACTGCTGCGCACTGATAGCCCTCGACGTAAAAAATGCTTTCAACTCAGCGAGGTGGAGCTAAATATTTGAAGCGTTGATCAGCTAGGCACACCAAAATACTTAGTCTGAGTAGGGGCCGACTACCTTCAGGGTAGGTCGCTTCATTGTGATTCAGAAGATGGTCCGAAGGTATTCGGGACAACATGCGGTGTTCCGCAGGGTTCCATCCTGGACCCTCTCGCAATGTAAAATGAGTGTTGGGGCTACGTCTTCCAAAGGCAGCAGTGGGATGACATATGGATAGTTGTCGTAGTAAAAAGCCTAGATAACATCGAATTGTATACGTACGAAGAGATCTGGGAAATAAAATCGTGGCTAGAACGCGTTGGGCTGAAGCTTGCTGAGCAGAAAACTGAAGCGGTGCTGATCAGCTTGCTCCGTTTGCTGGTGTCAGATCAAGGTAGAAGAACAGATCATTCACTCACAGAGCGCTCTGAGGTACCTGGGAGTGATGATAGCCCGGAGGCTAAACTTTAAAATGCCCTTTATTGGGAACCAAAAGCAGAAAACCCGCGAATGAAACACAAATAAGAAGAAGCAAGAAATTTCGTACATAGGGGTTTTCGGGTACGGCGAGTATTCCTATTCTATTTTCATTCCCAAAGTTTCAGATCGATCGGAGGTGATTTACGGTTAGTTGGCGCATAATTTTGTTGAAAAAAGCAGAGAACACATTAACCATTCCTGGATGGATAAAATACAAGCGCACGTGTAATTTCTCCTTCGAAATTGGTTTACGGGCAGCAGCACTCCCCCATAGCATCTGACAACGACATGAGCGGGGTGATTTGGGTTTTAAAAACAAACGGAGTGACACTTTTCTTGGTGATATTTGAGACTCTCACTGCCCATGGAAAAGCGATTTTGAGATTCCCAATTGCTTTGGCGCACGCCATACTATTGGTCTATGGGTGCAGCGAGGTGCACCGGGTTCCAGCTAGTTATTAATAAAACTTTATTAAGTAGTTTCAAAAGTTCTTGTGTCTGGAATTTTTGCGCAATTAATACAATTTCTAAAAAATGTCACGGTGTATTTGTCCAGCAGTCAAACGCTAGGGTAGAAAATTTGCATTTAATTATACGCACTGTAGATGGAAACAAACCAAGTTGTCGAGTCCCATTAGTATAATTCAAATCAAAGCATAGTTATTCTTGTAGTATAATCTTACCTGCACCAGCATCTCTGCACATTCCCATAAGTTGCCTTGTATTTAAAGTATTTGAATTTTTCCGTAAGAAATTTAAAAGAGATCCACCTGTAAAATGAAATATATGTGTTATAAAATATGCCAGCTGGTGTAATTGATGAAAACGTACCTGGAACAAGTTCCATAACAATCATAATAGGCTGCTTTTGTACACAAATCCCAATCAATTTAACTATATTCGGATGATCATACTGCTTTAAAATACGTCCCTCCTGTAAAAATTTACGCTTTTGCTCTTCCGGCAACGTCATTCTGCATGTCTTTACAGCAACATCTTGCTTAGTTGATTTTAGTTTTGCTTTATATACATCACCAAAGTTACCCTAAACAATAATATTGTAGAAAGTTGTTTGTAACAAAATATATATCGTCTATATTTACCCTTCCAATTTTCTCCAACAATATAACATCATCATTACTAAGTTCCCAACGTTCCCTCATTACTGGCCTTCGCAGTATTGCCCCAGATTTAACAGTGACTGGACTTTCTGATTGATACTGATGCATTATGAGTTCTTGTATGCTCGGAAATGGTGGTCCTTCGAACCGGTAGTGTCCATCGACTGTAGTTTGTACTATAAAATGTTTATGACCATTCCAGCATACGCTCAGTACTATTTGACTTTCTTCATTGCGGAAGGTTTCGCGTACTAAGAAATCACCATCGACTTTTAGCAGGCGAACAACTTCTTCACGCGGAAGGACACCATGGAACCATTCTTCTTCGTATAGAGGACGATTTGATGAAAAGGACATCTGCTAAATATTTTATATGTGTTTTATTGTTTGGTAGGTTGGATGATGTAAGTGATTAATTTATATTGGACATGCATTAAATATTACTTATTATAAAAGCGTGCTTGTTTACGCAGCAATTACAGAAATAGCAATATTTTGTACAATTTTGTGAAAAGTTGATCTACTTATGAAATAGTAAGTATGGTTGGTGGCTTCTTTCTAATGTGAAAAATAAATAAAATGTGTGCTTAAAAATAGAAAGAAGCGTAATAAAGATGAAATACTAAAGTTAACATACGAAACTAGAAATCATAACTTCCTGTAATAGATAGCAAACTAAAATTTGCTTTAATGAAAACAGATTTTAAAGACCCACCTCTTTTTCATTGACTTAACATTGACATCCAAAGCATAAAAGAAATCCGAATATATTTTCATTTTTTAAGGATTTAAAATTTCTTGTGATTTTCTTACTTTTCCAATGCGTGGGGAAACTTCTCGATGGCGAGACGAACAAAATTCATCGATATCAGTCAATCCGTTCTGGAGATAACTTCGTGTTTTTATTTTATGTGAAAGTCCAAGCTCAGTAGTTACCCTAGTTAAGCTTGGTTCGAAAGAAAGAATAGGGGCCAGGATAGGTTAACAGGAGTCTGAAGCGTTTGAACTCATGGATATTCTAAGATTGTAGGAGTTCACATCAAAGAGAAGAAATTTCCATGAAGCGTGCGAATGTAACAAAAATCAATTGTAACGGGGCTCGTCCACATTCTCAATATCTGCCGGATGAGCCAGAGACCGAACCACAACCGAACCGTTAGCGGAAGATATCCTCGTCAGAGTTATATGCTAGCTGAAACTATGATATTCCGCTTACCAGTCGACAAAAGCTGTGTCGACAGGTTTTGCAGGAAAAGAGTACAGGAGACTTACTTGCCGTTCGTCAGTGTGTTCGATGTAATGTTGGATGCACGTGCCGCAACTACTACGAACTGATGGAAGTGCGATCATAACCTCCTAGCGGTGCCCACTGGTATCTATCCTATGAGAGAGGATAGGCTAATATAATCATTGACCAGGTTAGTCGCTTCCAAGTAAGGTTGGCGTAAGGCTACTAACCTCACCAGGGGAAAAAATTATGACGAAAGGAGCAACGTGTGTTTAGAGTATTGGAAGTTTATTTATTTTTGAATCGTATATTGTCATATCTTTCGCTGTGAGGATGGAGCGGCTCCAGAAGTGCACTATAAGTGCAATTATAGTGCACTTGTGGAGTCGATTTGGTTTTGTAGTGGGGAATGTGACTCTAAAGCGGGTAAACTTCTAGTATTTTGAAATGTGGAGTTGCACCGGTTTTCCAATGAACGACACATTTGTCGGGAGAAGTCAGGACCGGATCCCCGGATCCCCGGAGCCCTTAAATAAGAAAAAGAAGAATGTTTGATGCGATGGCGATTAATCATTCATTATCGACATAATACAAGCGCAGACAGACCGAAGTGTATTTAAGCAAAAGCATTCAGGCTTGTGTAGTGTATCTAGTCGAACAGCTATTCAACTCACTATCTTCATTTAAAGAGGCAGATTAACAGCCTTTAGCAGACACTGTATCAGTAACTTAGTAGATTTATTTGCCGGAAAATATGTAATTTATTTTAGGGGACATAACCGATTTGAATTGCAGGACTAAATGATGCCAAAAAATCCCTGTATCTACTACCAGTTAAGAAAAGACCAGTTGGCAAACCACAATCAAGAAAGGCAAGGTTAATGCTGATGCAGCAAAATTCTTCATCACAAGAACCTGGAGACAAGCTGTTGAGCAGGCAGACATCTGGAGAAAAAAAATGATGGAGGCCATGGCTGGAATCGGGCTGTAGAGCCATCGAAGAACAAGGGGATGATATCTGGTTTGATACAATGGAAACTAATCGCCCTTCTACTAGTACTTCGTTAAAATTTTATATTTGGTTATCTTCAGGGGTCTCTAAAGTGTTGCTAATTAAACTTAATACCCAACAAGCCGCCTGCGTACCAGTGCCTATGGCGGCCTCCAAGGTAATATCATATAAAGAAAAAACGGTATGTATTTTTAATTAGAAAATAAAATTCACATTTCCATGATATGTGTACTGTGGGAACACATGTAAATTTATGTGTGAACACATAAAACCTTGCAATATAAGCGAGGGGCCTATGTAAGGCTTGGTCTTGCAGAAGAATAGGTGGCTTGAATGCAAGAGCAAGACCATTTTATATATCTAAATAAAAACCTGAATGTTGTTTACTTAAGGTCGACCTACACATATCCGTGACGGGCCGGCATCTTCAGTGCAGTACAGGGAGCATCAGTGAAAAAAATTATCGGTACGATATAAATCCATACAAACAAATTGAGAAAGACGCGACATGTTTCCACACATCCGATGCAGTGGGGCAAGGACGATTTCAGTACCCTTTAGGCGTACGTAAAAAATACGTTACTACCGATATTTTTTAATTTATCCCGAACGTGAAGCAAATATTTTTGGAATACAACGGAAAATTTTATAAAAATTCAACAGAAAAATGACCAATTTCCGAAGGGTCCATTTGGGATGAACCCACTCTCTCCACGCTAAATTCCATGAAGCACTTGAGATCACTGTCAAAATTTCAATGTCAGATGCCATCGAACATTATGCACTGATACGGGAAAAGGCGATGCTGTGTGAATGTCAGTGAAAAATTAATCACGGAAGACACTTACACGGAAAGCATTGGGGCCATGCCGTTACGGATCGACTTTAATCCGAATGCATAGGCAATGAACCCTGACCAGACACAGCCCTGCATGATATGCTTCATCGAATTGGATAGTATTTCCTCGTGAAAGGCTATTTTTCGGGCATATGATTCACATATAAATATCAAAAACGCAATTCAATATTCCATGAATCGGTAATAGAATATGCTGGTCTTGGTCCTGACATTTATTTATTTAACACGTAGTATCTGAATATCTTCGTTTAAGTTGTTGAATACCATATATCGTATATACAAGCAAATCTAAAATTAAATAAATTTCTTAATAATTTTTGGAACACGTAAAAATTGAGAATACATCGCGGCGACACAACCACCAGCTGGATGTCGATTTTTATTTTTTAGTGGTTAATTGGTTCTTTCGTAAATTTGTTCCTATTGCTTAAACTTAAATTAAAAAAAAAACATTGCATCTGCTTATTTCGCCACTAAGTAAAATTATAATCCGGAATATTCTAGCAATTAAAATATGGTTTTTGTCTTGTGTTATTTAAAGATAAAATAAACAATTTATAATTATAAAAGGAAACGGTTGCATAATGTGAATACTATAAGTGTATCACAACAAGTCAAGTTCTCTTACCACAACTTTGCGAATCCTCTTTTTTCTTACTGGTGGCCTTGGTGGAAAGAAAATCGTTTCAAAAATCGAGGAAGTAGACGTATTGAACTCCGAAGTATTCATTTTTCGAAAGTTGGTCGAAACAATAATTCTTTTTCGTATAAACACAAGAAAAACAAGCCGCAAAGATTTATGATGCGATGAGGAATAAAGAAATATTAACACAATTTGACACAATCAACCGTGCGCGAAAACAACTATGCCACTAAGTGAACGATTTGAGTGATTGTGGATGGATGAATATAGTCCAGCATCAACACCTCTCTCTCACAGGATGTGTGGGGGCTTCATAAAATCATCTATAAGTTCTATTTTTGATATACACTTGACTGACGCGGATAGCCACTGTAAACTTATTCGCACATGCATGCTACTTTCCAGATTCTTCACTATGGTGTATATGCGCCACCCCGGAAAAGATTAATTGATGATGATAAAATAGCAAATCGATTAGCGAGATTTTTTTCATTCTTATTTCCGTATAGACTTGGGTCTTTGAACGGTCAAACTCGGTGCTTGTCGTGGATACGTTACGCATAAAGGAGACTCGGGAGCACTGAGTGAGCGTTTTTTGACGTTATAAGTGTTGGCGAACTAACAAATCGTCGTGCTATTTTGGGACATACTCAACAGGTTATACTTACACATGTTGTAAAAAAGAAATATTAGCGAAATTAGCGATACAATGGATTGCGAATTGTTGTTTTTGTGTTTCGATGGATAGAAGTAGTTGATACTACATATAAATTGGTTTTGAATTGTTTGGTGTTAGCCCGAGATACAAAAACTAAAAAGTATTATTAGAAATAGATCGATATACAGAAATTTGAGTGATGAGGAAAAGTTTTACGTATCTAGCCTTTCCTATTTCTCATGGATCCTGAATCTCGTAAAAGGATTCAAGTGATTTGGAGCCATACTCTGCCATTGGTAGAGGAGGGGTAAAGAACCTCATCGAGAAATAGATCAACGAGAGACACCAGAAAAGGTAGGATGATGTGACCACGATTAGTCAAGATAATGTTGCGATTAGTCTAGGACAACATCTAGATCTACGATATGATCAACCTGATTCAACATCATGTCGTTGCTATTGTATGTTTTTTTCTACGGAAGAACGCCGTCATAATAAGCTTCTACTACGTGTATACAAATTCTCCCATGGAAAATATAAATGCTGTACCACCCATACCCGAAACGACGCACACTGAATAAACATTTTTCGTTTTGGCCCAAAGCCCACATAAAAATCTCTATCGCGGAGATGAAAATATGGAAAATAAGAGCACCAAGATAACTGCCCTGAGGAATGCCGGTAGTTACTTTGATTTCATTAGATAGAATTCCGTGGAATCTGATTTGTTCTTCCGCTCAGATATGATTTCATCCATTCCGGACAAATAAAATATCGTGGTCCACTGCACCGGGTGTTTATCACAAATTGGTGTGAGGTAGCACTTCTTAGCGTAGGAAACTTTCCTTCTTGATTTGTTGGCGGAAAGATGAAGAGGAAATATGATATGTTTTAACAGTGTGGCCACTTTTTCTTAAGACCAAATTTTCCTGACTTTTCCAGGTTTTCCTGGCAATATTTGAATTTTTTCTCCAGACTTTACTTGGTAACATGAAATTCTGTACAGATATTGTCGAAGAACTAATATTACAAAGGCGAAATTTTAATATAATATAAAGCCAGGTAGATATTCGTTAATTGTATGTTAATATTAATGACCCCAAATTAAAAAATAACTAATGATTGTATTTATTTATTATTGCAAACAATATTTTAGAGGATAGAGTACCTATCACTGACTAGCAATTGAAAGGAATGAAAAAAAAATACAAATTTCGCTTAAACTAGATTCTAGCCCATTGAAGAAAATGAGGATCCCAAGTCCAGTAACAGAAAAGTTCGAAGTACGACAAGAAACAAGGGGATGGACTGGCCCCAATGTGATTCAAGCTCACCCTAGATAAGGTGATACGGAAACCTTCAATCCAGTGAGCGCCTCAAGAGCAACACACTTTGTAAAATTACTTGGGTATGCAGGTGATGTGAAAATTGTGGGAAAGTGTTTTTGGCAGTAGAAGAAGCTTATGTCGAACTAGGGACAGAGGCCTAAACATCAAAGAGCTGGAAACTTTAGAATGGTAATAAATATAACTATCGACGAACAAAACAACCTAGAAGCAGTCGGTAAAACACATTCTTACTTGGGTCTACAATTACAAAAGACACAAAGAAAAGGCAGAGACAACTAAATGAAAACTACTGGCTAAAAAAGCCTTTAATGCCCAAACATGAATACTGCAGTTTTTTTATGTGGAAGGCTAGAGGCTCAGGAAAAGCCCTTTATACTGTCGACAATCTATTTTCTTCGTTTAGAGTGCAATGACGAATAGCAGCTCTAATCGGGAAGGAAGGCACTGCCACAACCTAGCCGCGATATTTTTTTCCACCTACTTCCAACCATTACTATCGCGACTCTGTCATCGGGGCCTCCTGAAACGAGTTGAATCTCATCAACCAACTGATGACAGGCGCTTGTTGGAGCGGGGAAGGACAGAAGGAATCAGGAATGGACAGTTGTGGTTACACCACGGGAATTTTCGAAGGCAAATGGCCCAATTATTCCATTAGTGGAAAGAGCAGCCCAAAAGATAATTTTCGGGCTGTGCAGGACATTCGGCCTAGCGGATTTTGCCCAAAACCGGCAGTTCTGTGTATTAACAAATCCATTTAGGTGTGCTTGCTCATTAAACCAAATTGTGTATACAGTTTGAAATCGACTTAATATGTTTTTACAAAATCTTTGGGCGTTCTGTAATAACCATATTTCAAAGCCTGCACCAGTTAGATCTTAAAAGGGTGAAGTTTGACGTCGGAACCCAGTCCCAGAGATGATGATACTTCTTCTGATATATATCTACTTTCTTACGAGAGAATGTGTTTCGGGTATATGGAATAAAAATTTGATCAAATATGCCAATCCTTGCCTTGGCATTACTGACAACTTTTAACAATGAGTTGTTCCATAGCTGCAGCCTGCCTTATACCAGAGACACACTTGTGGTATAGTAATTACAATATGAGCAATATTGCAATATACTTCAGGTGTGTCTCTATATACTGAGAAAAAATCTCGGTATACACTCAGTATACTCAACATTGAAACTCAATATCCCAATTGAGAAAAACTTCGTGGTATAGCTCAGTATACCCTAGATTTAAACCGAAGAATAGTCTGGGCATAACCCAAAATGATAATTTCGAACAGAATTTTAATTCTTCAATTTTCTATTTCACTTTTATTTTTAATATAAATTAATAATAATTTCACAATATTTCTATTCATATTTAACTTCAATTTAACTGCAGCACAATAATTTTTTTCGATTTGCAAATCTGACAGATAAATGACAACCAAATAACTCAGTATACTAATGCAAGTGTGTCTTCACATTTTTATATTGCAATATGGCAATATTGCAATATCCCGATCTCAATTGCTATACCACAAGTCTGTCTCCGGTATTAGCGTATGCATTTCTCAATTTCCGCGTGTGACAGAATGCAAATACTTATGTAGCTTACATAAGATATAAATTCAAACCTATAAAGGCACGTTTACATCACAAACACAAAGTGGAAACGCAAACTGCGTACTCGGTACACGCTATAAGGAAAGGTATGAGTAGTACCCTATAAGGAAAGGTATGAGTAAAAGGATTTGGTCGAAAGTATTGAGTACTGATATGAGTAGAATCGAAAGACAATTACTCATATGAGTAAAGAATCGAGTACCGATTCCGTACCGCTAGTAGCCAATAGAGTAAGACCTGTTCCGTTATACAGTGCACTGCATAACTTTAGGACTATTCGGGGATCAAGAACTGACCGTCCATTCTGAAGTTCTGAAAGAAATTACTCTTACTACATGTTTTAAAAAATTTTAACCTCTTTTTAAGTTAATTTTTTTTAGGAATTTCAATCTACTTAGAGGGGCCCAATCATATTTTAGAACCGGGCCCAGTAAGTTACTTCTTTTCTTCAACTCTTGATCCACGAGGGCCTGGACGTGGATTATTAATGGTAGAACCTGTTACATGGACTTTCCATGTTCTGATCAAATACTCACTTGGAGCACCCGAAAGATATTTTAGGGAGAACAAAATCTTCTTCGCGAAATCGCGCACTAATCATTGATTTTAAAGAACTCACTGGTCCACTACGGCATCCCCACGAACCCTCCGATTAGAACCATGCTACAATAATACAAGGTAGGCTCGCAAGGAAAAGCTCTGTTTCCATCTTGAAAAGCTTCTACCATTTTTATATGAGAAAAGATCTGAGTGACGTCACGATAAAGCTTTTTTCCTTTGTGAACTAAGATCTGAGTGACGTCACGGGGCCCTTATGAGCTTACCTTGTAATTATTGTACCATGGTTAGAACTAAATCCAAGTCTGCATTCTTAAAATCTTAAGCAATTGTAATAATAATTGGAGATTGTGGAATTAAGCTCGAAGATCTATGCGGAGTGGCGAATATAATTACTAAATAGGTTATCCTCGTCCGAAACTAGTTGAATATTCCCCTCCTCTTGTAAATGGGTGAAAAATATTTGACGCCAGTTACTACAAGAATTTGCCTTCCCAATAAAATCACCTTGACTTCCTCCACTATCTGCAGTAAATCATCATAATTAGATTTGTCTGAATTGGATCGATATATACCACGTTTATAAGCGGAGTTTCACTCCCGGATCTTCAGTCCAAAGTAAAACTTCCGATGCGTTTATAAGCAATGGGAGTGAAAATCCAAAATACTTTCTGGTTTGAAATGACAGCTCCAAGCTCAAATTTAAAATCATAGCAAAGACAAATTGTAAACCCAATGTTTAATTTAATGTATTTAAAAAATCAATAAATAAAGAAAAAAACTATTGTAGCAAAATAAAACACCCAGCTTCTTCTTTACTAAGTTTTCCCCCCTTGGAAAAAAATCTCACTCCAAGTCAGCGTTTATAAGCACAACATAAACCGGGATCAAAGTTTCACTCCAGCTTTTTCTTCGGGAGCGAAAATCCAAGTTCTGGAGTTTCACTCCCAGTTTATAAGCGGTGTTTTACTCCGGATCGAAACTTCCATCCGGAGGGAAACTCCGCTTATAAACGTAGTAATAGAATTTATTGATAAATTTGATTCGTATAAAAACATGCTCAGAGGATAGTGAACGATTAATTATTAAAGAAGTCTGTGCAGTTTACCTTAAAATCCAAAATATCTTATATTAAAATTACCTTTTTTGATATAATACAATAAACAATAAGTTCGATTGAACGCAATAAAAAGAAAAATGCGTCTATTGAAGCAACACTACAGCATTACAACAAATCATGCAAAACATTCCTACGTGTTAGTTGCATAAAATACTCACACCAAACAGTTCACTATAAGTATGTTCCTTAATACAAATAACATCGTTAGCTGACGGTTCAATTGCGTTAGTTTCAGCACAAATGCAAAATTCATTTTCAAACAATTCATCAGTATGAAATTCACGTTGAAAATCGAAAACACTTTTACTCGGATGAATTTTTCGCTTTTTCGAACATCGATCACAAATTTTATTCTTTCTTGTCTGAAAACTGAGCAATTTCGTTCGAAATGTATTTCGAATTGATTTCGAACTTTTCGGTTTTTGTATTTTTTTATCGAATTTTATTTTGAATGTTTCTTGAATATTGAAATTTTGATTTGTTGTTTCTGTAGAAATATTTTGAATATTTTCTTGACTTTTTGCATCTGATACGCTTTCAAGTGAAGTGCCATTGCTGTTGTCTTCAGGTTTCTTTGTTGATTTCATAGAAGTAGATGTTTTTGGAAACTTAAATTCCCGAAGATTGTTCAAGAATGAGTTAATAGTCTTTTGTGAAAATGATGTTGTTCGCTTCTTGGTGTCTTGTTTTGTTGTTAAATCAGTGGCGCTTGTATTTACATTATTAGCCGAAACATTAACATCCTTTATTTCTGTAACATCGTTATGTGAAGAATTCTGTGTTGGACTTATAACAATATCAATCGATTCTGTTGTTATTATCTCAGAATCTTTAACAGTCTCACAGTTATTTGTCTCGAACACACTTAGGCATGTATCTAGTTTAATTGCTTCAATTGGCAGTGATTGTTTCAATTTTTCATCCATAATTTTATTTATTTGATCGATTTTATCTAAATGAACATCCACCGAGGTTTTAGCTGATTCATTCAATACGACTTTATCATTTTCAACACAAACATTAACATCATCAATCTGTTCCAATTCCTGAGATCTATCTTCTTCAACAATTCCAAATTCTGTTATCGTTTCACTTGTTTGCCCTAAATTGGGACAACTACCTACAAGTTGGAGCTCAGCATAAATGTTAGTGGGTTCTTTAATAGTAAACACAAATGTGTGATTTTTATCACTTTCGTTAGTTTCAACATTAAGGAAACACGGTGAATCTTTAACACTATTTACCGAAAGTGATCCACAGCTCTGGGAGCGAGTTTGGGCGGGTTCACGTGCTTTTGGCTTCAAGTTTGGCGTTTGAGAGCCGTTTGGTGTTGATTTACGTTTAAATGGAGCTTTTATTATTGACATAACATCGGCTCCTTTTTGTAGAAATGTTGATTTTGAACTAACAGAATGTACCTAAATTTTTAAATAATATTTATAATCTACCCATCACCACATTTTTTGTTATTATTATTAAGTTTGTGTTTTGGAAAGTCGAAATGTTAACTAATGAGACTTTATTTAATTTATTTCAGATGAGTTCTTTTGAGTGGTATTTTAAGTTCTTCAAAAAATCTATCTATCTTTACAAGTTTATCTTTCATGAGAGAAACCTGCTTTGACCCGTTTCAATTGTTCAAGCAAAAGCGTTTCCGGCCCACGACGGAAGCCCGAACGCCCTTTTGCATCCGGCCAACGGATCATTGATCCGAACTTTCGGCACAAAGTTGCTCGTACTTCATCTCGGTTTACATCACTAAAGCCGAAATAACTTCTTAACGAAGTTTGAGTTGTCCGTCTATTTCAAGAATCGGCATTTAGTCGGCAACGTGCGCTACAGTCGACTTCAACCCCAACCCCATACCAAATTACCGGCACATACAAAGAGCTGTTAACGAAGTACTCTTCGTTAACGAAACCGCCCAATTTTAACTTTTAAGGGCAATTATCTTTCGTCACTTCTTGGCGATTCCATCCGGAGAAACTGAAGGTGCGAAGTTAGGGTTTGACCATATGGTCCAATTAGGGCTTTGTCGGCCTTCATCGTCTCCCGCAGCATCTCCACTTCATCTGGTCCCTAAACGAAACTCAAATCAGTGCAGGTTTGCGGCGACTATTGCCTGAATGCTGCCACTGTGCTGGATAGATATCCGATCCCGCGGTTAGTTAGAGAAATGCGTTTTTGGCGCAGAGATCAAGTTTCTAAGCCACCGCTTCACAAAGGATGGAATACTTCGATCGGGTTCGGGCTATCGTTGATCTCACACCAAATCGTTGATCTCTGTCAAATCGATCCAGCAGTTTTTGGGAATGGTGAATTTCTCTCACCGATTTATACCAAAATTAGCTGAACAGTTGATGCCGATAAACGAGCAACCAATAATAAAGTATTTACCTGGCCAGCAGAATGCCAGACAGCATTCCTCATGGTAACAACCTCGATGGCAGAAGCAACTCTGCTGAACCATCTAATCGAGGATGCAAAATACAATCTAACGACTGACGTATTCAGAAGCGTGATTGGAGGTAGTAATGGTCAATATTCATCGATATTATCGAAACATCGATGTTGGCCGTGAAAACATCGATATTTTGACATCGATATTGGGTCCTCTAAAACATCGATCCATCGATGATGTGAACAAGAACATCGAAAATCGATGTTTCCACATTTTTGTTTGTTGTAAAAATTAAATTGAGCTTATGCTTAAAATAAAATTTCCAAACGACTTTTTTTAATGTCAACCGATCAATGCACACTTCGAACTTGGCGAGTAGTTATTAATTTTTATGCTCGATGTCACCAATAGATATTTTTGATTCCAGGGTTGTAAAAGAAAACAAACTTACTACGATTCTGTTTAACTGTAGTCTATGGTTACATATGTTTTTTAATACTGATTTGAACAATCGCTTAATGCAGAACGCACTACTCAAGAAAACGCTGAAGATATGAGCTATGAGCGATGATTCCAACTTGTAAATGAAAAGAATTATTTACTGACTCATCAAAGGGAGGCAACACATTTACCATTTTAAAAATGTTTGATTTTAACACCAAGACATCGATGTTTTCAAACATCGATGTTTTTACATCGATGTTTATCGCACATCGATGTTTACGTACCGATATTGACATCGATGTCAATGTCGATGTTTTTCTAATATTGCCCATCCCTAATTGGAGGTGTATTGAAACAATTTAACGGTCACCGGTGGCAACCTCTAGCTTTTTATTTCAAAAAACTGTCATCAACAGAACGGAAGTACTCTGCATTCGATCGCGAACTTTTAGCAATCTATACGCTTCCGTTACTTCGTTGAAGGACGTAATTTCGCGGTCTATACTGACCATAAGCCACTGGTTCGCGGCCTTCACGCAAAGAGGCAGACCAGACATTTGGGTCTAACCTCTAAGTTTGCCACAAACATAAAACATGTGTCGTGTAAACAAAACATTGTCGCAGACTACTTGTCGCGCCAACCGGCAACGTTGAGTCGGTCACCTTCGACCTACCTACAATATCTCAGACTCAACAAGGGGACACAGAGTTGAAGGCTATGCAATGACTCACGAGTAAAATTAGTTCTCACACCCATGCCATTTACCGCCCATCAGGTGTGGTGTGAAACTAGTATAGGCATTCCTAGGCCTTACATACTCACTTCCTTACGCAGACTAGTGTTCAACTCCGAAAATACTCTCTCTTATCCTGGTATTCGTGCTACAAGACGAGCCGTTATCAAGAAATACTTCTGGGCATGGCTTAATAAAGACTGTAATGAGTGGTCTTGATCATGCCTAAGGTTGTCAAAAGTTCAAAGTTTCACGTTATACCAAATCTCCATTGTAAGCTTTTAAACTCCCATTTAACAGATTTGGCCATACCCATATACATATAGCGGGACCCCTACCCCCATCTCGTGGATACTGGTATATCTTAGCGATAGTCGATAGATGTAAGGAGGTTAACAATGTTTAAATTAACACCAGCAGGAAAAAACTGCAATTAGAGCACGATACGCAGAATCTGGTCAAACATGTTTAAATTATGCCAAAGAAGAGTAAAAACGATTTCCCCACAATCCACAATCTCTAAATCAATCATCGCATATTTTTTGCTCTGGTTCCAAGCAAAAGCGTAGTAATCATAAAAAATAAAAATAAATTTCTCTTTTAATATTTTAATTAAAATTAGTGCAGATCATACAGAATTTATTGAACCGTGGAATATTGAAGCTTCAATGAATTTCTGAACTAGATGGAACTTATTATAAAAAATATTTTTGCGAAGTAAAAAGTTCTTGATGACTTTTACAAATCTTAATTTCTTTCGAGATCAAATAGAGAAATAGAGAAATTTTATATTTGATGAAATTTTTATCACATTTTGGTTTGTCTTGTCATGATGGAGAAATGGATGCCATGTCAAGAAAATAGATTAATGAACTAGTTGAATAAAGTCTAGGGCAGTGATCTCCAAATTTTTTTGACCATATGGCGAAAATAATCATAAGTTGAACCCCCTAATTATATGCGCGGCACTATTCACACCATATACGGCAGGCATACCTTGCAAAGGGGCTACAAGGGATACGGAGATACCGTGCGTACCCCTAAAATTTTCTGCGTACTCCTCGCATTTACGTGCAACTTGAACAAAGTAGCGATCACTAAATAATCAGTTACACATAAGAATCAATAACGTGACCTGCCTATTGGATTGTAAGGAACGTGGTTTCTCAAACAAATATCGAGGACACATTTTATTCATAAGCTTAAAAATAAATTTTAATTCGTGGTACGAGCGATAGTTTGCAAAAATACGACTCAATAAGCTGGATGCATATGGTGTGATATGATCATGCCGCCTTAGTCTATAGACAAAATGGAGACAATAGATAAAAGCAACTTCCATCTTTCTCATACACACCGAATCAAGTTTTGGGGAAAATTAAACTACCATATCTCAAGTGGGACATAATTAGAACAACCACAAGCATTTTTCGCATATCAGGTGTGAGAAGGCTAGAGGTTACCCATAGTTGACGTAAGTAACCATAGACTTTTTGAAGAATTCTACTCGCATGGCTACAGCAAGTAAATTAAACTCAACACCTAGGTTTCTGACTGAGTCAACATAAGGCAAAATGACATCACTTATTATAATTGATGCGAGAGTACTTAATAAAATGGAGGTCTTACTAACCATCAAACCATGGAATAGGTACCAGCAACGCCAGCTTCCATTGTAGTGTAAATTGCGAACACGTACGACAGTAGTTGCGATGCGAGTGCGATGATTTTTATAAATTTAGGTGGAAGATCATCAGAGCCAGCCACCTCAGATTTTATTAAATATAGGGTAGAAAGAAGTTCATTCTCACCAATGCAGCGAAATGCAAATCCATCTGAAGAATAAATTAATTCGAAGCAAGACGAATTACAGACAGCATCGAAAGTGGAAGAAAAGAATGTATTCACGATATCGGGATTTAACTCTGATTTTTAGTAGTTTTGACCAAAAGCTCCAAGATTGCGGAGGTTACTCCATAGTTTCTTCGAAAGTAAACTTTTATCCATCAGGTTTCTAAAATATGAGCGTTTAGCGGTACGAATTAACGATACTGCCCTATTGCGTGCTCTTTTGCACAACTTGCGCACTCCGGAGCGGAAGTCCTTTTGAGTTATTGAGATATGTAGGTTTAGTCGCCGTTGTAATAGTAATAGAATATTTCGCTAAGTTTCTTCCTACTATATTTCGATGGTGGGGGCGAACACCATCACTCCCTTAGACTTGGGGAGACCGCTTGCGTATGGTCTGTCCACATTAGAATAATTTTCAAGATCCTGACCCAAACTAGACGAGTTATTTTTAAGCCGAATGAAAAATTGATACAGCGGCTATGAAGCCCCAGTGGAAAAGGATACTTTATATTTAGATTAGGGGTCTCGAATTTCGAGTGCTGGATCCTGCTAGTATATAGTAATTACACATCACGTTCTCTGACGGATAGAAATTGTATGATCTACATTGTAGATTCTTGCTAAGCAAAGCACGTTGTAAAAAAGTAGTAGTTCCCATCTTTTAGAACATCAAATACCATCAAAAAACTTTCAAAATTTATTGCATTTAAACTGAATTCGAAGAAAAATATAATAAAATAATTTTCCTGCCACTCTGGCTGTAAAATAACACTTCGACTTTCCTCAAAACTTAATCACAAATTCTTCCCCATGTCCAAAACACAATTTTTACAATTTAACAATATATAGTCCCAAAACCAAATAATAATCATTATAAAAATGCAATCACATACCGGTTGTTCATTGTTAAAATTATTTTCTATAAAATTTTGATCGACCGTTAAGTGATCGTCACATCCGGATGGAAGCTCCTCACAGCCAACTTCGCTCAATGCAGTCTTGATCATATCAGCAAGTTTTTGCTTTTGTTTCTCTTGGCATCTTAACGAATTTAAGTCTTTTGATTGCCTAGTTAAAAAGGAAAATAATTAAATACAATTAATTAAATACAAAAATGTAATTTACTTTTGATTATTATCCTTTCCCATTCCATTAATACCATTAACCAGTGTTGTTCCACCATTTAAGTCGCAAACCATTTTCTCCTGCTTCTCCTGACATTCTTTAACGGAATTTTCGAGTTCGTTAAGTCGAGATCTTAACCAGTCTACAGTTAGGTTATCAACCGTTAATGTATTTGATTGTAATTTTCCCGGGATGTCTTCGATAAGACTTTCGTCAAATTGAAAAATTATCGGTGATGCTGGAGATGTTCTGAAATAAAATTCGTTTTTTTATAAATGCAGGCGTGATAATTATATAATTGTTTTTTTACTTATGCTTTTCTGTAAATTCTCTATATTCCTCACTCGGATTTATGTTATTGATTATTGTTTCTATTCGTTTTTGTATTTCTTTAAATTTATCTGATGTTAAATCACTGTGCTGTGTGGCTTCTTGTATGATGTTTTTCCTGGAAAGAAATTTGGGAGGGATTAAATTATGTGGCAGTATTATTTTTATTTTGTTTGAACTATTTTTATTACTACAACAATTTTTAAATAATAATCTCAAATCAACTCAGGACTGTTAGGGCTTTGGCGAACCATTCTGATGTCAAAACTTCGTGCACCTAAAGTTCGGAGGTTATTTGGTTCTGAATGTGGTGAGATCTATAAAGGCTTCCTATAGAGTTAAGTCTTCCAGAATGTATCTGCCTAGTGTGCGCTGCCGGGTTTTAGCTGAAGCCGGGCATTTAGAACAAATGATTTCTTTCCGTTCG
This sequence comes from Thereva unica, assembly GCA_949987705.1. Lineage (NCBI taxonomy): Eukaryota > Metazoa > Arthropoda > Insecta > Diptera > Therevidae > Thereva > Thereva unica. The sequence goes on from OX465283.1 coordinate 151,295,642, forward strand.
TCTTCCTGCAGTTTTTTGTAAAAGTCACTTCATAACTTCGCTGATGACATTATTTTGCGTTACTCCCACGCTTACGGTCCTTCTCTAAAACATCGTAGACTTCCACCTCAATCAACAGAGACATTGAAGTCTTTCTCGATTGGAGCCAAACGATTCTCGAATCGAATCCAAAACTTCCGAAAACAAAGGAAGTCGTACATATTTCTAATAAAAACCTGGAACCCTATGCCTCCCTATGTGTCAATGTATGATGTAGAGGTACTGGAAAAACTCTAAGCCCCCTAGGAATGCGGGAGCCTTAATAAAACTATGACTCCTGTGCTGAAACTTAAGTCGTCACGACACATCAAGTCGTTTGAGTTGAAGAAAGTGACTTTTCAGTCGAATCACGACTTTCAGTACACGGGCCTAAACTCAACTTAGCATTTCTACTTTAGACCGCTGTGCTGAAGTGGTAATTCGACTGAAAAGTCACTTTATTCAACTCAAACAACTTGTCACGAAACACGATTCGACTTTCAGCGCAGCGGGCTACATCGCCAATTACATAGCGATTACTCCAACACGCTCTCCTACCGTCAGAGCAATCTCATACCGCAAGATACACAAGAGCTTGCTCTACTTATTCTCTTTGTGTATAGGTCGCCTTACGAACAATTTGTTCATAACTAAATAGTATTTCCAAACAACCAAGAGTTAAAACGCGGATGTATAGGTTGTGCCACTATAAGGATCAGGATGCTTGAAAGAAAATTTTTCATTTTTTAAAAACGCTATAGGATTCCTAGAGAAAAGCCAAAACTTCGAGATGCTAGGGCTGATTCATAATGAAAGCTTCAAGTTGCAGGCCTCACATGAAGCAAAAGTCGGCTAAAGATTGAAGCTTGGATATCTAGCTCGACTAGCCAGTGGCAAAGGAGATGTGGTATACTTTCTTCCTCGTCCAAGACCTGAGCGGGTCGCATAGGTCTTTATCAGACAATGTCCAGTCAGCACTCCCATTATAGCTGATGATGATGTTATACCTCCTTCTGTAGAGGACCAGTTCGGTTTTTACTGGGTTAACGCTTATTCCGCTGGTGGCAGTTCAGCTTGAGATCGCCAGGATGTGATGCCCCTCTGCCTGCAAGCGTCGCAACAATTGGTTCATAGTTACAACCCATAAGCAGGGAAAATACTCCTCCTTGTGGGGTGCCTCTATTTACGCTCCTTTGGGCCGAGCTGTCACCTAGGATCGAGCTCACCATCCTCCAAGTAAGGATTTGGTGGAGGAGAGACTCCAGGGATACTTCGATCCCCTGTTCTATTAAGGCCAGGGTAATGGTGCCCGGGAGTACGTTGTTAAACACTCCCTCTATGTCAAGAAATGCTACTAATGTATACATACTTCTTGACATCGAGGGATTTTTCAATGGTTGAAACCAATGAGTGAAGAGCAGTATTAGTATATTTGCCTTTTGTATAGGCATGTTGTGCGCCAGAGAGTTCCAATGTTAATATGGTCTGGCTAAGAAATATTTCGTTCAGCCTAGAGTCTGAATTAGGGCAACATCGCCTAATGCGAGGCGAAGCAAAAGTGCAGCGGACGCTGCTTTGCAATGGTGCAGGGATGGTAACACGTAAGTTGTTTCAATCGACCTCTTCATACAAAAGTGTTACAAAATTTTTTGAATGAAGAGGTCGATTGAAACAACACGTGCTATCACCCCAGGTTTATCTGAATCATCTGCACCATTTTCCGTAGGGTTTACTTCGACGACAGTCCCCTCCGTTTCTTCGTCACAGGAGATGACCTCGTCGATGTCTGAGTTGAGGAGTTAGCGCTCCGTGTATAGGTTATCGAAGGCTCTTCCTGCTCGGAGCATGTCGATTTGTCAACTTCTCTCAGATCTGCGATTCGTTATCGGTTTCCATATTTTCTAATTCATCGACAGAGGCGTTGGTGCAGTCCACTTGTTTCACTACGGCTTCCATGTCTGTTTTGTAGACCTTCAGTTCGATCTGTTGGAAGCCATAGTTCACAGCGTATTTTTCTTGTGCCAGCTGGTACAGGGATTCTTCATTTAGGAGCAGAATAACTTGCTTTGTGCCCCTGTTAGTCTGCTGCGATTGCTCCTTTTGATAACCTTTCAGTTATCGGTGTTGATGAGAGGGTTGAAGGCTTTAAGCATAGTGAGGATTTCGTCAGGTTCCGAATAAGCCATTGGAATCCATGCTCTGGCCCTCGGACGTGATGGTATGACACCGGCATCAACTCTTTGAGTAGTGCACCTGGGTTAACTTCCCCGACTCTAGCTACAGCAGCTTTGTATAGATTTGCGGATCTTGTGCTATCGCAGGCCGTTAAATTTATACTGCCTTGATAGCAACCGGCATTAAGGCATAAGGGGGAGGTCTCAGGCTGTCCCTCAGGACTTTAGCGAGGGCGACTTGCACCCACCGCTATTTGTGCTTGGGGATGTTCCGATTTTTGTCATTCTCGTCCAGGGCGCTAATTATTTTGCGATCTTTCGCTAATTTTACGAAGGACATCGGGTTTGTTTCGTGCGTCTTGGACTTTTTTGGAATTGGATTGTGCGTGTTTGTTTCCTCCACCGATCATTGGCGTCTATCCGTTATTTTCGGCGAAACAGCACTATACGATGATCCTCCGGTAAAATACACCGACCCTGAAATCCATATTTGATCTGATGAATTTCACGCCCGTTTCACAACACTGTCAGAAAATTACTGGGCCGCAGTAGAAAGGGTGACTTTAGTTGGCTTGGGGTCGTTAGACATTGGTCTAAGTTACTTCTTCGATCCAATATCACACTAAAAGAATGAAAAAAAAGGAAAAAAAAGAAACATCCTCAGATTTTCCTCTAGACCACTGCTGTGCTATAGTTGACATTTGCAGGGCAAAAGTACAATTGTGTTGCTTATTACCCTCTATTCTATAACTTGTAGAGCTCCCAAGAGCAACAATTTGCTCAGCGCTCTTTTGAACTGCAAAAAAACAAGTAAAAAAACCTCTACAGATTTATTCTTAGAGTTTGTTTAAATAAAAATTGTACTTTTCTGGGTTGTTTTCCCCGGTCTTATTTTATGGGCCATAACGGCAAAAAGCAACAGCTTAATAAAATACACGAAACATATGTGATACCACATTCCAGATCCAATAGAAGATGCTTTCGTAACCATCGAGGGTAATATTGATTAACATTTTTTTGACTACTATAATTTGCAAAAAACAAAGGACGTCTTAAGAGCATGTTTCCTGCAAATGCGATGTATAATTGGGCAATTGTAAACACTTTTTGCGGATGTGATTCTTTAAATAATTATTAGAAATTGCGAGAAAAAATGTATTGAAAATAATTGAATCTACAAATACATTAAAGTATGATTGATACCTTCTACATGTTTCAATATAACAAAATAATATTATGCAAGTGTAAATAAAAAAAGAAAATATATTTTGAATATTATTTTGTTTATAGGAAAATTCAAACTTGTACCTTGTTAAACAAAGACATTTTCAAAATACATACATATATCCAAAAAACTCCCCAAAAACCAATTAAGAAAACTGAACATCTTTCAACAATAAATCAACGACATTGTTCCATTAAATTAAGAAGAAAAAAAATGTCGGTCGCTATTTTTTAATGAAAAATATTCTAAATATATTCGTGAAATATGTTTGAAAATAATGTCGTAATTGATAAATGTATTTCAACAACGCACAACCAGAACTCAAACTGAATGGGATTAAAATTCTACAACAAAAGACGAAACCACGAAAAAAACATAGTAATGAAGTAAATAAAGACGCGTTAACGGAAAAAAATTTTGTTTGATTAGAAAAATAAACAACAGATGGTGTGGTAAAATTTTTGCAATGGCCTCAATAAATTTAAACGTGAATATCTATTTATAAAAACCCACACTAATATTTTTTGTTTATTTTTTTGTGAAGTAGAGGGAGAGAGAGATTTATCAATAAAATTTTACACCGGAAATATTTTTGTTAAATCTTACCATAACAGAATGAAGCTCTCTTGAACTGATTGTTGATGCTCTAGTAAACCTGGTAACAGAACTGTTCGGAAATCCTTCTCTACCTCAATAGCTTCGGTTATGGACAAAACATATTCGTTGTGGGTTAAATGTAGCTTCCGGCAAGCCTTCTGGTACTTATCACGTACATCATCTAATTTACGTCCGCCTCGGCCAGCTGTTGGTGAAATATGGATGAATTTTTGTAGATTTTATATAAATTAAAAAAATAAAGGAATTTACATTTTATGTAATGTTCTTCGAAGCGTGTTCGTAATGCCTTGTATCCTTCCAGGTGTTTTTGATATTCCGTTTTTTTTCTAACCACTTCATCTGTGAGCTGAAATTATATTAAAAACAAAACTTGAATATTTAAAAAGTAATTTTAGATATATGTATAAAAATCTCGTGTCACAGTGTTTGTTATCGAACTCCTCCGAAACGGGTTGACCGATTTTTATGAATTTTTTTGTGTATATTTGGTAGGTCTGAGAGTAAGTCGTACGCTCTTTTTTAAACCCTCAACCAAAAGGAACAGCTGAAAAATCTAAAAAATTGGTAATTTCGGGAATTTTCACATCAGTTTAGTTTCAATAGCTTCATGGCCTACCTATCGTTTGACAGCTTCGTAAAGTTAGATCCATGGCGGCCCTCTCAAGAGGGCGGAGTATCACTTTCTTCACAACCACCTCGACATGGGTATCAAATGAAAGGATCTGATAAGTAGAACACAATAAGCAATGTATTAAACTTAATATACCGTTAGATCCAAGGCGGCCGTCTCAAGAGGGCGGATTACCACTTTCTTTACAACCCTTTCGACAAGGGTATCAAATGAAAGGGTATGATAAGTAGAATACGATAAGCAATAAGTACTCAATATACCGTTAGATCCATGGCGGCCGTCTCAAGACCCATGTACCTGTTCTTTGAAACAGTTCATCTGGGTAAAATTCATATCTCAAAAAATATCAATTCAGTGGATGGTTTTTATTGGCTACTATTGGCTTATGGGTGCAGCGAGGTGTACGAGCAGAACAAAAGAGATTTCGTTCCCGCAAAACTTTTGTCAAATGCAGCCCAATTTTCAAGCAGTTTTGGAACAAGTTATGCCAACTGGCAAGTCATATGAATGCAATGCTACCTTTACCATCAAAAATCTATTATATGTCTTCCGCCATTTTGTGTTAGCCGCCATTTTGAATTTGGAATGACGCTTCACTAATAATTGTATTCTACGTGTCATGCCTTCTCATATGATACCCATGTCGGGAGTCGGAGAACACAAATGCAAAAAACGAACGCCATCTTGACTTTTTTCAAAATGGTCAGATTGCATTTTTACTCAAACTATACATACATATGTGCTAAATTTGAAGTTGATCGGTTTTATGAAGCGAACGAACGATTCTTAAGGAGTAATTTAGTCTATTATATGTATGTCTTCCACCATTTTGTGTTGTTCGCCATTTTGAATTTCACTAATTGTATTCTACTTGTTATGCCCTTTCATTTGATACCTATGTCGGGGGTCGGGAAACGCAAATTCAAAAATGAGCCAACATCTCACCATGAGCCCTCATCTTGATTTTTTACGAAATGGTTAGATTGCATTTTCACTCAAGCTATACAACATATGCGCAAAATTTGAAGCTGATCGGTTATATGAAAGTGGGTCCCAATCACTTTGCAGGTTTTTTGTTATTTACCTTTTATATTAACCTTTATGAAGCTATTCAAGGTCAAACTGTGCAAAAATCACGATTTGGCCAAAAAATCACTCGAAAACTGAAAATTGTATTTTGTAGACAATAATGTTTGGTACAAGAAGATGAAAAAACAAAGCCTACAAAATACAATTTTCGAAAAAATCAGTTTTTGAGTGATTTTTTGGCCAAAACGTGATTTTTACACACTTTGACATTGAATAACTTCGAAAAGGTTAAGTTTTCGAAAAAATGAACAGAGGACTTTTTGTAGGCAATAACGTTCGTTTTGACTGTTCAATTTTTTTCGAAAATACTCAAAAGCTGTTGAGTAAAATTTTGAGTGATTTCTGAAAACTCTAAGCTTGAATAACTTCCAAAGGGTTAATCGATCAACATTTTTGTAAAGACTAAAGTTGTAGAAAATTTCATTGATAACATTTTGGGGTTGTATGGCCTATGGAAACCGAGATAAAGTCGGGAAAAATGCGATATCTCCGGCGGCCATTTTTTTGTTTTGGATTCCGAATTTTTTTGTTTTGGATTTCTTAGAAAGTCACAAGGAAGCTGTAGACCAATTTTCAGCCATTTTGGAGTTTTGTCTCCTTAAAATGCTAATTTCCTCTAATTTATGAACACAATTTTGCAATATGAGATAATAAAAGGTGAATCTATGGCATTGCTTTTTCCAACTACAAAAAATTTGTTTCATTTATCAATTTTGTTTTATTGTTTGCGAATAAATGTTTTAACGTTGGGTGTACCGAGGCGCACCATGGTACCCAAAATAATACTAGAAAATTATTGAAATTGAGTCATATTTTGTGGGTGATATCATCATCATGTATGCGAAATGAAATTAATAATCTTTAAGACCAATATATGCCAATGATTTGCCTAATAATTTTGTGGTAAAATTAAATTTCTTCGTCATCTTCTTAAAACTCTGCAAAAGATTACAAAACCGTCATGTTTAAACATTATAGATCCACAAATTACGGGGACAAGTGTAAGCAGCATTTAAGAACTTTTTCTCGGAAGTAATAAAATATTTAAGCGACGACGACGGCATCTAAAATGGAACAACAATGACTATAAGTAGCGCATCGGACTCGAGCCTGTTCTTAGGCAGTTATGCACAACTTTGTCACATGAAACGCAAGACTAGTCTGTCTGCTAGAAAGACTAGTCAGACAAGATCTCAGGTGTGTTTCGCAATACTATTGCACTAAGGAAGCAAAATGGCTCGAGACAAATAAGTATAAAACTTACTCTGTTGTTTTCATGGAGCACCAAACAAAAGTCGGATACACCACCAGCAATCTACTATACCTATAATATATACATACATACATATACATTTTTTTCCTTAATGGGGTTAGATAAGGCACAAGTCAACGAGCTCATTTCTACCTAGACTTGAAACTCATTTTGATTTCCAGCTGATCGTAAACTAGTTTTCGACAAGAGGTTGAAAAACCTTTTACCGTCGAATGTCGCGGCGAGTCGTGTGACAACACTCTTTTCGAAGGAAGATTAAGAAACTCGCGAATGGCCAGCAGAGAAATTTATTTATTATTGTTCATAATACCGGTTTTGTAAAATAATGCTGCGAGCGGCCGACCGCCGGTCTGACACACTCCACTAAAATAGATTCTCGCTCGCATGTCTCTAATTCCTCGCGAATTAAGTGACTTTAATTTGAGAACGATTCTCTGTGATGTTAACAGATTGGCGCTTTCGGGCCTTTGGGAATTTTCTATTTCGGAGATTATATTTAAAACATTGCAGGAATGCAGTTTTGTTGGGCACTGTTTGGGCCTTTTATATGATGTAATGGATTCTATGATATAATTATCGTTTTCCTTAGATTTGGAGCTCGTTTATATGCAGGTAAAAAGTAGTCGGAATGTGGTGTACAAATGCGTAAAGCGAAATGTTGACATTACGGGTACCAGTTGCTGTTTTTATATTAATTACTAACTGCTTGGGGAAATAAATTGTTGGTTTCATTTTGTGATCACCAAGTATGATAATAAAACATTTCATTTCAAAATAAACTTTTAATGTCTTTTACGAGTTTTGAGATTGCCTTTTGTTCTAGGTGTTTTTCTAGATATTTTTCATCTTTTTCTATGCAGAGTTTACCCTGGGTTAACTCAGAGTAAACTTTCATGGGAACGCGGGTTGAGTGAAGTATCGTTAAATGGAAGAAAACTCCACGAAACACGTCGGATTAAGGCGGGTTTTGCATATGGGTTCGTTTAAGTGCGTTTACTGCACATACATATACCAACAGAGACACGACGTAAACTTATTTATCTGTCACTTCAACCCAGAACCGTCATGTTCTGAGTCTCCATAAGAGTTCAACCAGAGTTGAACCCGAGCTATACTTTATGGAAACAGGAAAAGTTAAGAGCTTTCATTAAAGATTTTCAACTCATGCACACAACTAAAAACGGCACGATAGAAAAAATGAAAATGTTGCCCCTCGCTTTATATTTAATAAATACGTTTAAAGAAAAATCTATAATAAAATTAATTGATGGAAAAAATGGAGGAAAATGGAAGGCAGCAATTGAAATGCATAGAGTTAGATCGTTGAATTGAAGTGTCATTTCAATTCAGCCACAACTCAACTCGGCTCTCATAGAAACTCGGTAATGGAAACCAAGTAAGTCAACATCTGATGATTCTAAAGCAAATCCTGGAGAAAACCTGAGAAAGGAAAGTAGCTGTATGCTAAATATTCATCGATGTAGTAAATTGCGCCGGAATCTGTTCCTTTGAAAAATTCGAATGAATAAATAGGTCAAACTTTTCAACAATAGTTCTTTCCCTAATTTTAGCAGTAGTGATTTGATTACATAATTTACAGAACTTTTTTCGTTTTCTAAGTCGTCAATTGACTTTTCAATTTCTGATGGTAGAAATGCTGAGATACTTGACATATAGTCATTGTCAAAAGTTAGTATACACCGGTCATTTCCTACTTCTGAAGTGAGTACTCCTTAAGTAATAAATAATAAGGGGAATGTTTTGAAGCGAAAGTAAACCTTGTATATCAGTGTTCAATTCAAGTTTTGCCCATGTGCATAGTTCGCATGACACTGCACAATATGACATTTAAAAAAAATCAAGATGGTGGCTCCAAATAGCGCCCGAAATTTGCAGTTGTGTTTCACTATTCCCGATATGGGTATCAAATGAAAAAGTATTACGAGTAGAATACAATTAGCTGTGTGACATCATTCCAAATTCAAAGTGGCGGCCAATACAAGATGGTGGAAGACGTAATAAAATAAAAAATACAAAATGTATCCTTTCAACTAGAAATTTTGCACATATGCATAGTTCGAGTAACATGCATGCGGACTATTTGTAAAAAAATTAAAATGGTAGTTCCAAAATGGCGGCCGATTTTTGGAATTGTGTTCTCCAACCATGGCATGGGTATTAAATGAAAGGGTGTGACAAGTAGAATACAATTAGCTGTGTAGCATAAAATAAATAAAAATATAGTCTCTAAAAACTAAAAAATACGCTTTTACTAAAAACGCGCTTACTAAAAAGTAAAAAAATAATTATGAAGTTAAAGTTTTTATTGCTCCAGCCAGTATATGGGATCGACCTACCTTTCAAAATGTAAATAAGCGTGGGGCGCTAGCGAAAAGTGTAGATAAAATAAGATAGGTAAAGAGTATTAACTAGATTTTTTAGGTGCACCAAATTGTCCACTTTTGGATTGATTACCTTTTTTGGCATCCTGAGCGAAGGTCTGCATAGGGCGTCTAATCCCCGGCATAGCAAAATCTTTATTTGGCTAGGCGTCTGTTGTGCACGTAGTACGCAATTTTTCATCATCGAATTTTAAAAAAGTTGTAACATATGTGCTCTAATTTATTTTAAGTATCCAAAATCAGTTTTTGAATTTTTTGTTTATTATACTGGCAACGCACTACAATGACACGGCTCAGGCAAGGCCGGGAGAGGGATAGGAACTCAAGATGAAAGAGCATAATCACAGGTAAGTGGTGAACCCTAACACGTATAGGCCCGGCCACACACCCCACGACCCCAACCGGCGAGCTAGTGAACTCCGTGTGGCCGGCAGCATATCCCCCTAACAGTAGGATCGGCGATTAGGGAGGATAGGAGTTCCGATTTTTTTATGTTTGGTGTTGTTTCCTTGGTCAGGCTTTTCCGGGCTTCTGGCTGAGGGGGCAATACCTCGCATAAATGGCGCCCAATATATAGTCGCGCCATTATGCTGTTACAATACTTTTTTTCTACCGTGGACAGTGCACATATAAACTTTTTTTATTTAAAAACGTTGCAAGGCACGCAGTTGTATGCTATTATCTCATAAAATCAACCCGGAATTCTACAAAATTAATTACAATGTAAACTGCTTCCCAATTTTCTACCTGAGGTCAAACTTTTGTCGGAGCCTACGGACTCCTGTCTAAAGTTCGTTATCATTAGCCTTGCATTTCCTGCATATAATGACCATACTAGGTGATAATTTCAATAACAAATAATCATTCTTAGAATTGCTTTTCATCAATTCAAGATCAAGTTCACTTCTCGTATATTTTGATAGCCAATGACCATAAATCAATAACTTCGGCAAATTAAATCTCGCAACAGATTAAAACTGTAGGAGCCTACAATGATCTTTGCAAGGTTATACAAGCTGCAACCAACAATAGACCACGGAAATTGCAATCACGCTTCATTGTTTACTACAAATGCCTCACAATAATTCATTCCGTAAATAGAAACTCTCTTTCAATACTTTTTAATTATTGCCCTCAGCGACAAAATTTCCAATTTTTCGAGGAATCACATGGGAATTTCTCAATTAAAAATGCAAATCACGAAATGCTTCTATTAAATCACAAAGAGCCAAAACGAACTTTCTGAAATTGATACTTTGGTCAAATTAAAAACGATCCATGAAAAGAAATACTTGTATGTTATAAAGGCACGAAAATAAAACAAAAATTATTTGAAAACAATTTGAAAATGGCTTGAACAATAGTTTTGTAGTCTTTTTATATCTGTCGCGATTATCATCTGAAACCTGTCAACAATGATTTATTGAAATTCATTTTTCTCCATTTTTGTAACGAAAAAAAAATGGCATTGTTCGTTGGGTCCGTTCGAACATAACGAAAAAAACAGCAAAGGAACGCGCGCGACAAAGGTGTGGATCATAGGGTATGGACCAAGGTGAAAATGGCTCATTAGTTAGACGACGACGAGGTTACGCTACGAGCATTATTTCTCGTCTCAATTCCCTCATCCGATCATAATCTTAACGATCGAGATTCACATTTCATTGCACACCATTTCAAAAATGAGCTCAGCTGAAAAATTAGCTGTCGGCGAAACCTTCGGCGGATTCTTAAGCTCGCCTGTTGTGTTTCTCATGTCAGATTGCATGTTATTAGCCTTTTCATTATCACAAGAGTAGTTCGGAAGGCCTCGTCTGGTAAGTGCTGTTTCTTTCCACTTAGCAGCCACACTGCGCGTCAGGCTACAATAGAGGCTCCCTTTTTCCGTTGCTAAATCATATCTTCCGCAACAGCCGCGAGTCTTCAGAGATCTCAAATTGAGAAACTGCGGCAATTTATCTATTTGACAGATGTTCGTTCAGTTGAAGTCATTGTTAACGATCGCATATTTTTAATCACTCTTTTTATATCAACTTTAAAAAAAATCCGTTAATTTGTCAAGCGAAACCCTAAGTGCACCATCTTCTCCTCTCTTCTTCCTGTAGAGACCAACCATATTTAATAAGAAATTCCCGTGGTGTAAAGTGTGCGCGCGGCGTGCACGTTTCGGAAATTTAACTACCGGAACTAAGCGTCTGGGAGATATCTTGAATTATGGATAACTTAGTGAAAGGTAAACAACGATGAATATCTGCGCCTGCATGATTACGCATTTAACATACATATAGGAAATCTTTGCCGCTGCTGCTGCTGTGTTATTGCTATAATTGGTGGTAGAGGTGGCGCGCGCGGCAGGCCTTAATACATATTCAGGTAATTTCTTATCAGACGTGGGGATTACGCGATAATGAATTCTATTTTCGTATTCACACTTCATTTTTAGTGCATAAAAATATTAGGAAAATGTGAAAGAATTTCGAATGATGTGGAATTTTTGTGGTAATTAATATGCTTATTGCGTTTGGTTGAGACACCGGGGATATTTGGGGTAAAGATTCCAAAATATCTGGGTAATTATGTACAGAGATAATATCGATAATAACCAACCAAAATATACGACGAGGAACTGAATGAGTTATATTCAGTTTTTCTATTTGGACGATCACTTGTTTTTTGGTTCTTAGTCTTATTTGAAACGCGCCTTTAGTGAGCGAAGTGGAAGTCCTGGAGACGAGAGTTTGACACGCTTTAAATACTTGAGTTTATACCCACATCAGCTTGAACCTGTCCAGATACGAACGTTGGACACGTGACATTGGACGCTCCTAGTTCGAGCATCAGCCACACGATGCGTCCTACCCACTGACATAATATAGAATGGACAGCTCATGAGGAATTTTTCATGGCACCAATTTGTTCCATAGGCTACAAACCTTTTTTCACTCCATGTAAACACCGGAATCACTTTTGAAATTTACATTTTTTTAAATACGTACTTAAAACATTAAAATAACACAAATATTTTGTTTAAAAAAATTAATAAACACTATTTTCACTTTTTCACCTTTTAAAATGCCTTTTTTTCATTAAGGGGTTAGGCCACTGTAGAAACCAAAAAAAAGTGGTTGTTTTGTAATTTTTTTTTTGGAAAACGGTTAAATATATGGAAAAACGGCTTTCATAGTTTAATTAAACATATATCGAAGTATATAAAAAAAAAATATTTTCTTCAATTTTGTTACAAAATGGTGGAGTTACAGCCTATACGCGTAGACGCCTCTTAAAAAAGGTCCCCTACGGCTAGCAGTACAAAAGGCACAGCTTTTTACCTAGAGCTACCAAAAAAAAATCTCATTATCTATAAGAGATTTGGCATCGAAATACGTACCGATTTTGAAAAATATTAAATTTTGACAAAATGGCACACTTATCAAAAAAAAAGTCCAAATTGAGCACAAAATTGGGGCAAAGAACTGACTCTACAAAAAAAAATATTGAAGGTATTGCAAAACCCCTACGTATTTCGATGGAGAATCTTGTTTTCAACATACAGTTAAAATTTCAAACGATTCGATAAAAAATTGATCAAGTTATGCTGCTAGCCAACTTGAAAAATGTCATTTTGAGAAAAACGCGTTTTTCTCTTTAAACAGCTCTTTAATTTGCTCAGAACATGCTCTACAAAATCAGCTCTCACAACTTTTTGAGATTAGTTTTCGGTCTGAAACCAACGACATGACATTTTTAAAGAATTATAGCATATTATTAAGAAAAAAAAAAAAAATCGACTTTTTTTTTTTCTACAGTGGCCTAACCCCTTAATTTCCAATTTTATGTGTATCTGATTTAAGTTCTTAACGCCTGTTTTAGCAACTGACATTCTGTATGTCAAAATCCGGGGGTCTATGGGGAAAAGAGCAAAAGATATAAACATCACTAGTGCAAAAGGGAAAATATAAAATCAGGTCTGAGTGCTTCTGTCAGTTTGGGGGTCTATGGATGAGTGCGACAACTATACTTTTGGGTGCCATCGATTTGTATGGAATAATTTCAGATGAGCAGTCCATTATTATATGTCAGTGGTCCTACCATCAAGCGTCCAACGTTGGAAGATGTTCATAGCATCATAGAGAGCCGGCTTTAGTACTGCTAACTCCATCTTAGGTAGAGGTTATAGAGATCGGAACAACTAGTTCGATTATGAATTCCAGCTGGTGATCGAAAGTAAGAATGCTGCCAACCGAGCAATGCAGTTCAGAAGGGAAGAAAAGAGAGTTCACACACGGGAAGAGGACGCCTGGGTGAAAAATCTCCTTTATGAACTAGAACAGTACAGAGAGCGAAAGCCGCACCAGGCACCGGAGTTCTACCGAAGAGTCCGTGGTACGACGCGATTCACACCACACTGCACATACTGCAAACGGGGTAATGTGATCACGGATCCTGCAGGCATTTTGGAGCGATGGGGAGCACTTTCATGAATTGCTATCAGAGAGAAATGGGAAGCAATGCCAGAACACTAGAAAACAGGTATATTATGACCGGTACATAAAGAAGCATATAAGGCAGCGTATGTATGAGGTAAGTTACACTATCCATCATTTCGTATATTAACTCCATACACAAACCGGGGAGGCAGGGAAATGTATGTGTATCCGAAACTTTTCCCACTAAATAATAAAAACCAATAAAATGCACAAGAAATAGTCCAAACGAAACACAATACGTTTCCACTCTTTTTTTAGACTAAAGCAAAACTTGACCTTAACGGAATTGTATAGGACGAAGAAAATGGGCAATTTTCTTGGTGACCATAAAGGGTACCATTAGTATACTCAATAGATCGGTTCTAGCTCGATTGTGTAAGTTAAGCAGCTTTGGTCATGGTTTGCACTCAGTTGGGGGACCGCTTGGTACAATGACAAATCGCGTTTGAAATGCTCGATTACAAAATTACAATTCATATATGGAACGGAGGCGTGCATACGTCTAGCGGGGGCATTTTTTTTGATATTCATGCCTCTAGCGGGAGCGTTCAGTGGGCCAGGCGCATCTGTTTTTCCAAATGATATTAAAAGAGAACAGATTAGAGACTTGATTTACACTTTCAAGTAGTCTACGGGTTTTACAACATTTGCCTGTAGAAAGAATGGAAAGTTTCGCATGCATTCACAATTTACTTCTATTGCCTCTAGTCTTGCACATTAAAAACAAAAAGGTCATGGTTTGATGTTAGGATTTGAAGAGCCCTGACATACTATAATAGATTGTAGTTGATTTTTGATTTTAGCGATGGTATAAGTATTTCCGCATTGATATACTATTGTCAGCTGCTATTATTACCCCAATGTAGGTGAACAATTACTACAAATTACCTTGACTGTGAAGGCAATGTTGTGTGTTGTAATTGGGGCTATTGTGATGCCCCAGCTTTCGTGCCAAACGCGTCATCTGGGAAAAACCATCTTGTAAAGCTCTTCGTGTTCTGCGTCTCTCATCTAAGCCAATATTTGGACGGATTTGAGGAGGATTGTTTACCTTTCAACCTCGTCCAAGTCTTCGATGTTGAAAAAGAAGCTATCCAGATCGTCCCCTTGGCAGAGTACATTATAAATGTTAATTGGTATGGAATAGCTAATTCGTTTTTTCCTTATATGACATGTGTCATCTAGACGTCAAAAATCAAGTTTTCCAGAAGATTTTTCAAAGAAAATTCAAATGATAAAATTATATATCACTGGTTAATTCCCCGGACACCAATCATGTGCAAAATATTTATTATTTGTTCACGTAAATATAAAATTGCTGCGATTATTTTCTGAATAATCGATTTCTAACGACTTTAAGTTATCATTATATAAAAAAATAATAATGGTAACTGATAATTATACAAAAGCTACGTACTTGGGCATTATTTTTAATCATATACAATTTTATGGCGACAAGATTTTATCATTTTAAGATTGTCTGCATTGGAATAATACAATAATTTTTGAACATACATACATAACATGTTCACAGGTGTTTATATCTTCTTTATTATTATTAAAATGTATGTTTTTTTTACCCTTGTTGTTCCTACAAAATGTACTTACTACATATATACTCAATTGAGTATAGCTCTATAAAACTTTGCACAAATCGGTCCGGCAGATAGCGTATTGCAAGCCGATAACGGAATAGTAAAGGAAGTGAGTGAAATGATTCTGCTAAGGTTTGGTGGATCACCTGAAGGTAGGTACTGAAAGTAACTTAAAGTATGAACATAAGTGATCATATGAGAACCACATGAGAACTTGACGAATGTCTCACGAAGGGCCCCAAAAAAGAAAAGCTCCACCTGGACTAAAGTGGACAACAAAAAGGCGAAGAAAAGAAAAAAGAAGAAAAAGGACGACAGGAAGTCCCATAAAAAAGAAAGACCTGACGCGCTGATTATAACAGCGTCAAGCGGGACGTCGTATGCGGACATCCTGCAAAAAGTCAGGACGCATGCTTCCCATTCGGATTTGGCAAATAAGGTCACTCGCATTAGAAGAACAGAAAAGAGCGACCTTTTAGTGGAATTGGCAGCTAGCGAGAGTAAGACGGAGTATCTGGAGCAAAAGATCAAGACGTCAATCAGTGAGGCGGCAGAGGTTAGTGCAGGTACTAACCGCGTGTTAATCGAGAACAGGGATCTGGACGAGACTAATCAGCAAGCTGGAGGTCTGCGATGCGCTGCAATTGGTGCAGAAAGAGGACGTTAGAGTCAGGAAGACATACGATGGTGCGCAGACGGCCACAAAAGCATAAGCCTTCCAGTAGTTAGCGCTAAAAAGGCACTCGGAGTGGGCAAGGTCCACATCGGCTGGGTTGTTTGCCGTATACGGGAGACAACGCACCAAGTAGGGAGTATTCTCGCGATTAAACCTGGTGGCATCATGCAAGGTCGGCAGGAGAGTCCAGGGAATGGGCAGAGCGGATTGAAGACGCGGTCTGAAACGCTCTTCACCGATTACCTGACCCTCGCTGCTCCAGAGTATATTGTACATTTTATTTCTACAGAATGTATGCACTGTCGATCTACGCACTCTTCAGGTGGACTAAGAAAAGTACCTGCAGTAACCGCAGAGGAGATTCTGGAGGCCGCAAAAAAGGTAGCCACGAAAAAGGCCTCTAGCATGGATGGCATACCAAATAAAGCGGCGAAACTAGCAGCTGAGATAGCGCCAGACGGGTCGCTGAAGTCTTTCCATCTTCCCGGAGCAATGGAGACAGCAGAAACTCGTGCTCCTACCGAAGACGAACAAGCCTTTAGGGAACCCATCGTTCTACAAAACCGATATGCCTCCTTAGTTGCATAGGCAAACTTTTCGAGCAGGATACTCAAGGGTTGATTGCCTGCCGGACAAGCAATTCAATTCGACAATTGATGCAGTCAACATGGTGGTAAGCATAGCAAGAGCCGCCATAGAAAAAAATCGCTGCTGCGCACACACGACCAACCCTCGACGTAAAAAATGCTTTCAACTTAGCGAGGTGGAGCAAAATAGTTGAGACTTTGATCAAGCTAGGCACACCAAAGTACCTAGTGCGAGTGTTCGGGACAACATGCGGTGTTCCGCAGGGTTCAGGCCTGGGCCCTCCCCTGTGGGTCGCAATGTACAATGATGTGTTGGACTTCGTTTTCCAAAAGGGAGCAGTGGCGATCAGGTTCGCGGATGACATCGGGGTAGTTGGCGACATCAAACTGTTTGCAAACGAAGCGATCTGGGAAATAAAAGGGTGACTGAACGCACTGGGCTGAAGCTTGCTGATCATCAAACGGAGAAAGCTGGTTTCCGTAGGGATCAAAATAGTAGAACGAGTTTGTCAAGGTCCGTTGGATTCACCGACTTTGCCCTAACGTGGAAATATGGGTTACGAGGGAAGTGGCAAATAACGCACTTATGATCAAAACTTACAAATTCAAAATGGCCGCACCAATATGGCCGACGAGTTTGTAAATTCTATTCTGACTCATATGAAAATCGGTATCTGGGGGTTTTTAAGCAAGTAAATAACGAATTTATGATTAAAACTTATAAATTAAAAATGGCGGGGCCAATATGGCGGACGAACTTTGTCCATTGTATCCCGATCCCAACGAATTTATGATCACCCCTGAAATTTTAAGAATAAGTCGAGGTGAATATAAGCTGGCATCTGGTTAAACAAATAAAACCTGGGTTAGTGACATTGCAGATAAGAACTCAGGGCTAGGTAATTGTCAGATATGTAATTTTTCTGCCTTATATTACATGGCTCATAATGGTCAATATCCGTCTGAAGTCTCACTGCCTGAGTACGTGACTCCAAGTGTATACCTACTGTCCGTCACCGTCAAAATCGTCACCGTCAAATTAGTATAATCCTTTGATTTTTTCTTTCACGATGTTAATAATATTTTTGGATTATTGAATGTTTAGTTTAACTAAGAGTCCAGGAGTCTTATTTCTATAGTTAGCAATAAAACAAGACACAAAGTTACCTTAAAAATCTAATTTAAATTGAGGTCATCAACCGCTTCTGATTTAGAAATTTAACTAAGCGCGTTCAATATAAATAGATTGATGAATACATTCCCTCCCAGATGGCATGACATTAGAAAGTTCATCGACATTGCTTTCGCAGCATTGCAAATATTGAATTTAAAGGCACAATTCGATGAATCAAAGTTCGCGCACAATATGATTCACAATTTAATTGAATGTGTGAAAGAAATATATAGTTAAGGCCCCAGTTGCTGGAGCGCTCCGTAAAAATGTTAAACAAATTCAGCATTTCAAAGTCTGACCTAAAAATCGATATAATAACAACTAACAGCAATTTTCTTACAATTTTTTTAATTCATTGCGATATTTCTTAATAATTTCTATAAAAGCAAAAAGTCATGTTCTCAATCTAGTAGTAAATACAGAAAAAAATCATTATTACCAATCTGTGAACAATCCCAATGGCAGCAGACAATATGCAAACCGAAACTGGATCACGGATCACTTCTAGGTGCCGAACACAATTATTATTTTATATCCAGGAACAGGTTATGATTCCCGAAACCCGTCTATGGTGCATGTTGGTCACGCTTTTATGATTTTTATTCCTTCTTTTTTTGGGGGGGGGCTCTCGCAACAGCGCAGCACAATAACCGAGATGTAGTAGACCACACCCGATCCTAAGGTATAGGCCATAGCACAATAATGTTTGGCGCTGACTAGTATGGTGTTATTAAATCAATTCACTTCAACAGCAGCCAGCAAAAACCCATAAACACATCTGGGCCAGAAGCAGACCTTCTCGTGTATACTATATGCATGTGTGTAGATCAAAATACAAAATGAAGAATTCCCAAGACATGATCTTGAAGATCGATCTTCATTTATGTTTTTTAATGCCAGTGAATGAAGGGCTTTATTCCGCTCGCGGACCGAGGCCCAACTCGGTATCTTCCCCTGGCCATCATCATCATCATCCGTTGACTTGTGGGTTTTCTTACGTCTTTCTTATTATACTCTATCTTCTTCTTTTTTGTACTTTCATTATACTCGTTTCATAACTGGTCTCTGATTCTCGGAATCACTTCTGAGTCGCCGCTGTCTGACCAAAAACACTTGAAGAGGCGCAGCCATAAAAATGATGCTAGTAAAAATATCAAGCCAAGCATTGAGGAGGGTGTGGATATTACCGAGAGAGGCCGCCAGTAACAAATTTACTTTCAGGTAATTAGTCCTGTCATTTCAATGTTTATATCTGACAGTTGTTTTTTTTTTAATCATAAAAATGAATTAATTAATTTTATATTTTAAGTTCCTGGATGATTTTGTATCCTTTATGAAAATTTTATGCATTCAACACTGATAAATCGATTTCTTGATTCAAGCGGAGGGCACTCGCTTTGATCTTGACGATTTTCATTTCATCTTGGAAATTGTGTGCCTGCTCGGATTATAAAACACAAAAAAAAAAATTGAAATGAAAATTTATTAAACGTAATTTAAATAGACAAGTTAAAAATTTGAAATTGTCTGCGGCCAGTTAAACGATCTTGCAAGCATTTACCATGCGGATAGTTTTTTTTACTCAATCCTTGAAATGTTTTCTCACTACACATATTTATTTACATATATGTACATACATATTTTTTTATGTGAAAGTCCAAGCCTTAAGCCTGAACCAAATATGTACGACGTGCCGTACCGTTATCGTACGTAGCCATTAAGATAGTTAGATTAGAATAAAATAGTGCAACAAGCTCTAGAATTTAATCGTGTTGAGTAGATCGAAGATCATAAAATGAGTTTGTAAGAAGTGCCTCTTTTTTATTTTGAGCCAGTATAATGCCATACTTCAAATGAGGCGAGACACTATTGTAATGCCAAAATGACAAACACAAGCAAATTAAAAGAGAGAAAACAAATACCTACCAGTGAAGAGCCTTTTTTACATTTTTTTATATGAAAAAACTCAGCTTAGGAATCACCTTTTGTACTACCAGTTTGTGTTGTTGTTAAGGTCATGGTACAATGTCTAGTAGCAAGCTTGTTTTGAAGAATAGAGGAGAACAGAAAAGGTCTGGGGGTGTTCACGGAAATGTCAATGAACCGTGCGTTTGAACTCGAAGATGTACGAGTTTGGAAATACTGACTTCGGGACTAACTACAATCGAGATGTTCTATTCTTAGATGCATTAAACTGCCTCAACAAAAAAATTAAGAAATGTCTCCCTGATCGTATTTACAATCAATATTTATCTAGATCAGTGTTTCCCAAACTTTCGACATCTGATACGCTAAGTACCTAAGTAATTGAAATACACCACACCCTACACGCGACAAAAGTTTGCCCTCAGGTAGAAAAATGCGAAGCAGCTAAGGTGGGGTGTACTGACCGCATTGGAATTAATTTTGTAGAATTGTATTGGGTTGATTTTATAAGATATTGTTGATTTGGTAACCAGCTTTTAGTAATTGTTCTAAGAAATAAGGTACAGTTTGTAAAAACTGGGAGAAAACCGACGCGACAAAAGTTTGACCGCGCCAGTTTTAAAGCACTTCTCTTAAGACCAAGAGCGAGTTGTTGTTACTGGAGTTGCAAATTTAATTTTTTAGTAATTTTTTTAAATAAATCACTACAAATATAAGCAGTGAAAAACGCTTATCACGTGAAGAAATTGATCAAATCAAAACGTTGAAAGAAGAAGAATACTCTAACAGGCAAATCGCCGTTAGATTGGATAGAAGCCACCGAGTCATCAATAACTTGCTTAAGGACATCGAAAATTACGGCCTATACCAGGAAGACCAAGAGCCACAACAGAGAGAGAAGAGAGTAGAATCCTGCGAACAGCGTCAAATTCATGCATGACTTCCAGGAAAATCGGAACTGATGTCCGAGTTAATGCAAGTTTACGCACTGTGCAAAGGATTGTAAAGAGCTCATCAATTCTACAACGTCGCCGAGTCAAGAAAAAGCCGGTACTATTACCTAGCCACAAGAAAAAGGCCTGAAATTTGCTTGAAAGCTATTTCAGTTAGAGGCCTAGTGAATCTCAAATTCAACGATGGACCCCAGACAGGAGTTCAGTATCGGGACATGTTAGAAGAGGTAAACCCTTTTGGATTTTCCAACAAGTTCATGCAGCAGTTCAAACCGCTAGAGTGGTCAAGGAGTGGTTTATAACCAATAACGTGGTGAAACTGGAATGGCCTTCGTTGTGTATACGTACCACACTTTGGGAAACACTGATCTACATATACCCTCATATACCAGTAGGACATTATTTTTGTACCGGGACATTCAAAAAAATTGAGACCTCAGTACAATTTTCTATAGTGTAAGGGCAAATGTACTGCCTCATGTAAGTCTGGCTTAACTCTACAACGAAGGCTTAATTAGGGTTCTTAGGAAAAGGTAGATGGCCAAGAAATCTCGAAGAAAAGAACGGGAAAAATAAAGAAAAGCTTGAAATGGATACTAGAACGTTGAAATTGGACAGTTTTCGATTGGAAAAGAGATATATTTTTCGATGAATCCAAATTCAATCTTATAGGACCAGATGGAAGAGCCAGAGTTCAAGGGAGAATAAGATATGAATTTGGTAATCCATTTGCACTGGGTATAAACAAAGATTGGCGAAAGGAATCCGCACGGAAGAAAGAGTGTTGGTAGGACTAAAACCAACTGGAGAAGAACGGTAATGAAATTGAAAATCATGATAAAAGCTGGACAAAAAGAAATAATAAAAGAATAGTTCCAAACAGAGCCCGATGGCCACGTTTTGTGGAACCCCAATTTTTTGGTGAGTCACTATACCCCTGCACCTAATAGTTGTAGGTCAAGCCGTTTGAAAAGTTTCAGCGGTCTGCCTAGTGGCTTGTCGATTAGATTTAATTGTTCGACCTGGGTATCGTTAATAATTCCTCCAGCGTTCTTTGCGTTTCATGAAGGTCCGATAGGCAAGGGCCCGCTACACCAAACTAGTGGGGCTCCCAACAGGAATGAATACAGAGTAGACCGAAAAAGCTTTTAATTTTGTTAAATTTCAATATTCTAACGCCTATTAGATACCACTTTCATGGTTTCTTGTGGTTTTGTTGTATATTTACCTTGTTTTCGACAGTTTGAAACATCCGTTATATTTTGTTATTTAAAAAACCAAACTAAAACTAATAAAACTGTCTGTTTTCGTTTGACAGTCGTAAAAAGTTTCGATCTTTCGACGAAACTTTGCGCTTGGATTACTGTATTTCCATTACTGTGTTTCCATGAGCCAGGGTAGAGTTTTCGTTAAGTAAACAGAAAGCTTTTTCTCTCAAAATCACTCGATGCCGTTTCCATGGCAGTTCTGGGTTGAATTGACAGATAAATAATTTTACATTATATCGCCTTAGTATATGTGCGGTAAAGGATACTGAAACACACATATATGCTAAACCCGGCTTAACCGGACTGCTTTCGTCGAGTTTTCTTGGATTTAACGAAATAATCTGAGTAAACTCTGCATGGAAACTCAGTAAAGGTTAATGGGCTGATTTTTTAGGGTAGAAAGAGGGCACCCTCACCGCAGGTTCTGCCTAGGGACCTTCAGATCCTTAGTCCGGCGCTCTATGGAGAACCACTTCTGCTAACTAAGATTATCACTCTACTGAATCTGCAGCTTTCACTCCACTCCAGTCGGAGTGAACTATTCCGCTTTGTGATATATGCAAGCTTAGCGATACAGAAAATAAGTTTCCCTATTTCCTTGTCCACAATTTGCTCCATTGTTTTCAAGCCAAATCTTCTTAAATTACTTCGATGACATAAAAACAAAAAATCGCCGAAATGAATTTATCATTGCTAAGCATGGAAATCCAAAAAATAATATCCAATAAAATTTGCACCAACTTGCACCCAATGCAATAAGAAATATGACTAGAACCTGTCTACCTAGCAACTTGTAGCAAGTTCCAACGTTATAGCAATTAAAAAGTAAAAATATTGTCTTTAATACTCCTTAAGCACTATAAACATTGTCCTTCAATGGGCGCTGCATTTTCATGTTCACATCCGCGAACACTCTCCATCGACACTTGAATGCAATTCCTAACGAATTCTTAATTAATAATGCTTCAATAAATAAATTTGATAAACAATAATCACAATTTTATGTTAAATACTCTTAAAACAGCAAATATTTTCAGCCATTTCCGGTTCGGTTTGACCACTATGTTTTTTTAGTAACATAACCAGTTACCAGTTTACGGGCATGAATGCATCACAAAATGCGCATTATTGACATGAGGTGTAATTAATTGACGATCGCCAGCAACTAGCAAAAACGGGAATAAAAACCAAATTGAGATCTAGGACAGATCTTGATGAAGTTGCATTCCTCATAATTACTGTAGTAAAGTATTTCATAACGGTTGAATATGTTCCTCGGTTTCGATGACGTAGAGCCAGCCGTCAGTTGATTGTCCTCGGATAACGATGACTCAACGAAAATAGTTGACATTTAAGATTTTTCGTTCGTAATTTACATATTATGGAAATGAGCAACTGTCATGGTGGGTGATCGGTTATTATTGAGCAAAAAATTTAGTAATTATATGAATTCTGATTTAATTTTTTCTATTTGGGATGGTGTTTTGTATGTAAATATAGTTTATGAATAAATTATAAGAGATTGTTTCTATTTAGAAAAAAATAGATATAAGATTACGAATCTAGAAATGTACTGCATGATAGTTTTTTTGTTTGTTAGAAAGGCGGAGACTTTTCGAATGTTTCTTTGTATTTTTGATTTGACATTTTTAATTATTCAAATAATAATTTTTTTATTATTCAAATTTATAATTAAAGTTTTAAAAGAATTAAGAATTGTGTTTAATATTTAAAGAAAAATCTTGGATTTTCACCTTTTCGGTAGGTCGCCATGGTGAGCTTCCTTCGATAGTCCCAAATATTGTGTTTTTGCACTTGAAATATTTTAAAAAAATAAGTAATTATAATTATAATTAAAAAGTGAATGCAAGTGAGATAAATTATTACATGAAAAGCTAATAACCACCACCTAGGTAATAGAATAATAAGAACTTGGAATGAAAATGATACAGTACAAATGAGTTTACAATAAAATTAGGCAAAACTAACTAAAAGAGGGAGCAAATGGTGTTTTTAACCCATTGCACTTCCCAAATTTGGTTTTAATGACGAATTACTGAAGTAATTATAGTAGCACAAAATAATCTAAACTAAATCTATGAAGGATAGAACTTAGAATTAAAAAAGTAAAGAGATTATACACATAATAAATACTAATAGTGTCAGAAATTATCAAATAATTAAATTTTTTCAGCAGCAAAACAAATGGTGCGACGTTACTGCATTGACAGATGGTGTAAGTTGATTTTATAAGCAAAATAAGTATTAACTTTCACCTAATCGTCATAATAGGTAGTTAAAAATCATCAGTATCAGTATCAAATAAAAGTGTAAGACAAGTAGAATACAATTAGCCATGTGGCATCATTCCAAATTCAAAATGGCGGTCAACACAAAATGAAAGTTTACCTTTTTTAAATCTAATATGGCGGTCACTACAAAGTGGGGAAAAATATATAATAGACCGAAAAGTAGAAAAATGATATATATTTAAAAAAACTAAAAAAATACGCTTTTATTTTAAATTAAACAAAAAAGTAAAAAATAATTTTGAATGTAAAGGTTTTATTGCTCCAGCCAGTATATGGAAACAACCTACCTTTCGAAATATAAAAAAAAGCATGGCGCGCTGGCGAAAAGTTTCGGCTTTAATAAAATTTGAATAAAGATAACGAGTTCTTTCTTGGGTGCAGAATCCGAATCAGAGATTTGCTAACAAAATATTGTGACGCAACATCGAAAATATTATGATTTTGTACATAAAACGCTGCTTTGTCGTATGACTGGAAAGATATCAATTTTTCCGTAAAAGATCATCAAAAACAGATCGGCTGAAGATATGATTTCTCGAGCATCTACGGAAGGGTGTCTTTCAAGTTTCGCCACAATCAGTGATGGAAATTAACCCTAATCATTGATAGACAATTGTTCGAATCTGATAAAAATGATGGAATATGGGACATATGCAATATTCACAAGATTGAGTGATTATATTAATTGATAGAACTTGAGCGTGAAATACGTTCTCGTACCAACGGTTTTCTTTGATTACAGTCTTGCCGGTAAACTCTGAACTCCTTCCAAAGGCATAGATGGTTAAAAGAAGTACCATTTGGGCGGTATAAAGTGTTAAGGCAAGAATATCCAACGAAAGCGACTAGATTTGTGGAAGGAAAATTCATGTACCATCATTATCACAATGCCGTGAGGCCTTTAAGTGATGTCGATGCTAAACTTACCACTTTGCTTTAGGAATTCAAGGCCATTCTTCACTAAGCCTTCGAAAAATCTACGGAGGATCGGATTACGCAATGGCATAGTAATGTAACGGCGGACATAGCTCCGAATAAACTTTACAGCCACAGATTGAGATAGCGGTTTTTTCTGAAAATTGGAGAGAGCATGTATAGTTTTTTGCAAGCTATTCCACCATCAGAGAGAAAGCGGTAAGCCCGGTAGCTTTAGGTATCACCATACAGAGGATAGAGATTTATGATAACCGTTAAAATTCATTACACCAAGTTAACATTTATTCATTATTAATTTTACATTTTAATCCAAATGAAAGCATTTTTTTCCAGCCTACATAATGTACATTTAGCCTAATAGTGGTAAACAAACAAAAAAACAGCAACAACAGTTTAAAGAACAAATAAATTTGTGAGTCGATTTTGCAGGAAGCACGTCATGGTACCAGGGCGGGTTTTTCTTCCTCACATGTTTTTTTTAGCGAGTTAACATTAGTTGGAATTGACATTGATTCGATGTTCAGGTAAGTAGTGGTGTACGGTTTTAAGGTAGTACTTCCGGAGGCTCAAACCCCACGACCCCTCCGACGAGCCAGCCCTAGCCTTGTGGCCCGAGGTACTGCCTTCTAGATTTTTGACTGCGTTGCGTTAACGTCCGAGAGCTATTCAAAATTTTAGTTTTTGGATGGGAAACTGAGGTTGGCTTCTTAGGGCAACCAACCAAGGATCCTTCTTACAGTTATGTTATATCTCAAATCTCCCTGAGAGCCGAGAAACTGTGATGAATGAGACAACCTCCTACCCGCTGTAGCCTTATAGTCATGCTGCAAGAACCGACAGGTATTTGTATTTATTTATTGGGCAGAGTACCAAAGATTACCATCTTTTAGAGTACATTGCAAATGGTAAACATGTATAAACATATGGCTTGACACAAATATGTATAAACAAAACCTCTTCTAGTGAACACTATTTGCAGCAAATTCTCCTTTCGTAGGCTTGGTACTTTTCGTAGTATTCTCTAATAAGTTGCAGCGAGACTCTCAAATGCATTCAGTCTCATCTTCGAAGAGTAGCCAGGAGAAATTTGACTGTGGAAAATGCTTGATTTAGTTTTTGTACCAGAAATCACACAGAAGTTTTCACCGGTGGTATCAAAGACTCAATGCAGTATATTTGCCTTAAATAAATTGATTTTCAAACTATAAGAACACCAGTTGAATTGTTCTAAAATACCTCTACGACATTGTTCCAAGACTTAATATTTCTTACACTTGAGTGATTGACCATGTAGACTAATTTTCCTGCAAGGTTTTCTGTGTTTCAATGAAAAGTTGCGAATGTTACTTTTAAGCTCCCTCCAATGGTTTCTGCTTTAAAGTCACCCCTGCTCTGTAACAGCAACATTGTAACTTTTTAATCGTTGAACTATGAACATCCACATCTAGTTGTTATCGGTAGTAGGGACCGCTTAGAAGAGAAGTTGCCACAAAAAGACACCTACATATCATCTACTATACTATACCTGTGCTTCCGTGTTTCTTAACCACAAATGACATTTAAATACCTCAAAAATACACCACCTCTTGTTTATTTGTTTGTTTATAAACAAAGGAAACCAATTAATAGGGCTTAAATACACCACCAATCATTTAACTAGCACTTAATCTGCCTTCCACACGTCTAGGCAGAGATCCTAGGTGACAAAATTAATTAACTGCCAGCACATAATGAGGAAATAAAGCACTCCGTTAATTGAATTCTTCCACCCATGAAAGTAGGTAAAATTCAATGAATGGGAAACCTCAGGTCGGTAAGGTTCTCCTTAAGCTTTGTTTAGCCCCCATTGCAAGCCATTTGTATAGACGTTTTCAAACCTCGTGACATCCCGCGCATCTTCCCCAGCTAAGCTCTTAAAAATGTTAAAAAGTTCAGACAAAAGCTTCACTTAACTCCTCCTATCAAATCACTTGCTGCCATGTAATCAGTCGCGACTGCGTATTGCTAAAGGGAGGTGTATTTTTCTGGGACTTCGATGATTATTTAAAAAAATTACAAATTATGACTGAAAAACACCCGTTTTTATATATTTTTTTTATTTTAAGGTTTTTATATTTTACACAAATGCCATAGAAATAATTTGTAGTAATTTCTACTAAAAAATACGATATTTGTGTTTTTATCACTTTGATTACTAGATTTTTGACATTTTCCGCCAGTCGCAAGCGCGCTTCTGCCCGGGGAGGTTGTGTTGCTTGCGGCTGCGGAGAACTCTCAATTTATGAATGAAAATGCTCATATCTTTAAAAGAATTTTTTCCAGCAATTCTTTTAATTTATTTTAAATTTAGGGATGGGAAATATTTAGCATAATTATAGTAAAATTATGCTTATTACGATGGATAAACTGCCTTTGTTGAGCAGGAGTTTTACATGTATTTCAAAGCTCTGCTCAATACATATAAAGATTACTTAACTTTATTCATCCGGCATGCGCACATCCCTTCCCAAATTATTTTGTTGAGTTTTTTCTGCGTTTGTTGCCTTTTTAAGTTAAAAGAGGGGAAATGATAGAACAAATTTTATGAAATTGGGCAACGAGGTGCGCAGAACCCTTCAAATTATTTGTGTCACGGAGTTTGAAAACTTCTATACCTATTTCCGGGAACTTTGTAAGGCTGCCACCTCACATGTTCAGCCACCACCGGGACCGACCCATGAGCATGCCATGTTCAAGAGTATTTTATTACAATCGTAACCGCACTCGAACCCAAGGTAACTTTGCCCCGGCGACCGCCATTTTTATGTTTTTCACTTTTATACATTTTTCACCTAAGCTTTACTTTTTTCACTTTTAATGACGGCACATATATTTTTGGGGTCGCCGAATTTCATAAAAATGCTCGCCATGAAGCCGCAAACGACTCGACATCTCTCGAGCATCAAGTGAATCACACACTTTTATGCCGTCAAGAGGAAGTCCTGCCGTTTTTTTTCGGGAAGCAGCCCGGGGATGGATTACATCTCGAACGGAGATATGACGGCAATCTTCGTGTTATGATCAACATCCACCATAAAAACTACCACTAAAAGTGGAAGTGGAATGGAAATGAACGTCGTCGAATTAAAATCGACAATTCATTCTGTTACTCAGGCAATTTGGAGATTGTTGTCGAGATATTGGAGTGGTGCCAGGACCGCCAGATTTTATCTACGGTAGACTTGTAAGAAATGCCATTTTGTACCAACTCGTGGCGAAAACGGAATTTAATTGCTTTTGGGGTGAATTAAAAACGACGAATTTATTGTTTTGTTTCGGAAAAATCATAATTTTCTTTGAAGACTGTTTTTACGCTTGTTTTACACATTTTTTTTCGATTTTATTTACATTCCAAACACACATTTTTAGGATGTGTGTGATTATTTGAAAATATTAGATTTGAGTTTCGTTTTTCTTTTGCGGCGCTATTTATATTTTTGTGGGGTATTTTGAGGAAGATGACGTGTAATCGATTAAATGTTGAGATTTTCAGCAAAATTTGAATGGATATACCAAACCCGACAAGGGCTATTCTCCATTAAGTCAAGAAACCACAGTCAGAGTTTTATCAAATACTGTTCTGCATTGTCTTCCATCTTTGAAATATCCCAATATGAACGACAATGTTAGGCTGATGTGGATTTCAGGCCAAGAATGCCACATTGGAAATTGCCGATGGCCTGACTAGTGTACGTGCTAACCATCAGCCATCAGGAATTGAGTCGCCCGGCGTTCGTATATCAACGCCGGCGCACAATATCTAATTATATTATAACATGATAAAAAAAGCTGCTGAAATGGCGGTCGTAAATACGTCCGCTGCTCCGATGAACAGGTTGACAAACGTTAAAATTCAAGTCATTTTAGCAAGTTTCAAATTTTAGTATAAAGTCACGTATTAAACGAAAAAGATAGTCAGCTGACGATCAGTGGAAAAGTCATCAGCTGACGCCGTAAACATGGAGTTTGTAAATTATGAACGATCCAAGTGAATATGTATACATATGTAATCCTCGAAGAATGACCGAGCCAATAGTTGCGACTGCTACGCTTACTGCTACGCTTCCACTTTAGGCTGTGCTAAAAGTCGTATTTCGACTGAAAAGTCACTTTCTTCAACTGAAACGACTTGTCACGAAACACGACTCGACATTCAGCACAGGGGCCTATGCTAAAAAGTAGATCTCTATCCTATCTGGCAACTAGAGTGATAAAGCTCCCTAGGACCCAGTTCAAATTCATTTGGGAGTGCCAACGTGTTCTTGGTGACCCAGGTACTCTCAGGTTATGGGCCAGGGCTTCTAGAACAATCGTCGGCTTTGGCCAGCATGAATCTAACATTGTTTTCTCGGTCCAGAACCGACCACCGATACTACTACTACCAAATTGGTGGAAGGGTTCTACACGATCTTATGCTATTAAAATATACCGAACATTGGATTGGACTGGTCCTAATCTCCAAGTTTATTCTTGAGCCGGCTCCCAATGCTGTCAGGTAATTGGTCGCCGGCAGAATCGAGGGTGTCAAGGCAGAGGTTAGATTGATTATCAGACACAACGCTGTAAAATACCACCGATTGGGAGGCAGATAACTCAATGACGTATTTCTAAGACAGTATTAGAGTCGGTGAAACTATTGCGTCAAATACAGATAAAGGTCGATCCACACATATTCGTTATGACATGGCGCCGATGCTTTTCGTGTCAGTGGCTTCCGTGATAAATTTTTCACTGACATGACTGATATGTTCAATGACATCCGACATTTTAGTGTGGAATTTTTACAAGTGTACCATTGAATTTAGCGTAGAGAGAGTGTGTTCGACCCAAGTGTACTCTTCGGGAAGTGATGGGACAGAAACAGGTGGCAACGTATTTTCTGTATTTTTCACGAACGCCGGAAGGGTATTGAGATCGTCAGTTCCCTACCGCATTGCATGTCTGGCAACATGTCGCGCCTTATTTTATTTGTTTGCATGGGATTATACCGTACCGTACCGATAATTTCTTTTCACTGATGTTCCCAGTACTACACGGAAGTCCCCGTCATCTCACGGATATGCGTGGATCAAAAATGTTCTTGCTCTTGCATTCTTGGTCGTTCTTGGGCAAGACCAAGGCAACCTATTCGTCTGCAATGGTATTGTGCAATTGTATCAATGATATTGTGCATTAGTATTGAGCAAAATATTGACGATTTCCTTAGTTGCCCCAGACAATCTTTCAATATCACCCACAGACATATGTCGGCTGGTTAGCGGAGTTCACTTGTTTCAGGAGGCATAACACTTTGACGAGGCTGTGTCTCGCTAGCCCTAGTTATAGCTCAACCGGCTACTTATAAAAATGAGCTCATACAACATCCAAGAGTTCAAACGCGAGGCTCACTGCCTCCTCCTCATGCAACCACCAGACTACCCTTAACCTATCATATTTTTTTATCTTCAGAGCAGACATTGCGCCATGACTTGAATGGCATTACCAACTATTGATACAAAGGGTGATTCCTGAGCTTGACCATGCCACATAAAAATTTGGATTATCAGCAACACTCTGTCTTACTGCTTCAACATCTTCATTGGAGCGTTCGAATGATAATTCTCATAGAAATTCTTCACCAAACTACGAATTGTGTTGTCTAAGAAGCCGAATTCCACTCATATTGTTTTATTGTAAGCACGTACAGTTTTCGCAATTGAACGATTTTTTTTTTCGATGTAAAGCCCGTATTGACTTCATAGCTAAAATGGTACTGAATGGCGTTTCAGAATCATGTACATTTGTCGAAATCGGCTCAGAGTTATTCAATGTTGGAATACCGAAGGTCTAGATGGCGCACCCTGTAGTTTAATGAATTAGAAGGTAGAAGCGGCAATCCCATCCAAACCGGAGGATGGGTCACAATTGACGCTGATCTGCGTTGTCTGTAGGCGCACTTTTACGTAAGAAAGACAGTAAGCTAGGAAATAGTTTGATGAGACCGGGCCACTATAAATACGTCGGTGGCTTATGTCAACATTGAAGCAGCATTGATCCCACCACTGCCGTGTATAGCCATTTACAGCTTGAAACCTCACCTCTAGCCGAAGATCTACTTACAGCTAGCTATAAGGCCTTCAATTGACCTTCCTTTCCCTTTTTCGACATACAACTCCCAGTTCAGCTTTTAGCCTGGAATAAGACTGAAATACTAAGCTAACTGTGATAGGCTTAGTACCCGACCATACGGGTAGGCTAAAAGTAGGTATTTTAGTCCTATTGGTGAAAAATATCAGTTCTATCATTTTGGGGTTGACGGATAGTCATAATCTCACTGATTTCATGAAGAGCCTTACTAGAATCACCAAGTCGCCCCGACCTGTAATTTTTCTGTAAGTTTCTAGTCGCCGTCTAATCATGGTCGCCATGTAGCAAAGGCGATAGAACCTCACCCTGCGGCGTGCCCCGTCGACTTTATCACTCTGCTATTGCCCCAGCTACTGTCGATGATGCTAGATAAACGCATGCGTCAGGGCTATCTTCTTATTCTATGCGGTCATAGTCTGTTATTATTTTAAGCAGCGTCGTTTATCAGCAAAAAATCTAATTTTCGTCAAAATCGACGAACAGCTATATATTTCAATCGCTGATGGTGTGTCATGGTATCCTATAAAATAAATCAAAATCTCGAATTTTACGATCAATCATATCACCAACAAAAATAATATTATTTTTCATCACAAACATCTCCCAAAAAGAAAATCCACACACGGATATTAAAAATAGTAAATTATATCTATGCTCAAAAATTTACCCAAAAATATCTTACAATGATCATTTCTATTCATAGATTACAGATAGATCCCTCCGCGGAAAAAACGTGATATTCATTAACATTCGCGCATTCGAATAATGTCAATCCGCGAAAGTTGCTCAAAAAAGCGCAAAAAAAAGCAAAACCTAAAATAAAGAAAGAAAATATATAGAAGCAATTAATTACCACATCACGAAGAGAGTCTCGCTTTGCTGACACCTAGCGTATTATCTAGGTCAGAACACGAACGCCGCCATGTCATTCACCACCGATAAAAGCAGGCGCGACTTTTAATTTCAGCCGAATGCAAAATAGAAATTCTCAACTCATCAAGAACTGCGGCTGCGCGTCTGCCCTAATCTAAAACAACAACAATGCGCAAGTGATAAACTATCTGCAGTTCCATAGCATGATGGTCTAGGCTCTAGGGTGTTTTCGATAGCTTAAGATATCGCGCCAAACATAAAAATATTAGCTTAGAACCAGATCGGCGCTGGCCAGATCGCTGTGGCGCATTCTCTACCCCGACGAAGATCTGCCACGATCGGCAGGATCGCGTCGTTGTTACAAGTGCGCAAGAGCTTCTGGCTTTTAGGCTTATACACAAAAATACTGTGTGTATATTTTAAAAACATCAACAACGGTCCAAACAGTTCAGTTCTGAAAATAGCTTGACGTAACTTAAGACAAAAATAGCCAACCACAGCAGCGGTAGAGCACACATGATCCGAGGGCCGCGATTCCATGCGCGATGAGTTTAATTAGAGGAGAACAAGTGAATCCGATGCAGAACAAGCAGGAATCTGCGGGATTGCTTCTAGATTCCATTCGGGAAGCATTTTCGGTATCTACTTACGTGATTTAGCCGCGCTGCGATTCTGCTGTGCTCCTCCTGGTATGCCTTGCGAGCTTTTCTCTTATCTTGGGATAAATGTGACATTTTCTCGCAGACAACTTCGAGCTGCTCTGCATTGGCTTTGAACTGTTTCGCTTGTTGATCCAGTTCGTCCATGTATGATCGCCATGACTTCGTGATTAAACTATCTGGAAAAAAACAAACAGAAAACAATTATTTTGTGATTGTTCCTTTTTTTATTGTTTAATTGAAATGAATAAAAGTATTGTTCTAATCTGAACCACGTAAAAGATTCAAAAAAAAACCCAGTGAGCATTTTTAAATTTGTCTCTTTTTTCCGTTTTAGTACATATTGGAACGTCATGTCCAAACTAAGAAACCTAATCTACTGTTTATTAAAATTATCTGGAATATAGTTTAAGACGCATTTTGTAGTAAATAAGTAATGGTAAGATATTTCATAGCGCCTATAACAAGCGAGTGAATGAAAAATAATACTTTGACCGCATTGAACTTTTGTTGCAGTTCGGTGCAACGATGAGAGCACTTCACAACAATTAAGGAAGTTGTTCGAAACTCTGACAAATTGAACAACAATGACACGAGCAGCGAACAGTTGTACGGAAACAGAAATTACGAATGATCCAAAACTGGGTTTAATTTATAAAATGATCATAGATCGTTGATCCCAAGAATGCTTAAAAACAGTTGAGCAGTGTTGCATACGTATCCATAATCGAATACCGAATATCATAACAAGAGTATTTGACATTCGATTCTACTCATTTCAGTACTCGATACTTTTGACTGAGTAATTTTATTCATATCATTATTTATAGGCTGCAATCGAGTACTGAACTGAGTACAATTGCCTCCAAGGCCGAATTCAAGCTAACTGCGCGCAAGTTCTTCTCAGTCGTAACGTTCTAATCAGTGGCAAACCTTCGGCCTCTAGAGGGTCAAATTGCACTGAATGCTCCGACATTCAACCCTGTCACGTCCGAAGACTGATGAAATACATGTCGATGGTCATGCTTCGTCTTACCTCTTTCTCTGGAAATATCTCGCATTTTCAGATGTTAACCGACGATGTCCAGTCGATCAAGTCCGGCTCGATACATTGTCCGACACCATTACTTCTGTTGCGACCAAGTCGGGTTCCCTTATGTATAAATTCCAAGAAATATCTTTCCGTGTTGCAACGGTCTTTCACTCGATCGACAACATACATTCGGCGATCCCCAATCCTGGGGGGCCTCGGTAGCTTAGGAAGTAAGGCGTCTGGCCCTGCACCCTGCAGGTGTTTCTCTAACGGAAGATGATACAGCTACCCTAAACTTCACAGCCATGAATGACCCGGCGATAATACTTGAGAAGGGTCCTTCTGCTGCCTCCAGGCTGGCTCCTGACCACCCGAAACCCCGTAGAAAGCACATACAACTTCAAAATGCCTGCATGACACCCGAAACACGTAATAGACTCACCCCGCGAACACGAACACGAACGTATTAGTCCAAACGAAGCACGGTACTCTCACACTTTTTTATACTAAAGCGAGAAAAATTGAGGCTTTCAAAAATAAAGGGTGACTTGAAGCATACTATTAGACTGGCTCTTGTTCGATTGCGAAGGTCAAGCAGCCTTGGACTTGGTTAGAACTTAGTTGGGAGACCGCTTGCTAAAACAACACTTGCGTTTGGATTGCTAGATTATGACTCCATTCATATATGTAACAGAAACGTGTATACATTTGGCGGGTACATTTTTCGAACCCATTTCGTATCCCTAATCGTTCTTAACCTAAAACAGGCACGGCAGGCCTGAGTAAAAATTCTACTTTCCCAAATGCAGCCTGCTATAGGCACGTATCAATAAAAGACGACAGTCCAAGCGAAGCACCGTAAGCTCACACTTTCTATAGACTAAAGAAAGCAAAATTGGAGCTTTAAAGAATAGTATAGGACGAATAAAATGTGCAATTACCATGGTGACCATAAAGGGTGCCATTAGCATACTCAGTAAACCAGTTCGTAAATCGTTCGAAAGCGTAGGTCAACCAGCCTTGGACTTCGTTAGTACTTAGTTGGGAGACCTCTTGGTAAAACGTGATAGGTCAGGGCGCGTGCATGCTTTTACGAAAACTAGCCAACCAAATTATTTTTACTCAAGTACATAAAGGAGTTGTTATCGAGAAGAGGCTTAATGTATCATTGGCATATTAATCCCAAAGCTGGCGAAATGAGTGCAGTCTTATGCACGTCTTCTGAGGGGTATGTGATGGTACCAAATCAACCTTTGAAAAACTTGTGCACCCGTGAAGACTCACGGAGAAATTCTTACGTTTTTTTGTGTATGAACAAGAAATAGGAGTAGGGTCGGCAATAAAGGCTAAAATCTGTTTACATCGGTATAGAAAATAACAGTAAAATAATAATATCCATGAAATTAAAAATTGTTCTACACAATTCACAAATACACCATTAATGTGTTCAATGTGTGTAATTTGAAGAAGTTAATTTCATTTTCAACAAATTGTAAGTACTTTTCAATTACACGATATTTATCACAGATCTGGATATAAATTTACTGTGAATATAAATATTATTCAACGTAATAAATGTGGCGTGTTATCGTGCTTGAATCGTGTTAACAGCAGCTTACAGTTTATATTCTGAGTATTATTTATTATTGTAAAAGACATACTTTAGATTACGCCAGTGGAAAAGTTAAAAGAAATGTATTTGAAAAGCAAATTTCACACGATTTATATCACATAGTTTTACCTGTATTTTGTATGTAAACAAATCTTGCAACTTGATTTTGACCCACTTTCATTTAACGCATTAACTTCAAATTTTGAACATATGCATAGTTCGTAAGCTAACTTTTTTGTAAAAAAAATGAAGATAGCTATTCTAGGATGGTGGTGGAATTTTGTAATTTTATTTCCCCTGCGCTGTTTGGATCTGTTTAGGCAAAATAAATAGGATTTTTTCATGCGTTGTAACAATGGACGAAACATAGATCCAACACTACATTCCAGAGTCAAGTCTGCAGTCAGCTGAGTGGACAGCAACCGTGGAAAGCCGTCCAAAAAGTGCCCACCGGAAACAAATATTGCTCCAATGAGGAGATATCACCGAAACTGAAGCGTTTAGTTTTATTTAGCTTCGCCTCGTATATTTGTTTATATGTATATTTGCGTCAAATCTTGCGACAGCTTTTTCAACTACCGAGTTTTTTGGAGCTTTGCACACACATTGAGTTCTGGAGACAATGCAATCTGACAATTTGGTAAAAAAAAAACAAGATGGCGGACGATTTTGCAATTGTGTTCCGATTCCATTGAAAATCGATACCGGGGGTTCTTATGAGCACAAATGATGATTGATGTGGTCAAAATTTGATAATTCAAAATGGCGGCGCCAATATAGCGGTACGATTTTGGCAAGTAAAATTCGATTTCACTGAAAATCGCTATTTGGGGGTGCTTACGGACGGAAATAATGAATTTATGAGACAAACGACCAACCGAACAGCCGGACTACAATTTCAGCATCATGACCCTATTCGAATTTGCAATTTTATTCGAGCCATACTACGCAAAGCCAGCACAAACTAATAAAGACAATAATTGTAATTGCCTTGGCGAGGGAGGCTACACCTATGACACCAGTCGGCCTGACCGTCCTCACCACTTTACTACAAATAAATTATTTCAAATACTATCCATGACCTGGTGCAAGGTGTGCTGCAGAGTGAAAGTCCCCAGGCAATAACATGCGTTGGGGCGGCCTGCTCGACGGATGGGGTACGTGCAGTACGTGCAGGGTAGTTGGTTGTATACAGCCGTAATCAAACCTATACTTATGCATGGCATATCGGTATGGTGGACTGCATTCCAGTTTACGTGCCGTAAGATACTGTAAAGGGTCCAAAGAACAGCTGAGCTGTGTATTAGTGAGAAGCACTCCAACAGCTGCGCTGGATGTTTTATTGTATCTTATTCCTTTGGATATACATGCCGAGAGCAAGAAATGACTGGACAGATGGTGTTATCCTGACTGGGTCATTATGTAACTACATAGATGGCTCAGCAGGCCAGGTGATTCTCCCTTTGAAAAGCTTCACTTCGAAGCTTTAAAGCTTCCTACCCGATGAACTTTCGGCCTATAAAGGAAATCGCTTCACCAGGACAAAATCAGTCTTTCACCAGATTCGTTTTGGGAAGGTCATCTTCTCCGGTCCTATACCGTGTCGGGGTGTATGATACGGCACGGTGGAAACACACACAACACACAGGGGAATCAGTGGAAACTGCAGAGCAGATGAGCTTGTAGTCAGAGAACCGAAGTGGAAAGAACACCCCACTTAACCCAAATGGTCTTCTTAGCCACCTATAAACTGGCTGTGAGAAAAATCAACTTAGCTTGAGCGGGGCTGAGATGGACCACAGCGACAGTGTCTCTTCACACAATATGGCCGACTTTGGACGTGTAACGTTCAAAATCTCTTGTTCGGTTGAACAAAAAAGAAATAAGCTATGTAGTGAAGGTGCTGACTGGTCACTGTCCCTTTGGCCCGCACGCCGAAAGATTGGGACTCCCCCACAACGACTTAAGTCCAGTTATATCTACAGACATCTAACGTGCCAGACAAACCAAACGCTAAACGCCGATAGACGCTGTTTATTCACTTCCAGCGTGCCGTGTGAGACAACAGATACTAGTAATATTTATGTTGAAAATGTTCAAACACTTCTCATTGGAAGATATCCAAGAAAAAATGTCTGCACGGTGCCGATGCTATAATCGTTCCAGCAACCACCCACAGACAGATACAGACATGAACCGCGCAGACAAAATATTCTGTCCGTGAATACTGGCCGGGTACGGTCCGTGCCTGTTCATATCTTCGCGGTCGTGTCACGGTAGATGCAAATACGTTCATGCACCCTTTATAGAAGAATATTATTTTGTCTGGCCCGGCGCATGTTTCTTGATGTCTGTAGATGTGAACGGATCTTTATGCAGAAGTTGTTGTAATGAAGATAAGGAAGAAACTGTCTTCCATCTTTTCTGTACATGTCCGGCCCTCGCGAGGAAAAGAGGGACCTTCCTTGAATTTACAATATTTTGAAGTTACAATATTTTGAATTTTCGACTTTTGGCCAGATTCTGGTGTAAATGCTCCAGTGTGCGTCGCGCAAAGCGCTAATTGGGCTTCTCCAAATGCACTAAGTGCAGTTCTATACTAAACCTAATCTAACTAACATGGCACAATGTACATCAAACTTAAATACAGCATTTTTTTTATCACCAACAAATCAAAAATGAAAAACACAATTTCACAATATTATGTAAATCATAAAATAAAATAAACAAAACTTACCCTGAAGATCATCAGCACGATCAATTTTCAATCCCTGCTGAGCAACGCTAGCTAAGCTAACAGCATATTCCTTATCAAATTTCGCCTTCATTTGTATAGATCTCTTCATAGTCTCCATAAGACGTAGTTCAGCATCCTGTCGGACAATAAGCGCCTCATGTGCAGCACGACCTTGCAGGGCTGACGAGAACCCCATTACGAGATTGTAATCGAAATATTTTAATCTAATAGCACAAAACTACACACAAACACTCAATATTTTTGCACTCAATTGTGATAAAAATGAAGAGATATCTTTTATCTTTTTATTATTATTATTAC
The DNA here is from genome assembly GCA_949987705.1 of Thereva unica. Taxonomy (NCBI): domain Eukaryota; kingdom Metazoa; phylum Arthropoda; class Insecta; order Diptera; family Therevidae; genus Thereva; species Thereva unica. Next base: position 151,334,386 of record OX465283.1, read on the forward strand.
TTTTCTTTCTTTATTTTTCTATTTGCTATGAGATAAAAATTCTCTCACAATTTCCTGTCGTCACGTTCCAAAATTAAAAACACACGAAGTTGATATTTTCTATTTCATTAATAATTTTGTTTTCACATTTGAAGATATCAAATTATTTTTTTTTATTATGATTATTATTGAAAATTAAAATTTTATTTTTTTATTTATTATTTTTAACTTGAATCATTTTTTTGTGTTATTATTTAACGCACGCTGAAATAAGATTGAAAAATTGAGAAATTTTTTGAGCACTTTTTCGTTTACATTTTGGTGGTTCGGAATAAATAACAAAAAAACTTTCACATAAAATATTTTTATTTTTTTTTTATTTATTTTTTTATTTTTTATGACGGACAGCGAACTTTTTGATGGTGAACCCGTAGGCGCGTTCAGAAATTGCCGTAAATCACTTTGGAACTTTTGAGTGAATTTTTTTTGTTTTGAGTGTTTTTTTGTTTTTTAAGAATTTCACCTTTCTACCAAAATTTTTTTGTTGTCTTTTTTGGGACTTTTAGAACACGCTTTCACCCCATTTAACATGCACAAGAACAAAAGGCAATTGCTGTTTTTTTTGTGTAATTTATATTTTTAAGAGAAAGAGTAAAAATGAACAACTTTTCGATATTCACTCAAAAATAAAATAAAAAACTACAAAAGAAACCCGTTTTTTAGCGACACACAACACTCGTCTCGAGCACAGCTGAGTCCACAAATGCGACCCGCGAAACATTCGAGCAAGAAGTGCCGCGCTCTGTGCGAATATCTTAAAGAGGTTTGAAAAATACCTGGAAATTGGCGAACAAATAAAAAGTATAACCGTTCCTTGTTCTCTCTGGGCATCTACACTTGGGCATATCTACTTATCGTGTAAAGTGGAGAGGTAAGGCCAGGTATATCGCGTATATGACGACAACGCGAACGACGACGACGACAACATCGCACGACGACGGACGATACTACCTCAAGCTTACCTGTAAACGATATCAACAGAAACTCGTTCGAAGTCGAAGGTGTTCGAGCTTCTCTGCTGAAATGTGTATAGTATATATATTCTCATTTTGGAATTGTTGATTTTGAACTCCACTTCGATTTGGATCGTTTTTCTTTTCTTTTTTCGGTTCATGTTGACACAGAAACGTGGTCTCTGCTGGCTGGGAGCGCGAAGAGACTCTTTTCTTTTTACCTGTGTTTCTTTTCTTTTTTTCGGCTCAGGTTAGACGGCGGCGCGACACGTTTACACGCTCATTTACTGCTATATAGAGCCTGTGTGCCCCCTGTGGGAGGTTTTTCTGCCAAAGACACAAAACCGGTGACTGGAGCTATTAACCATTCGGCAGTGTTATTCTCGCTGCTCTATTCGAGCGAGAACGACGCGAATTGAACAAAAAATTCAATTCAATTAATCTAAATCAGCTTTTGGAATGTCTGTCTATGCCTCCTTTTACTTCTTCTGGTGAATTGTGATAATAATATAAAAATCGAGGGAGGAGAAAAATGTTTTTTTATATAAAATAAATTGCAATCTACGGAAAAGTAGAAACTGTGAAATGGATCACTATCTGTGACCTACTCCAGCGCCAGGAGAACGAGTCGACCAACGACGACGGTATTGAACGGTTCTTAAATGTTTACAGTGGAAAAGCCTGTTTGTTTATACGAATGATAAATTATTGAATCTGGCTAGTTTATGGCACACACTGCTGCTGCTTGCAATTATTTAATTCCTTGGATAAATTCAGCAATTTTTTTTCTTATAAACATTATTTATCTTGAAGTGTAGAATTAAATGAGTTCAAGCACCTTTCTTCACCTTATTCTGACCTTACTGAAGTTGTATGTAAGAAAATAATTTTTTTAAATATTTTTTGAAACGAGGTAGAGTAATTCAAATATATTCTACGATACCTAGGTAAGACCCTGAAAACAGGATAAGATCTCACTGCCTTGGTTCATAGTGGCCCGTCCACACGACATAAACTTTGTTCGCGCGAACTTTTTACCCCTTATAAATTTTAACCAAAAGGCCGGTCCAAAAAAAAAGTGAAATCCGGGACACCCGACAGGCGCATTTTTAATTTTTCAGTGGACGTTTGTATCACATCAAAAATTATGTGAAGAATGTACATAATACATAGTAAAATGGTGCGGCCATTTTGAATTCATAAGTTTTGAACAAAAATTCGTTATTTGTTATCTTAAAAAACCCTAGATACACATTTTCATTGAAATTGGAACAATATTGGCAAATTCAACCATATTTCCGCGGCCATTTTGAATTTCGGTCATATTTTGGCGGCCATTTTGAATTTTGAAAATCGGGCGATGTGATGATTTATGCGCCATCTATTAGAAGTCTCTGTGCTATTGGTACATCAAAAATGTGATAACCGGGTCCGATAGTCGGAGGAAAAGAAGAGGCAACTGCTTTTATCATTCCAATTCAATTGGAAATGGCAAATCCGATTTTAGAAATTTCACAACATGGTTCAGTTTTTCCTTAGGCATGCTTTAGGCTACCTTTTCACTCGCACCCGACTATCTTTCAGACGGTAAACTTAATCCGATAGTCGGACGAAAGCGAGTGGCCATTTTAAGCATTTCACGTGATTCAGTATTTTCTTAGGCGTGTTTAGCCGACTTTTTCACTCAGCTCCGACTATCAGATCAGGCCGAAAACATGACTTTTTAATCGAATGAACGCGAATGAAGTGCTTCCACTGCGAGATATTGTTCATTCAATTAGCCGATCATACTGTGGATCATTATGGTTTGCCATCTTCGCAAATAATCGGGTCTGATAATTTAAACAGAGAATATATCGAACATAATGATCTGCACACGGTGCCAAATGCCCCGGGAAAGTCAAAATCTACGCGCACGAAACATATTCTGAATAGATGGCTGTTGTGCACGTAGTACAAACGTTTTCCGATAGGTTGGGCTCAATATCGAATTTTTTATGTACCCAAAATCATGCAGATTCGTTCATTTTTAATTTTTTGTTTGAAAATAAAACGAAGAACATGATTCCTCCAAAAATCGAAGTTTGAAATAAAAAACGAAGGAGTAAACAGTCTGCCAAACCGCAAGTGGTTAATCACGCTTTATATGTATATCATTCAAACTCACAACTCTGAGTAAAGCTGAAACCAAAATAAATACCCTCTGAGAAATGATTCATAATGACGAAAAAAGTGGTGGCTTGTTATCTTATGGCAACTATTGATTTTTGATAGATGCAATAAAAGACATATGATTATAAAAAAATCACCTATAACAAAGCAAATTCAATAAATTCAACAAATTCAATTCGAATGCGAACTCAACTAAAGCCGAAACTAGCACAGTTCATTGGGTTATGCAAATCCGACATTTTTTGCCTTCTGCCTCGTTTTTTATCGCTGCTGTCTCAAAAGTTTTTATGTCTAGAACCTAAGCTATTGACTTTCTTATGGCACTAACTGTTAATTTTGTTGTTGTTTTTTTCTGGCCCACAGTTTTGTCTCTGCATAATGTCTTAGAGCATCTCATATCGACTAGAAGACGAAGACGAAGTCCAAGACGAAAAAAAGTTTAGAATTTTAAAGCTCAAACCACACCACGTTTTCGTATGCTTCGAAAACTCATAAAAGTGTTTTTTGTGGCTCCTGGCCTCATGTGTCGGCATGTGTAATCAGTATTTTTTGGTCTAGTCTCTTTGTACAAAGAACACACCACAAGTAGGTACATCAACTGGAGGTAAAAAGATCATAAGCATAATAATCGCGAGTCTTTTTGCTTCTTATTGTTTGTCGAATGTCTATTGAAATTAACTGAAACTAGTTTTTAGCGCTGCTGTTGTTATTTTTTCGTTAGTTTTTTTTGGTTATTGTATAAAGATTAAAACACTATCATGACTTCACAGTTTACAGGCGCTTGAATTGGTGAAGTTTGTTCGGTCGATTTGATTGTAGAGCTCCGCGCTGTGTCCATGGGACCCAGTCCTCAGACATCTTTGGGGTAATGCATCCCATATATATCGTATCTGAAAAGACGACAAACGACGACGGCCAGAAAATAAAATTCAATTAAACTTAATTGGTGGCAATTGATTCACATATGTATTGCCTGCCTTCAATTGACTTTTTTATACAAAAATTTTAAAATTCATCTGAATAATTCTGCTAAATTACGAAAAAAATAAAAAAAATATGAACCAATCGGAAAACATATTCAGTTTATTTCAAATGAAGAAAACAGGATTTATTTCGTAAAAAATATAAATAGTTTTAAAAAAAACTAAAAAATACGCTTTTATTTTAAAATGAACCAAATAGTAAAAAATAATTTTGAATGGTAAGTTTTTAAAACTGCACCCACTTACTAAAATGTAAAAAAGCGTGGGGCGCTCTCACCTATATTCTTATTTTATTAATACTGGAACTTTTGTTTAGCGCTCCACGCTTTTTGTCATTTAAGTAAGTTTACATTCAAAATTATTTTTTACTTTTTGGTTCATTATAAAATAAAAGCGTTTTTTTAGGTTTTTTAAACTACTTTTTATTTTCTACTTTTTAGTCTATTATATGTGTTCCGCCATTTTGCAGTGGCGGCATATTAGATTTAAAATTACGTCATACAGTTTACTGTACTCCTGTCTTACTCTTTCATTTGATACCCACATTGTGGGCTCAGTGTCACACAATTGCAATAATCTGCCGCCATCTTGGAAACGCCTTCTTGATTTTTTTTTGCAAAATGGTCAGATTGTATTTAGTACTTATACCTGATGAATTGAATTCAATTTGAACCCGAGTCCAACTACATGTAGATGGGAGTCGAGTTGAGTTAGGGTCGACTGAACCCGACTCAATCTTGCTACCTGGGTTGAGTTAAAATTATGCATACAGACGTGAGTTCAGAAGTTGAGTATTTCGATTTCGTTGACAGTAGTCTCTGTGTTTTGTGATTTTTTGAAAGGGGTCGTCTACTAATTACGTGAGGCGTTTGGGGGAGAGGTCGAGCCGAATCTCACCCAATCTCACGTGGGAGAGGGGGGGGTCCGGAAAATATCACGTAATTATTTTTTTTAAAGAAACAAGCCGTGAACACCCGCGAACAAGCGCGAACGCAAGTGTGGATGGTTTTCACGCCCAGTTCGCGCTTTGCTTTCCGTTCCCCGGGCATACGGCGTGAGTTCTTGCCATAAATTCAAGCCTCGAGAGGGAATAGAAGTTCAGGGGCCGGTTCGCTTATGTCGAAAAGGAAATTTTGTTTGTGTCGGGTTCTCGAAGGTCGAAAACTTGAACATTTTCGTCTGAAGCCGACGAAAGGCACTCAAAGGCTTGGGTCATGGAGTTTTTGCATTATTATGATAAATTATTTTCAAATATTAAATTTTGCATATTTTTACAGCAGTTGTTGGTAACATTTTTTGTTTCAATATTGTGGTATTGTGCGAACGGTAAAATTTTCGTCAACAAAATTTTTCGACTTCAATTTTTTTTGGCGATTATCGTCGTTCGCCATACACGAACCGGCCGCAGATCTGCAGGCACGGACTGACAATAAATGCGATTTTTGTCGGATTTCTTGAACGGCAAACCTAAAGACCACGGCTTGCCGGCGACCTGTGTGTAACTTGGGGCCTTAAGATATGGGTAAATCTTATACAGGGCGCTTTCAGTAATGCAGGATGCGTGCGCAATTGACTTATTCAGTCATTGAAAGCTTCACACTTTCAATTGCTGAATAAGTCATTTGCGCACGCATCCTTCATTACTGAAAGCGCCCACAATTTTAATTTTACTCGATTCAGTTCTTTAGTATATTTTAAAATTTGAAAAATCTCACGTGAGATTAAGGGTGGAGGGAGGGGGTCGAGCCAAATCTCACGAAATCTTACCAAGGGGGAGGAGAGGTCGGAAAATCGCAAAAAACACCTCACGTAATGTATGGACGACCTCTGAACGTGTAGTGCTAATTTTTTTTCAACTCACCCTCAACTCAACTATTTAACTCATCATGTACACATATCTACTAATTATCATGCGAACTAAGAATATGTGCAAAATTTCTTTTTTCTTTTTTACTTTTTAGTCTATTATAAGTCTTCCGCAATATTGTGCTGGCCGCCATTTTGGATTTGGAATGACGCCGCATACCTAATTGCACTCTACTTGCCATATCCTTTCATTCGATACCCATGTCAGAGGGCAGCCGCGCACAATTACAAAAATCGGCCGACATTTTGAAATCGCCATATGGATTTTTTTTTACAAAATGGTCAGTTTGCATTGGCATCAGAAATTTCGGGTAGTAGGCCAGTTGGTAGACCCAGGAGGAGATGGATAAACTCTGTGACGACTGATGCAGAGTCAATGCTCAACATCCGGAACTGGAGACATGCTGCAAGGGACCGTCAAACTTGGAGAAATGCCCTAGAGGAAGCCAAGGCTCGATTTGGGCTGTAGCGCCATTGGATGGATGGATTGTCATCCAAACTAAACGTATATGCAAAATTTCAGCTCAATCGGAAACCGGTAAGTGGGTCAAATTTATCTTCCAAGTTTTTATTACATAGTTACAGGTGAAGCTAATAAAAGCGTATTAAAAAAGCTCAACATTTTACGTTTTCTATTCAACAACCACTCTAAAAACAATTAAAATCCATGTAAAATAATTTTTGTTGTTTCATCAAAATTATCACCTGCGTTAAAATGTTAAAACAAAATCGAACTCGGCCCCCCCTCTCGGGCAAATTAATAATTTATTATCTGTCAATCACTTAATTTGAAGACATGGCGACTTTAACAAATAACATTATTCACTGTAATTAGCCAGAGTCTTTTGATGTTGTAGTGAAGCGCCAGGGGAAAAATTAAAATTAAAATAAAATTAACGTTGAGAGCTTGCGTATGGATTTTTTCCCCGCGCGCGTAAGATGAGAATCATTTGTATAATTACGCCATTAATAATAAATTATTGATCTTTTTTTTGCTAATTGAGCAGTCACAGTTCGGTGGGTGACAAGATTTTAATATTTATTGACGTTATTAGAGATAAAATGGCGCTTGATATAATTTAATGGAGATTTATTTGTTATGCTCGTATATATTACATACAGAGGAAGATTGAATGTTGATAAGTTATCGCCAATTTTTTGTTAAGGCTTTTTCGTAATTAAAACGTTCGGATTTTTTATTCGTTTTATTTCTCAACTTAATGAAATTGAAAGCGACTATTAAGAATTGATTTTTAAACACCATCAAAGGCCCAGTTTATATTGTAGGACAAAATATAATAATATGGTATGGCTGGAGGCGATTACTGAGTTTCCATGAGCAACCAGAGCTGAACCCGAGTTAAATGTCATGTACTAAGTTTCCATGAGAGTTCAACCAGAGTTGAAGTCGAGTTAGAAGTCATGGAAACAGACACAGTTAAGAGTTTTCGTTAAAGATTTTCAACTCTGTTAAACTCAACGAAAGTAGGTAGGTTGAACTGAGTTCGTGCACACAACTAATAACGGCACGTTGGGAAAGGTACAAAAAGTGAAATTGTTGCACCTTGCTTGGACGTTAGGAGACCCTTTATATTTAATAAATACTTTTAAAGAAAAACCTGAAATAAAGCGCATAGAGTTACCTCGTGGAGTTGAAGTGTCATTTCAACTCAACTCGACTCCCATGGAAACTCGGTAATAGAAACAAACATAGTTAAGAGTTTTCGTTAAAGATTTCCAACTCAATCCACAACTCAACTCGAATCCCATAGAAACTCGATATTTGTTGAACTCAGAAATAATCCAAGCGAATTTCCAGATGGGCTGGATTTGCACGACCGAACACCGAACAGACAAAACTTAGCTGTCAAATCTTTAATTCTCTTGACCGATGAAAAGTTACATGAGTGTTTTCACGAACGAAACTCCAACGAAAGAACTAGTAAAAGCAATTGAAGGATGGCCACTTTTTCTTAAGACCAAATTTCCCAGGCATAGATACCAAAGTGATCTTTAAAAAATATAATAAGGCAGATAGTCATAAGCCCCAAGATCCAAAATTGAGTAGGACTGGTCCATTCTCACCTTTTTTTGATTTTGAAATTTTTACTAGTTTTATAAGGGCAATACCTTTTGATGCTTCAAAGAAAGATCTTATGAAGTCAGCTGGGATCGCACTGAGTGCGAGTGTAAAATCTACTTTCGTTAAGCTCAACGATCACTTCACTCCCTGTTTTTTGACATTTCCAACATCGAGTAAAGACTTTATTGTTTTTAGTATTTCAGAAACATATAAAAACGTTATTTCTGGGCTACCAGCAGTGTTCGCATTCGAGGAATTTCCGATTCAAATAGGTGTTCGACAAGGAAACGTCACTTCGCCACTTCTCTTCAGAGTTGTGATCAACGGGATTATGCGTGAAGCACTCGATGGACGATGCGGAGTTCGATACGACGACAACTTCGTAACCGACTTGATGTTGGCCGACGATAGCTCGTCTTCGCCGACACAGATGCCGAAGCAGCGGACATCGTATACGACATTTGCCGCATAGCCCGGTTATACGGGTTAAAAATCAATGGGGAAGAAACCAAAGTTCTCACAACGGACAGATCGAGGACTAGTGTTCACCTCGATGGAACCCAAATCGAACAAGTTGCGATGATCAAATATTTAGGATCATTGGTTGAGGAAAAAAATGTCACTTTCACTTTTCACGGTCGACGTTCACAGCCGCATCGGCCGGGCAACGGCAACATTCGCCTCGCTCATGTGGTGTATATGGAAACGAAAACAAATATTACCACCAAAACGAGAGTAAGTACGCCTTTACCGAACGTTGATCTTTCAATTCCTCTTTATGGATCGGAAACGTGGGCACTGCTCTAGCCGGGCATCCACAAACTCAAGGTTTTTCAAATACGATGCTTGAGGCAGATTTTCGGTCTACGCGGTCGCCTTCGAAACGAGACAGTGAGACAAAGATACGATCAACAAACACTGATCGAAGAAGAAATAAAAAACGTCGACTACGGTAGCTTGGATATATTTGCCGAATGCGTAAATGTAAATAAAACCTATTTCGCACTAAAATCAAAAGAACAAAGAAATGTCAAAAACTTCGAAAGGAAATAAATTGGTCCTGTAAGGTTTAATCAAAACGAATTGCAAATTAAAACAAGCGAGGAATTTGAAGAAATATATGACGAAATAAATATAGTTACAGATATAAAATTGAGTAGACTACGATGATTCGAACACTTTGTACGAGTTCCAGAAGAAACAATGCTAGTCCTGATTTTTAGTGGTAGAACATTAGGTAGATGGCGTGCTAAAAGATATAGGAAAACAAACTGGAGAGAACTAGCAAGACGTAAACTCGACTGGAAGAAGGGACAAGAATGTAGCCCCATTTAAAAACAAGAATTCATTGGAAGAAGTAATTTAAATAATTAGCAATTTTTAAAGTTTGGTCAATATTTCAAAATGAATTAAAAAACTTGTTATTGAAATATAACTATTAAAGCAAATTTAAATTTACTTAAATTCTATTACTAATATTTCGTAAATATTTTAAATTATAGCAATAATGAATTTTATGAGTTAAAAATAATTTATAAATATTTTCTAGTTTAAAATAGAAAAAAGTAAAAAAAGTAAATATTTTTTCAAGAACGGCTAAAAACCCTACAAAATAATTTCATTATTATTTCATTCACTATTTGAAAGTCGATTATAAAACACAGCAATAAAACAAAAGTAACAAAACGTGTCAACTTTCCATTTTGATAATATATCACAAGTCAACAATTTTCAGATAAGCCAGGCGCCGTGATGCACATCGAATGCACCACCAGCAGCAGCAGCAGCGGAGTGTTAGAGGTACCTGGCTAACAACACCTGAATACCACATTCGACTATATATATGTATACATATGTATATAACTAAGAAATCATTTTATATCCAAAAGGGCACGCGAAGGTATGCCCATAATGACAAAGTGGAAACCACAATTTGATATTCCCAACACGATCCTCACAGCATATCACCATCAGAGTCCGTCCAGCCATAGTCATAGATGCTTTTGCAGCAGTTCGAGGGTGTTAACCCCTATGCGCTGCGCTATCACTATTATATTAAAATCACTTTAAACTCTCACATTTTTAATCTAGGTGTACACTTCGATTAGGAATGAGGATGATCTAATATAATGTTTTTGTTGTTGTTGACGTTGTTGCACTACTTAGTTGAACAGACAACCGAAACTCTCCCCCGGATCGAATCAGTATCCTGATATCGAAGACCGATTCCACGTTAACATTCAATTTTCACTTTGTTCTTGTTTGAAATTAACTTGAACTTGATTATTGTTAATAATAGTTAATTTTTGGTCTTTTGTGAACTGTTCGAAAATGCCCATCGAATTCTGTCCTGGACATTTGGATGAAAACAAAAAGAATAAAGAACGACACGGAAAAAAACAAAATTCCACGTCCAACCACGACGAGTATCAAATCTCTTCTGGCTGGCCACTAGCAAGCACTGGCAAGTCTTCGCCTTCGGCTGTGGTGGGTCTGTGGTGTGGTGTCTACACTTTTCGCCTTGTTGTTGTTGGTATAAAAATGGGGATTCTTCTCTTGCACTGAGAAACATCATCGAGATGTAGAAGACGAAGCGCACGGCCATCAGTTGAATCTTTGCTAGGTCTCGGTGGTTGTTGTTGAATCTGTTGGATACCCAACAGCAGCCAACTTAATATAATACATAGAAGAAAGTAGAAATGAAGTCCTCATCTTAAGAGAGAGGGAGAGCAGATAAGTGACTCCTTGGCTTTGTTTTGGCCGCGGCGGTTGTGTGTTTGTACCTTCAAGAAAGATTCTTTAAGGCTTTTTGTGTAAAGATTCAAGAATTATTGTGCACTTTGTCAGCATAAATAATCAAATTAACCTTAATTCAGTTCTGTGTGATTCCTTCTTCGTTTTTTTTGAATATTAATTTTTTGCCATTTTCGAAAAAAAACTATGGACTGAAGTAATATTAATGAAAAGTAAGACATTGAACATTTACTAACTAAAAATATTTAATTATTATAGTATAATGCCCTCATCGGGTATCTACACCTTGCTGTGGTGGTGGAGCTTGCGGGCCTCGAAGTAGAATTAGGCTATGTCGGCGGTGGTAAGCAGGAGAAAACAACCCACCGGTAGAGACCCCCATGCCAAACAGGCTAATTGCGAAGAGGCCAGAGAAAGCTAGGTACACCCCCTCCCCTTCTTCCTTTTCCCCTCACCCCACTTCTAAGCCGTGCCGATGACAACGTGTGCCGCTAGTGGTTAAAGAGGGCTGGTCGCGAATGGTTCCCGGGCTTGGGCAAGGTGTATAAGTGCGTTATCCTGGTAAGCCGCTCTGGCAGGATGGACTCACTTCCGCATGACTCGCGGGATCTTTATTAACAAAAAAATTGCTTGACTCTAGCGCGGAAGTAATCGCCAGTTGTGCAGCTAGTCATCAGACACCTTCACAAATACCACTCATAACCTCGTCACGAGTTACTAGCTTCCAGGATGGAGACGGTAACTGCGAAGACCACCAATTTGATGAGGTCCAGTCATAGTACAACCGTTTTAGACAAACCAAATCGTGGAAACCACAGGTCACACATTAGATAATAAAGAAAGAACCAGGAATGCTGAAGCAATACGAGAACCTACAGTACAAGAAGTAGAAGAAGCTATAAGGGAGCTTATAAAAATAACAAGTCTCCAGGTGTAGACAATATACCTGCTGAAATTTTTAAAAAATGTAGTAATACATTAAAAACACATTTGCACAAGATTGTACAATACATTTGGAGGCACAAAGAACGATGTCGACGTCGAATGTCGAATTGCGTGAACTGGCTCCAGATCCGTTCGCTCTTAAGTCGTAGTGGGTCTTCATCCAGCTGCTGTCAGACACCGTCTCGTGGATTTCCATTAATTACGCTCTTAGCGCATATTCGTTATCTGGAACCTTAAAACCCCTAGATATGCATTTTCATTGGAGTCAGAATATAATAATTATAAAAATTCGTCCGCCATATTGGCACGGCCATTTTGAATTTGTAAGTTCTGATCATAAATTCGTTATTGGCTACCTTAAAAACCCCAAATACCGATTTTCATGGAAATCGGAACACAATTAACAAACTTATATTTGGGTGACCATTTTGAATTTCGGCGGCCATTTTGAATTTGGAAATTCGGGGTTTGAGGTGCATCATGAGAGACCCCCACGCATTTTCGTGCAAAATTTCGAAGCTTACATGCTTACACGCATTAATACAGAAACTTTCTAAGATTATTTTAGAAAAAAAATCGGAATACTGGAATACTACGCTGAAGTTGTGATAAAAATAATTATCAATAATGAATGAACATTAAAATAACTTGAAAATACATGTAAGAGGCGTTATAAGCCAAATACGATTGTAAGTAATTTAAAAATAACATTGGTATCTTTTAGCAGGTTAAACGAGAAATTAAAATTACTATAATGATATTGGATATCTCTCTACACTTACATAAATTTCATTGAATTGCTTTTCAGATAAAAATCTTTATCTATTCATATTGGTAATTTAAAATGCTGCGAGCATTTTAACACATTAGAGCAAATTACGGATTGAACTTTGATATTTAAACCATTTAAGACTTCCGCCGAAAGTGCCTCAACCGCGCCGGGGCTACAATATAAAAGTTTAAAGATAGAGAGTCACAAAAACTGCATTCAGTGCACCTGGGGCTAAATGGTGAGCAAATGAATCATGGCCTTTTTAAGACGGTCTTCTAGTTTGCTTTTTTTAAATTAGAAACTAGTTTGCGCACACTGTTGGCATTTAGCTGAAATAGTTTAAATATGCTAGTAATAAATAGTAAAGAATAGGAACATGGAAAATAGTTAACAGAAAAATAAATGAGGATAAAATAAACGTGTTACATTAAGATTATACGTCTAAGTCTCAAATGGCAGAAAACCCTAAAAATAAATATAATTGTTGTAATTAATTACCTAAACTAGAAATAAAAGCTTCGGAACAAATATAAAAAGGAGAATATTCAGGTTACTTATTTCAGTGGAGCAGTCATTGTGGTAAAAGCGGTAAAATTTTGCGAGAGAAGCTACGTTCCTACAGCGGCTTAATGAGTCAATTGAAGATAAATTGGCCCTATGGCCAATAATTTTGATAGCGTGGTTTTGTACCTTGTCCAGCCAAGCTAAGATGGTTCTCGGGGCACCGGCCCAGATATACAAGTTATATTCGAGGTAGGGACGAATGTAGGACTTGTAGATTATAGCCCTAGTCGACGGTTGAAGGCAGACTTTGCACCTTTTAAAGAATCCCAGGCACTGTGATGCTTTTTTTATGTGGCATGGTCAAGCTCAGGAATCACCCTTTGTACCGACTTGTTTAGCAATTTGGAATATGTGGTTATTCCAGCACACATCTTCGTCTTATGTTATGCATAGGATCTTATTGCCCCCTGCACTAAAAAAAGGTGCAAGTTTTATTGGAGATGAGGCAGTACTTCGGGCGCTTTCAGTAATGCAGGATGCGTGCGCAATTGACTTATTCAGTCATTGAAAGCTTACACTTTCAATTGCTGAATAAGTCATTTGCGCACGCATCCTGCATTACTGAAAGCGCCCTTCATTTTTAAAGCATTAAATTCGATAAAATTCTTGCGGCCCCAATTTAGAATTGGTTCGTTGTCCCTGTTGATTGAATTGATTGCTTGTCGTACATTATCGAAGCTATAAAAGTAACGTAGGTCATTTATAAAAAAGTATATAGTTTAAAAAAAATAACAAAAATACCCTTTTACTTTAAAATGTACTAAAAAGTGAAAAATAGTTTTGAATAAAAACTTTTTATTGCTCCAGTCAGTTTTTTGTTTAAGTGATTATCTACCTAAATGATAACGCGTGAATCAACAATAATACCGACTTCGTTGACAGGTCTATCGTAGCGTATTACCCAAGGTATAATCTGAAAATATTTTCATAAAATTCGGTCCAGCCGTACGTACGCACGATCAAGAAATTTAAGTTTATGCCGGAGCTTCCAGTAGTTACCGAAAAAATTGACTTTTTCGATCAAGTCTGTCAGCTTCTTGCTGGGGTAGATCACTGAATAAGAAACGTTTTGATTTTAAAACAATGGTTAAGAATTAAACTTAAAATTGAATTTACCTTTAAAACATTTATTTGCCTTTCAAAATTTACAAGTTCTAATCTACACAATTTTTACCTTTCATCTTATTTCGGATCAGTTGGAAGCTTAAACCCAACCAAGTCTGCTGTTTCTTTGACTGTTCGCTCGCCCCTTCCATGGAATTCCTGATGTAATTGGGCGTGTTGTCGCAGGCTTTTCAAGTAGCATAAATACGTTTTTCCCAGAAATTGCATTTCCTCGCGTGCTTTACACAACGTCTGGTCGGTAGTTTGATATTTTCGGAATTGCGCTAAAACATACTTGGCTGCTAGAGAATCTTTGATTGTTCCATTCGGTGATGCTAAACGAAGCTCATGAAGGATACTGCGAAGGGTGTTTGCTGCCATTATTGCTGCTGTTTTTGATGTAATTCAGTTCTGGAAGATATTTTGCTGTAGATTAAAACCTATCTTTGCTCAATGATTGCTGTGCGGTTAATGTTGATGTACAGTTTTGAACTGAGAATGTTATGATGAAGAATCCTAAAGGAGTTCAGTTCTTGTGTTAGTGTAGATAATGAGTTTTATTAGTTAACGATAGAACTATTCCTAGTCTCTCAAACTTTGTTGAATAAGTGCTTTGTTATGCACGAAAAAAATTGGGAAAGCTCAATAGGAAAGCTTATAAAGGAGGCCAGTATGCCAGACAGAGTCAAATGCTTTTATGTCGAAGGAGCAGACGGTTGGGTTTTTAATCCTAAGACCCTGAGTAGTGTCGTTATGGGGAACCAGAAGCGCATGATCGGTAGAATGGGCAGCTTTGAAGCCAAACTGCTCATGAGAAATGAGGTTGTGGAGCTGACAGTGATGATTTAGGTCAGAGGCTATTATTCGCTCTAGGAGTTTGCCTAGGTTGGAAAGGGTATAGAAAGGGGGAAATCGTCAGACGAGTTACGCTGACTCCTAGAGTTGATTAAGTAACATAATACGAATAGCTAGTGCTAAGCTGCCAAGCATATTTACAAGCAAGCACACTTCATTGGTCAACATCGAGCTAGGGTGAGTGAGTGCAGGATTCTTTTTCTTCTGATCCTTTCATCTCGCATATTGCTGAACCAGTTGTCCTCCTTGCTGTGGCTTCTTTTGTTGGGTTCTCTTACACGGTGTTCTAGGTTTTCTAACTCGGCGGGTTCCTTGCGGATTCTAGTCAAGCGCCTGTTTGGCTAAATTCTTGTTTGCACCTCGCTGTTTTAATCATACCCAAATGCCCTTCTCCTACCAATCCTTCCGATTTTCAGTATTCTACCATTTCTGGCAAGGCTCCTTGAAAAGCTGACGGCTATTCAAATATTGTGAGCGCCTCAAACTTATAAATATGAAAATCTGGCTTTTGGGCTGTTCTCTAAAGGCTCGATTACATTAAACGAGTTTACAAGCTACTAGCCGGCGAATAAACTAGCCCAGTGTCATCATGTTCACTAGCTAACTAGCAGATTGTAAACTATCTGCCGAGAAATTTGAAAGCCGGCAACTTTACTCGCTACTCTCTGGCGTGTGGGCTTGTTATCTAGTAAACTAGCCGTGTGTCATCATAGTTGCTAGTGAACTAGCTGCGAACATCTCATTATTTGGTTTCATTGACTATAAAATGACGAAATTAGTTCGCCCTAGCTAGTTGGCTACTGAACGAGTGGAAAGTTTTGGGTGTCATCGTCACTATCGCACTACCGGCTCAGTGTAATCGAGCCCAAAGTGACTATCGTGAGTTCAATTTTTATGGTTATGGTTCTTTCTTTGTCTTCGCAGCACAACTTTGGAACTCGCTTCCTAAATTATATTAAATTAAATTTGAATCACCCCGGTCCGCGGAATCATAATGCATTTTCAAAGTGGCCCGCGATACCATTTGAGTTGGCCACCCATGTTCTAGGGTATAATGGTCTGAGAAAGAAGGGGAGGTGACGATTAATGCCAGATAATTTTTGTGAAACTAAGAAAAGTTCAATGCAGCTTGAGGACCTAAGTAAGGTAGAACCACCCGGGATACTATTGTGAAGAAATCAAGGAGGTTGTTCTGATTTCATTCTTTAATTATTTTGCCATTGCGATTAGTGGTGCAACTAAACCAGTCGGGGTGTTTGGCGTTAAGATCCCCAGCAATGAGTAGGCCCTCGTATCTGGCTTCAAGAAGGCAAAGCTGCTGCATAAGCCAAGAAAAACCGGAGATTCTAACATCGGAAAGTAAATATAAAGAGATTATTAAGATCCTACCCGGGCTTGAATTGGGAGTTATAAAAGATCCAAACAGAGACATAAGGAAAGGGAAGAGGAAGGTGACGAGATACATTACAGTTTCTGCAGAGAAGGGCCGTACCCTGAAGGCTATCGTTACGATAGATTTTATAATTGTTAAGAGTTAGTTTAGCTTTCTCATGAAGGTGGGTTTCCTGGTGTTAAAGGAAATCAAAGTTATTAGAGTGGAAGAGATCACGAAAAAACCACCAAGGGATACCAGGGAGCCGACGTTAAGAGACACACATTTCTGTGGTCTAGTCCCAATCTCTGCAGAGATCGAAATAAAACCTAACATGCTTAGAAATCCAAAGAACATATTTACCTAGTGCTTATAAACCGGCAAACGAAACTCTAATAAGATCGATTTGTTATGTAAGAATTTGTTAATATAAAACAGCACCATTAATTATGACAAGATTTTTTAAAGTTCAAAAATTAAAACTTACATTAATTCACACCAAATTTTGCTACTATATTTCTCAATAAATACAAAATTCCCAAAAATCACAAAGCAAAAATGCTCAAGTAAAGTCGTATGTAATCATGTCAAAACAACTACCAGCTGAATATCTGCCAATCTTCTTCTTTTTCTGTGAAGTATAAAAACCAGAAATGTCTCAAAACATTTGGTTTAAAATAATTCTGGACTCTAAATTTTTTTATAACCTTTGGTAAAATTCAATAATTTTATTAAAAAATATGACTTATAGAACCCGCAAATTTTGTTTATTATTAAAATGGTACAATTGGTCTGCCCGTAATTAAATAACCAAACAGCGCCTACTTAATTATGACAAAAAGTAAAACAAACTTATTTCTTATCGGATTATTCCACAGAGTTCTTAACCTATTAAATTTAAACAATAAAAATCCCTGAAAGGATCACTAAGACTTTTCTCTTTTATCTGAGATGCTTAATTTCTTCGTAAAATCTCCAATTATAAGTTCCGGATCGTCATAAACTGGCTCTGTTCCCTTTATCCAAAACTCCGTATCAGTACTTGGTAACTTTTCATCAAAAAACGCATGTATCGATGTATCATTAAAAACGTCCTCATACTGCGAATATCTCTGCAGTGGCAGCTCCACTGTATGGTCACATATTCTTAGCACATAATCAGCATTTAATCGATTAAATCGATCTGGATTTTGCATTCGTAAAGTCTCAAAGCTATTGCAAATTAAAATCGATTTCATCAGTAACGATTTCTTCCAATTCTTCCACAGAAAATTGTTTGTCATTTGATTATTGCAATGCGGAAGGAAGAGAAGCGTCGTTGTCTCGATTGGGTACTTCCCCTCAATATTTTCCGACATTAAATCACAACCGACTTTTCTCAAAACTGTCCTTTCACAATCATTGAATATAGGATCATAGAATTCTGAATGTGTAATATTCAAATCATCTCGAATCTCTAAAATATAAGCAAGTTGCTGCATTGCTACTGGACATGTTGAGAATGATCCAACACCGAAACATACTAGCTTATCGATTCTTTCGTGATTACCCCGTTGAATAATTGCATTAATTGTTTCAAATGTTGTTTTAAAGCATTCTGCATTTATGATATTTGTTCGTGCTATATCCAATTTTCTGTAATGTTAATAATAAATTTTAATAACAAACACAAGATTATAGAAATGTCCTGTTTACTTCAGAATCTCTTCTTCGCTTACTTCAATGCATATCTTAGAATTTATGAAATTTCTAGTTAATATGCACTGATTGAATCTTCTCTGGCCTTTTTTCCTGCTTTTTACTAAAAGAAATCCATCATTATCGGGATTTACCATGTTAAAATTCTAAAAATATTTGGAAGAATTATTCAACACAAATGTCAGTCTTATGTGCTCTTCTTCTTTCCGTTGAACAACAAAGATCACAGCACACGGGTACCAAAAGTCAACTATTTTTAGAGCGTTTTTACACGGCTAAACACTGCCAGCCGAAGAAGTTGAATTTTTGCATCTCTGAACTTTCAACCACTTTGCGTCCAATTTAGTGGGCTTTCTTTATTCTTGTGTCTATCTAGTTTATCCATAGTTTGTATTTTGGCTGTTGAATCGTTTAAAAGTGTTATGTACAATGGCGCAAATATGCGGTTTACGCAAGTTGAGCGCCATTGAGTCCATCCATCCAATAGCGCTTCAGCCCAAATCGAGCCTTGGCCTTCTCTAGGGCATTTCTCCAAGTTTCACGGTTCCTTGCAGCAGTTCTCCAGTTCCGAATGTTGAGTATTGTCTCTGCGTCAGCCGTCACAGAGTCCATCCATTTCTTCCAAGGTCTACCTACTGGTCTATTTCCTGGAATTTCTGCCACCATGAGCCGTTTTGGAATATGAGTGCCGTCCATCCTAATCACGTGGCCAACTAGTCTTAGTCTGTTGACTTGTCGCCGTTGAGTCTAGTAGTAAGCTTGACTTGAAGGTTAGAGGAGAAAGGTGCATATCTAGTAGTAAACTTGACTTGAAGGATAGAGGAGAAAGGATAGGTTAGGGGTCTGGAGGGTGCGTGAGTAGATGTCGATGGAAGTTACGTTCGAACTCTGAGAGGTTATATGAGTTCGGACACCAATTTCTGAAGACAGTTCCACAATCGAGTTGCTCTCTTTATAAAAGACATTCTAAGCCGTAACCTCCGGAAGAGGGGGCTCCCTCCGTACCGTCTTTTAACACGGCTTAGGAATTGCTGGGGCGCAGTATAAAGGCTGTCAGGGCACTTGTTGGCTTTACCTAAATTACCGCTTATGGAAGATAGGAAAGGCGAATGATCCCGAAGCATGATGAGTCTAACCCTCATGTTCTCGCGATAACTCTAACGGTCAAGTCGAGACCGTGTAGCCATTTCAAAGTTAAACTTATTTGCGTTACAAATTCTTAAGTGTGTGACTCTAAAACCATAGATATTAAAAAACTATATATTGTTTGAACTTTCCATATAAAAGACAAGATAGTAAATGCAATTTCTGCAATACATGATGTTCAATTCCAAATCTGGCTTCTAATTAAATTTTAATAATCAAAAAAGTTTACTTAACATGCCCGCCTTCCTTCAATTTGGCAACAAGGGTATCCACATCGGGAATAATAGCACCTGCTTGACGCGCTGGTGGATCTTCAACAGACAAAATCTCAATTCTAGGTGATGTGTCAACTCCTAAATCTTTAGCAGTTAACTTCTTCACTGGTTTCTTTTTCGCCTTCATAATGTTCGGCAATGTAGCATATCGCGGAGTGTTCAAACGTAAATCAGCACTCAAGACAGCAGGAACCTTGCACTTGATAGTCTCTAAGCCTCCATCTACCTCGCGTGTTATCGTAAGGCCATCGCCAGTTTTTTCAACTTTCGAGCAAAATGTTGCCTGAGGCCAATCTAGAACAGCTGCGGTCATTTGTGCAGTTTGATTGCTATCATCATCAATTGCCTGTTTCCCAACAATAATTAACTCGGCCTTTTCATCCTGTGCTATTTTCGCTAAAATTTTTGATACATGAATTGGCTGCAGAAGCTCAAAGTCCTTTCCGCTAACTTCTACATGTATTCCACGATCAACTCCCATTGCCAAAGCTGTACGGATAACTTCTTGGCATTGTGTTGGACCAACAGAAACTGCAACAACTTCTGAAGCTAATTTTTTCTCCTTCATTTTAACAGCTTCTTCCACTGCAATTTCATCGAAGGGATTCATGGAGTGTTTAACTCCCTCTGTAACTACACCTGTTTTATCAGGCTTGACTCTTACCTAAAAATTTGAAGGAACTAGGTCAATGAGTTTTATCTACATTATATAGGGTAACCTATATCCTACCTTGACTGCATAATCAATAACTCTTTTAACTCCAACCAAAACTCGAGCCATCTTCAATTAAACTGAGTTAAAATTACGAGAAATTCTTAAATTTACAACAAGAAAACGAGCCAAGTAGTCCAAAGGTTAAATAGACGATCTTGACGTTTCTACAACACCGTGTGCTGCCATAAAAACCATAAAATTCTGTCAAATTGGGTATTAAACAGCTGATGTATATAAGGACTGTTTTCGACGATTTTATTAAAAACCACCTCAGACATTTCCTGTTTTACCGGCAGACCAATGCTTCGCGGCAGAAATAATATTTAATTACTTTAAATAAATTAAACGATTGATTTATTGATTATTAAAGGGATATTCGTGAAATTTTCATGTTATATCTATCTCCCTCGGATTTGTTTTAAATTCAAAACTGTCAAAATAGAGAAATCATATCCGTGCATCCGGGGCAGAGCTTCTTGTAGAAAGTGTTTTAAGACAAATTTACTGCTTCAAATAGTTTTAATTTCAAAATGTCGTATCCAGTAATAATGAGAATTATGTCCCATTCGCTGAAAACGGCAGCAAAAGCTGGGACAATTATCAGGGATGTAATGCGTGAGGGCAGCCTAGGGATCGTAGAAAAGGTCAGTAGAAATCACGAGCAATTTCATCTTTATTACTGCTTATCATGATACTGCTGATAAAGTGTCATTTTTTCAGAATCAGATAAACATTTTTAATAATCCACCCTTGTTTGTAAATGTAAGATAATTACTTAATCCCAAGCTTTGCTTTTTTACATGTAACATTCTTTATTACACAAGCCTATTAAAATTAAGAATGATTTTACATAAAAAAACTTGCTTAGAACAGCACATCTATCATGATTAATAGCATGTATGCATTCAGGAAAGTTGAGTGTAGATTTGAAAAGTTTTTTGTCCTAATTCCGAGCTTGCTAGGTTTGAGGAAACCCTGTAGAAGTCTAATGGGGCGATACTATTGTCAACATGAGTGTTCCAGAGTACAAGTTCCAAGTATAGGAAGGCCGCGTTATTGTACCATTTTATTAGGTTTTTACCATTTATATTTGTTTCTGAGTTCTCCCAATGTAGGTACTTAGGGCCCCTTGTTGGTTGCATGAGATATTATACCAGTACTTTAATTGGACTGCCGTTTTGCTTTATAGACCAGCTAATTAGTTCAGTTCAGTTCAATGGGACTAGAGTCCAAATCGAACATTGGCCTCCTTAAATTTTCGGTTCCAAACTTCTCGACTTCTCGAGTCCTCCAATTTTGTAGACCCAACAAATATACAGCGCCTGTCTTCAAACCATCTCTCCTCGGTCATCCTGCTGGCCTGTCGCCGATTATGATTCCCTTTCATATCTTCTTCATTGCTCTGTTTTCCTAATAAGTTCTAGACTTTTTGAGTCATGTTCCACACCTCCGAGCCATAATACGCCACATGCCTTGTAAGAGGTTTGTATAGTTCAAATTTAGTTTTCCTGTGTAACGCTCTTGATTGAAGTACTTTACGTAGTGAATAGAAACTTCGATTGACCTGTTGTATTCTGATTTTAACTTCCTCCAGCTCGGGATGCTACGAAAATCATATTTTTGACATTCGCGAATGCGAATTTGCAAATGTATAGAACTAGCATTATATAAATTTGATTGACCATTTTTTTATTACTTTCAATAGGACATAAAAAATATTACAATAGACCAGTGTTATTATACAGTGTCATATACAGGCCTCCGAAAGGCCATGGCCTGAAGGTTTCTCGCCTTGAGGCCTCGTATAACCACATACTCACTGGCCGTCAACTTGATAGGGCCTGCAGTCCAAGAAAATTATGTAACAATAATCTTAATGTGTGTGTGGATATTTATCGTCAGTCCGTACCTGAAGATCTGAACTTCCATTGAGGTATATTGCACGCCCTATCACTTTGCCAGCTTCACTTTCAAATATTTCCAATAAACCGTTTTTTTAGACCGGGGGCCCAGAGGATGTTATGTGTTGGCTTCACTTGTAAATCCAAAAAATTTCGGTCTCACCGCAAATTACACTAGTACAATCATAACTTTGTTCTGTGGGGATCACGAAAATCACGGATTCACGGTATGGAACGACCTCTTTGCTCATACTAGTTCTGGGTTTAAATTTTTCAGTGATCGACCTTATATCCTTATACGATGTTTTTCTTGCTAAAATTCAAGCTAGCGTCCAGGATTATCGCATTTTGTTATTCCCTCTTCTCTTTCCTTAACATTCGATCTGCATATCGTCGTTGTGCTTTAAAGGTTTCCAATCTAGTCCTGGTCGGTCTGACGATATGCCCCCTGACTTTTATTTCTTTCTTCTGCTGCTGCTTTACATTCTTTGTTAAACAAGTCCTTCTGAAATGCAGCGTTATGGTCTTCCAAATGCGATGCTTGAGGCAGATTCTCGGTGTCTCACTTCGCGGTCGCCTTGGAAACGAGACATTAGACAAAGATGCGATCAACAGACACTGATCGAAGAAGAAATACATAAACGTAGACTACGGGGGTTTGGAAATGTTTGCCGAATGGATGATAACTGTTTGCCACGAAAACTTCTTCGGCGAGACCCGTCCAGCAGACTGGAGAATTCAGCGACCAGCACCGAAGAAACCTGGTTAAAGTATATAGAAGGCGATTTAAAGATTCAAGATTCAACGATTATCAGTTATCGAGAAACGAATCGTGAATGAAGTTCGAAACCCAGCGGCACCGACAGCAGCGTATCCGTTGCGGGAACGTCGTCGTGAAGTTGCTAGATTTTCAGTTTCTCATTTTCGCTTGATAATGCCCTTACACATGCCACTTTCCCGACTTACTTTTGAATGGCATATTGCTCCTCAAGACATAAAAACTAATTCCATTTGTTAACTATTTCAGGGAAAAAATGATCCTCAAACAGAAGCAGATCGCTCAGCTCAAAGATGTATCATAGCATCCCTCTCAAAAATGTTTCCAAAAGCTACAGCGATTGGAGAAGAAGGTAACATTGATATGAACATCACCGATGATATGCTTGTGACAGAACTTGATGAGGAATTTTTAAAAAGTAATAAATGCCCAGAAAATCTTGCTAACATAAAAGAGGAAGACGTTGTTATATGGGTGGACCCATTAGATGGAACATCTGAATATACTCAAGGCTATCTAGATCATGTTACTGTATTGATTGGTATTGCCGTAGAAAATTCAGCTGTTGGCGGAATAATTCATCAGCCATATTATCGCCATGAATCCGGAGATTTGGGTAGATCAATCTGGGGTCTAAAAGGCTTAGGCACAGGCGGCTTTGATCCAAAGGAGCCACCGAAGGGACAATTAGCAATTACGACAACTCGAACGCATTCCAGTAAGCATATTGAGGAAACAATAAATGCCCTTGATCCTATTGAAGTGTTTCGTGTTGGTGGAGCTGGATATAAAGTAATACAACTTCTAGAAGGTAAAGCCCATGCTTATGTATTTCCTAGTGCTGGTGGTCAAAAGTGGGACACTTGTGCCCCAGAGGCTGTATTGGAAACGTATGGGGGTGTTCTTACCGATGTATTTGGTAAACATTACGAATATAATGCAAATGCACCATTTCCAAATAGAAGAGGGATAATTGCAACTGTTAAAAGCATTTGCCATCAAGAAATAATTGATAAAATTCCAGTATCAGTTAAAAATTTTATTAATGAAAAGCAGTAAGTGAGAGCAGAGCTTCATGGTGGATATTTTTTAATTCGGTTATAAAATAATTGCTACTAAGTATTTTTATAAAAAAAAATAATTTCAATAATTTCTTGACGTTCTAAAGATAAAATCTTTACGAAGCTTAAAACGCAGAGAGAATAATATGTGTAATATCTGTAAAATACTAAATAAAACATTGAACCTTTAACTTGATTTTTATTTAATGAAAACGGGACAAAAAAGACAATGCACCGTAAAAACATAGCCAAAAAGGAGATCTAAAAGAATGGGGAAATCGGAAAGGTACTACCATGCGCATCATGGTAGCTACTACCAAGCCAAGTTGCAACTTTATCATGCAGCATGACAGTGGGTAGTTTTGTAATAACGTTTAATAGTCAACAACAACTAGGACTTATTGACTTTCAGTGTATGGGTCTCTGCCAGGATAGACATTGCCCTTCATACCATACTCATGAGACTTTTATGGACAAATTAAGCTGGACATGACCAAATCAAAGAGAGCTGGAGTGTAATGGAGAGGACACCCAAGCTTCGCTTTCGCTAACTCCTTCCCAACAGGACGGCGGGCAAATCAAGAAGTAGACTAGACAGCCGCCCTTCTGTCTCAGTTTCTGGACCAGCACCTGCTCTCATATCATCTAGGACAATAGTCGGCAAACTGCGGCTAGCGAGACTCATGTGACTCTTTGGCCCGCTAACGTAGCTCTTTCACAAAATAACGTGTGTATTACTCTGGATCCCCGCCATTCTTTGTTTTGGTTGAATATGAACGCTGCTGGTTCAGCCATCGTACGACGCTTACAGAAGTTGGATGATTTTTAATGGCACGTATTCGGTTTCCGAGGCTCTTCACAAGCTGTTTCAATCGATGCAATCGAAAGCGGATTTGACATCGATGAAAACGACGACTGTTTGTTTGCCGCAACGAATTCTTTCTTCCATTAGCTGACGGAGAGCGAATATTTGATCAATTTAATCGAGGGCCAATCGAACAGGTTCCGATGTTCAAATATTTAGAATCATTGGTTGAGGAAAAGAAAGTGGCATCAACGGAAACGAACAAATGTACGCCTTTACCGAACCTTGATCCTTCCGATTCTTCTTTATGTATCGGAATCGTGGGCACTGCTCAAGCCGGACGTCAACAAGCTCGAGCTCCTCCAAATGCGATTCTTGAGACAGATTCTCCGTGTCTCACTCCGCGATCGCCTTGAAAACGAGAAAATTAAACAAAGATGTGATCAAAAGACACTGTTGGAAGAAGAAATACTAAAACGTCTACTACGGCGGTTTGGACATGTTTGTCAAATGGATGATAACCCCTTGTACTCTGGCGAGACCGTCCGGCAGACTGGAGAATTCAGCGATCGGTACCGAAGAAAACCTGGCTAAAGAATATCGAGGACGACTTGAAGAATCAACGATTATCAGTTATCGAGGCGCGTTGAAAATGAAAACGAATCGTGAATGGAGTTCGAGACGCAACGGCACCGACAGTAGCGTGTCCGTCCGTTGCGAGGACGTCCCGCTTGGACCGCCAGCTAACAGATCAAATAAGAAGGGTCTACAATAGAGGTGTTTGTATTGGAACAACGTGGTGAGTAAGACAACCAACGACAAGACCTGCGATAAAGCTTTGGTCAATTTTCTCCGCTAGTATTAAGCAAGATTCAAGATGTATGTTGATTCGTTAATAAGTCAAGTTTTTCTGAGGCCCTCATTGTAGGACAAACTCGCTGATACTGATTAAAACTGCTTTATTCTCAGTTCCAACACGAGCACTCCATCTGCAATGTGCATACCTTTCTACAAATGTTTAAATATTTGGCTCTCAAAATAAATTTCAATCATTTTGCTGTTGATATTTGGCTCTGTTGACTAATGAGTTTGCCGAACACTGATCTAGGGAGATCAGTCCCATACAAGTGGTCAGAGGAGGCACATTCTAAGAAATGAAAGTCATACCAATTTAGTGAGTTTTTTTTAAAGAATACGTTGACAAAGAGTCTTTGAATGAACTCTGTCAGTAATTAGAGGTGTTGGTAGACCGAAAAGTTCCTGGAGAACCACAGTAATAAAAAATTTGAAATTATGACAAAACTTGGATTGAAACTAAGAAAATACCTCATTAAGATAG
Organism: Thereva unica; assembly: GCA_949987705.1. Lineage (NCBI taxonomy): Eukaryota > Metazoa > Arthropoda > Insecta > Diptera > Therevidae > Thereva > Thereva unica. Next base: position 151,360,566 of record OX465283.1, read on the forward strand.
CTCTATGCTCCTAAGTGGGGTAAAGAAGGATAATAATAAGCACAAAGGTTCATGACGTGCTAGTTTATCAAAACAGATTTTTAATAGAACTTGAACAAAAAACTTTATTCGTCTTACCTGCCATTGTATAAATTTTCGAAGTACAGTTGTAGATTTAAAGCCTCAATAATAGAAAATAAAGTTTGTTTAACAAAGCTTTGTTAACAAATTTCTTTATCTTTTAATTTAGAAAACTTAAATTGAAATTATATGTGAAATTTAACACTACAGAAAACTTTGTACCTGTGCAACATAAAAAAGTAAAGGTAAGCTTATAAAAGAAAATATCTTAAATTGAAGCCAACTTCATTTCAATAAATGGTTCCGTTCGTCAAAAATGTGTTTTACCATAAAAAAAAAACTAACCCATTTACATTTGACATTCCCCACAGTTGCATGTGTTCAGTATCAACAGTTTGTATGTGAAACAAAAATATTAGTCTGTAGTAGTTTATAGAGAAATGAAAGAAAGTCGTGTTGTGGCTTCTGTAAAAAGGTTTCTGTAATTTCTCTATCTTTATCAAAGTGTTCCGTGCTTAAAAAGGTATAAAACATAATTAATGGTGAATTATTGATAATTTCAACTGATGTTTAACATAAATAGTTCAAAATCAATGGTTACTAGCAAACAAGTTTATAAACAATTTATACCCCAGTTTCGCTGCTATACTATACAAGTTAGGTGAGTTCATGATGTAATTGCGCTTTACCTAGGTTCTCAATTTTTCTTGTAGCTTAAATATATGTAGTTTCATTTTCCTACGAGGGCTACTAATATTAATTTATATCAATTGATGAATGTTTGTACCCATATGGTGAAATTCGGTTTGTGTAACCCCGGCGGCGCGATGAATGAATGTGGCCCTTTTTTAGTAGAATTAATATTGTAAAGATTTAATATGCATAACTTGATATTATTAAAAATTAATATTTACAGCTATGGATTCGGTGGCAAGTAATGTTACGGAAGACCACGGTCGAACTATTATACACATTGACATGGATTATTTCTACGCTCAAGTTGAAGAAATTCGCGATCCTTCACTGAAATCGAAGCCATTGGGTATCCAACAGAAGAGCATGGTTGTGACATCCAATTATATTGCTCGAGAGTTTGGTGTAAAGAAATTGATGTCAGTAACAGAAGCCAAAAAATTGTGTCCAAACATTGTTTTAGTTAATGGTGAAGATTTAACAAATTACCGACAAACATCTAGTAAACTGTTCGAACTGCTGCATAAATACACTCCACTTGTAGAAAAGCTGGGTTTGGATGAGAATTTCTTGGATGTCAGCAACTTAGTTAATCAGAAAATTAATGGTAATTACGATGATGAGAATACTACTATCGTTGGATGCATTTATCCTACAAATAGTACACTCGAATCATGCCTATGCGGATGTGCTCAACGTCTATCGATAGCTACAAAAATAGCCAAGGATATTAGAGATGATATACTAAAGAATCTGAACCTCACTTGCTCCGCTGGCATTGCTCATAACAAACTCCTAGCAAAACTGGTCGGAAGTATGAATAAACCTAACAATCAAACAGTTTTAATACCAGTAATGGCAGAGAGTTTCATGCGTGGTTTGGATTCCTTGCAGAAAATAACCGGTATTGGGCATAAAACTGAAATAATACTACGTGAATGCGGCGTTATGAGTGTTACGGACTTGCAAAACTGTGATTTTGATGTATTAAAAGAGAAACTAGGTTATGAATCTGCCTTTAAGCTAAAAGAGTTGTCTTTTGGTCGTGATGCATCCTCGGTACGACCAACAGGAAAACCAAAAACCATAGGTTTAGAAGATTCCTGTCGACCAATTTCGGTTAAGAAGGATGTTGAAGAACGTTTCCGGCTACTCCTTATGCGGCTGGTTAATCAAGTATCCGAAGATGGACGTATTCCAGTAGCAATAAAAATAATCCTTCGTAAATTTGATCCGCAAAAGAAGACTAGCCATCGGGAAACAAAACAAGCCAACATTCTACCATCGTTATTTAAGCAGCTGCCTGACGGACAAATTATGTTAGTTGATAGTGGTCAAGTGAAGTTACTTAAGATCGTAATGCGTTTATTTGAAAGAATTATTGATATGACAAAACCTTTTAATATAACATTATTAGGACTAGCATTTTCTAAGTTTCAAGAGAGAAAATTCGGATCATCATCAATAGCGAATTTCCTTATTAAAAAATCCGATCTGGAAGTTCAATCAGTAACTAGCTTAAAAAGTGAAGGTACCTTCGCTAATGCTGAGCCTGGTGATGAATTCTATCGTCGACGTACAACAGCGTCACCAATACCAATGCTGGTTGATGCCGAATCACTACCATCTGATGTATCGGATTTTTCTGAAACAGAAGTTGAACCATCACCGAAAAAAAGTCGCCTAGGACTTTTATTCACAAAGAGACGTTGCCTTTCGACAAGCGAAATGAGTGATATAGCATCTCCAAGTAAATTAAGAGTAGCTGAACTACGTCTAAACTCTCGAGACAGCGAGAAGGATCTAACAAGCCCGACAACAACTCAAAATACATTTCCATTTAAGCCTCAGACTAATAATACAGAAATTAATAATAAACTTGAAGTAGCAGAAGTATTTCCAAATTCCCAATGCAACAATGACGAAAAAATTGAAAATAATTCTACAAAAACAACAATAACTGGGAATTTAGCCAACATTCCATGTCCAGCTGGTGTTGATCCGGATGTTTTTAAGCAATTGCCTATTGATGTGCAGAACGAGCTAATTTCATCGTGGAGGAACTCGTTAGCAGCTAAATCCAACGCGACGCATTCATCGACGACTAGTGCTGGAGGAGGTAATACATTGCATCGGTATTTTATTAAGAATAAATAGGATGAAATTCTCTCCTTGGAGGTAATTTTTATTCATTATAGTACAAACAAAAACACAAGAGATACAATAAAACAATATTTTTGGATACAAATTGGTGGAGTATTTTTTATTTTAGAATAAATTGTAATAAAACGAATTTTCAACTTACAACGATTTTTAATATGTATATTTTGCACAGACTGCATAAATTGTTAATAAGGTACTTTTTTTTGATGAATATATGATATTTGATGAAGGAATATTTTATTTTTTATACAACTCCAAATAATTGTTACATGCTAACTTTGCGTCTTCCAGTAGCGCCTTTTTTGGACATTGCCGAAGGTTCAAGTGTGATGTAGATCCTTGTGATGAAAGTCGAGTCGTCACGTCACGACAAGTCGTTTAAGTTAAGAAACTGGGTAGCTGGTGAGAATTCGGTTTCTGGCTGAACATCCAAATTAGTCACACCGAAAATGGAAACTCAATTCGCCGCATGAATGTACGAACAGAACATCACGTCGGTCAAAAGGGAATCGTAGCAATGGAGCTATCGAGATGCAACATATCAGTTGCTGCGCTATCAGAACTACTTATCGGATCCGGGACAATGACGATCGTCCTATCAACAACGAAACGTGGCGCTTTACTATTCCGGTGATGAGAGGCGAGAGACTTGCCGACGTCGGGTTTATGGTCGATCGACGGGCTTTCAGTAGCGTTGTCGCCTTCCAACTGATATCCGCGCGTTTGGCGATTTAACCGTCGGTGGAACGCTCACGACTCGTATCCGTTTATGTGCCAACCCAGACTATATTACAATGAGCGAAGAAAACGGTGCCGCCACTACCAGCCAAGCCAAATTGGGTGTGCCTACTGGATCCGGCCATCGGACGAGCACGAGAGTTTGGCGTTATCCAACAAATTCACGGCGCTCGCAATACCGGAGGATATCGATGTATACTAAAGGCAATTGTCGGAGTCTACAAGGAGACGCTGCTTCTCCACTTCCCTTCAACGTTGTGATCGACAAAAACGTCGATTTCGGAGGTTTGGAGCTGTTTGCCAAATGGATGATAACCGCTTGCCATTCCAGCGATCGGCACCGAAAAAAAAACTGGCTAAAGAATATCGAGGGCGACTTAAAGAATCAACGATTATTACTTATCGAGGCTCGAGATGTCGCCGAAAAGCGTCGAAAATGGAAACTAATAGTGAATGGAGTTTAAGACTCAGCGACACTCTAAGCCCCTGTGCACGTCACTTTCTTCAACTCAAACGACTTGTAACCGATCACGATTCGACTTTCAGCTCAGAGGCTGTAGTGTTCAGTTAAAAAACATTTTATTATGTGAAGTCTAGAAGACTTTCAGCTTTTTCGTCATATCATGGTGCAATGTCTAGTAGTAAGGCTTAGTTTCAAGGATAGGATCGGTTGGGTGTCTGGGGTCGCATGAGGCGGTGAATCTCGCATTTGAACTGTTGGATGTTGTACGAGTTCATTTCTTTAAACATCCGGCTGAGCCAGAAATGCAACTGTCTAGATTGGCAGGAGACAACCTCGTCGGAGTGTTATGCTTCCTGAAACAAGTGAATCCCGCTGACCAGCCGACAGACTGTGGCGCCGGTCGTACCAGACTATCAGTTGAGCAAGCAGGTGTACCGCCAGTTAGGTGAATACTTGACCTATCTCATTCATTAACAAGTTAAGTCAGCGGGGGGCTTTTAGGGTGCTCAAGTAAGCGGTGACGTCATTGGGTGAGTTCAAATCTGCCCTCACAGCGATATCACAACATTTCCAATTGTTAGCAAAGTAGCACTTTTAATAAAAGTCAAAGTATAATATCAATAAATGTATCAGTTCGCTGAAAACTGAGTTATTTAAAATCAGTATTTATTATTTTTAAACTATTTCCATTTCCGATTAAAAATTTACTACCACTAGGTAAGATTCTGTAAAATAAATACATAAGAAAACAATAGATACTCCGACGACGCTGGCATAATTACGGCGAATGTGCCCATTTTATAAAAATGAATACATTATTAACTTACGTGCTATATTATTTTCTAAAAATGTATTTTTAAAACAGTTTTAAACTGAATAATTAATTTGGTGTGTTATCATTCGAAACCGGCGACTTATATTTCATAAATTTTTCTCTGCTGTGCATGTTACCTTTGCTATAAAGAAAATTTACCGGTTATGTCGAATTAGTGCTTGGAGCCATTTGACAGAAAATTAGGTGACCGAGCTGCTCAGCCAGAAAAGTCTTTTTTCTCCGCCTAAGATCTTCGATAAATCCCCGCAAGGCAATTTTAAAGGTGATATAATAATTTAAATGATCGCATAAAATATCTAATTGTGAAAATTTTGCGCTTGAAAAATTCATTATTAAAGAAATCTATGTGACGTGATTCGGCGACCATTACATAATATTCAGTAGTGCTCGATAAAAGTTATAAAGAACTCAATATTTTCTCAATTTTAACAGGGCAAAAGTCTTTTAATAATATCTAGCAATCATGATGCAACGTGCTATTACCCAAACAAGTGCTTTGCTAGCATCCCAAAATGTGGCCCAGCAGCAGCGGGGAATGGCCACATTGAAATCCATTTCTATGCGTCTGAAGTCAGTTAAGAATATTCAAAAAATTACACAGTCCATGAAGATGGTGTCAGCCGCTAAGTAATTGTTATAGTTTAACATTATGCTATGGTTAAAAATATGTATATTTGATAGGTATTCAAAAGCTGAGCGTGATCTTAAAGAAGCACGTCCCTATGGAATTGGTGCTCAACAGTTCTATGAGAAGGCAGAAATTGCTCCACCAGAGAAGGAGTCGAAAAAGCTCCTTGTAGCCATTACATCTGATAGAGGTATGAAGGATGGTCTTGATTTTATCCATAGATATGACATCTAGAAATTTAGGTTTGTGTGGTGCGGTTCATACTGGCGTTGCTCGCTCCATCAGGAATGAGATTCTGGCTGCGGGTGCGGAAGGTGCCAATGTAAAGATTTTCTGCGTTGGTGATAAGTCTCGTGGTATTCTACAGCGCTTGTTTGGACCACAAATTATTTGCGTAGCAAATGAGGTATCTTAGCTTTTCTTTTTTAAATTAGAATGGATAATAAAAAGTACATTGATCTTAGGTTGGCCGACTTCCACCTACATTTTTGGATGCTGCCAAAATTGCGAACGAAATTCTTACATCAGATTATGAATTTACAGACGGAAAAGTAGTTTACAATAAATTTAAGACTGTAGTATCATACAGCTTATCCAGCCTTCCAATCTACAGCACACCAGTAGTGGAGGTATATTCCTTGCAAAACATTTTTACTTCCAATTTTATTCTCATATGATTAAATATCTAGGGTGGAGAGAAAATGTCTGTTTACGATTCCTTGGACTCAGATGTTGTTAAGAACTTCTTGGAATTTCAATTAGCTTCTTTAATTTTCTACGCCATGAAAGAAGGAGCATGTTCCGAACAATCATCCAGAATGACCGCTATGGACAACGCATCGAAGAACGCTGGTGAAATGATTGATAAATTGACTTTAACATTCAACAGAACCAGACAGGCTGTAATTACCAGAGAACTTATCGAAATTATCTCTGGTGCTGCTGCTCTAGAATAAAAATGTGTACATTCATTGTAATGAAAATTTTAAATCCTTGTATAAGAGGAAAGGAAAACAAAATGGAACTTTAATTTTTAAATTTAAAATAGAATTCTACCTAATAACTATTTTCCCTCATTATGTTTTTTTTTTGCAACAAAAAATTCTAGCATTTCTATGAAAATCAACAACTGCCATTGAGTAATTAATATTAATCATGAAAGAGAGGATTTGGCAGATTCTAAACATAACATACAGTAAAAAATAAAATTCGATTCAAATTGATGTTGTATAATTTTATTTAGATAAAGTTCGAGTAATTTATACTAACATGATGTTTAATTGGTTGCTTTCTTCATTTTTGTATGAATGACCTTCCGTGCTACCACCTCAGCAAATCCTCCGCGGTTTCGGGAGATGCTCTCCACATCCGACAGCTGCAACTAACCCAAATCCAACCCTCAGCCCATCTCGGCGATGTTTCCCAAGGGCCGATTCTCTAACCTGCCCTCTTTCTTATATTCATTAATGACTTGCTCTCAATCCCCTCCAACCCACTTCATAGTTGTGCCAATGGTGGTACTCTGCGTTACTCCCTACCCCTTCGATAATATAACGCAAGCACGTGCCAGACCTTCTCTCCTAGACCGTCCCACTCTATTAACGGGGACATTGAACTCATTCTTGCTTGGGGCCTCAAGACAAAGTACTGTCGCCCGTCCCTCTATCTCAGTGGGCAAAAAGAATGTAATGGCTGACCCATCTCTTAACATCCTAGGCGTAACCTTACCTTCAGATCTGCGATGGAATAATCACATATTCGAAATCGAAATGAACGGGAGAAACGGCACCGGGAAGTGATTTTCGGAACACTCCAGTATGTACATAATTGCAATTACTCGCGTTACAAGAGATCAGATCACCCCTCCAACTCTCTACAGGTGGGGACCATTTCAAAGCCAAGCACTCAGGCGCAGAACGCATAACGGTAAAAACCGCGAAAATGTACTTTTTGGGCCCGTATTTTGTTCTTTCCTAGGGGTGGGAGAAGTAGAATGGCGAAAAAAGACAAAAACGAGAAATCAAAAGGGGAATTGTTATTTTTGGATTTCCTTAATTTCCTCGTGTAAATGCGTGCACTCATACTTGAAGAAGAAGCTTTTCAATTGTAGTGTACAAACTTATTGGCAATTAATTATACGATTGCCTAGATCATTACCAAACATAATTTTGGCAATAAAAATGATAGGAAGAGCGTTATTTAAGCCACAAAAACGTTGAGACTTTAATAAAAAGGTATTGGAATTATTTCCGATGACCGACTGTTGCAACGCGGGCCCTTAGTCGTGTGGCTCGACCCATGACCCAAGAGAGAAGGGTCTCATACTCTACCGACTGAAAGCTGGTATTAATGGAAATTTCGTCATAGAACGTTGACGATGATAGGGGAGTAGGTGTTCTAGCGCTAGAGGCTGAGACAGTGATAACTACATACCCACTGAATAAGTAATAGAATTTAGCACAAGAAATTATTGTTACTAAGAATAAAAGTTGGTAAGCTCGGTTTGCTGAGCTATTGATCCCATTAAGGGAGTAAATGAGTTCATGATGCAATAGAAAATTAATCTGGGCTTATGGAAAAGGGGTTGAATTGGTCCGAAAGGTACCTGTGGCGCGCGTTGTTTCCGCGGGGAGATGACCTCAACGCTTGGTGCTGATGAAGAAGCAACGTCTGCCCACCAGCGAAGGAACCCAATGTCATCCTGCGGCGAACGGCTATACAGGAATGTGTCTTCCAAGCTATCTACATTAAATTGTTTGTACGAGTTTACCTTTGAGATTTCCACCAATCTCTAAAGAAAACCTGCACCTATTAAAAAAGCAGAGCATTATCCCTCCCGGCTGAAATTCGAAATACAAAAGGCACACAAAATTGCCAGAAAAAATTACGTGCAATCAAAACAATTGTACAAGAAAACTTATGATAAAACGGCCAATCCAATGATACTCCAAGTGGGACAAAAGGTAGATACTTCTTAAAAATCCTACAAGGAAAATTAAATTCTCTCCCTTCTGGATTGGTTCATACGAAATATTGACTCCTCTCACTCCTTCACAAATATTACCGAATTGTTTTAATTTTCAGGTAGGCTTAGGGAAGAAGAAAACCAATAATTCATAAATACTTAAATAAAACACAAAGAAACAATTAAAATTTTAAAGTTATTTTATTTTAAGCTCTAAATTTGAAGTCTTTATGTACATTTTTTTTGCTAATATAACATACTTTTTTAAATATATTTACGATCATTTTCTTCCTCAGAAAATTGTGCACTGATTGAATATTTTTTGTTTTTTTTTATAAATTTTAAAGTTCACTGCTCGAAGGTGTTTTGTAAATTGCTTAACAAAAATACCAAAAATTACAATCTATTTTGAAATCGCAAATATAAATTATTTAGTTTTTTGTTTTTAAAATTCAATACAAATGTGTAACATGAGAAACTTAACATATTTTTGTTAACCTCAATCCAAAATGTAGTATTTAATAGCGTATTAAGACGGATCCTGCGCACGCGATCGAAAGAGATGTCCAACATGCTTTAAATTATAAATATATATACTATAATTATTTTTCTTTGTTTGTTGTTTTGTCGATGGAGAGGATGTTTTATGTTTAATGGCTTAACCAGCCAGCCTTTATTAAATATTTTCGAATTAGATTTTCTATGGGAGATGAATTAGCGCCTAGTGGAGCTCCACTTAAGAGAACTGTTTTTAATGTTATATAACGTGTAGGTGGTAAATTTAAGGATGCACATAATTGCATCTCAGTTTTTGATAAAAGATTCTCCCCCAGCTGCTGTTGAGGTTGATGGCCTTGGGGAGCGCTTCCCCCGTGGGACTGTTGTTGCTGGTGATAGCCTTGCTGTTGCAGAAGATTTGTTCCGATTTCTTGCTGTAGATGCTTTAGGTTTCCTGCGGCGCTTCCGCTGCTTTGTTGTTGATTGATTTGGTAACTGGTCTGTAACTGTGCAGTCATCATTGGGGCTATCGTCGGGTTGCTCTGCTGCCCCGACGATCCCCGGTAGCTATCCGAGTAATTTTTGTTGAGCAACGATGCGTCGGAGTAAGTCTGGTCGCCGGTGTGGTACATGTGTCTTTGCCCGGTGGAATTTGAACTTCCTTCGTTTCCGTTTGCAATTTCGTTGCTGGTATTTTAAATATAAACAATTAATATCAGAATATAATATTATTCTTTTACTGCATATTGCAAAATAATGAAACCAAAGCATGCAAACATGTTTAAAGCGTATTGTCGAAGGTCGCATTTTCAATCAACAACTAATAATTTAAGGTTAGTAAATCTTGCGTTATGTTCGTAGTGTAGAAAAATGAAAATTTATTTTTTAAGTACATACATATGTACATAATGATTATTAAGAAAACAAAATCACTTAACCCAGAACTCTACTCTAACTTTTTAAATATTTTGAGATAGCATGCACTCGGTTAGCTTCAGGTCGCGTTAAGTGTGTACTACATACATAAATAATATTGCAGAAGGCCGATATGCCTCCTAAAAACAATGACCAAGCTTTTCGAGCTAATGATATATGTATAACAGATTACTCCCAAGCTCTGAGAGGGAAAACAGCTTCCCGGAAAGGTTCACGAAAGCTAGATCAACAACGACTGCTGTCAATATGGTGATTAGCCTAGCATCGGCCGCGATGGATGTGAATAAAATTTTGGCAATAATAACCCATGACGTGAAAAATTCTGTTAACAGCACAAAGTGAAGCAATATCGTCAGGGAGTCCATAGCGCAAGTATCTAGTGCGCATTGTGATCAAATTCCTTGTAGATAGAACACTGTACTGAGATTCAGATAAGGGAGTACAGGACAAATTGCAACAGTAGATGACCAGATCATCAGCGCAGAACTTCAAAGAATGTCGCTGGCCAAGCCCTCCTTATCGTAATAGTGGTTATATCGATATCGTCTCTTTACGTGTCGATCAAGACGTTTGACGATTATTAAAAGGCTCAATTTATGCATGCAATATACTTATAATAATTTATATTTTAGTTAAATATACGTGGTTTGCTGCCCTTGGAGTAATACACAATTTGATGGTTTTGTATGGCCGCGCTTATCTGTCGTTTTGGTCGTGATGCCAAATATGAAACTTAGAGAAATTCGAGAAGCTTTTCTTGTCGAGTCGATCCATCGACTCCAGAAACCAAATACGGCCCCTGGTTATTGCGGCACTCGTCACTATGATTAAGAAGTCCTTATATGTCCAACGTTAGAAATCAACACTTGGTCTTGTTTATCCCAAACGTTTTCTCCCTGCACTACGTCGTATCACGACCAGGGAATTGATAAGACACAGTAGAAAAGATGATAGAACACTGATTGGCTTGTATAGATGTTCCTTTGGAGGTTGGGAAGACGGAAGATCCAAAGTGAAGGCTTTACTTCGAGATGAGTCTGCCCTTCTCAGGGTCCCGCAATTGCTAGAAACGGAAACTTGTTGGTTGGTGCTAGTTTGCTGGAGCAGACAAGTCTAAGCAACAAATCAACGTGGCGACGACTGACGCGGAGGCAATTCTCAACATCCGGAACTGGGGAAAAGCAGCTTTCTGCTGGGAACGTCAAACTTGGAGAAATGCCCTGCAGGTGGCTAAGGCTCGATTTGGGCTGTAGGGCTATTGGCTAGATGGTATGAGACACAAGCACAACGAATAAGTCGAACTTTTAATTTTAGAAACAACTTTCTAGAAAGTAAAGCTTACAAAAAATAAATATATCTAGAGAAAGATTCTGAAAAGATTTTGTACCAATTATGGAAACAAATCGTACTTTTTGTCTACGATATAACAGTGAATGCTTCTCTGAATTAGAAGATGCTAACAAATCTGCCTTCAATATTATAAATGTATTGAAAGCATTCGAAACAAGCTTTATTAATAAAAAATATGTGCAGATATGTTTATATAACAGTTTAGTAATTAAAATTAAAAGAATTCAAAAAAGCCCCTAAACTATTGTTAATTAATTAAATATAGTGAAATACTTACGCTTTTCTGGTTTGCGGTGAGTGCAAGTACGATCTGTGCCGATTTCCAGTGTTTAGATTGTCCTGTTAAACATTGTCTTATACAGCCGGTAATACGTTGACCATTTGATTCAATTATACACGTAAGCTAAATATCGCAAAATTTTTTGGTATATCAATTATTTTCCCCGAGTTTTTTGTTTTGCACAAAATTTAATATCAATTAATAAATTATAAAAAAAAATTAATAAATTCAACTTTTCGTGTATAAATTAAACTGATTCCTTTATAAAAACTGTTAATTAGTGTTTTATATATTTTGTTTATTAAAGCACTAATAATTATATCCCATTGGCAGCCTGAAGAATGCCAATAATTTAAGCGATATTTTAGCAATTCTGTGTATAATTGAATCTTGAAATTATATATATATATTAATTAATTAAAATAACTTAAACGAAGGAAATATTAAATGGAATTATTTTCTTATCATTTAAAAAATAATAATTTTATTCTTGAAACAAATCCACTCAAAGTTTACCTTCTACAATTTAACTAAACACGAAAAGTTGAATAAAGTTGTTGTTCTTGCATTAAAGACTCAATCTATATAGTAATAAATAAATTAATAATTAAACTCACAGTTCTTCCGTGACCATATGGACCAGTATTCTTTTGTGGTGCCAATGCAGCATGTTGTTCAAAATGTACGCATTCATCAATTTTAGTTAAGCCATTCCATCGGTATCTACATAATTCTGCTAAACGTATTCTTAAGTCACGCTCACGTTCTATAGACGCAATTAGCCTATCATATTCGTGTGCGGTGTAAAATTGTGCAAATACGCGAAATCTATCACGAAATTCCCTTTGGTCTCGACTTAATTTTGCATTTTTTAGATTGTTATTTCCTCGGAAGAAAATAGCAGCTAATTGATAGTCACGTACCATTCTTTTTCGTCGAGCACGTTCTCTTAAGCGACGTGTATAAATATCAACCTGTTTATAGTTAAATAAAAATAAAATAATAAATCAGTTTTACGATTTTCAAAACAACAAAAAAAAAAAGATGCAAATCATCAATAATCAGCCTTATTCTCGTTGTCGAGTGACGTGACAGATTTGTCACTTCGACCTTAAATTGTGCTCTGATTGTCAATCTAACAGACTTCTGGCGAGTAAATGGATAAAATACGTATTCAATTGTCGCAAGGTGGCGTGTTAAGTGACATTTACCTCCATACGTGTATAGGTATCGACAGTTTCATTCCCTCGTAGTCACGTCACTCGCCAATGAGAATACCACCAATAGCTTTATTAATTTCAGGCCAAATAACACAAATCATTTATTACGCTATCGGAAATGTTTTAAATACCAAACAGAGATTATTTTTGATATTGAACTATCGTAGAGTAGAGCCGTTAATGTTGATCAGAATACAATGACTCGGCCTTGTTGTACGCCATTGGAAGGAAAGATAGAGGTCCAAGTCATACAAAGACAGAGAAACAGGAGTGGTAGCAGGTAGCTTGTTTCAATCGACCTCTTCATACAAAAATACAGTATAGAATATTTTTGCATGAAGAGATAGATTGAAACAACTTACGTGCTACCACCCCTGAGCATACTACAAAAAAGAGATGTCTAGATCCCAATAGTAAAGAAAAGAGTGCAGCTCCCCCTCAGAATTCCGTTGTTCCAATTTTGAAAAAGGCGACAGTCGAGAATGCAAATATTATCGCGGTATTAGCCTCCTTTCGATCGTCGGCCAAGTATTCACGAAAATCATACAATCGAGGCTACAGAAACATCGAAAGCAAACGAGCCGGAAAGATCAAGCTGGATGTCGAGGATGTATTGATCAAATATTCGCTCTCTGTCGTTTTCATCGCTTTCACATGCGCTGCCGATTGCGTCGATTGGTACAGCTTGTGGAGAGCCTTGGAAGCCGAACAAGTGCCATTGAAAATCATCCAACTTCTCCAAGCGTAGTACGATGACTCAACCAGCAGCGTTTGTATTCGAAGAGACTTATCGAAGGAGTTCCCGATTCAAATGGGTGGAGAGACGTTGCCTCGACACTTCTCTTCAACGTTGTGATCGTTCGATGGAAGACTCGGAATTCGATACCACGACAACAACTTCGTAACCGACTTAATGTTCGGCGACGATAGCGCCGTCTTCGCCGACGCGGATGCCGAAGCAACGGACATCTTATACATTTCCCGCATCACCCAGTCATACGGACTAAAAATCAATGCGGAAAAGATCAAAGTGCTCACAACGGACGGATCGAGGGCCAGTGTTCACCTTGATGGAACCCAAATCGAACAGATTCATTCAAATATTTGGGATCATTGGTTGAGGAAACTAAAGTGGCATCGACGCCCGATGTTCACGACCGCTTCAGCCAGGCAACATATGAAAACGAACAAATATTACCATCAAACAAAACGATGCTTTTACTGAAAGTTGATCCTTACGAATTTTCTTTATAGGTCGGAAACGTGGATACTGCTCAAGCCGGACGTCATCAAGCTCGAGGTCTTCCAAATGCGATGCTTGCGGCAGATACTTGGTGTCTCACTCCACGATCGCCTTCGAAACGAGACAGGCAAAGATGCGATAAACAGACACTGATCGAAAAAGAAATACAAAAACCTCGACTTCGGTGGTTCGGACATGTTTAACGAATGGATGATAACCTCTTGCCACGTAAGCTTCTCTGGCGAAACCGTCCACCGGACTGGAGAATTCAGCGTCGACGGCGACTTTAAGAATCATCGATTATCAGTTATTGAAGCTCAAGACGTCGCCAAAAATCGTCAAGAACGGAAACGAATTGAGAATGAAGTTCGGGACCCAGCGGCACCGACAGCAGCGTATCCGTTGCGAGGATATCCCACTCGGACAGCCAACGGATCAAAGAAGAAAAACTAGTCTCATAGTTACGCTAAATATAGAAAAATGAGTGAATACTAAATCAATAAAAACTTCCTATATGTATAAAAAATATAAAATTAGTAATTGCAATTACCTGAGCTAGCTTAAGTAGGAGATCAGTCTCAACATCATCTGGATTTAAAGTTAAAGACGATATTATTTCCTCTGCATTCGGATCATACTCCTTTCCGAAACAATCTCTATTTGGCATATATCCAAGTTGCTTAGCTTCTTCTACATTAACTTCTAAAGGTGGTAATTTCTGTGCTGCAGTACCAAGAGGCCCATTATCCTCTTCAGCGGTATGATCCTTGAGGTTAGGCCTCTGGGCTTGTGCAGGTATCCATGTATGTTTACCTATAGTCCCACTTAAAAATTTACTAACATACTCCTCCTTTGCATCTTCAGCACTTCTCGTTTCAATATGTTTACTAATATCTTCCCAGTTACCAAAACCATACTGTTCTATAGCATCTAGAAGTTCCAATTCTTCTCTTGCCGACCAACTGCCTTTCCCCCTAAATATAGAAAGAATAGCTGATCCAGTATCCATAAATTGATAGGGATGATCATTACGATGATCGCCTATTTCTGCACCGGCAGCAAAACACTAATAACAAAAAAAAAAATTGTTTTGCCATATTTTTAAAACTGTCAAAAATTTTATGACGTCAGCGACTATGCGCTCTTCTAGCAGCCAGTAAAGAAAACACAATTTAAGACCCACCTGCAAGCATAAATCAAATGAGCTACATTCTGCACAATGCACTCGAATTCCTGTTATATCATCTTGGCAATTGGTACAGTTGTACTTTACGAAGAGGTCTGCAATATCACTTATTAATTTAACGTGTTTTCCGGTTAAATAATAGAAGAAAATTTAACAGCGATGCTACTCACCCGCCATCTTGACCCCGACGAAGTTCTTTCAGGGGTGCAAAAATTTTATTGCAAAATTTCGAATTTCGAAAATCAAAATTTTATGTTCTAAAAATAAAATTTAAATAGATTAGATTTAAAATATATTTAAAAACGGTTATTAAAAATATATATTAGTGTAACAAATATCTGTATTGAAATTAATAAGTGATTTTTCTTACTTATATTTAAATTTGGATAATTTATACAGAAGTGAAAAAAATTTTCGGACGAAATTTAGTACACAACCATATGTCAATTAGCTTTACAAAAAATTTTCAAGTACTGTCATCTACTCCGTCAGAAAAGCGATTCTTGATAAAAGTGTTGTAAGTTTATTTATAGAATTTTTGTTCACCTCTCTATGCCAATGTTTTTTTAGAAACAGAAATAAACAAATGCTGTGTGAAAAGTGAACATATTAACAAGATTTTAACATAGTTCTGCGGCATTTTCGAATGTTTTGTATAAACACGGTGTTTCCTCTGTTTTTACATAACTTAATTATCATTAATTATGCCGTTGGAGAATACTGTTGGATCTAGTAAATCAGCAATGATAAAAACTACAAAACAACGTTCATCCCGATTAACCAGCTTAGCTGAGGACCTAAATGCTCCAGATGACGCACCATTCAGAGCTCGTTTACATATGCTCTTTTCACAAATCGAAAGAGAATTTGAACTACTTTATATTGAAAATTTAAACTGTAAGAAATATACATATTCATTAAACATATTAAAGTAACTAATGACTAACTTCTAGTGCAAGAAAAACTCGACTCGATTGGTCCAAGAGATACAATAGTCGGGGACCGAGCTGCATGTCAAGACTTCA
Source organism: Thereva unica (assembly GCA_949987705.1). Classification (NCBI taxonomy): domain Eukaryota; kingdom Metazoa; phylum Arthropoda; class Insecta; order Diptera; family Therevidae; genus Thereva; species Thereva unica. The sequence goes on from OX465283.1 coordinate 151,376,849, forward strand.
TAGAAGGTGATAACATTGCACAGAAAAGTCTTAAGTCAAAACTTACGGCTACTGGTGGGAAAGTTAAAGCAAGTCATAAATTAAGAGCTCAAACAAGTCGAATTGTGTCCAGTTTTAAGGCACAGTCGGTAGTTAGTTCTTTAGTACGTGATTTCTGCGGGCATAAGGACGGAGTATGGCAAATTTCCACAAAAACTGGACAGCCAATAATTGGTACAGCTTCGGCAGATCATACTGCTTGCATTTGGGGAATTGAGAGTGGTCGATGTTTGTTACAGTATCAAGGACATGCTGGATCTGTTAATTCTATTAAATTTCATCAAAACAAAGATTTTGTACTTACAGCAAGCGGAGATGGAACCGCACATATTTGGCAGGCAGCTGTGAATTGGGATGTTTCAACAAGGTATGTTTGTTAAAATCAATAAATTTAAGTTTTTATTTTTAAATTACCAATAACTCGTTGGAAAGAGGTCAAGGTGGTTTTTATACCGAAGGCAAGAACCACGCAACAACCAAAGACTTCAAGCCAATCAGCCTAACATTCTTTCTAGTAAATACTCTAGAAAGACTAATCAAAATATATCTGAGGCAGACCATACTAACCTCGGAATTCTTGGATGCACGCCTATACAAAATGCAAATATACTGATACTGATCTTCACTCATTGGTTTTAACTATTAAAATATCGCTCGATATCAAGGAGTATACATTAGTAGCATTCCTGCTTCTAAGCCTGTTCCTTTCTTTTGTCTGCACCGCCTGCTACTAGCGAGATCTTTTTATGCCGTAGATTCTGGTCTGCTGGACAAACTTTTTGTTTCGCGTACCCACCCGCAGAGCTCCACAAATGTAAAAAAAACTTGAGTCGCTCTCCCCCTACTACCAGAATGAGAGGGAGAACAGGTATAAAACTAATGACATCCTTCAAGAATGGACAGCTAATGGGTTCGATGTCATAGCCTTCACTGAAACCTGACTCCATGAAGGCATTAGTAAACTATACACTGAGAGGAAAGTGCACGCGCTACTCTTTTGGAGTGTACCGCGGGTTTTCCTGCCGGATTGCGCATCTTTCTGCAAAAAGCTTTTCGCCCACACACTACTTCTTTCTTGCGAGATTCTGGACCTCCTCCGCCTCTGGACCACTTGTCAGCGGGAACCGAGTTTTGTGCAGCGATAGTCGCCAGCACTTTCTCCTTGATAAGGCTATTACTCTGGGAGATGTGAGTCAGGGAAATTACGTTCTTCCACCAGAGTGATATTAAGATCACTTTTGCTCTTAATGAAGGAGACGTTACTCCTCTACTCTACTCCGCAGACTAACAACCGCCAGCCTCTTCTTGGGAAGCTCCTCTCGAAAGACGGCCTGACTTCGCTGCCCGCTTTTTCGATGATGACATCAATGATCGCGCCCTGCAACTGTGCCATTTTCTTAGGTCTCAGGAGGCTGTTGACCATGTCAGTCGAGATGAGGCCAAGCTTAACACTGCTTACCACCTGGCTAAAGGTGGGCTCCTTGCCCGTCTGGTCATCCTCTGTTCTGGACGTTCCGGAGTTTCCTGCTCTGAGCGAACTCTCTTCAGCTCAGTTTTTTTGGAGGGCCGATCCTACGTGGCAGTTGGCTAAGATGCAGAAAGTTTCTCCGGACCAACATGCGTTGAGTTTCCCCTACTTTTGCCTTTTTGCATTTCATCAGCGATGGGCATTCGTGGCCTGGCGTTCACATCAGCCTAATATCGTTGTTCCTGTGGGCGATTTTATAGATAAAAGACAATCCTGTGACAGGCTGTTCTTAATGACACATTGTAAGATTTAATAACCAACAGGGCAGCTTGGAGTATCGTCCGGAATCAATAATTCTAATTATATTGAATTTGTTAATTTATTATTAGTGTCTGATCTTAAATTTTTATAATATTTTTTATAACAGAAAAGGACACTCTTCCGAGGAAGAGCTAGATGACAGCGACGAGCAAGTTGAAGATCGCGAGAGAGTAGATGTCCTACGAACTCCATTATGTGAGTTCTCTGGACCAGGTGGTCATACATCTGTTGTTGTTGCAGCTGATTGGCTACCAGCTGGAGATCAAATTATAACTGGCAGCTGGGATAGAACCGCAATACTTTGGGATGTTGAAACAAAAGAACCATTGCAACCCCTTACCGGACACGATCACGAACTAACACATGTATCTGCTCATGGAACTCAGCGGTTGGTTGTAACAGCATCTAGAGATTCTACATTTAGGCTTTGGGATTTTAGAGAAGCCATTCCAGCTGTTTCTGTATTTCAGGGTCACACCGAGTAAGATAAAAAATAAATAAATAGAAATATAATCGCATTTGGTTAACTTGAATTCAAAATTTTAGAAGCGTTACATCAACTGTATTTACGCGTGACGATAAAGTTGTTTCAGGATCCGATGATAGAACTGTTAAGGTATGGGAACTTAGAAATATGCGTTCAGCTTTAGCAACAATACGAACAGATTCGGCGGTGAATCGTCTTGCTGTATCAACAAATGGTGTGATTGCAATTCCACATGATAATAGACAAATTCGATTATTTGATTTAAATGGCCAGCGAGTTGCTCGTTTACCTAGAACTAGTCGACAGGTAAAGTTTTTTATGTTTTTAAATTAAATTAACTAAACTAATTTTCTATCACAGGGCCATCGCCGTATGGTATCATCAGTAGCATGGACGGATGATGCCAATTTAAGCTGCAATCTATTTTCTTGCGGCTTTGATAGAAGAGTACTTGGCTGGTTAGTAAGCTTACCAAAGGATAATTAGATTAATTTCGTATATTCCCCCTCTCTCTCTTGTACATATATAAACAAAATAACTAAAATTGGCTCACAGCTATATATAATATGTAATGTTTTAAATATAGAATTGTATTGTCTTGTTTCACTGTTGTTGACACATAAATAGTCTTATAAAATAGCATTTAAGCACCTTCAAAGGATTTTTTTTAGATCGTGATATTATTAATGTTAACTATCTTCTCACCAACACCCGTAAATACGATATGATTTAAATATTTCCTATAATGGCAAACACATTATAAAAATATTTAAAAAAAACTAAAAACCCCCTGAATATAATTTTTAAACAGCTCACTTCTGAATATGTTTTAAGAAAAAGTAACAAAATGTAACAAATTTGGAATATAATCAACTAAAATGCAAATCATTTTTAGATTGTATTATATAAGCACAAATAAAAAATATTAATTATAAAATTAGAAACGATTGTTGCCTAAATATTAAACAACTTCTATCTTTATTAAATCTAAAAATGTTTTGGGGTATTATTAAAAGGGTGCCATATTGATTTAAAACTATAAAAAAAACGTTTGTTGTGATTTCTTAATTAAGTTAAGGTGGTATTATATATTTTGTTTTTTGGAATTCTGTTGCAATTATTTATGTTGTTTATAAAATTTGTTTAATGTATTTATATTTAAAAAACAAAACCGTGTTTGTGTAAGGTGTTTTTTGGGATATTCAAATTGATATTTGGATTGGACGAGTTCCTAAGTTCGGTCTTTAATATTTAGAAATACATATTTATATAATATATATATACGCCTAGTCCATGTCACTAGAACTTCAAATTGTTTATATGTGAGCTTATTTTGACAAAAAAACAAAGAAGATATAATATTAAGGTTAACAACATTATGGAAATCCAAGGAAAAAAAACTGAAATACAATCATTTTGTTTTCATGAAAATTGTTTTTCATTAATCTTTAATATTTCTATATAATATCGGCTGTTGGATTATGCAATTACGGTTTCAATTGGTTTGGTATTTTTTTTTTTATGTGTACTAACAGTCTGTGATGTTATTTAGGTCATGGTACAATGTCTAGTTTCTAGTAGTAAGTTTGATTTTAAACGTAGAATAGAAGTCTTGTTGCAGTGTTATTTGTACCTGCTGCGACCAAAATATGATTTTGGCACCTGTGCATCCAAGCTTGAAGTGTGAGAATGTATTAAGGAAACTTACTTGTTGTCAGTCCGTTTTCAAAACTTGGACGGAGACAACGCTGCCGAGATAAGTTCAACAGAGCGCATTGTAACAGCCGAGTGAACTGGACTATTTTTCTTCTATAGTGGATGAAGACTACACCGGTCAGAAAACACCCCAAACGGCAACCAATCCTTATGGATGACGCGGTAAAGCTCCTACTTTCATTAGTAGAAGAAATGAATCCGAAAGTGGGTTGAAAAACAAAAAAATATATGGACTGCGATTTCTGAAAAGAATGTGAGGCAGGATATCACTTCAGTGCGGCTCAAGCTGACAATAAATATACAGGCTTGGAAAGACCCTATAAAAAACCAAGACCAACAAAAATAGATCAGGCAGCGGTAGAAAAACATGTTATTGAGAAAGGTGGACAAACGATTTTACAGTTACAATGCTAGTTGTTAATTACAATTTTTATCCTACAGTGAGTTATCGCGTATGGAGATCAGCGGAGATCTCAATTAACACCAACCAAATTGTGGCTGTGCAACTTAGGCAGTTCTTTTGTACGGTTGCGAAACATGAAAAGTCACCCAATTCATCACAAGGCGCCTACAAAATTTTATCAACAGACGCCTACGTCGTATCCTAAAAAGGTGCTGGCAAGATTTCAAATGAAGAACTGGCAAAATGAAAGGATAGACAACCAAACCAGGCGAAGGAAATGGAATTGGATTGCCCACAACTTGCGACGCGAAAACGAGAATTACAGGCCCTTGTCTGGAATCCGTCGAGTCGGAAGACCTAGAACAACGTGGAGGAGAATCCTATTAGCAGAGGCCGTAACAACTGGGAAATCCTGTTCAGAGCTGAGAGCTGTCGCATAAAACAGAGCACTTCTAGTCTTTTCCGCATTGGTTTTTAGCCCGTATGACTGAATAATGCATGAAATGTCGTATAAGATGTTCGTTGCTTCGAATATCAACGCTGCTGGTTGAGCCATCGTACGATGCTTGGAGAAATTGGATGATTTTTAATGGCACGTGTTCGGTTACCACAAGCTGTTCCAATCGATGCAATCGAAAGCGGATTTGAAATCAATGAAAATGACGACAGTTCGTTTGTGGCAACGAATTCATTCATTCTTCCATTAGCTGACGAATATTTGATCAAGGCATCCTCGATGTGGTCTAAATAAATCCTGCTTGTTCTTTCTGGCCGATGTTTCTGTAGCTGCGATTGTATGATTTTCGTAAATATTTTGCCGACAATGAAAGGAGGCTAATACCGCGATAATTCATGCATTCCCGACTGTCGCCTTTTTCAAAATTGGGACACCGATCGCTTTCTTCCACTTCGATGGCTTTGATCATCGGTTGCGCTTTTCGATGGTTCAGCGGTTTTATTGCCGTCTTCACCTCGATATTCGGTTCGGTATCGAGAAACTGATGCCTGTTCGATAATCGGCGGTTCAAGTGCTGGACCTTGAAAGAATTCTCTCCACCGCTGCTGGCGCCCATCGGGAAAAGTCGCGAAAGTTCCATTCGATTTTTGATGTTGTTTTGCCGTCCAACCGCCGGATTGTTTGGTTCAGCGTCCGGTACTCGTGCCTCGATCCCGCTTCTTCCGCTGGTCGCAGCATTTTCTGCCAAACTTCTTTGTTCAATCGTCGGTATTGCTCAAAGTCGACACGTGAGGGATGAAACGAGCTTTATAGTATGTTATGTATGAGCTATCATAGATGTTGAAGAAGAACGTCTCGCTTTCTTGTTTGGTCAGCTCTGCTGAGATTTGTAATTCTACCCGACTTGATATATTTGTTTCTCTCGTGATGTAGACGGGAGGGTGGTACATGTTTATGTTCTCATTTGCGTTCAGCAGCTCTCGTTTACGTATTCTATATTATATCTGTCGCTTGTTATATTTTGTCTTGTTCTACCTCTACTATTTCTATTAAGGATCCATATATGTCTCGTCTTATTTTTCTGCAGCTTTTGATGTTGCTTTTTCCTCCACTTTCCTTTGCTGCAGGCCTATGCCTGCCTATGATGATCATTCATTGTTGTTTCGCTCTGATTACAATACATGCCTCTCGGACCACTTCTTCTAATACAATGTTAAATACAAGTAGGTTATTGATCCTTGTCTGACGCCTTGTTCGTTTCAAAGAGCTTAGTACTCTGTTTACCGCTCGGCTCAATGAGGTTCTAGGGAGTTGCATTCTTTCGATTTGGAAAGTTCAGTTTCACCATTCCTTCATAGATTTTGGGTGGCAGCGCGAGATCGTATGCTGTTTCAAAGTAAATAAATATTAACAATATTCAGCTTATATTAACAAACAAAAAACAAGTTGGATATGAATTATCCAAACTACATAATTCCATCTGCTTCTGTTCCCTTATTGTGAATATTTAATTATAGCTGTGTTCAAAGTACAACGTGATCTGTCTTATTTACATAAAAGCAAAAAAAGCGTGCATCATAGTTCAATATTATATTTGATGCGACACGTCAGCACAAAGATGCTGATAGTAGATACTTCTATATCAACACGCGTACACGTTGAAGCTCTTAAAAAGAATTTTTTCAAAGAGTAATTCAAATTTATTTCCTTTTATATAAATAAATTATTTATATTGGTAACAAAAAAAAAATTATAAACAATGATTTTTACATGATCTATAAATCCATTCATCTGAGCCATCGCAACAGTCGCAAATGCCATCATTAATACGATTGTTTGGAATTGATATGTCTCTGCCGCGACCAGTGATATGTCGCTTTTGATATTTACAATAAAATTGACCATTTGGGCAAGCATTTGTGCTTGGTTCATCACTGCCATCCTCTATACAATCACAATAATCATCGTTCACTTTGCTAAATGGTATCTCCATATTACCATTTAAGCATTTAAATTTCATATCAAATTTCGGTTTATACGCTTCATAATCCCGCAGTCTTATACCTCTGCAATAATAGTAATAATAATAAAAAAAGAGGTTGTTAGTTTAATATTAATCGCAAATAAAATGTAATCAAGTATGACCTTAAAATCGACGTCGAAATGACCATGATTGTTTACAAAACATTTGTGATGGAATTTCAATATCTTCCTTTATTACTGACCAAAAGAATTTTTGTATGAAAGATTGAGCGAATGCATTTTGTAAATAATAACTTGATAGAGAAGGGATTTGTCCATTTATTTGATTGAATATACAACTCACCTAATAATTTTAATTTCATCTGTCCTTTGACTGGGTAGAACTTCCTTAACAACTAAAGTACTATCTAGACTTATTGGGGTACTAGTAGTTGGTAATTGATTAATATAAAACACTTCATACGAGAAAAATATAATAGCTACAACAAATATAATTAAAAGCGTCATTTTAAGTTTATGCTTATAAAATGGTTTATAGTAAATGTTGTCCCTTTTAACCCATGTCTTTCTCATTTTGATAACTTTTTTTTAAATAAATATTTTTATACAGGTTTATTAACACTACTTCGGTAATCTCAGCAAGAAATTTTTATTTACGGAATGTTATTTAGATATAAAAACATCGTGCAGCAGCGATCCACCGCAACAAAAATAATTAAAAAAAAACTTAGATTCCACATTGGTAACGTCAAATGTCGAAATTAAATTCCACATTTAGTACATGTTTCTTGAATGCAGGTGTCTCTTTTGCCGATATTGATTTTAAATTTTTATATATATTTATTTATTTGGCAGTTTAATTTTAAGCCTAGTATCCTGTTCGTGCGGAATTCCGCTCTGTAGAGAATGCATATACTTAGACTGAATTCCGCTTAGCTGTTTTGTAGACTATAGCTTTTTTTATTGAGCTGCTCTAGGTTGAGCTAGCTTGAGATATCTCACGAAAAGGTGTTTCATGAGCAATTTGGTTGCTCTTACTTTCCTGAAGTTTCTCTGATTTGTGTTTCATGAGTTTGCTCTAAGTTGAGCTAGAGCAAGGTTTTCTGCTCTACCTTTATTGGTAGAGCAACTTCAGGCAAGCAATCAGCTGTTTGTACACTGTCACAATACCGACATCCGTTAATTAAATATCTGAATTAGAGGAATCATCTAGCGCTTCCATCAACTGACTTGATAAATATTTTTCCATTTTTTAATTTAGTAGCGTATTTATCAAGTTTAAATAAATTTCACTTTAAAAACTGTCAGGTTGAAGTTCTGACAACGCACTTTGAGAATTCTTGTCTGAAAAGTGTTTCATGAGATTTCTTGCTCTGAATTGCGCCAACTTGCTTTATTTATTTTTGACAGCTGCTCTACTGTGAGTTGCCTCGAGCTGCTCTGCCTTTTTTCGGTCTCAATAAACACAGCTAATGTAGACCTATCGCCGTTTGTGACACTAAAAACCCCCGATACCGATTTTCAATGGACTCAGAACACATTTTCAAAATCCATCCACCATATTGGCGCCGCCATTTTGAATTTTCAAATTTTGACATCAGAATCGTCATTTGTGAGCCTAAAAATCCCTCGATGCCGATTTTCAACAGAATCGGAATCCAATAGAGGGTCTTGGAATAGACTTTTTGACAGATCTTTTCTGCTCCCATTTGTCTTGCTCTGAGTTTTTTGAGTCTGCTCGAGGTTGAGAATTCTCACTTCTTCTGCTCCACCAAATTTGTAGGAGCAGGCAGAGCAGACAAATTCTTCTTCTTCTTTTAACAATTGTCAAAATAAAAGCAGGGAAAATCGGAAAATTTATTTATGAATGATTTATTCGGAAAATACTTGGAAATATTAAAAAATACACATCAATTTTTATGAAAATAACTTTTCGATGCTATTCAATTGTTTTTATTGGTATATATTTCTTCTTCTAAAATTGACATTCGTATCTAACCTCTAAAAAAGGAATTTGGAGCAGAATTTAACAGACAGGTATTTTTTGAGCTTGTTGCTATTATCTGATTTTTTCTGCTCTGACATCAATTTGACAGCAGCTCCTAATTGAGCCGCTCTGCTCTACTCTGAACTTTTTAAGCAGTCATCGAACACACAGAAAATGCCCTATTTGCAAAATTCGTCCGCCATCTTGGAAACGCCATCTTGATTTTTTTATGCAATTGTTAGATTGCATTGTCTCGGGAACTTCTGTGTGTGCAAAGTTTCATAAGATTTAAGTAGAAGTAATTGAAAAAGCTGTCGCAAAATTTGAACCAAAGAAACAAATATACGAGGTCAAGCTAAATAAAACGTAATGGGGTAATATATTTGATTTCATATTCAAACGATGTTTGTTGAAAAATTGGCAGAAAGGTTTTTTTTTGTTTTATAAAAAATGTATTTTTACTGTATTGGTTCTGTTTCAAGCCTAGTATCCTGTTCGTGCGGAATTCAGACTCCCCTTTAAAATGCATGTAAAAAAAGTGTGCGGAATTCAGGTCAGAGGCCGGTCTGAATTCCGTCCATAAAGTTTAGTATCCTGTTCGTGCGGAATTCAGACCCGTAAATGAACTTTGTACTCTAGAAGAAAGATGGCGTTTTCTCTGAGTGGAGACTTCACGTTTCATTTTCCGCAGGACACTTAGCCCAAGAAATATATTTTCTATTTTCATGAGCGGAAATTTTGACGTTTACTACTATCGAAGGCATACGAGATTGAAAAGTGCAACATTAGCAAATGAACACGTCAAATACAAATAATTTTATTATAATTTATGTTTTTTACATAAAATCTTCTCTTGATTTATTTTACTTTCTTTTAATTTAAAATGCTTGTCCAATTTATAAGTACGAGGATATATGTTCAGAACATGCATTTTTGATAAAATTCTCTATCAATTTTATTTTTTCCAAATAATAGAATTACTCGATATGCAGGCAATTTTCTGAACTTATTTATTTTGTTTTAATACCGCAGAAGCGCAATAAAGGACAGTGCAATAATTAATTTGAAATTGTCCAACTGTCAGGTCTACATTGTCGACATAAGTCTCCCAGCTAAGCGGAATTCAGACTAGTTATATGGATTCTCTACCGAGCGGAATTCCGCATGAACAGGATACTAGGCTTTAGGCTTAAAATCATGGAGACTATACAAGGAGATATAATTATGGGAAAAATAACCGGAAATGGATGGGTAGCAGAAACTAAACCTTTAGTTCATTTTTAGCCACAGATGTCGCCTAAAGCTGACGTACCCCACATTAAGTTAGCTGAATTTTACCAGAAAATGGAGCAATGCAAAAAAAATTCTTTGGAAATTAATAAAAATTCATTGGAACATCCATAAATTGGTTAATTACGAAAAACCGCATCGATATAAATCCTGATTTAGCTGATTTTTCAAGTTAGGCGTAAAAATAAAGTATCTTGGTAGTTAACGAACTTTGCCATCAACCGGATGAATATAATCGGCCATGTTTTTTGGGGTACATGTGACTGTGGCGCCCTCACTCAATCAAACAAAATTTGACAACACGGAGTTTTAACTCCTTGTCTAGGCTCCATGCTTAAAATCCTACAAAGAAGAACGAAATCAGAACACCCTGATTTTGTAATAGTTTGCACTAGTACGTAACAATCACAAAGTCATATTTTGGCGCGAGCGCCTTTTTAAGTTCTGGAGTTCTGATTTCAACTAAACCCAAACAAATACGAGTTTGTTTTGAATTAAAATCATTAAAAATATATTAATAAAACACACATATCTTTGCGTAACCGCAGTTAGATTGCATTTGAGAGTTTTAAAATGAACATCTAGAGTTATAAACGCATAAAAATTCAAAACCAGCAGAATGGGTATCACAGGTTTAATTCCGTTTCTTGCAAAGGCTTCAAAGAATATTGATATTAAAGTATAACATATAAATCATTTCTTTCAAATAAAGTTTGTAACAATTACGACTTTTTTTAGGATTTGCGAGGTTCTACAGTGGCAGTAGATACATACAGTTGGCTTCATAAAGGGGCCATCGGTTGTGCTGATAAGTTAAGCAGAGGAGAAGACACAGATATGTAAATTAAATACCCTTATTTTAAATGAAAACAAGACTTAAAACGTTATAATTTAATATTACAGTTATATTACATATTGTTTAAAATATGTAGACTTACTACTGTCGCATAACATTAAACCAATCTTAGTTTTTGACGGAAGATATCTTCCAGCTAAAGCTTTAACAGAAAGAAGGCGACGGGAGGCACGCAAAGAAGCTAAAATCAAAGCTGCCGATCTGCTGAGAAGGGGCAGAGTTGACGAAGCCCGATCACAGTTAAGACAATGCATTGATATATCGCATGAGATGGCATTAAAATTAATAAAACGATGTCGGGAAATGAATGTTGATTGCTTAGTTGCGCCATATGAAGCTGATGCTCAAATGGCATACTTAAATAAAATAAATATAGCACAGTATGTTATAACAGAAGATTCTGATTTAGTGCTATTCGGCTGCGAAAAGATAGTTTTTAAATTAGACTTAAAGACTGGCAACTGTCTTCTAGTAGAAGCTAGTAAATTACACTTGGCTATGGGCTGTAAGCCTGAAAAATATTCATTTGATAAATTTCGTAATATGTGTATATTATCTGGATGTGATTACTTAGATTCGTTACGTGGAATAGGCTTAATGAAAGCCTTGAAATTTGTTCTTCTTACAGAAGAGACAGATATTAAGAAAGCGTTGTGGAAAATGCCTCGTTATTTAAATATGTCAAAATTGGTGATTACTGAAGAATACATTAATTGTTTTTGTATAGCAGAGGCTACATTCAAGCATATGTATGTTTATGATCCAATAAAGAGGAAACAAGTACGTCTTTATGATCTATCGGAATTTGAAACAAGTAAAGAGTTTCTTTGTAATGCTGGAGAAATGTTGGATGATGAAACTGCTTTCCAACTTGCTTTGGGTAATCTTGATCCTTTTACATTGAAAAAACTCGATGATTGGAGTCCTGATCAAAGCAAAGTAATTTTTTTTAGTTACTTCTGTTTAACCCTCAACGTTATATAATGACTACCATGCATTTTCTTTAAATCTTATTTCAGAAATTCAGCAATACATTCAAGAGAGCAAGACATAAAAGCATTTGGGATCATGATTTTAAACCGCATAATTCTGCAATTAAAAGGAAACTTTCTCTAGGAGCTTTTCAATTTAAAAAGGTGGAAATTTACAACCCCCAAGATCATGATAGTGTTAAAAATGATAGCAGGTAAATCTTAGTACCCTTTAATTATTACTAGTACAGGTAAAACAGTAAAAATAGCGGGACTGATTGGGTACAGGTAGAAAATTGGCAGCTTCGTTTTAGGGTTCTTAATGAGGGGTTATAAATATTCTACTATCTAGAGCGCTGACAAGGATGTCGTTATTACTATAAGAAATAGTAATGGCGAAAGTAGGCATCCTTGTCGTACTCCTGAACTCACTTACAGCTGTCGGATTATTTTCCATTATGGAGAACTGCTTTTGGAATTGTTGTATAGGGCTTTTACCAATACTATTATTTTATCAGGCAGTCTACGTTGCCCTAGCGCCTGTCATATAAAGCTCCTATTGACCGAGTCGACCGCCGGTACGGGAGGGATCGTAATTCAGTAGACTGCTCCACTATGATTCGCAAGGTGTTAATATGGTGTATGCAGGAGCGGTCCTTTCTGAATCCAGCCTGCTGTCTTCTAAGCGTTCGGTCTACTGCCTCTCTTATCCTTGGTAATATAATGTGGGAAAAGATTTTACCCACAGCAGATAATAGACAGATACCTCTCCAATTGTCACATATTGTTAGGTACCCCTTTTTTGGTACTTTGACTATGATACCTTCCGTCCAATCCTCAGGAAAGGTACGTTTGCTCCATGTTTTTTTCAGGATTGACTGAAGCGCATCTGCTATGAGGCTTGAATCGGCTTTCAACAATTCTGGCGGAATGCCATCTTTTCCAGCTGCTTTACCATTGGTCGTCGCATGAATAGCGGTAACTATTTCCGTCTTGAATAGGAACCATGTGGTGATTCTTATTGGCTGGGCATTGTTGCTGTTTTCCTGAGGTTCCTGTGTAAGTGAACCATTCAGGACGGCGAAGAAGTAATCTCTCCATCTTTGGAGTTGTTCCTCGTCACTGCACAGCTTAACGGCATGCTTTTTAGTAGAGTTCTTTCCCGAGAGCTGTTTCGTAAATGGGTACAGCACTTTACTGTTGCCTGTGTTTGCCGCGCTTTTCGCCTTTTCTGCAAGCTCATTTATCTGCTGCCGTTTATCACGCCGGACGGTTCTTTATACCTCCCGGTGTAATTGGGAGTATTCCCTTTCAAGTTGATAACGTTTGCTTGGGTCGCTTGTAGAGTTCACTTTATTTTTGAGGGCCCTCCTGCGTTCTATTTTTTGCCAGGTTGTGTCCGAGATCCAGTATTGCTGGTTTCTTAGGACATAACCGATGGTCGTTTCCGCAGCCGTCAATATGGCACTCCACAGCTCTTCAATATTTGTGTCGTCAGAAACGCTTTTGCTGGTTTAATTTTTGGTGCCGGTTTCCAGCAAATTCTCACTTTTTAACGCTCTCCCGCAAAAGATCTACGTTAAACCATCTGCTTTTCTGAAGCTCCTGACATCCTCCAGAATAGTTCTCCATCTGCGGCTGACGGTTACGTAGTCTATCTGATTTCTCGTTCTACCATCAGGCGATACCTAGGTCTCTTTGTGTATCTTCTTGGGGCAAAAGTAAGTTCCACCTACCATTGAGTTGGTGGGAACTACAAAAGTCTACGAAGAGTTTACCATTGTTATTGGTAACTTAAGCCTTGATTTCCAATTGTTTGTTCAAGGCCGGTGTTGTCACGGCCGATCTGTGCGTTTAAACCACCCATTAATACAATGATGGCTCCCCTTGGAACAGAGCGAAAAACCTCATTAAGTCGCATATAGAACTCGTCTTTGATGTTATTTTCTGCGTCTGCGAATGAGCATAGCATTGGACTACCGTAGTACTTCTTAGTCTGGTACGCAGGCGCACGATAATAATCCTCTCAGAAACTGGTTCTAGCTCATGAGGCTGGACCTGGCTTCTTTGGTGAGTATTACGCCAACGCCACTCCTACTGCTTTCAGTTTCGTTTCTCCCAGAATATAAAATGAGCTTACTGGGGTAGAAAATTGGTAGACTTTACAACCCCTGATTAAGAGCCCTAAAAGGAAGCTCTGTGCCAATTCTCAGCCTGTACCCAATCATTTCCGATCTTTTCTTACGTTATTACTTAAATATTGTTGTATTATCGGGTTTATATCAATAGTTTGCTTTAATAGTAGCTATCTTCTTTTACAGCGAGAATGAAATGAATGTGATATCAATGTACACAGAAGGGACTGAAGAACCACTTGCTAAAAAACATCGTATATCTAGTTCGGAATCTGAAGAGGATGAATGTCAAGAATCCATTACCAATTCTACAGACTGCACAACTAATAAGAATCACAATCCATTTAAAAAAGCCAATCACACAGAAACTGTTTCAACAACAAACGTAAATCAAAGTTCTTTAATAAAAAAAGTGAAGCCAGTTTCGTTTCCAAAAAGGAACACAATAATTCCGCAAATTAGTAAATTTAAACGAACCGTGATTGATCCTAGCGTTGAAGTAAAAAGTCGATTTTTCTCTGTAAATCGTACTCTAGTCCGGAAAAGTCTTGAGATGAGGAAGGATGTATCGAGCGGAAAAGCGGATTTAAATGTAGACAAACCTGAAGAAAACAATGCAATTAGTGAAATAAAAGAAGCTAGTGATAATCTTAATGATGAAAAGATTGCGGAGACTTCGGAAAATGATGTGATTGATATAAAAAATTCAATTCAAACACAAATTGAACAAACATCAGTTTTGTATGATTCAGTTTTAAGTTCTCCAGATAAAACTGATGCTTTGGTAAATCCGTCAAGTCCTAATGATATTTCGTCTAGTTGCGATAGCGGTATAAGTTCTACTAAGCAACTTAATAATATCAATTTCTTAGAAAAATTTCGTTGTACTAAAGATAAAAATGTCTGTGATTCTAATGATGCGGAGAACTCTAAGGAGAATGCAAATAATGGAAATATAGTGGAGTTATTAGATAGCGATGATAGTGATGCTAATGATGACCGAAAGAACTCTCAGGTAATTGAAATATTTTTTTATAACTTAGAATAATAATAATTTTAATCTCACCAATCTCTCTGTTGCCGAGAATTTACGAATCGAATTTTACTATCTCGTGCAGGGGCCGTATTTGGTTTCTCGAGTCGACTTTGTCGTATGTCGATAAATAAAAATTGGCATTTGGCGACACGATATCGTCTCTTTACGTGTCGATAAAGACGTTTGACGATTATTAAAAAGCTCAATTTATGCATGCAATAGACTTTTAAGAATGTCTATTTTAATTAAATATACGTGGTTTGCTGCCTTGGAATAATACCACCCAATTTGATGGTTTTGTATGGCTGCGCTTAGCTGTCGATTTGGTCGTGAAACCAAATATGAAACTTAAAGAAAATCGAGAAGCTTTTTTTGGCGAGTCGATCTATCGTTCCAAATACGGCCCCAGGATGTCGCCATAAATGCGACGCTGCGTGATCCCGCTAAAAAAAATGTTGCCCTTAAAGTGGGCGGTATCGGCGGATGTGCACTTATCGCATGTTTCTAGATTTGATATAAAACTGTTCAAAACTGTCCATTGATATAAAACTGTCCAAACAAGTCTCTACTTTACATATTTACAATATATTTATATTTTTTTTATAGAACACTAAAAAAACTTGGCCGAATAGGGTGAAACAAGTAGGTCTCTCAAAAGCTAAGACAAACCTATCAACACAAAGTCTATTGAGTAGATTTGGCTTTCAAAAAAAGTAGGTGTTAATATTATAATACCTCGTTTTATATTAAATATATTTAAATATTTATCATTTGTCTAGGCCGTTGCTGAAATAATAAATTAAAAGTTGTTTTTGTAAGAATAAAAGTGTTCTAAGCTATGATTTTTGACGAAATTCAATCAAAAATGGATTAAATTCGGATGACTTCAAAAACAATCACAATTTTTGGCCATATTAGTATAGAATTAATTTTTTAGAGACTACTGACCTGATTTTTATATTTTGTTTTAAATATTTAAGAAAAATACAATTAATATATAAGTTGTTACGCATTTGTGATTTATTATATAAAAATAACATAATGCAAATAGTGCAAATAATTCTTTTCAATATCTGTGCACCCACGATTATAGTCATTATAGCCCATTTAATTAATTTAGAAATGAGTCCATGTAGCCATTGCTTTTTGTGACTAAGCTAGTTCAAAGGGCAGAATAGATTTAATTAAGGCTATGAGGGGTCAGGAGGGTTTTTGAGGTGGTGTTTGAACTCTCGGGTGTTGTTGGAGTTCAGAAATACCTACTGTCTAAGGTTGTTCCATAGTCTGGTTATTACATTTATGCACGAATTCACCACAAGTTGAGATCCCTTTTTTGTACGTTATCTAACCACACCAAAGTGATTTTCGATGACTTCTTTGACGGCCCTATAACCGGGATCCGTTCCTGGCCTCTCGCAAAGGTCCCTATTCTCAACCGACGTCATACAGGTTGACACCCCTAACCTCTGATCATCCTTGTTTACGCCTTCCTTCCAGCGAAGGTTGAGCTCCTCTCCCGACCGAAAGTATAAATTCACGTCGAGATGCAAAATGTCAGTTGCTACGCTATCGGAACTACGACTTACCGGATCCGGGACATCTACGATGTCCCGCCAAAAATCGACGAAACGACGCTTTACTATTCCGGTGGTGAGAAACGAGAGGCCGGCGTCGGGTTATGATCGATCGACCAGCCCGGACGCGAACAAGGACGAACTTTACGATCAGCTTCAACAGATGCTGCATACGATACATCGAACCGAATTAATCATACTCGCAGGGTCAAAGAAGAAGAAGAAGGATAGAGAATAGGACCCCTGCAAGGAAAAGCCCGAGTCCTACAATGACTGTAGTGCCATTTAAGAAGACGTAAACAAAAAAATTATATATAAACATAATTTATTACAAAGTGATAATCTATCAAATTTTAACAAGTGCTATCAAGTAAATTATAAAAATAACTTAAATCATTAGAATATTTTACTGCGTCGCCGCCATTCTTCTCCGGCTTCCACCACTTTAAAATGTTCTCATCGAATGGATCAGCCGTTTCAATACTAATACACTCGATTTCATTAGGAGCAATCAATCTACAAGATATTTAATAGTTGAAAAAAAAAATCAGTTCAATTTCTATTACTAAGTCATTCTATAAGTCAAGCTATATTAAAAGCCTCAGGCCTGATTCACAATGAGAGCGGCAAGATTCAAGTTTCAAAAATTGAGATTAAAGGATTTATGTACTTTGATTCACATTACAGCTTCAAGCTGCAGGCCTCAAATGAAGCAAAAGTCAGATGAAGCTTGAAGCTTTCATTGTGGGTGGGCCCTTAACTTCGATGGTTTGTAATGATGGGGTGAGAACAATAGACCAAATAGGGCGTAGTTCGTACAAAGAAGCCCCGTCAAAGAAAGAAGAACTTATAGATTGGTATTCAATTTACTTGTTAAATAACTCTATTAAAACCAAACCTTATAGCATGCAAAAACATCCTTGGTAAATTTTTATCCATTTCTGATCCATACGTATAATCTCCCAAGATCGGATGACCGACCGAGCTGCAATGTACTCTCAATTGATGTCTCCTTCCCGTAATCGGCTTTAAAAGTACCTTTGTACACGGCCGATCTAGATAGTAACCCGTTGCAGTTACACATAATATTGTCCTACTTTCTCTAGGATTCTTACAAAATTCTAAATCATTAGTGGTACACATTTTTTTGCTAGTAGTTTGATATCGAATATCGTCACCTATAAGTTGTGCCAAAGAAAAAAAATTAAGATGCAAATTGATAAATGCAAAATTACTTTACCTACTGGATTGTCTATTGAAAGTAATTGCTGTGTTATATGCCCATTTAGGAGGGCAATGTAGTATTTGCTGCATTTTCTAGCCTCGAAGGCACCACATAAGGCTGAGCATGCTGTTTTGTTTAAGGGCAGACAAAGTATTCCACTTGTTGAGTAATCAAGTCGGTGAGCGAAGTAAAATTCGTGTTTAAGATCTGAATTCATTAATTCGGGAAACTCTTTTCGGAGGATTGTCTGCACGGACGTCTGTAAAGTATTGGTGTTTTTAAATGTATAGTTAGTAGTAAGCTTAATTCGAAGGGAAGAATAGACTATGACGTGTCTCGAGGATGGTTAAAGAAATGGTGATGAACCTTGCTTCTAAGCTCTTGGATGTTGTAGGGGTTCGGAAATAGTCTGCGAAAGATTATTCCACAGTCGAGTTGCGATAAAGTTTAGCTAGGGCTGCCACATTCCTACGATAGTTCAAAGGAGCGATGACGGAGCAAATAGCGTCGTCACCGATACGTTTGGGGGCCTTTTTTGCTCTTTATCTTGCTAAGATAAGGTGTATTTCTCGGAGCTTAGAGTTCAACGATCAAAAGAGTGTTCGGACTGATCGTTTTGATCGTGTTGTTGGGACATTGCGCAAAAGTTAGTAATTAAGTTTCCGCGGTCAACACATACTCTCCCCCTAGCGAATCGTTAACGAAATGTTACCGCTTTAGATGGCTTAGCTTCTTTGTCGCGGTCACAGCCGAAGGCTGGCTTTTGTATCGTCAAATGATCGTCAATTAACTGCGTCGGCTGCAAAAATGACTGATGCCGTTTGCAGAAGTGACTAGTTTTACTGCGAATTTGATGATTTAGACCACCTGACATTAAAATGATTACAAGATGGCAGTGCGAATGTGCATTGCCGTACATTCGGCAATAGTCAATTTGCATTTTCGGACTCTTGATTATCATCAATTGCAATACCGAACGGATGACTATCGTCTACTGCTCTGCAAATGACGTTTCCGAACGCAGCCTTCGTCGAACCGTTCAATTTGACTACGGTGTTTTCATAAGCGTTTGATTACTTCGTATAGGCCCTCATATGGAGGTTCAAAAGGTTTTCGAACATGGTCGACTCGTAAGAAAACGTAGGCGATTTTGGCGATTTAGAATTATTTAAATGACAGATTGGCGATTTATTTAAATGACACAAAAGATAAGTTATCTAAAAGTCCAGATGTCAGACAAATCCTGACTTGGAACGGGACTTCGGTTGCGCGAGCTCAATCGCCATACATTTGCCGCAATCATCAGAATCAATAAAATGTATCCTCCTCAAAGTGTTATGCCTTTTGAAAAGGGGCAAATTTCATCGACCGACTGGTTTTTATCGCGATATCTGCATGTTCTAGAGGTGGGGTTTAAATTTAACGCCGTATTAATACCACAAATAGCAGGGATAGCTGAAACAAAGCTTTCAAAATGACTGGTATTTGGAAACACACTAGAAAGGAGCACTGGTTTAAAACAATATTAAAAATAAAAAATCAAATTTAATCAGTTAAATAAAATTCGGCAGTTGAAAGATGGTAAGGAATAATTGGACGTCGCAGACCATCCAATGACTAAATTGATAAAATTTAGGAGCTTTGAATGGTGTAGGAGGATTAAGGAGCCTAGAGCTACTGTATCTCAAGTTTGATATGAATATAAAAAAAGATAAGATTGTCAACCTCTAGAAGGCTTCAAAAAGTTAGGAATCACTCCTTTCCACCACAAAAATTAAACTTTGTTTACTTTGTTCTTTTGGCACAAAAGGGTAAACGCTGCACGGAATCCCAGATTGATATTATTATACGAAATATATATAATCAATTCTATAAAAATTGTCTCAAATGATTTGATGTGCTTAAATGTTAGGTTACGTTATTGACGAGATTTTACCTTTTTCACATCATTGCTGTTTATTAATAAATCTGGCGGCTTATTAATAACTAGGAAATTTTCACTTCGTTGCAACAAAACTACTTGAGGAAAAGAAATATCAGTTTTTCTATTCTTGAAAATATTGCAAAGGTAAACAACAATTTTAGTCAGGATATTGCTGATTCTATTAATGAAGACTTCAAGGAATTCCTTTGCTAAAAACTGCAGAAGTCTATCTAATAACTCAACTAAAATCATTTTATATTCCAACTAAAAATATCTTATTTCAATTTGAAGCAGCCTAATTAACTTTCTTTAATATTATTTCTATTTGTAAACAAAACCATGCCGGATTCCTCCTATGGCTACTAAGCTTTTTATAAGTTGTCAGAATTTCAGGAGAAGCAACTTAAAAGAAACAAGTTCCATTCTATTTGCTTGTCCTAAAATGGTGGTTGCAGTTGATATGAGTAATTAAAAATATTTTTTTTATTTACTTATTTTTCTAAGCAATAATTATGAGGAAAAGCTATAATTAGTTAGCATGGAAACAATATAAATATTGCGATTAATAGAGCTATCCTACTAAATTCATTTTCTCATACCGGAAGGTACCTTTAGGACAGTATCTGACCTTACCACTACAAGACCAACCTCGTTACCTTTTCATGAAGAAAAAAGTTAGTAATTAAGGGTTCTGTAAACTGTAATACGTCAGAGCTCAAGAATTTACAAGACGTTGAATAGTTTCTTTCGAGGCGCTTTTGTTAACAGGTTGGCAATTTGGTGTTCTTGGCAAAATCTTTAAAATGGAATACGAGGTTACTTGAATGAAATATTTTGGAAAATTATTCCTTACATAAAATTTATATTAAAGGCAAGACCATGTATAACCCCATATCCAAACTTCAATGCCGCCGAGGATGCAGCCGCCCTTCGTGGGGCCATGAAAGGATTAGGCACCGACGAGGAAGCAATAATTGATATAATCACATCGCGTACGAATAGCCAAAGGCAAAAAATCAAGGAATACTTTAACAATGAATATGACCGAGATTTGATTGACGATCTAAAAAGCGAATTGGGTGGCCATTTCGAGATGGTAATTATAGCTTTGATGACGCCACCCAATGAGTATTTAGCTAAAGAGCTGCATCATGCTATGGATGGTCTTGGAACTGAGGAGGATACTCTTGTTGAGATATTATGTACAAAAACCAACGAAGAAATGAAGGAATTAGTTGCAACGTATGAACAGCTCTATGATAGACCTTTGGCTGAGCATATGTGTAGCGAAACTAATGGGCATTTTCGACGTCTTTTAACTTTTATTGTTACTGGTACCAGAGATCCTTCAGGTTCTGTTGACGCAGATAAAGCTAAAGAGGATGCTGAAGCTCTTTACGCTGCTGGTGAAGCTAAGCTTGGCACAGATGAAGAAGTCTTTAATCGTATAATGGGGCATTCTAGCTTTGATCACTTAAAAGTTGTGTTTGAAGAATACAAAGCACTTTCTGGAATGACTATAGAGCAAGCTATCAAACATGAAATGGATGGAGACTTGCACGAGGCTATGATGGCAATAGGTATTTTTATTATGATAAGGTCTGTTCGTGAACTACTCCAGCTCCACCTGGAGCATAAGGGTGACCATGCACGGCTCAGTTCCGACGTCATTAATAAGCTAAGGCAGTGATTAGAGTGAAGTTTGCGGGAGAACCTCTGAATAGAGAAGACGAGGAAGAGCAATTTATTAAGCACGGGGAAGCATTTTGGCAACACTAATAAATAGCATTCTTTACGTATTTGTGTCGATCCCGGTCAGTGGCTGTGTTATATTCATTCAAAAACCGGGAGGGATATCGTTTCTCAGCAACCATCTCGGTGAAAACGCTTCACTTGGCTAAATGTTTGAAGCAGACCCTTCGCAAAACCTGAACAAATTTCACTACGCCTATGTCCGGGATCGACAATGTATTTTGTTGTTGTGGGGTAAAGTGAATGTATTTTGTTGTTGTGGTTAAAGTGGAGGGAGAGAATTGGAGAGAAAATTTCTTGATCCCAAGTGCTTCCCTCAAATCCGTGTACATGTACGCTATTTTCGGTTCCTTATCTTCTCTATTCAAAGGGGAGAACTGAGCAATGCATTGAGCTATTTTAGTACATCACCCTTGTGCCTTAGGCTGACCTGGAGCAGATGGCCGAACAGACCTATAATAACACTTAAATGATAACTTAAATTTTTATTTTCAGTTGAATGTGTCCAATCTCCAGCTGCATTTTTTGCCAAACAACTTCAGAAGGCAATGGACGGCGCTGGAACAGAAGATAGACGCCTCATTAGAATAATTGTCGGTCGTTCTGAAATTGATTTACAAACCATAAAGGATGAATATGAACGTATATACGATCGTACACTTTTCAGTGCTATTTCCGTAAGTAACATTTTTATTTTTTATTAAAACTACAACTAACTTACCCCATATGATCCATCATTCTGTTATCACCTCAACCCGGTTTGGTGCATGATGCAGCAGGTATTACACGAGTATCCACTTTGCTGCATCTTTTTCCTATGCCAATTGCGGTGTAGTTGTACAATAAACGCAAATGGCTATAATTCCACGATGATTCGTTACCTGTGGTAACCCTTGATTGTTTATGAACAAAGCCTTCAATATTTAAATGTAGAAGGCTTAGTTTATGAATAACCATTTTATAAAAGAGAAAAGCAAGCATTGCATACACTTTCACATCTCCTTGTAAAGACAAGAAAGTTACGCATGGTGAACTCCCTGCCGTGTAGAACGAGAGTTAACGTGGAAAACTGGTTTTACCGCATGTACAAGAATACTCATGGTGATACACGGGATGAGGGGGGGCTCCTTAAGACTTGTTTATAAAACCGGTTGTGCATGAGTGTAATAAAATAAATGATGGATCGTCTAATTTACATCAATACATCTGCTCATTACGGCGACTGAAACAAAAATAAAATGGAACACTAAAGTGATACAAAATGGAATTAGAACAAACAGCTGATCAGAAAAGGCGACCGTGAGTCGGGTTCTAAAACAGGACTCACTTCCCACCACCCCGAACCCTCCCCGCGTCCAGAAATTTCATAAGTAAGGCGCCTCAAAGCGACCCGTGTAAACAGGCACATTGTGTTATTTTTTGTTATCTTATATATTAATAGGTTACTATTAATGTTGTTTTACGAATTATTTGTAAATTTATAAGAAATGCGATTCCTTGCGAAATTTATTTTTGAAGTTATACTTCTCTAGGCGCGTTTTGAAAAAATTATGAGAGTGAATTTTTAGGAGTGTTAGACACAGGAATTGGAGGAATGCGCAACACAAAAATCCGAGGAATTCGCAGCAAGGACGATATGGGCGAAGGGGTAGAGGCTATTGAGCGCAAACATTTCAACTCCTATCCTTTAACTATTAAGCTTGTAGGAAAATTCGTAGCTAAAGTTCGTTCACGATTTCGATGGGTGAGGGGGTTTTATCCTGAGGCTATGGAGGGAAATAAATTACATGTCCGCGTCTTCAGTTAAGCGAGAGTTTGTGGGCAAAGGAAGTTTGTGTGCAAAGTATTTAAGACACAAACAGATTGGCCAATTGTGTCAAACTGTCTGCTTTTATTTTGGTATCGCTGACTTACATTTGTCAGAGCCATTTTACCATTATACTTAAATTCTAATTCTATGTGGTAGAGGATACAGACCATGCCCTTTTGGAATGCCCGAAATTAGGTGAGCAAACTGCTACGCTGTAAGACAGCTAAAGGTACGGCTAAGAGCAAAGAACGGCGTAGAGTATAATGGTACGATCGTGTGATCTATGTAATAAAGTGGAGGAGAAGCTAAATATCCTCAATCAGAATCTAAGACGGAAAGAAACCAAAAGGAAGAGAGTAGGGCTTAGAAGGCTGATCCAGCTGGCTACGCATGTAAAGCTTAACATTCATTATGTTTTGACAGAAAATTAGTCAGTCTTAAGAGTATATCTTAAGACCGTTGTAATTAGGTGTTATGAATCCACTAGTAGGTGTAATCGACAGGCTGGATCGTGTCGACACAATGATGCTACCACCTTCAAAAGCACGAAAATAAAAAGAATCCAATGAATTATTAGCATGCAAATTAAAAATTAGTCTTAAAATCATGCCAAAAAAGTATAACTTCTAATGCGCGTTCATAAATACACCCACCCACTGTTTTTTTTTTTTTTTGTAAAAAGTAAAAAACGCAATTTAAGCACTAAATATCACATTAATCGTTCTTTTGACGTAAAATAACTAAGCTTTTTTTTTATTTTAATGTTAAAATATTTTTCTTGCCCACCTCCACATTTGTTTAGGAGGTATGTTTACATAGTTTAAAATATTTTTATTCAAATAATATCTTTAATTTTATTTCAGTCGGAAACTTCTGGTGACTACAAGAGAGCACTATGCGCAATTTTGAAAGATGCATAAAATTGATACAAAGTTACACCAAAGTTTATTGTGCCCTATATAATATGATGGCCTTTAGAGAGCATTTGCATTTACATATAATACTCTACAAATTAGTATTGCTATATATTTACGTAGGTGGTGGCTGCACTAAGAGCGTTATTAATTTTTGAAACACTTCGATAGTTTTATTTCTATTAATAAGTTTTTGCTTTTAAAAATATTTAGTGTAATTTTTTTTGCTATGATCATATTTTATTTTAAATATTTATATTTATTGTCTTATTTATAGATGAAATAAAAGTTGTTTTCGATTGAATTGTATTTGTTATTACGGAAACTCAGATCCTATCATCTGTCTATCATTGTGGGGTGAAATCGTACCGTCACCTCCTCACCTTCTGGGTAACCAACCGACGACGGACGTGCCCAGTGTCCGGGGGTATAGCTGGTCCACCCTATCCTATGGGGTATAATTCACGGATCCGGTATTCCTAATAGTGAGGTTGGGCTAACTATCGGACCCTGTAAAAACACATCAGTTAAGAAACTCAAAGCAAAGCCTCAGAATGGACGCCTAAAACGGTAACAACACCTGGAAATAATTTTCGGAACATGGAACACGCGAAGTATGTACAGAACTACACTAGTTAAGACACTATTACATGAAGTGAGAAGTTACAAAACAAAATTACTCGCGTTGCAAGAGATCAGATGGATAGGAGACGGTGTAATGGACCTTGGTAACTACAAGATATTCTATAGCTGCGGAAGGGAGCATCCATTTAGGAGTAAACTTTGTAATACACAAGCCAATCCTAGATAATGTCATAGAAATCAATCCAATCAGTGAACGACTGTGTTCAATACGACTCGAACGAAATTCTTCACCTCTTCGATCATTAATGCACATGTGGAGACGGAGGAGAAAGCAGAATCACAAAGAACACTCTATTATAAGCTTGAACACGCACATGTCATGGCCCCTCCAACGATATCAAGATGGTGATAGCAGACCTCAATGCCAAAATTAGAAGAGAGAACTGGCACGGACCGACGACCATTGGAAAGGAGTCTCCACGAAACTTCAAGCGATACCGACAACGTATTATCGATTTTGCAACGAGCTGATAGTCAGTTCAAGATATTTCCAAACAAAGGACATTCACAAATACATATACGCGAAGGGCCAGTGAGTTAGTTAAGTTAGATAGGGGAAATAGATTTAAGCATAGCCTGTAAGTTTTGTTATTATATTTTAACAATAAATATGCCAGAAACAAAAATAGAAAAATATACCTAGAGAGACCGACGAGGAACAAGAAATTTAGTACAAGGAAAAGATAAGAGCAGCAAAAAACATTTATAGGGAGAAGAAAAGACGATGTCTTAACAACTACATTCTGTGGGTAAAGGAAAACGCGGGACATAGAAGGAAATAAATAGGAATCGGACTTAACCCCTCGTCCGATGTGCAGAACAAAAGAGGAGACTATAGTCACAGGCAGCGAAGATGGAAAGAAACTGAAAGCATTAAATATATCAGAACCCCGCCTACAACTTAACGATGATGGCAGAGACACAAATGTACCCATACTTGAAGAAGTACCACGTGCCATGCGATTCTTAAAAAACAACAAATCTCCAGGAATTGATAACATCCCAGCAGATCACTGTCGTACCTTACAGTAATATTCACGGTGTTAGAAGAAGATGCTAAATTTAATTCAGAGGAGGGTGGAAAGAAGAAGAAACAATACCACCTGGGGAAATATAACTTCGAACAAACCAATTTAACTACCTCCATAACGATGAGATAATAGACGTGCAAAGACGAATAAACGCCGCAAATAGAACATACTTCTCACTACTGCCAGTAATGAAATCCAGAGACATCCATAGAAAAACGAAAATAATCTACAAAACGACCATACGCACAGTAGCTACATATGGGTGTGAAACGTGGAGTATCTCCCAATCAATGAAAACAATGCAGTGCATTGTTCAAATTATACAAAGTGTGCAAACTTTCGACGCATACCAAGCTACTGCGTTTACGTTGGTCCGGTCATGTCCAAAGAATAGATGATTCAAGGACACCAAAAAAAGCCCTTAGCTAAAGCCGGTCATTTTCACAGGAAGTGAACACATGTTTCCCTCTTGTTCGTCTTTTCGCAGCTTCGGCATGTAATGTGCGGGATGCCCAACTTAGCACAGTGGTACCGTATGAGACAATGGGCCTTATGCTGCAAGTCGAGTCGTTAACCGTGACAAGTCGTGAATTGAAGAAAGTAAGGTTTTAGTCGAATTTCGACTTTCAGCACTTTCGATAGCTCCTGTCGTCTTGGAGCCGTTGGTAAATATCTGTATATCGATCTTCCTGAGGACGTCTCTTCCTGAGGGCAAGACGGAGAGCATCTTGTTGAAGGTCTATATACGGGGGAAGATAGCCCGTGACCATACTGGGAAGCAGAATCAATATGTTGCTATATTCATAGGGTTTTGAGGTCCAGAACACGGAACCCCTCCGTTTTCCTCGTGAATAGCATTAGCTTGGTATTGCCCTGGTGTACCTAGATTTAAATTAACTATGAGCTCAAGAGGGGTAAAGATAGATCATAATAATAAATGTTAAATTTATACTTAAGACTATCTATTTTTTATATAAATACTACTTTTAATCCCAACTTTGAGAATGTGAATGCAACAAGCAAAATTGGAAATACAAATACGAGTATGTACCTGTTTTTTTCACTAACATTTAATATCTTCAAAAATAATTGAAAAATAAATTTGCTTTTGTTTTTGAATTCATATGTTTTGGGGTCACTGGAAAATATTGACGTATTTTTCCGTTTTTATAACACTATGCTCTAGTACAGTACAGCTCTTCAATTGTTTTACTCTAGTACGTAAATCATTTATGAACATCAAATTTTTCCCTTGACTATCGAGGAAGTTGCAGTCGGCAAATTCGTGAATAACAAAATTTAAAGTACGAACATATATCAAAATGTTGTCAGGAGCAGGTAAATTATTAGCGCCAGCAATCAGGTCAGCAATTCAGACCCGAAGCCAGTCTGTTGTATCAGGAGCCCCAAAGCGTAAACTGACGGCATTTGTAAGTATTACGTAAACTTGATCATATCAAACGCTGGTTAACGCTGATATCATTTCAACTCCTTTACAGGATAGATACGTTCTTGGCGGAGGAATGATCCTGGCTATCGTAGCATACCCCGCATGGGTAGTTACACACATTCCCTCTTACAGAGGCAAAAAGTAAATAAAAAATTTAGAAACAATGTAGTGTTACGATTGCGAAAATAAATGTCTGGATTCAGGTATCTGATCTTTTTTTCTATTTAATAAGAAGCAACCAACTGTAATATAATATAAAGATTTGGAGTAAATTGACTATTTTACTAAGGTTTCTTCTTGCACGCCTAAGTAAAGCTTAAGTCTAGTAAGTTCAGCGATACCGTGCTGTCCAGCTTGATAACTTGCTCTGGGATTTCTAACCTCTTGGCTAATTGGTGAATGTGATTTAATTTATAGGTGAAAGTGGAATTGGCTCCCATTTATGCTCCATTAAAGATACAATTAAATTACTGGAAATCATTAGTAGTGCGTTACAATTTGAACAGTACAGTAGTCGATATCACTGTACTCCCCATTTTCAGTTCGTGAAGAGGAGGAGCGCAAGTTCGGTGCTGCGGCGTGATTTTTGACATTTGATACTTGTCAGCTTTGAAGTGTGGCACATCTCCGTCTGTGCAATTAAAAGTTTCTTGTGCTTGAAGTGATTTTTTTATATTAAAGTAATGAAAACGATTAAATCATCAGAATGGATTGTAGGAATGATATCTCTTTTGCTGTAAGTACAATAGTTGAATCTGTTGCCAATGCACAGAATAATGGTATTGTATTGGGAAATGGTTTTATGCTTTGTTTGGCTCTTCTGTAGGAACTTACATATGTACAATAGTTCGTCTGAACTAAAAATATGTTGTTTAGTATATCACGTTAGCAGTCATTTTAATAATAATTATATTACACCCATTATTGATTCAGAATTTTTAGTCATTACAACTTAAAATTCACTGTAGCCTTTATAGGCCCATTTTACATGGGCTAAAAGCCAACCAACAAACGCTTCAATGAATACTTTGTCTATAGCTTGGTGAAATTAGATTAAACAATACCTAACAAAATGCTAGATTTGGGTACGAACTTTGATATCGTGGCTCTGTTCAAGTTTTCAAAAGTTTTCCACGCAGTTCGATTGCCATTAAAAATATTACGCTAGGTCAAAGATCACTAAAAACGGGTTTACGTAAATGCTTCTTTAACGGTTACTTGCAGAAAAAATATATAATTATTATTAATTTTCTAAATTATTCGTAAATGCAATAAAGCCTGCAATGCGATTTACAGAGTTAATCATTTTTTTTATGAAACGCACTCCTTTCCACACTTTCGATGCAGCTTGAGTGGTCGGGCAAACTCATTAGTTAAGAGAGCCAAATATTAGCAGCACAATGATTGAAATTTATTTTGGGATTCAATTTTTTTATACATTAACTATATAGGTAGGTACGTTGTAATTACCCTAATTAGGGTACTCCTCAGCTGGCCTTTGCTAAAAACGTCCTCAATCTAATTCAGGTATGTTTATGAGCTCGCACTCGTTTTGTATACTTGTTTTGTCAATCCTTTGTGAATGTCCAAACAATCTCAACATACTTTTCCCAATTTACGAAACTACGCCTTCGTTCACTACACAATGCAAGACATTACCACAAGCAGCAAAAGCAGCAACGAGTACCCGTAGTCGGAGTCGCGACTTTTAAGCCGAGGTGTGAAGGCGGAAGGCTGAATGGCTAACCAGTGGGTATAAACAGGCTGGTCGCAAACGGTCCACGCAGATGGTCGGCTGTGCCAAGGCGAACTTCATTCCCGCGTTTACTAGTGGGAATAACTAGTAACAAAAATAATAATAAAAGAAACCAAAACAAGCAGATTCACAGACGACCGGACACAACAGCGTACAAGTACTCTTCGGGGAAGTCTCAGCTTGCTCCAAGTAGGTCAATCGCCAGCTCTTGGTATGCGAGTATCACCCGTAGCACCTCAAAGTCAGGCAACATAACCACAGGCGTGACTGGAGTCATCAGCCACTGTGACAATGGCACATTTCAGAAACAGAGATCACGAGCGTCCGTCCGCAAAAGAAGGTACAATCGCGGCCTCTTCATTCTCGGCAGAATTGCAGAGAATGAGGTCGCCGGTACCATCTTGGAGAAGGACAAAACCAACTAGAACGCAAGGACAGCAAGAGCGGTAACCTCCCACTCTAAAAAGAAGAGACCCCGGGAAGGTAGCTCAGCGTCTACAAATAATGACCAAAAAGGAAAAAGTTCTGAAGACCAACTATAGTCGGGGTAGCCGCTACTTCAGGAGTCAAACAATCAAGCTCAATGAATAACGGGCCAGTGAGCGAAGTAGTGAAGGACCAGCTTCTAGTGGCACTAATCGATGCCAATTATAGTACCGGTGGACTCCCGGACCTTCTCTGGACCGACATCGAGCCCCCAATATCAGAAATGTTCATGGAGTAATGGGGCAAATTGCTCGAGTATCTTCGCCGCCACAACAGGGACATTCCTGTGGACAACTGGAAGGTGCTCAACGCTGAGAAACCCCAGCGAAATAATAGAATTCTGGTACCAAAACAGTTCCTAGAGAGGCTAGAAAGAGTTGATTATAAACTCAATTTTGGACTAAGGCAGGCATGGGTAAAGGTTTTCAAAACGGCTTCATCTAAGGAAGAAGCTGATGAAGCAGTTGGTTTTGTCCTGGGAGTCAGCTTCCCATGAAGAGCTCAGTGAGCGCTTGGATGTACTAACAGTTATCGAGGTTGAGAAGGAGTTAGCATCTACAAGCTCAGTTGCAGCGGCTGACAATGTAGTATATACATGGCAGCAGGTGGCCTGTATCACCCTCCGTCTGCGTGAAGCGGTTGATCAATTTAATATCACTTAGCACAGTAATATACTGCGCTCACTATCACAGGCATTGGTATCAGGACCTACCGACTAGCGGACAAGTACCATGACGAAGTATGAGTATGATTTTATCCGGGACTTAAATTTGACGGGAAGTGTAGCAGTCCAGAAGGCAACGATCGACGCATTATAAAAGTCGAATGTTGACGAGACAGAAAGCCCATCACGGCCAGTTCCGAGACCGAAAGAGTCCGGATATCGTAACTCTTAAATCGGTCATGAACAATCTCCAACATATTTTAAAACAGCAATACTCCCAGTCGGTGAATCTGTAATGGAACAAGATTCGTGTTATACAAACAAATAGCGCGAGCAGGCTCCCACAGATAAATAAAACCTTTAGGTGTAAAACACATAACCGATTAGACAAGTTACGCATTCCTGGGACTCGGTCAAACGAGGAGCTACTGAGATCTGCTGGCATGGATTCGGAAGAAATCAGTTGCATAGATGACAATAATTGTATAGAGGGCGAGCAGGAGGAAGTGGATTTTGTAAGGGCCTACTATCAGGGAATCAATTTGGTGAACACCAGTTTTTGGGCGAATTCTAACCTTGGGAGTAGGGCCTAACTGAACCATAACAGATAATCTAATAAAATTGAAACTTGGCAATCCGAGAATCGACCAATCATCGAATTCAGTGAAGAGTGCTCAGAAAATGACATCCGCGCGGCCCAAATAAATTCTACTTTCATTAGAAAAATCGATCTGCTATTAATATTTCGCCATCTAAACAATACAAAGTTGTCGGGGGTGGATGGTGATCCGAACATCGTCTTAAAGTATTTGCACTGGTGGACTCCTCTAAAATATTTGAAATTTGAAATAATGCTGATCCTGTGAACCTCAAAATCTAAGCGCACGAGACGTATTCTGAATATGATTGTGTATGTGTCTGTTGTGCACGTAGTACAAAATTTGCTAAGCATTAGTTAAATTTATATTAAGATAGATGGTATGGTAATGCCTTTTAAAACTAAAACATTGACTGGCTCCGCCTGTGCGTTTGTATCTTACAGTTTCCTTCGTGACATCTGTCTGTATCGTCTTCAGTCTTATCCATTTTCCCTCGACTGGATTCGCTTTATTTATGTTTGGACCTATCTTTTCTGCTAGGGTTGGACGATGAAATGGATACAATTTCCATCGCCCTCTCTCACCCTCTTCTCCATAAACCATCAGCTGACTCTTGTCGTGTACGCTCGTGTGTAATCATCCGATCTCTCCAAGTCTGTTCTTGGAGGCGACCAAAGTCGAATTTCTTTTATTTGTTCTTTCTCTTAACTTGGATGGACAGCCAACATCTGAACCTATGTTTTGCTTGGAAGTGGTCCGATTCACAGTTCGCACCTCTACAGGATTTTACTTGGAGGATACTGGGAGTCAACGTACTAGGACTCACATATTCTTAGCAGAAAATCATCTTCTATTTTATATAATATTACTTTCGATTATGCATAACAATCTTGAAAAAGTTGAAGTACACCTAAAGCAGTGCTGACACACCCCCGTCCGCATAATAGGGTAGTAGCAAAAGCTTTCAGCCCCTGTACTGACTAAAATTAAATTCAATTCAAATTCGCTTAAATGATATTTATTCCATATATTCTCGTTATCATTTAACGATATATAATTCAAAGACAATTATTTTCAAGATAAGTGTGAACAGTTATGTGATATCTTCAATTTTACTAGCAAGATAAATTCGAGATAACAATAGGATGAATATAAATAGATTACAATCAAACAAACTCGAAATTCAAAAATTTATTTTGGTTTGTTTAAAAAGAAAGCGTGTTGTTAAAATTTCGGATTATTACGGAATCTGTACTAAAGTGTGTATTTTAATGTTGAATTCGATTTAGTCACATTTTTTTATGTAACATTTAAGTTTATTATCGGCAACTATAAAAACAGAAAACAGAAAACGGTTAGTCGCGCTTTTATACGAGAGAGTATTAAAGATAAATTTAAAATAAATAGTTTCTCGTTCTTGGTCTAGTAAAGTGATTTAGTAGTTTCTATGTAGAAGGTGATATTTACAGTACACTAGTTGATAGCCTAGTTTAAAAAGCAAAGTAGATCACACTACGCATTGTGGCTTAAGATTATGTATATTAGTATATTCAGCAGCGGTAATAAAGCATTGTTTTAATATTATTATTTGTACACTCTCTCTCTGGACCTCGACTGGAACAGTTCACGGACCATCAGTCTCAAAACTTTTATTAGTGTGTTCTTGTGTATACTACAGTGTAAAATGGTCGACCTTATTATAAAATGTGTTTTTTTTTTAATTAATTTTTGACTGTTTTATTTATTTTTTTTACTTTTTTTTCTCTGTTTTCTTTTTGAAGTTAAGTTTATATTAAATTTCCTTTCTGTGCTTACGTGCAGGGTGTATTGTTGAGACTTTCGAAACCCCCGGCTGTGGATAGGTTTTGGATAGACGAACAAAAAATCGCATGAATGAGGGTTGAGAAATTGTAACGGTTTAGCCGCCTTTTTTTGGTAGAGGGTTACATATTATTCTATATTTTTGTAACCATATTCGATATTTTCATGAATAAGGTAGCAATCTACGCAGAACACTCCCACCTTAAACTGTAAAAGTCAAGGTTTCAACCAACCAACTTCCAGAGTTATGAGTCGTCATCAAACTCAAAATGTTGTTTTTTTCGCTTTAATTTTCTCCAAAAAATACGTAGTTAATCAATATTTTTATTTACAAAATTGGAAAGTTTAGACAATTTCCTATGAATAATGCCCGACAAATTTTATGCTACGGCCTGTATTTTTGAAATT
The DNA here is from genome assembly GCA_949987705.1 of Thereva unica. Lineage (NCBI taxonomy): Eukaryota > Metazoa > Arthropoda > Insecta > Diptera > Therevidae > Thereva > Thereva unica. Next base: position 151,410,057 of record OX465283.1, read on the forward strand.
ATAAGCAATTAGGGTTAAGGATGCACGGAGAAAAGATATTACGCTAATTGGACCGATCAGAAATGAGTTAATATTCCAAGGAAACTAAAGTATCGAGATTGGTAGATTCAAGACAATATATCTTTTGCATATTACCTACACTTTTTGTTGATAAGGTCCCTTGACCTTAAATCCATGCTCGTCACAATACCAATCCTTTGCTTTCAAAATTATTAACATCTTTCAAATCACAGTTGTAGCCCTTCTAATGCCAGGGGCGGATACAAGGGGAATGAGGGACTTCCCCCCCCCCCCCTCTCAAGAGCTCTATGATTTATGGATTACTTTAGTTCTGAAAAAATCATCAATTGAACTAGGAAATTTACTTCTATATATAATCCTAAAAACTACTGTCTTTCTGTTCAACGAAAAAAAGCAAAAAATGGCAACCACAGGCCGTGTTCATAAATGCAAGGTTTATTTGTTTGCATGCAGGCAACCTTGCAATCGCTTGCTTGTCAGATTAATCATTTGCGAATTATTCATGGTTGCTTAAATGAACGCATTTCACCATTTTTAAAAAGCTACTGTCTGCCCACTTGAATTTAGTTCGTTTTTTTCTTCGCGAATCCAAACTAGCAAGTACTTTGAAATACATGCATGGGTTGCGATCATTTGCAAATGTACTTGCATTTTAGAACGCTTTGCTTTTTTTCAGTTGCAATACTGAACGATATGCTACATGCAAAATTTGAGCAACTTGCATTTACGAACACAGCCACATTTTTAAATTGTAGCTGTTTGAAATGTAATCTAATCAAAATAGGTCTGGGGCCTTATTCTCTATTACAATACTCAAATGCTTTTCACTCGAAACTGATATCCGAAACTAAAATGCTTCCGTATTCCCTATTACAATATTGCTTCCTCTCGTAGAAATGTCCCCGAAAGAAAAGAAAATGAGCGCAAGAGCTTTCAATTGTATCGCTCACACCTAAAATTTTATAAATTGCTCGATTACCCTTGAGCTTTCGAGTAAAAATCTAACAATATTGTTACAGTTTCGAGACAGTTTTGTAATATAGAATACCATTTTGGCAGTTTCGAGAAAAATTCTCACAATATTGTAATAGGGAATAAGGCCCCTGTATCTGAAATTGTTGAATTTCTAAAATCGCGCCTTAATAGAAAGCTTATTTTAGAAGCTACATCTAGGCACAATAACTCTGTAAGCTAATTGGTTAACACATTCCCTACGGTTAGAGTTGAGCAGGACTTATGCGAGGCAGTACATTTGTCCCTTACACGACGGTAAATCGTACTGAGGCCTCAATTAAAATGTCCTACTACTATTGGTATGAGCAGGCACGGATTCAAGGGGGGGTCACGGGGGTCATGACCCCCCCAAAAGCTCGAACTATGCAATAATAGTTGAGATGGGAGAAACCAAAAGCTGCTGATACGCTTCTGCTACTAGTCGAACATCTTGAATGTCTCAACTGATCAACGTCTCGGTCCAACATGTCTGGAGAAAGCATTTCTTTAAATTCGGTAAAATGTTGTCCAATAAAGGAATGAAGATTCTTCTTCTGGAGTTTGATTTTTTGACGATAAACAACCCGTGCTTCTTTGAATTCCTCATCCAATTGTGCAGCGAGATGTTGGGCTTCAGTAAATAACCGTCGAAAACCAAAATCTTCATTACATCTTTTGGTCAGCAAGTCAGTTTTGATCATATCCGTTGCTTTTTTTAAATCTAATGAAGACGTTTGGAGTATTCGGCTCAAAGGTAAAGTTGTACCGGATACGTACGAAAAGTAAAAGTTTATTATGTTATTAATGACTATGATAAAAAATCAAATAGTACGAATATTATACACGCCTAGAACGTCATTTAACCAAGCAGATGAAATCGGAAACTCTAGGCGGAAAAGTACAAGACGAAGATTTGCCGCAGCAGATGCAGTTTTCGCGTCCTCCCACACCGAAATCTCATTAAGTGCGTCACACTTTTTTATTAATTGTTCACCCTCAAACTGCATGTGCCCAACGTGATTGTCTACCCAACTAGTAAAGTTGGTTTCTACCAGTCTAGCAAAGTCCTTAAGTGATTTGCCACCAAGATGTTTTTTAAAAACGTTTGCAAAACCGTTAGCCAAAGCCAAAACTGCTCTCATTGTTCCTGAAGCATTGCGACAATTTGAAACTTTGGAAGATTTTAATAAAGAATTCTTAACAAATGATTACTGCAAGAACAACGTCTTGCGTGAATGGCTACTTTCGTCAAGTCCTGACATATCCCTTTCAAATCAGACGCCATTAGCGAGCAACTATCTGTTCTAATTCCAGCCAAATATTTTAGGTCCAAGTCGAATTTCTCACACAGATCGATGACGATATCCTCGGAACGAATTGCTTGGTATGCATCGCAAAATGTGATGAAATTCTCTGATTGCTCTGTTGCAATAGTAGTAGTAGGATAAGCTAAGGTGTTTTGTATAAGAATTGTCGTTCGTCTCATCAAATACAACTGCGCAAAACTTTACCGCTCTAACTCTATTCAGAATAGCTTACTGAATTTCGTCTTTGCAGGCTTCCATAAGTTGATTTTGGGTGGTTTTACTGATATATGTCGCGATTGAACCTGCGGTTTCCAAATGATGCTGAAGAGTAAAGTCACCAAATTCAACGAAGAGTGCCCTGAAGTTCCTATCATTTGCCACCAGAATATCTACTTTTCCGTCAGTGTCACGATTATAGAGAAGTTCATTATCCCTACATAATAACATCGATCTCGGCTTTCTTTTACTTGTGAGTCCCGTTGTACACACAGATGCTGGGTTATGAAAAGTCTGAAGGAAACTTTTTTCAGCTTCTACCACCCTCTGATGATATTGGTTCCGTGAAATGAAAGCGTTCCATTTTGTCCAAGTAAATCGTCGAATGCTTTCAGTGTTTCGCTTTCTTGGTTTACTTTTAATTCCGTGACCCCCCAAAACCAAAATTCTAGATCCGCGCCTGGGTATGAGGAGCGTATATACGTGCACCGCCCAAACCCACGAATCTCAAGGGAGACATTCATTTTAACCCTTTCAGTGCATTTGTTGCATTGATGAAACAATTCTCGTATAAATTGATACCGATAGAGTTAAATAGATCACATCATGTTACAGTCAGACCTAAAACTTACTTGTACCCAGTTTTTTTTTCATACATTGAACTGCAGCATAAATCGAGAATAGCTAAAAATTGAAACAGCCCTTAAAAATATCTTTATACATGAAATGTCGAATTTCTTCAAAGATGGTGGGCGCAAAAAAATGTATTCAAAAGGTCAAAAAATCAGTTTGCAAATATATATCTCTTAAACGCTCATAAAATAGTTTTTACAAATTTGTAGGTTATGCTATTATTCCCGTACGAATTGCCATTAATGAGATATCACTGATTTGAAGATTAAAAATATTCGTATGCCCTCAGAGGTAGCTCTAATAAGGCATCCCGCCAGCTTATCATCATCATTGTGCTCCTTTAATCCCTCTTGGGACATAGGGCGGAAACAGTTGCCCTCCAGCGGACTCTGTCTCCCGCCAGCTTAACCGGTTAATAATAGGGTGCCACAGTTCTGCTTAGGTTTGGTCTTCACCTTGCTCACCTGCTAGTTTGGTACTGCCTGCGTCACAACCTTTGTTGGCTGGTTAGCGGGACTACTTGTTTTAGGGGGCATAACCAGGCCCACCACATCACCTTGCGTGGCCCGGGGCTGAAATATGTGTGGGGCTCCTCCGAATATTAAAATTCAAAAAAATCTTCGACTAAAAAAATTGTGGTAAGATTAAGTTCATTCAGAACATTGAATCTAGATAGATCTAGATGAACGATCGGTTCTTTGTTCGCGAACCTAAAGTTACTTAGTGCAGCCTAGAATGGAATAGGTCTTATGTAGACAGGCACTTGTGCTTGGTTCTGGGCTCAGCACTTGTCTTTCTTTTGGCAGAATCAATCCAGAAGATATCCTTGCGGGAAAAATTGAAGCACTACTAAGAGGAGCAAATATGGAGCACTGTTAATAATCTCCGATTGGAGAGTTAAGGAGTTATATGAGGCGAAGAAAACGGACAAAGTTAGACTCGTTCTCGTTCGATGCGGTGGTCAAGCAGTATATTGGACGTGGTTGGTACTTAGCTGGGGGACCGCTCGGTAGAATTGCTGTCGACACGTTTAGAAAGGCGAACAGGCAAAAGGTGAACAAAAATTAAAAATGATAAAAAATGTATGAGTCGCGTTTAAATAATTGTACGAAATTATCAAGAGAACGAGATCTAGCAGAAAATCTGGACTGTAATGATGTCATCGACGACTTTGCGGAAATGGAAGGAAGAAAAATAGTGTTTACTATATAAATGTGATGAGTAGAAGAATCCATACCTATACACAATTAGAATGCAGGAATATGGCGGTTTTGGCTTTTTGACGATTAGTACGCAGGGATGTGGGGTTTTCACTTTTTGAGTTTCACTCTATTTCAGGGGTGATTCCTGGATATATTGAGAAAAAATTGTTCCAGAGAGGGGGGCTATCCCACTATCCACTATGATACAGGGTATTTACGGAAAAAATAAACTTGGGTGACTCCATTTAGAAGATATGTAGTTTCTAAGAACGAGCAAGATTCCAATATTCTTCGTTTTTTTGGCGTTTTGCGATTTACAATGATTTTTTTGAGTTATTCTATTCTTAGAGAGTAAAATTTTTACACTATAATTTTTACTGTACACCGAATACTATTTCAGATAAGATCATCTCCAGATTTGGAATAATTGATTTCCAGCACCCTCCCCCCACAAGAATTACTTCTGGATCCGGCCCTGCTGTGAGTGAATGATCTGCTTTCATACCTTGATTCTTTCGGATACTGGTTCTCTCCGTTTGCAGCGCTTCAGTTTTGCGCTCAACATGCGTCAGACCACCTTTCAGGTCATGTTTTAATCTCGTAGATCGCATCGTTCGCGCACAACTCGATTTCATCGGTGATGCACAGGAGGGAGCCCTGGATGGATCCTTGCGGAACTCCACATGTTGCTCTGTACACCATCGACCCATCTTCCGATTCACAATGAAGTAACCTACCTCCTTCCCTTTTCAGGTAACAGACCAAATAACAGCTTTGGAGGGGGTTGTGTTTATCCGACTACCCAGCCGGGTCCAACACGATCTCTGGCTAGTAAACCTCACAAAACTGGGAAGTAAATCTTAACAACAACAATATTTTCATTTGGTTTTATATTGTATTCACATAGAGAAAATGTGTTTTAATTATACTAATTTTTTTTTTTAAAGAAAAATCAATATTATTATGTGATTTCTTAAAAATATCTGCACACCAAGATTCTTCGTAATTCAGGAAACTTGGGATGATCGTACATTTATTTTATTTTTTTATTCATTATTCTTTCACAATTGCTCTTGCATTGTAATTTTAATATAAAAAAATATGAATAATAAGGTAATCTTGTATATATCATTTTTGTCGACACTCTGTTGACGCGGTAAAGGAAAACATAATAAAATACAAGAGTGGCAATCGGAAGTCTTTGGAATCTCTCTTATAAGTGTGACGCATCTGCGCAAATGCTTTAAAAGTAAATTTGTGTATTTTGTAAATATTTAATTTTAAAACAAAAAAAAACGGAAGCTACTGTACTATATATTAGGGGTTTTATACAAAAAGCTGAAGAAAATGTTTTAATCTCTCGCTCTTTCTCTAATTTTCACAGCAACTTGCTGCAAGTTCTTGTATCTAGGTTTTTCGTTTGTAGTAGCTTTTTTTTTGTTTGATTACTTTACGTTATCTCTGCTCTGTATACAATTCTATTATTATTATTTTTCTTTTTTTTTTCATATTTATTGTCTATTTATTTTTAAGATGAATGCCGGATACATTTGTGGACGAGTTGTTCTGTGCGTTTTGGATCATCAACATCATATGATAAAATCGCTTGCATTGCTCTAATCGAAAAAAAAAAAAAACAAAAACAAAGCGAAAAAAGTACTCACGGATCTTAACGTGTTTTTGGAAGGAGATTCACTTTATATATAAAAGGTATTTTAAAAGAAAATTCAATTCAATTAAGCCACAGCAATTCGTGCCAAAACATCATCAACATGGATACTGCTCAGGTAGTTTTTGTTCGACATGGCGAAAGTGAATGGAATAAGCTGAATTTGTTTTGTGGATGGCAGGATGTTCACTTAAGTGATCGCGGTGAGATAATATTAGTTTTTTTTTGTTTTGTTTATAACGAATTTTATACATGGTATATTTAAAACAGGAGAGTGGGATGCCACAGCAATATCGGCGGCAGCACTTGTTAAAGAAAATATGAAATTTGACATTGCGTTCACCTCTGCATTAAAGCGAGCACAACGCACTATGAATATTATACTCAGCACCCTACATTGCTCAAACATTCCAGTTATATCGTCGTGGAAATTAAATGAAAGACATTATGGTGCTTTAACTGGATTTAATAAGAGGCAAATGGCTGATGTATATGGTGAAGAGCAGGTAGTTTGATTAGTGTATTCTATTATTAAAAATATACTATATCAAAATTATTACATCAACAGGTCCAAATATGGAGACGTAGCTTTGATATACAGCCACCACCTATAACACCATTAAATCCTTACTATGATTCTATCAGATCTAACACAAAATTTCAAAACGTATCCGAAGATGAATTTCCAGACACAGAATCCTTATCCTCCACAATGGAGCGTGTTATACCATTCTGGAAAAACTATATTGTGCCAGAAATTAAGAAAGGTAAACGTGTTCTTGTCGTTGCTCATGGCACAAGTCTAAGAGGAATTGTTAAACATATTGAAGGTATGCAGAAATCTAGTCTATCTAACTGTCTAACTTTCAACAAATCCGCAATTTTCCTTTTTATTATTTTTAGGAATGAAAATCGAAGAAATTGTTAAATTTAATCTACCAAACAGCATTCCATTTGTTTATAATTTTGATATAAAAACTATGGAAATTGTGGGAAGAATTCGATTTTTGGCTGATGATGATGCTGTATCCAGTGCAATAAGCAAAGTTGCGTCCATCGGACAGTGATAATTATTATTATTATTTATATATATTATTATGAGTACAAGAGAATTATTTTTCAATATATTTTATGCTTTTTTTTATTGAATATATTGTTTAGTAATTTTTTTTTTTTAAATAATAAAGTGATAAATTGTACCAAATAAAAAACGAAGAAAAAAAACGGTGTAAATGTTATTATAGTAAGTTATCGTTCATATGTGGTTTTATACTAAAATATTTGTAATACATATAAAATTAAGCAATTGTAATGGAAAAATAAAAAATATATTAATATATTGGATATATAATAAATGTAGTATTACTATTTATAAAACATATATTACATACGTATATGCGCTATGAAGAAATTCATCATTTTTATCACACATTTATTAAATTTATTGTTTACCCCTGGGACTACGTGACTTGCTTATCAATGTTAACACCGTTAATGGGTTTCTATCTAAAATTTCTAAGAAAGGGCATAAGAGATATGCTAAGTGAAGATTAGAGGCGTGAAGGAATTTTGTTTTAATAAGCAGTAGTAAAATTTATGTCAAGGGGGGCGAAATATTATTTGCAGTGGGGTTAGGGGGTTGATCAACTTTTGAACGGGAATGCTCTCAATCATATCGGGCGATAAAGAAGAGTGTTGTCCGAAGTGGTAACAGCCGACAGAGAAAACCGAGTTCGCGGAAAAAGTGGAAAACGCAGCAACAGTAAGGTCCTGTACCAAATTACTAAACAGCTCGCCGGAGAGCAGTATATTAACTAACACTCAAAGTCACCCAAGGCATCACCAAGCGCCTTTAAGTTATCGTAATCATATACTATAACTCCGCTGGCAAGGTAGACGTACAAATGAAGAACTACGACGTCGTACCGGCCAAAAAAGGATAACCGACGAAATCAGGCGAAGCAACGGAACTTGTTGCGAAAACAATAATCTAGCTAGACTTGATTGGAACCTCCACGAAACCCATCTTGTTAGAGAACCTAGAACAACATAGAAGAGAATCTTTTTAGTCGAGGCCACAACAACTGGAAGATCTTGAACGGGGCATTCTTGCTTCGGCAGCACATATACTAAAATTGGAACGATACAGAGAAGATTATCATGGCCCCTCCGCAAGGATGAAACACAAAATCGTGAAGCGTTCCAAATTATTCTCCAGCAACCAGGAATCTGACTAACAATGAGATCGACTCATATTTGGACAATGGACAAAACTATACCGAAAATGAAGAAGAAGCTCACACGGACTGTTAAAGAAATGCAACGATTAAGCCGTATACTGAAGAGACAAAAAGCCCTTCATCGACAGTTTCGCAGATAAATAAAATCTCTAGGAGTAAAACACATATCCGGCTGGATAAGTTACACATTCCTCGGACTCTGCCTAACGAAGAACTTATGAGATCTTATAGCATAGACCCGGAAGAAACTAGCGCCGTTGACGAATATTATTATATAGAGGATGAGCAGAAGAAAGTGGATTATGTGGGGGAGCCACACGTTTAAACTCTAAGGTGTTGTACGAGTTCGGTAAATTCGCCGTTCTTGTTTAATATCGACAAGAGTACCCTTATACATTTACTCCGCTGCGTGCTAGCGTATGCGGATCACCTGATTATGTACAGGACAGGGCCGAGGATTGGTGATTTCGAAACCATCGAACGCTATAGTAATGATTGGAAGTTGAAGATCAAATTTAGCAAATGCAAGTCGATCCTTTTCCAGACTATTCTAAAGAGAGCTTCACGCGATGTGAAGAGGAACTGGAAAAATTTCCGAATTTCGAACAATGCTGGAATAGCATTGGAGAACAATCGGTAATGAAATATCTAAAAAATCTCTTGATCTCATTAACTACCCAAGTGCTTAAAGTAATTACGCCCCCAAAAGAAAAAAGGTTGTTATTAGAACTTTAGCCTGACTAAGACCTGAGGCCGATTTCCAATAGGTTACTTTCCGTCTCTTACCCTAGTCCTTTGTCAGGGACTTGGAGGCGGACCATGAGATGCCACAGAAAGGTTTGGAGTCCTGGACCAGCGTCTCTCTGTAATTTGTCTGCACCCTCATTTCCCTTGATATCCCAGTGTCCGGGCACCCAACGGAGAAAGACCGCATTTTTACTGGCCAGGCCCTGGAGTAGGTGAAAGCACCCTGCAACTATTCTTGATGGCAGACTTACTGTCCGAAAGAATTGCAATGTTGGCTTCTTCAAGCCTTTTTCATGGCTGAGCCTAGCGCAGGTCTGGATTACATGTATTTCAGTCTGGAAAACAGATGGACACACCAATTGAAATTAAGACCTTACAGTTGAGTCCTGTGACACTAGCACCCGTACCATGTAACCTTTACCACTCATCGGTGAACCAGTAAAGGTTTCTCGGACCCCGAAGAAAGATGAGTTCCTCACATTCAGAGCGATCCGGAATAAACACCCTCAATATGGTTGCTTCGGTGAATCTGAACTGCTGACGTTAGAAATTCCAAGGCTTTTAACAGAGTATGACACCCTGCTCTGTTGACCAAAATCCAAGCTATTGGTATAAACTTAGTTCTAAGGAACTGTGGTCTGCGCTTTTCCTAATCTTCATTAAAGATATGCTCTCAATCCCCTCCAACTACGGTACTTTGCTTTAAACAATGGCAATATATGATAAGCAGGTGCTAGACCTTATCTTCACTACGTGAATTGATGTCCACTTCGATCAACCGGAATATCAGCCCTATTCTTGGTTGGCCCCGTGTGAATCGTTTGAATTTAACACAACCAAAACGAAGTACCACCTCATCTCCAACACAGCCAGCCCCGACCTTTCTCTCATTTCAGTGGGAAAAGAGAATGTAACGGATGGCTCAACTCTTAACATCCTAGGGGTAACTTTAACGGGGGATCTGCGATGGAATGATCATTTAATCCAAATTGCCAAATAATCCTCTCAATGTCTTGAATTTCTCAAAAGTTGCAAGTTTCTCCGCCAGCCAACCACCCTTTACTCACTGATTGCGGCTTGAATACAATTCGTATATCGGAGCAGGCACCCCAAAAACCATATTGGCTTGCCTCGACAAGGTGCAAAATTGTGTTATCAAACTCAAACTCATTGGTGATAGCGTCTTCCTCTATAGACTCTTTAGGCCACCGTCGGAATGTAACCGCCCAGTCTTTATACTTTATGGCTATAACCATAGTGACTGTTCTCCATTGAAATCAACAATCTCCTGCCTGCGCGGCTATATTTTTCCGCAAAACAAAATTAGCCCGCTCGGCCCACCCCGATACTCTACATAATCTCACGTAGTCAGTATTTCCGAACTCGTACATCATCTTAGAGGTCAAATATTTATCGGCATCATGTTTCTGTCGTTCACCAGTTTTAAGCTTCTCGGTTTGCTTTTCTCGTGTAGTAAAGCAATCTCTGTTGATTTGATCCTTCAGTAAGCGAACTGAGAACTATGTAGAGGAAAGGAAAGACCCAGCTTTTACCTTATGTGAAGGTGCAGTAGCCTTTCCATAGTTTTCAAAAAAAGAGGGTAATTTGATAGGTCCATACTATTAAGCAAGGGTTTACATAGGGTTAAAAACCACAACGACTCCCAGCCAGATGGGTGGAATGTATCCCTAATTGAAGAGACTACCTCTAAAGAGACACATCAGGCTGTTGAGACTCTGCTCGAGGCGCTTCTTATGCCCGGAAAATCTTTCGTTTTGGAGCTATTTCTTTCTTTTTCTACAATTAGTCAAATTTGGGGTAAATGTTTAGAATAACTACTTCCGCTCCGATTTTGATGAAATTTTTACAGAAAGTACAGTTATTTATGTACATTCTAACGGTGAAAAAAGAAAATGTCGCTCAAGTCCCGTTATCCTGCAAGTCCACTTTAAAGTACCGTTTTTTCAATAATTGAACAGGTGATAACTCCTGTATTATTTCACCAATTTCAATGAAATTTACACACAATGTATATTTTGATGTGGACAATTTTTTGGTAAAAAAAAAATTGGGGCTTATGTACCGTTTCTTTTTTATTTAACTTAAAAGTACTAAGTACTTTAGAATAAAAAAAGGTACATCAAAAAATCATTTTTTCCTACTTACAGACATTGCAGTGCTTTAAAAAAAATATTTAAAAGTTTTTTTAAATATTTTTTTATAGCACTGCAATGTCTTACAGACATTGCAGTGCTTTAAAAAAAATATTAGCGCTAGTTTCCCATTTAAATTTCCCACCCCTCCCAAACCAGTCAAAAGAACTGTATGGCATTATGGGAAGGCCAATTGGCTGGGGCTTATTAATTTTTTCCAATCTACTGACTGGAACCAGTGTTTCCGAAACAAAAACGTCAACTCTGCCGCTATCCGTATCTCTACGATCATACAGGCAGGAATGCATTTGTTCATTCCTCATTCTACCAAATCTGTGAAGGCTAGGCCCAACAGATGGTTTAATCAGGAGTGTATGAATGCAATCAGAAATAAAGAAGCCGCCTTTCGAGCTTACAAGAGCTCCCCTAGTGAATCGCTCCGTGTAGAGTATATAAAACTAAGGAATTCCTGTAAAGTCACCATCAGGAATGTCAAAAATTCATTTGACAACAAATTGAGAAGTAAACTCCTTAATGCAACCTCTGGTAGCAAGAACTTCTGGTCCTTGGTAAGCTCCATTAAGAAGAATTTCACTTCATCCACAACTCCTTCATTCATCCACGATGAGAAGGTGATAACAGACAGAAAATCCAAGGCCGATTTATTAGCATCTCTGTTTGCCGCCAATTCTTCTTTACCCCAAACTGATATGCTACCCCCGGTTCTCGAGCACAGCGCTCATTTAATGGACAGGGTTTTCTTCAGGACTCGCGAGGTGTACAGGTGCCTCAAGGAGCTCGATATCAATAAATCCACTGGACCCGATAATATACCCTCTATCGTCTTAAAACAATGCGCCTCACCTTTGGCTAAACCTCTGCGCAAACTTTTTGCCCTATCATACTCTTCCGGAGTCTATCCAGACTCTTGGAAACTTGCCCATGTACAGCCAATACCGAAAAAAGGTGACTCCAGCGACCCCTCTAACTACCGCCCAATAGCAATTACTTCTATTCTCTCCAAAATAATGGAGACTATAATCAATAAAAAACTTATGGGATATCTAGAATCCAACCTACTCATAAACGACAGACAGTATGGCTTCCGACACAGAAGATCCACTGGCGATCTTTTGGTTTGTCTTACAGAACACCTCAGCCGAAGTTTGCATGGATCAGGTGAATCCAGTCTGGTTGCTTTGGATATCTCCAAGGCTTTTGATAGAGTTTGGCACTTAGCCTTGTTAGCTAAACTCAAAGCTATTGGAATCGACTCACTTTTACAGAAATGGATTGAGAATTTCCTTTCCGACCGTTCAATTAAGGTAGTATTGGATGGCATCAAATCTGAACCCCACCCTATCTCTGCGGGGGTCCCCCAAGGGTCAATTTTATCACCAGCCCTATTTCTTATCTTTATAAATGATCTACTTTCAATCCCCTCCAACCCACTTCTCAGCTTCGCTGACGACGGTACCCTGCGTTACTCTTACAGCTACGATACAAGACAGACTCATGCCAGATCCTGTCTTGATGATCGCGAACTAATGTCAAAGTCGATTAACAACGACATTGAACTTATATTAGAGTGGGGAACAAAGAATCGTGTCAAATTCAACCCCTCCAAAACCAAGTACAGTCTTATTTCCAAGAAAAAGATCAACACCTCACCATCCTTGACAGTGGATGGCGTGGAACTAAAGGCCGACCCATCCCTACACATCTTAGGCGTGACATTAGCCAAAGACTTGCGATGGAATGACCACATATTCCAAATCGCCAAACAAGCATCCCAGTGCTTGGGATTTCTTAAGAGGTGCAAGTTCCTCCTCCAGCCATCGGCCCGCGCTGTTATTTATAAATCCTACATTCGGCCTCTTCTCGAATATAACTCCCTCGTCTGGGGCGGCGCGTCGATAACCACCTTGGAATGGTTAGATAAGGTCCAAAAAAAGGCCCTTAAATTAATTGATGACGACACGGCCTGCTCCACCATCGACCCCTTGAGCCACCGTAGGAATGTAGCAGCACTAACAAAATTTTATCGCTACTATTATAGCGACTGTTCCTCCGAAATAAACGCTCTCCTGCCTCCACGGCAATATTATAACCGCAACACCAGATTAGCCCACTCGTCTCATTCCCTTTACCTACAACTCCCCCTTTCACGCACTCAACAAGATATGAATTCGTTTGTAAATAGAACAACTCGACTGTGGAATAATCTCTCGCAGTCAGTATTTCCGAGCTCCTACAACATCCAAGAGTTCAAACGCGGGGTTCATCGCCACCTTCTTCAACACCCTTTCTCACCCCCATAACCCTTAACCTATCGCCCCCCCGTACTAAGCTTGCTGCTAGACATTGCACCATGACGTGACAAACGACATGACGGACTAGTAGTACAAAGGGTGATTCCTGAGTTTAGCACTGCCACATAAAAAAAAAAAAAAAAAAAAAAAAATTTAAAAGTTTTTTTAAATATTTTTTTAAAGCACTGCAGTGTCTTACAGACATTGCAGTGCTTTAAAAAAAATATTTAAAAGTTTTTTTAAATATTTTTTTAAAGCACTGCAATGTCTGTAAGTAGGAAAAAATGATTTTTTGATTTACCTTTTTTTATTCTAAAGTACTTAGTACTTTTAAGTTAAATAAAAAAGTAACGGTACATAAGCCCCAATTTTTTTTTTACCAAAAAATTGTCCACATCAAAATATACATTGTGTGTAAATTTCATTGAAATAGGTGAAATAATACAGGAGTTATCACCTGTTCAATTATTGAAAAAACGGTACTTTAAAGTGGAATTGCAGGATAACGGAACTTGAGCGACATTTTCTTTTTTCACCGTTGGAATGTACATAAATAACTGTACTTTCTGTAAAAATTTCATCAAAATCGGAGCGGAAGTAGTTATTCTAAACATTTACCTTAAAATCAATTTAACGATCTCTAGGTCACCATACGTTGCAGTTCAAAATTTATTACCGTTTATGATCGGTAAAAATTCAACGAATAACCTTGAGTCTTATATGTTGAAGGACTAGAGATTACAATAGCAAATAACATTTACTTCATGATTACAACCGACTATACTGCAGTAATTACATAAATATAAACAATGATAACAAAATTAATTATCAATATTTAAGTAAAAAATCATAAATTCATTACAAATTATTTAATAAAAATTTCTTCACTTTTTCGTCTAATCTGCCACCTTGCGGCCAAAAAAAAATATAATTTTCCATTGAACGAGATTAAAACCTATCGAAGCTCTACCTTATCTCTACTTGAAAAAAGAAAACTGTCAAAGTTTCACAGCTGTCAGAATTAGGAAGTCAGATAATGTCGAAAGGAGTAAAATCGAATTAATTTAAAAAAAAAATAAATCAAATCAAAACCCTGTCGCAGTAAAAACAGAAACATGACTAGTGAACTGTTAGTATTATATCAACATATATCAAAATGTCTATTAAAGTTTAACAACATAAAGTAAAGTGTAAGCGAAACTCCCCCCGTGTGTGTTGTATTCCGCCTTGTGTCTCGGGTATTATTTCTCAATTACCAAATCTTGTGTCAGTAAAAAGATAAGTTTATAATTTAATCTACTTAACTGAGTTTTTGTCGGTGTTTACATAATAAACTGATAAGATCGTAAGAAGAAAAAAGTGAATTTGTTAATGATGATAGAATAAAAAAAAGATGGTCTCAGACAGTGCAAGTTTTTCGGTTGTATAACAGTTCCATTCTTTTTTCATAATATTGATTGACAACCTCAGGTAATTAATTAAGTTTGGATAAATATCGAGATAACAAGCCCAATTATTTGTTATATAATTTATCCTAAACTTATCCCATCTGTTTGTTTATTTTCGATACACAAGTGCTTTGAACATTTTTGATTTTCATTCATTCATTGCTGCGCTAACATGACATGAGAGGGCCCACTTGAATGGGGCTCTCTTGATTAGAGGGAAAAATCAATTTAACCTTATGTCATAAATAATACACTTACGGTGAAAGTGATGTATTGTTGCAATTGTTTGTTTTTATATACACTTAAGGTCGGTTAATTTCCAATCATTTTATATGTAAATTACCAAAGTGTTTTGCGATTAGTCTCGTGATTATAGGATTGCTAGATGGGGACCATTAGGAGACTCCCCGCCCTTCTGTTTAAAAGTGATTAAAGATTATGTTTTTGTTCAGAAACCAAAAAAGTTTTGGGCTATTATTATTTGTTTTCATGTAATTATTTATTTGAACTGCTTGAACTCAATGCACATAGACAGAGGAGCCCCGAATTTCTTTAATATATGCGCTAGAGGCTTGTTAGTTTTATTGTGTGCCTTAATTATGTTTGATCGTTAATTGATTTAAATTACGGCGGATTAGATGCAATTGCACGAAGTTGCCTTAATTAATTCCTTTATTTAAATATTTATATAAAAAGAAGAAGTTTTAATCGATTAATTGCTATGTTTGATGATTGATACACATTATCTACATATGCGTCTTAAATACCAGTAAAAAAGAAATAGAAAAAATGAAGGCTCAACTTCCATAGAAAATTACCCCATGTCCGGCAGTTGAGAGAAATATCTCCAAAAAATAGATAAAAATCAGTATTAATAAATGGTATATGTACTTCCGGTTGCCACCTTCACTGGCCAACACACAAAAAAATTGCTTGAAATATTCATTCAGGTCCAGTATACTACCTATATTGATCTTAAAAAATACTTGGTTTTTAGACTTGGCTTGACCATAGAAAGTATTTCAGAGATGAAAGATGAGATGGAAAAAGATCTGTTCAATGGTAATAATGACACTCATGCCGAACAGGCTACTTGCGTAGAGGCCATACAAAGCTAGATATATTCGCTTCCCCTCCCCTTCATCTTTTTCATTTTTCGCCCTTTCCATTTCCCCTCTTCTAAATCAAGGTCTTTACCTGCGTGACCAGCCAGTGGGTAAAGAGTGCTGGGCGCAAACGGTTCCCTCCGATGCCTGGACAAACTCGGAGTATATAAGTGCCTTATCCTAATGGCCTGGGAAGATGGACTCTTTTTTTCGCACTATCCGTGGGAACTTTTACGGAAAACCCAAAAATAAAAAACTGCTAGTTTCTCTGCGGTAAGACCTATGGGATGCGGCAGCGAGGGAGACCCAACCTTCGCTGGAAGGATGGCGTGGACCAGGACACTCAGAGCTTAGCCAAACTGGATGACATCGGCTCAGAATTGGGACCGGTGGAGAGAACAGTTGCGAGAGGCCAGGACCGGATCCCGGTTGTGGAGTCGTTAAAGAAGAAGAAGAAGCCTCAAGAAACCAAACCTCTTGTTTGTAAAGGCAGTAAGGTTGGCAAAGAAAAGAAGGTTCTTTAGACTCTAGTCCCATGCCCCAATCCCTCTTCGGTTCGACAGAAGCAGGTCCCTCAACTGCATTCATGCAAATTCCCTGTCCCTCAAAAGAGGCTAACAAAACCACCATGCCTTCCGGCTCTAGAGGCACTCCATCAGCAAGGGCGAAGTAACAAGAGCAACGCAGCGCCCAAAGAATCCTTGCTCGATTTGGGGGAGTTGCGAAGAGTGAAATGAACGATAGGTAATAAGCAAACTGGCAACCCAACACCAAAGCGTCAAAGGTCCCTTGAAGGTCACTGCTCGCCTGAACCCAGTCTAACCCAAAAGTTCTGGCACTTCTGATTTTATTGCGGCAACACTTAAATTAAACTTTCAGAAACTCAAAAAAACTAACAAAAAAACATGTGTCGAGCTATTTTCGATTGCGAGCGTTTGTTCGAAAAAGAAAAGAAGCCCGTTAATTCTCTTGTTTATTTCTTTGTTTTATGAAGAATGCAATTCTTTGTTATATATTTGAAATTGGTTTAGTATGTATTTACACCTCATAAGTTAATGTAAGCTTAAAATTTTTGTTCATATTTTGTAAAAAATAATTGCTAAGGGGTCGTCCATTAATTGCATGAGGCGTTTTGGGCCAGGGGTCGAGCCGAATCTCACTCCATCTCACGTAATTCAAGTGCAATAATATTCATGGCCTCAACGAAAACTTCAAGTAGCTCCAGACTCACGCCGTGAACACACGCGAAAAAGTGCGAACGCGTATGCGGATGGTTTTCTCGCCTAGCTCGTGCCTTGCTTTCCTTTTCAAGGGGATATGGCGTGAATTTGTGCCGTGAATTCACGGCTTGAGAGTGAATAGAAGTATAGATCTTCAGGCACGAACTGACGATAAATGCCCAAACACATAAAGATTTTTGTCAGTTTTCTTGGACTATGGAGCCTCCATACAGTTGGCGGCCGGTGCACGTGTGGTAATATTTGGCCTCAAGGCGAAAACCTTCAGGCGGCCGGCGGCCTATGTGTAAATGGAAGCCTTAAGATATGACTAAATCCTACACAAACTCCAGAAAGTAGCATAGTAGTAGATTGCTAAGCCGCCAACGGCCAGCTAAACGCGCGACTCCGCGAATACTGCAGTGTACGAACCAAGTAGCACTGAATCGCGAAAAGGCCTTTAGAATATAGAAATACAGGAAGGCATACGTCAAATTTTAGTGTAATGAAATTCTTGTCGAGTGAGTGATAACGTTCTGGTAGTTGTGTGTCCATTACAAGCGGAAAAGAGAGTGGAACAGAGGATAGGTAAGAAGGAGTTAGTCAGGAGTAGTAAGACCTATGAGGTGCGCCAGCGAGGGAGACCCAACGTTCGCTGGAAGGATGGTGTAAACCAGGACGCTCAGAGCTTAGGGATGTCAAACTGGTTGACATCGCCGCAGAATCGGGGCCGGTGCAGAGAACAGTTGCGAAACGCCAGGACCGGATCACTGAAGAGCCGTTAAAGAAAGAAGAAAAAGACGAAGAAGTCAAAATTATCAGTTATCTCAAATAAAATCTTGCACACGACCAGCCCGATTTCCTGTGGTTATGTAAATACTAGAGGTTTTTTAAAATTTGGAAAACCTCACTAGTGATTAGATGGGGGAAGGAGTCGAGCCAAATCTCACGACACCAGGGGGGGGGGGGGTGCTGTCGATAAATTGCAAAAATCACCCAACGTTTTTTTGCGAAAAAACGCTCGCAATCTAAAATAGCTCGACACATGTTTTTCTTGTTAGTTTTTTTTGAGTTTCTGAAAGTTTATTTTGAGTGTTGTCGCAATAAAATCAGAAGTGCCAGAACTTTTGGGTGATACTGAGTTCAGGCGAGCCGTGAGGTACGTATCACCCTGAAGCTAAGCGTAGTAGGAAGAGTAACAATTTACTTTCTCCCACTACCAAGGGCTAGAAGGTCATATCGTGATCACCGTTATCGACGAAAGCGATCCAGACGGCACCATTCTGCCTGATAAATGAACGAAAATTGAGATCAAGCCGTGACGATATTCCTCCCGATTCTTCAGAAGCATCCTGCCACTGCTTCTTACTGTCATGAAGGCCAATGGCAACAGAGCCGCGTTAAGCGGATCAAAAATCTGTCGATCTTAATAAAATAGCCTTAACCAGTGTTGCTGTCACTGCGAACCCCTCTACTGGTTCGATTGTCTCCGTCCCCTCACTCCCAATGGGCCCAAACTAGATCCCAGAACCGAATACAACATAAACCCTTCTGTTAGTATCATTAGACCCTCGGGCACTGGGGATACTGAGTCTTCGGTTACCTGCGCCAATTTAATAACGGTACCCAGACCGCGAAATATTTTCATTTTGCGTTTCTCCCCTGAAACTACGTCCGAGGCAATTAAAGAAAATACCCAAGCGGAAAAGCTATTAATCCAACGACTGTCTATTGTAGGATCCCACGTTGTGGCCTCCCGGTGCCTTTTCAAAGTGTTTTTCCCAGCACACGTGGGCCTGGTGTTCTTGACACTCTTCTTCTTTTTCTTTAAAGGCTCTACAACCGGGATCTGGTCCTGGCCTCTCGCAACAAATGTGTCGTCCAGAAGTGCCCTATAATTACACTTACAGTGCACTTCTGGAGCCGCTCCACCCACACAGCGAAAGATATTACAAAATGCAACTCCAAAGCAAATCAACAAATCAACCTTCAATACTCTAAAATACGGAGCCACGCCACTCCTACATTGAATTCTATTCCGTAATAATTCCTTTTTCCAAGTGAGGGTATTAGCCTCACGTCAACCTTACTTGGAAGGGACTAGCCCGATCATATTAGCCTATCCCTTCTCATATGATAGTTACCAGTGGCCACCGCTTGGAGGTTACAATCGTACTTCACTCAGTCATAGTTGCAGCACGTGCATGTTATGCTACATGTTATTCCGATGATGACTAACCATCGAATAATACATGAGGGTATTTTTTTTATAGGTTAGTATTAGTTTTTGCCGAAGATATTGCTATCCTAGAAAGATCATTTGAATGCCACAAAAAAATCGCTTTGGAAATAAACGAGAATGAAACAAAGTATATGTGCACAAAAAACACTAGAGGTAGCAAACAAAATATAACGATACACGCCTACAATTAATCAGTAGAAGAGTTTTTATACACCTGGGGACAGTACCGGCAGAATGCGATGCGGAAGTGGGAAGCAAACGGAAGCCTGTTGTGATGCGAATTAGTTTTCGTATCGCTCAATGCGATCGCATCGTATTGTAATTATTGCATGATAAATATTCGAAAAGAAATTATTTTCAACCAACGAATGTCAATGTTTAGGTGAGCAATTGTTTCAAGAAAATAAATTCAGCGCATCCGTCAATTGTTTTACTCACGGACTGAAATCCGATGACAGGCGAACAAATTTAATTCGAATTCGCATTTTTCTTATGTTCGACTTTCGAATCGCATTCCATGCCGCCGTAAGAAAACATACATATGTAGATGACGTCGAGGCATAAGACAATTAGGAATAAGACACTGGAAAAGGCGAGCCAGAGATCGACTATCATATAAGGTGAACGCTTGAGCCAAGACCAAAAATAGCCTGTGGAGCTCATGATAATGATGATGATATCGTCAAAGATCCGTCCACCAGTCGTATTTCAACAGACACGTCATTTTCTTCAACTCAAACGACTTGTCACGACATACGACTCGACTATCAGCACAGAGGCCTAAGATTAGGTGTCACCCTTTATACTACCAGTTCGTCATGTCGTTTCTTCATAGTGCAATGGCTAGTAGTAAGCTTAGCTCGAAGGTAGTGCAATGGCTCTAGTTGGAAAGCTAGAAGAAAGAGAACAAGAAAAACGCTAAGAAATTGAGGTAAAGGGGAACGACAAGACAGAAAGAATGTCCAGATGGGACCAGAGAAAAGACGGAGGGATCATGCCGCAGAGTGGGCTCGAACCACGGGCGAATTGGTATGATAACGATTGCAAATCTTAGATTTATAATTTTCGATGATATTTTCACAAATAATTACGAGTCGACTCGGAAAAACATCGATGCTGGGAGAGGACTGATAAAAGAATATAGGCATGTTGCGAAATCAGCTATTTATAAAGTGCAAAAAGGAATGGATTGTAATGAACAGTATTTTGAAAGGCAATAAACAAGTCTTATACATTTACATCTATTTATAGCATATTTTAATGTTAAAACTATGTTTTTACAAACAATTTTCACTCAAATTTATATACTACGCCACTAAATATCGATTATTAACATTTCTGTGTGTGGGGCAGAAAACTTACGCTAATATGAGTCTCCCCCTAATGAATTAAAGTACTTGGAAAAAATTGCTTTGCTGCATTGTTAATAAGGATACAATGTAAGATTGTTATACGATTTGAAATGAGTCATATTCGTCAAGTTGTAATGTCCTTGTTCTTATCTTGTACTTAAGCCTGCACAAAAAGCTTTTAATCTTGCACGGTGGAACTCACAATGGGTGAATATGTATGTAATGCTTCACCTTTTCAAACCGGGAGAACTGTAATTCAGCGCTATGCAAGGATTTGTTCTTTATATTCTTGAGAATTATGTCAAGTAGTTTATAAAGGATAATCGGGGGTTATTACTTAATCGATTATAAATCAAAGTAAATTCATGCGGAAAGTTTTGTTGGCGTAGATAGAAAAAGTTCATGTGTTTTTGTATGTCGAATCACAGTGGTAGTGTTTAAATTGAATGAGACGAACTATTCGAGGTGAGCACGTTTGTAGTCGAAATAAATTAAACAAATTCTTAGGACTTGTAAAACAGAAGGTTTTGGTGATTATTTAATATTTTCTTCTGCTCCTTCAATCGCTAGTGAGACATAGGGTAGAAACCGTTGCCCTCCAACGGGCTCTTTTTATAGGCTTTATATTAGCTTCATCTGTATGTTGTATGTAGTAATGTAAACAAATCAGCAGCAGCCGAATGTAGGACTTGTATATTACAGCACGGTCCGATGGTTGGAGGAGGAGCTTGCACC
Organism: Thereva unica; assembly: GCA_949987705.1. Classification (NCBI taxonomy): domain Eukaryota; kingdom Metazoa; phylum Arthropoda; class Insecta; order Diptera; family Therevidae; genus Thereva; species Thereva unica. Next base: position 151,431,650 of record OX465283.1, read on the forward strand.
CCTTAAGAAATCCCAAGCACTGGGATCCTTGTTTGGCTATTTGGAATATGTGATTATTCCATCGCAAGTCTTTGGCTAATGTCACGTCTAGGAAATTAAGGGATGGGCTGGCGATTAGTTCAACACGACTCGCTTACATGGATGGAGACGGATTGCACTTTTTATTGGAGATAAGACTGTACTTCGTTTTAGTGGGGTTGAATTTGACACGATTCTTGCTTCCTCACTCTAGAATGGGTTCAATGTCGTTATTTATGGAGTTGGACATTGAACGGCCAAAAAGGAAACTCTCGATCCAATTTTGTAGAAGTGGGTGAACATCAATAGCTTTAAGTTTGGCTAGCCGGGATTCGAACCCGGGACCTCTGGAATGGTAGCCAGACGCCTTACTCTCTAAGCTACCGAGGCCCTCTGCCTTCATTCATCACTTTTTTGATCAGTGCTTCCCTATAGTAAGAGAGGTCTCCTGTCCTGGGTATTCCCCTGAGATCCGCAATCTGATTAATCAACGTGAGTTTATGTAGGCACTATAGTAAAACAAGGATTCCTAGGTATCTTAGTGCTTACAAACAACTACGCAACCTTATCACTTGTAAAGTCAATTTTGCTAAAGGTGAGTTTTACTTCCGCAAGCTCGATCGCCTCTAAATTCCAAACAACTATGGTCCAATATTCGTTTTTTAGGCATTAATACTTTTGTACCCACACCATCTGATGAGGATGTAAATCTTCTCAATTTTTCCTTTATTCAATCTCCTCCTGATCCCACACTCTCCACTCCCTCCTACTCTCAATCATTTAGTTTACTCAGCACTGATGGTGTTAACTTTCGTTGTGTGGACTTTTGAAACATTGTCTAACTGTATTGGTTGTGAAGAAGTCTCGCCGCGATTTCTTAAGTTACTCTCTCCACTGATTCTGGAAACCATCACGCATATCTTCAATCATTGCGGGACAACTTTGGGAAGTCTGCTGTGATTCCATTATAAAAAAAAATCATCTCCATTGTTGTCCTATCAGTATTCTTCCCTTCCTTGCCAAAGTCTTTGAGAAAATATTCTTCGGTCAGATCACGCGGTATGTTGACTCTAACAATTTCTTTTTAAAACTCAAATCTGGCTTCCGTAAAAACCATAGCTGCGAAACTGTATTGGAGGTAACTTCAGATCTTTGTTCAGTTCTTGATCAGGGTGATGTAGCAATACTAGTTCTTCTTGATTTCTCCAAAGTGTTTGACTCAGTAGTTCGCTCGCGTTTGCTTTCCAAACTTAGGATATTCTATAATTTGTCTTCTTCTGCTATCAGACTTTTCTCCTCTCTTCTGTCTAATAGTCTACAGTGTGTTCGGCATAACGAGATTGTATCTTCTTTCCTACCAGTACTTGTAGGGGTTCCACAAGGCTCAATTCTCCGTCCTCTCCTATTCTCCTTGTATGTCAACGATGTTTCCGACATTATTCGAAGTCTATAAGCTGACGATCTTCTGTCGTATACCACTTGTTCTCCTAGTAAAATCAGATCTTACATATCTAAACTTAATGATATTCTTTCCCAAATAAATGAGTGATACTTCCTCATATTAAATCCTTATAAGTCCAAAGCACTCATCCTTAAACGTCCCAATCGGTCCCTAGTTAATATTTCAAATATCGCCCTTGACGTGATTCCAGGTCGCTTGAGTGTTCCTGTTCACGTTATTTTTAGAGCCCCCTGCGTTCTTGTTGCTGACAGGTTGTGTCCAAGAACCTAGTGTTACCCGTTTTTTGGACATAACCGACGCTTGTTTTAGCTGTTGCCAATATTTATGCTTTTCAATATTTGTTTCGCCAAAAACGGTTTGGTGGTTTAAGGTGTGTTGCAGACTCCCGTCAAATTCTCGTCTGGTAATGCTGTCCCATAGACGGACTACGTTAAACCGATTACGGGAGTGATTGCGGCGATTTTGAGGCGAATAGGTGCTTCTACCAAACGGTGGTAAATTTCTGTGACCCTAAACCTCCTGACATCCTCCACCATAGTTCTCCATCTGCAGCTGATGTTCACGTGATCTATCTGATTTTTCGTTCTGCCATCCGACGATATCCAAATCTCCTTGTGGTATCTTGATATTATTTAATATACCAAGGGAATATATTAATCTACGTTTAAATCATTTATTCCACAGAAAGTTTAAATAAATTAAGACCCGAATATTTAGTTTTTGATCCTCCCACCATGTTTACTATTTCGTGTTTAATCTTAATTCCACCAGAAAATTCGCTAAATAAAAGATATCTATTTCAATGTAGGCTGTTTCTAATCGAAACACGTGGCACGAAACGTGATAGCATCATATCAGAATAGAAATGCTCTTAAGTTTTCCCCCAAATCGATATTAAAGTCACAGTTTGCAAAGTATAATCAATCCACTTGAGACGATTTATTAGTGCAGGGCTTTGCTAAGGATCAATGAAGTGGATGATATTATTTTATAGATAACATTTCGAGTGCTTCAAGGTCGTTAGTTGCTGTGTCTTTAATCAGCCGGTTTAATGTTTTTATTCTGGGGAGTTATTTTTCTGTTTTTTATTTTATTTTTGATTAATTTAACAGCATTTAACAGATATGTATATTTGTTTTTATTATAGAAAGAAAAAGAATTTCGTTCAAGGACTAAAAATCCTTTAAAATGAATAAAGAAGATGTCTCAAAAGAAGGTTCCTCGATGTAGCTAATGAAGATTAAATAAAGGTATCGAATAGAAAAATATTGCAGAGAAATTGTTACGGTATGTGCCGTTACATATATAACAACTGTGTTACATATGTATATAAAAACTACGTCGTCGTGGGATGTGTTACTTATCCACATCTTGTTTCAAAGGCTCCTCTTCGTAACTCTTTAGAGAATAGCGGGAGGAACTCGGCCTACATAGGTAACTACCGAAACTCACACAATTCATGTCATTTCTAAATACTCGGCCGAAGGTTTCCAGACTCCCCAAAAAAAACCTATCAGCCCAAGAATTGTATCAGCCAGATCTACGACTACCAAGGAAAAGGCAAAAAGGCAAAGAAAAGCCATCATATCACATTATGAGGAGAGACAGATATCCTGCCTGCGAAATGAACATTATTGTGAAAGGTGTCCTGTCTACAAGCAGATGAGTCGGAAAACAATGCTCAACACCATCAAGTCAGCAGGTCGTCGTTCATAACTGTCTTTCCAACAACTCTCATTTCGACTATACGAACAAATTCAACTACTTCAAATGCAAGCGAAAACACCAAACATCGTACGGCGATATTCGAATAAACAGCTAACAAGTCAAGGAAATTTACTTCAACAGCAAGTGAGGTGCAATCCTGCCCAATAAGAGCCACCGACAAAGGACTAGCCACAGCGCAGACAACTCGGTTCCAGCCTTCATCACTAATCACAATGTGCATGACCTTCTGTCTTCTACTTTGGTTGCAACTAGAGGTAAACGCGGAGAAAGGCATATCTTACGGTGTCTTATAGATCCAGGATAACAGTCTTCGTTTATAACCCAGGCTGCGTGCCAAAGATAAGGTGTGTTCACCCATTTTGATATCTATCACCGGTTTAAGCACGAATACAGCTGTCATTGGAAAGAGTTAAACCACGTTGCAGTTACAAGGGTGAAATTTCGAAGCCCACCAAATCAAGGAAACGTTCTTGGTTATCCAGATAATAACTGATTCACTTCCAAAACACAAAATCCAAAAGAGGCCTCGCGCACATAGCCATTAGCCAATTCGACATTTTAGAAGCGCGGCCTATAATAGATGCTTTATTAGGAGGGAACGCATGCTCAAAGATCCTACTGGAAGGTATAGCAAAGGCAACAAAGACATCCCAAAATAGAGTCCGATCAAACATGTTTGGTTTTCCTGTTGTCCTCATTAGATTCAATACACTGTTTTGAGGAGGGCAGTTGCCCTATCCTAATTGAGTTGGATAAAGAGTTTTGCCACAAATGCAATATGATATTTGACTGTCAATTTGTTAGTGAAGTGAAATTTGTAGAAAGCCCCCATTAATAAGAAATGGATGATTTTCTAATTTTTATTAATTGTTACTGAGTGGCTGGAGGATGGTGAAGAGAAAGAGCAGGAGCGGCAAAGATAGTATTTCAGTCAATAGATTTGATTGGAATTGAAATGTACAGAATCCTACGATTTTATGAGGGTGGATGAAAACACATTTAATGATCGTGCTTAAGAACAAAATGTTCCTGATTTAACTTTTTTTTTATGTGGTAAAGTCAAGCTTAGGAATTACCCTTTGTACGACTAGTTTGTCATGTCGTTCGAGTTATAGCCAGTCTCTAGTAGTAAGCTTGCTTTGAAGGATAGAGGAGAAGGGATAGGTTAGGGGTCTGGAGGGTGCGTGAGTAGATGTCGATGAACCTTGCGTTTGAACTTTGAGATGTTATATGAGTTCGAAAACACTGACTGTGGAAGACAGTTCCACAATCGAGTTGTTCTATTTATAAGCGAACTACTAAAACGTAATGTGCGCGAAGGGGAGGGCTGAAGGGTGAAGGGGTGAGCCGAGTTGGCTAGTCTTGTGTTGCGGGAAAAAAATTGCCGTGTAGGCAGGAGGTTTCTAATTTCGGTGGAACACTCGCTATGGTAATAGTGGTAAAATTTGCTAAGTGCTGCAACATCCTACGGTGGCTTAAAGAGTCGATGGAGGAGCAAAGGGTGCTATCGCCAATGAGTTTGATGGCGCGATTTTGCACCTTGTCCAGCCAAGCCAAGGTTGTTTTTGGGGCGCCCGCCCAAATATACGAGTTGTATTCAAAGCGGGGCCGAATGTAGGACTTGTATATTGTAGCCAGAGCAGTTGACTGGAGGAGGAACTTGCATCTCTTGAGGAATCCCAGGCATTGGAAAGCCTGTTTGGCGATTTGGAATGTGTGATTATTCCATCGCAGATCTGATGATAAGGTTACGCCTAGGATGTTAAGAGATGGGTCAGCCATTACATTCTTTTTGTCCACTGAGATAGAGGGACGGGTGGTGCAGGTTTTTGTAGAGATAAGACAGTACTTTGTTTTGGTTGCGTTGAATTCGACACGATTCTTGCGGCCCCAAGCAAGAATGAGTTCAATGTCCTCGTTAATAGAATTGGACATGAGTTCACGGTGTACGGGACAAGCTCTGGCATGAGCGGGTTGGAGGGGATTGAGAGCAGGTCATTAATAAATATGAGAAAGAGGGTAGGTGAGAGAATAGAGCCTTGGGGGACGCCGGCCGAGATGGAATGAGGTTTGGATTCCACGCCATCTAATACTACCTTGATTGAACGGCTAGAAAGAAAGCTCTCAATCCAGTTCTTTAGAACTGAGTCGATACTAATAGCTTGGAGTTTAGACAACAGAGCGGGATGCCATACTCTGTCGAAGGCCTTGGAAATATCTAGAGCAACAAGACCAGACTCACCGAAGCGATGGATGTTTTGGTTGAGGGCCTCAGTCAGACACACAAGAAGGTCGCCAGTAGATCTTTCCGGTCTAAAGCCGTACTGCCTGTCGTGTAAAATTTGGTTGGATTCTAGATATTTCATCAGCCTTCTATTGATTATTGTCTCCATGATTTTGGAGAGAACAGGAGTAATTGCTATTGGGCGGTAGTTTAAAGGGTCGCTTTCTTCACCTTTTTTGGGAATGGGCTGAACATGAGCTAGTTTCCAAGAGTTTGGATAAACTCCGGAGAAGTAGGACAGGGCGAAAAGTTTGCGCAGAGGTTTAGCCAGAGGTGAGGCACATTTATTGAGTACCATAGGGGGCATATTGTCGGGGCCAGTGGATTTATTGACGTCGAGCACTTTGAGACATTTGTACACCTCGCGAGTCCTGAAGAAAATTCCGTCCATTGAATGGGCGTTGCGTTCGAAAACCGGGGGTAGCGTATCAGTTTCAGGTAAGGAAGAATTAGAGGCGAACAGAGATGCCAATAAGTCGGCCTTGGATTTGCTTTCTGTTGTCACCTTTCCTCCATAAATAAATGGAGGGGTTGTGGAAGACGTAAAATTCTTCTTGATGGAAGTTACCAAGGACCAGAAGTTTTTGCTGCCTACACGTGTGTTGAGGATCTTGTTTCTCAACTTGTCGTCGAATGACGTTTTGACCTTCTTGATGATGGAGTTACAGGAGTTCCTCGATTTCATATACTCACGCCGAAGTGACTCGTTTGGGGAACGTTTGTACACTCTATATGCGGCTTCCTTAGCATTAATTGCGTTCATACACTCACCATTGAACCATCTATTTGGCTTAGGCTTTATAGATTTGGTAGAATGAGGTGCATTAATATTATGATCTTGATTTTTCACACAGTTTTCCAAAATGAAATACGCAGACTCTAGACTCTTGGCCCCGCCTCCATGAAATTAAAAGGTTTTGATTTTCCCAACTATAAACTGAATTTGCCAACTGTCCCAAACACGCTTCGATTTCGTGACAACCTAATTCAGTTTGGGCAAATAGTTGGCCCTTGGATGGGCCGCATTCATACAGGGGATGCAATAGGTTTGAGGTTATGAGGGATCAGGACGATATTCATTAAATATCGATGAACCCTCAGTTAGACTTCTTTCATTTTGTAGGTTTTTGAAAGCAATGGCTGGGAAATATTCTACAGTCGAGTGTTGTTATATTTAGAAACGAATTCCTATTTTGTAGAGTACGCCAAAAGATTAATGTACCGACCGTAAGGGCAGGAGAGCTCTTGACGATAATATATAATTTACTTTCTTTTTTTACAACAATTCCCTGTCTTTTCTCCTGCCTGTAAGCATAATTAGCTAGGAAGCCATCCCAACACTGTTGTCGAAGTCAGTGTTCTGTCGTGGTAGTATTGGAAGGGAGCCGGTAGAATAAAACGTTGTCAGTTCTTTTGTATTGTTGCGAAACACGGAAAGTCACCCAATTCATCACAAGGCGTACGTCGTACCCCACTGGCAAGTTAGAATTTCAAATGAAGAGCTATAGCACCGTGCCGGCCAAGAAAGGATAGACGACCAATCAGAGACGCAATCCCCAAGAAACCTGTCGAGTTGGAAGATCCACAACAAAGTGGAGGAAAACTTTATTAGCAGAGGCCGCATCAATTGGAACATCCTGGTCAAAGATCCTGGTCGCGCAAAACAGAGTTTGCTGGAGGCAAACTGTTGCCGCCCTATGTCCCATTGAAGGAGCATAAGACTTCGCATATTCTCAATGGCAGCCAACTGAAGCAGACACAAAACCGTCGGGGTTGTCGGGAGACAATCTTGTGGGAGTGTTAGCCTCCTGAAACAAGGGAATCCCGCTAACCAACCGACAAAGGTTGAATGAAAATGTGTGGTTTGTTGCTAGATATAAGGATTTCGTTAAATAATAAACAAAGAACCAAAGAGAAAATGTAAATGGCTAGCTAAACAAACTCCAAGCTGGAACTCGTAAGTTAACCGCAAATAGGCTTGAAAAATAGACGAGGCGAAATTAAGCGGTACCACAAAACTGTGTAAGTTGGAAAACTCTCGAAGAAATTTTTAAGTTCGTTATTAATATCCATTTCAAGAAGAACGTTACTCATGACTAATTCTACATATAGTAGCGACATATTCACTGTATCTGGATATTTCTTCTTAATGACTGGATGAGCATAAACAATTATAAATCGCCTTACATAATTCACCTCTTTCACAATGTTTGCATTTCACAACCTCTTAATAAGCCTTTTGATTTCACAAATACAATTCGCTACCAATGTGCTACCTACCAGCAGTGCACTGCATCATCTGGGTGTTAAATGGTTTATTTACACTATAGACTCCCTGCACCTCGCGCGGCACTTCTGTAACAAAAAATAATGGAATTTCCATTGCAGTCTCTTGACTGACGGACGACCTGTTTATTAAAACCGCATTAATAATAACATTTTAATTAATTTGTATAAAAAGTTTTCCGTGCGTCTGAGCCATTATTTGTTGCAATAAATAATGTTTTTTGTCGCGGCTATTGTTTTATTATTATTTTCTTTGATTAAAAGTTTTTAACCTTTAATTAGTTCAAGATGAAAGGTTTTTGTCTTTATGTTGTATGTACTCAGGTGCAACGCTGTAACAGACTTATTACAGATGACGTTTATTACAGATAAATTAAACATGAAAAAAACTATTATTTACGTTTTTAATTTCCTTGACATTTTTATTTTAGAGAATTTTTTTGAAATATGAACAATTTCCCCTTTTCAGTTATCGGTCGTCAGAGGTGAAGTTCAGTTTAAATTTTATGAAGTTGTATAATTATTAGAAATGAAAAGAATTGTGGGTAAATAGCAATTTAGTGTAGATATAAATCATATTTAGAATTCTTGAGGTAACATTATAACATAAAAACTTCTACCGTCCACTGTACTTTGTTGCAGATGCTACTTAAATCATTGAATCATTCCCCAGTCAGATAAATAATATAAATTAAACAATAACAAGAAAAAGCAACTTGTAATACTAAATATAAAAATAACTTTTTAATTCCAGATGCGGGAAAACTCGACAAGTAATTAATTAAATGTTTCTGGTTTATTCATGTGGTGATCGTGCTTCGGTTAAGTTAATATCTAGCGTCCAATTCTTGCATTTAGTCTTTAGTGTAGTAGTTTATATGTATATTAAACAATTTTTTTCAATCATAAATTGTGAAATTAATGAATTTATAAAACAAAGTTAGTAAATTAATACGGCATCCTTTTATATAATCAGTTTCTGTTTTGGATATTGAATGATATTAAAATATAAAGGCAAATGTCGCAGTTTTTCGATTCCATCAGGGTTTATAAAGTGTGGTAAAACAACACGTTCGATCGAAAATATATAATATAAATGCCGGCGAAGAATTTCTTCACATTTTTAAATGGAATTTATATTTAATATTTTACTTGAAATTTATTAAACCAAATATGTGCCGTTTTGGTCGATGACTTTTCGTCCTTTTCACCTTAGAATTATTTTGTCGCTTTAATACTTCTAAAGTTGTATGAAATACTGATGGAAACAATTTTTAAAGGAGCGTTTTGAAGCAACTTTTAACAATTAACTCTGAAGTACAATGATTCCATTTCGAACCGTGCCGTATCCGTACAGTTCCGTGGTGTTGGTAACTGGCTACAATACAGCCTATTCATTCCGTTCTTGACAACTATCAAGTTTAAAAGAAGTGAGTGCAGAAATAATAAAATGGACAGTGAATTATTAGAAATTTCCGGATATATTTTCACTAATTCATTGAATTTTTCGTCCTCCATATTTATGTTTTCAATTACCGACCGCCAAATGACTTTTGTGGGTTATATCTTCCGACCTTTTTGTATAAAGATGTAATTTGCTCATCTTTTTCTTTCCTCTTTCCTCTCTATTGGTAGAACTACAACTGCTTTTGCTTATTTAAATATTTGCTCAACTTTTTTATTTAGCAATTAATAAAAATAACCATAAATAGAAACTACTAATAACTTTTGTTTATTGCCAATATATAATTGTTTCCCTTTATTTACAGATATCTCAATTATCGTGAAGCACCATGAGAAAACTAACCGAGCACTTACTTCTAACGAGTGCGAAGTATATCTTCTTTAAATAAAAGCTATGCGAGGTAAGTCAACATACATCTCGCATAATTTGCGTGAATTGCGTCCAATCTTTGTGTGATAAGTTGAGGACAGAATCACGGCTGAGATAAACTTGCAGTTAGTTTGAAGTCTAACTTGAATGCAAATTGTACTCGGAACTCGATTTTATCCTAAAATTGTACTACTGCTCGGTCAACAGTATCTAGTACTGATATGAGTAGAATGCGTTATATTACATTATATTTAAGCTCAATCCTGAAATTACATTAATACTATTTTTTTTCTAATTTATGCAGGGAGGAGGATACCCATCCCGTTGCCCAATACAGGGGCAATGTCTCGAAGAAAAAATACGTTATGTATACGGACAACACTTATACTTTTTCTAGTTCTCTTCATAGTACTGCAATTTCATGTATTTAATTATAGTAAGATTATTTTTTTTTTCAACTAGTTTCATCATATAATATTTGATTTCATACTTAAGGTGACATCAGAGAATCATCGTTAGCTGATATAACAAATGACTCGAATGCTGCTATTTTATCCATGGTGCCATCGGTATTTCACAAGTTTTTGACAACGAAAACGAGAAATCAAACTTTTGGTATATCACAATCTCAAATAATATAATAATGTTGATTATATTGAAACATTGCAATTTCAGTACATAATGGAACACAAAGTGGATTTGTAGAATTATATCACCCACCAAATATTAGTGAAATAAAGAAAATGATTGCCAAATATAATGAACTTCAAATGGTTTTAAATGAAGATATATTTGGTCCCCTTCAAAATGATTCTGTGATAATAGTGGTACAGGTAATGTATTATTTGTTCATATTGTAAATTAATTTTATATTAATTAGATTAGCTAAAGCTCGCGGGCGTTGCATTGCCTTAGGCTAGCGACATACGGTTAAGTTTTTCCCGGACCGGTTTTTTTCGTGATAAATGGATCTCAAGCAATTAGGTTAGCGTCGACATACGTTAAGGTTAAAACCGAATGGCAAGCTTTGAAAAAATCACTGAGCAAAATGTGTCTTTTTATGTGGCAGTTTAAAGTTCAGGAGTCACCCTTGGTGCCACTAGTCCGTTATGTCGTTTGTCACGTCATGTGCAGTAAAGTAGAATTTGAGGCGAACAGAGATGCTAGTAAATCGACCTTAGATTTGCTGTCTGTTATAACCTTCTCATCGCAGATAAAGGAAGGGGTTGTGGATGTAATGAAATTCTTCTTGATGGAACTTACCAAGACCAGAAGCATTTGCTACCACCGCAAACACTAATGAGCTTGCTTCTCAACTTGTTGTCAAATGAGTTTTAGACTTTCCTGATGATGGACTTGCAGGAATTTCTTAGTTTTTTATACTCTCGACGGAGCGATTCGGTCGGGGAATTCTTGTAAACTCTGAAGGCGACTTTTTTCGTTCTGATTGCGTTCGTGCACTCCCTATTAAATCATCTGCTCTGCCTTGGCTTCATAGATTTGGTAGTATGGGGAATGAACAATGTATGTATGCTTGTATGATTCTGGTGATATGGATAGCCGTGGAGTTGACGTTTTTGGTTAGAAAACACCGGTCCCAGTCAGCAGATTGGAAAAAAATGATAAGCTCCAGCCAATTGGCCTTCCCATATAGCTACAAAGTTCTCTTAGCTGGTTTGGGTGCGATGGGAAATGTGTATAAGAAGTTAGCGCTGATTAGGCAGTGGGCAGTTTTCAAGAGATGAATACACTTCTACGGAGAATTGCGTCGATAATTGGCACTCCACAGAAGATAAATTCGCATGAAGTCCACACACCCAAATCAACACAAAACGAGACTTGCAAAATCGTGCAACCAATCGTTGCCAAACCGGGGATGCTCAAGGTTGCTTTTTAGTTCTGAAGCCCATTCGGTTTTAACCTTAACGTATATTGCAGCTAACCTAATAGTAGCCCTTGCACTACAAGGTTTTATGCGTACAAACAAGGCGTCCTAACAAAGATTGCAATGTTGGGAATTCGGTTTTTGGTTTTATGTTTGTCACAAGTTTGTCCCAAATATGGTGCTTTTATCTGACAGTAACTTATTTCTAGTTAAAGAACTCATTTCGATTTGCAATCTTAAACAAAAATGAAAACCATAATAGTTTATGGGGTAAGCTCAGCGTTCAAATAAGTTTATCATAAAGATTGTGTGACATGTTTGAATGCATAAAACCTTGTATTATATGGTCCCCTAATTCCAATTGGCACGAAAAAACCGGTCCGGAAAAATCTAATGGTTTGTCGCTAGCCTTATGCCTCTTGTGACGGTGCAAGTTTCATCTACCGACTTACCGACTACCCGCTTACGTGTGCGTGCGTCAGTCCAATGTGCGTCCTGTACGTTCTGTCGGTGGTCTTCGCCTAGAACACGCCCGTGCAGCAGTTGGATTTTTTTTTGTATTTTTCACTAATCACTTTTTTCCGAGTTTGCAGGCACTGGAACAGCACACGTCCGTCCGCACGTTTTGCTAGCCCAGACCAAACTAAACTCAAACTTTCTTTGAAATCTATAAAATAATACTAATTTCCAATCCCCAAAAATCGGGTATCTGAAAACGTTGTCATTTTGCGTTCCATAGAACAAAAATAACTGTACCATCAACCATCGAACTATCCTTTTAATACTTAAGCTTGCACTACACTATTCGCGAAGTTGATCGAAGTCGAGAGTGTAGAGAGGCACTTCGATTCACTTGGTGTAATTTTACTTCGCCCCGGGGGACTTCGCATCCTTGGCGGTTTTTGTGCCCGAGTCAAAGGACTCGAGGTTAGCGGGGTGTGGGGCGACTGAACTCCCCGCGCACGAGGGGCACGAGTCACATACTTCGGACTTCGATTAACTTCAAGAAGTACTTTGCCGAAGTACTTAGTGTAGTAAAGGCTTTACTTTTACACAGAATCTTCATTTAATGAAATCAATTGAATGTTTTAAGCTATTCAACAATAGTCTAAATTATCAAATTTCGTATTACATAACAATTTCATATTTATTTCAGGTACATACCAGAATAACTTACCTACGGCATTTGATTGTCAGTCTGGCACAAGCAAGAGATATTTCAAGAACATTATTAGTATTTTCCCATGATTATTATGATGAAGACATAAATGATCTTGTGCAATCCATAGATTTTTGCAAAGTTATGCAAGTAAGTAATAAATAAAAGTAATTAACAACATATATTCAATCAACTTTTTATTGCAGGTCTTTTATCCGTATTCAATACAAACTCATCCATATGAATTTCCCGGTGTAGATCCTGGTGATTGTCCGAGAGATATAAAGAAAGATCAGTGAGTATTAAAAATGATTAAATGTTAATATTTTCAATTCATATACAACCAAATTGATACGGCCACCGTTTGTTGCTTCAAATATATCGGAAGCGAAAGGGTAAGGCGTTCTAGTTACCAGGCCTGGTTTAATTCTACTTCTGTCTATACTTTCTTTTTACTTATTCTTGCTGTTAGACACACTACACTTTTAAACATAATTAATAAAAATGCCATAACTTTTGGCAGCACAATTATTAGGGGTTCTGTCTGAGAAATATAATGTACATAATGTATAAAAAAGTGAATTTCTGTAGATTGGATTATAGTACCTACATATTTCAAATCGCCGAATCATTATAATTTGATTGTTTATTTAATAATTTTTAATTTTCTAATTTTACTTATCTACAATTCAATACAATTTCAGAGCCATAATTAGAAAATGCAATAATGCCCTCCATCCAGATTTATATGGACACTATAGGGAAGCAGCCTTTACACAAACCAAACATCATTGGTGGTGGAAAGCGAATCGAGTCTTTGATCAATTAGAAGTAACAAGATATCATACAGGTCTGCTAAGGATTTAATTATTATAATAATTTGCTTTAATAACTTTAATTTATGAACTATTGTAGGCCTTCTCTTGTTCCTTGAAGAGGATCACTATGTAGCCGAAGATTTCCTTTATTTGTTAGAACTAATGCAAAGAAGATCTCTGGAGCTATGTCCTCAGTGTAATATATTGTCTTTAGGGACATACCTAAAAACATTTAACTATTACACATACAATAGTAAGGTAATTATTACGTTTTAAGTATTATATTTTAGATAGTATGTGTCTTAATTAAAAAACGACATAACCATTCATGAAATCATAACATGACATGCACTAGATTCATTGAACATTAAAAATATGCTGAGATGAAGTTAAATAAAAAAAATTGATTATTAACGAATGAACGATGAGAGCATTCGAAAAATTGAATTGGATCAAATGAAACACAATAAGCAGGTTTTGTTTGTTGTTATTCAAAATTTGCTTCCTGTAAACTATTGATTAGGTATACTTGCATTTGAATGTCTTCATACAGTTGAGTTACTACTATTAGGTCAGGCAACGAATGATTTAAAAACAGTATAGAGGGAAATGCTTGGAACACACAATTTTTGACCGCAACTTTGTTTGGACTAGTTAGGAGGTGAACATATCAAAAGTCCACGCACGTAGCTCTTGTGCCGGGAAGAAGGGAGGTTTAAATGACTCATTTTTCGGGTTTTTGCTTATATTGCGGCGTTCTAGCGACATGAGCACTCTATAAAAAATGAAAGCTGATTAAATTTTCTACAAGTTTTGCTCTGTCAAGTTTTTCGATATCTTGTATAGTTTTCGAGATATCTTCTCTTGAAAGTCTGTAATTTCGGAAAAAAAACATTTTTGCCTCACATTTTTTTGCCCTTTTTTATCGGATAACTCTTCAACGATGCACCCAAAAAATAAATGTATTTATCAATGCGATTCCTACCATGGTTCAATGAGTCAAAAGTGGAGCAAAAGGTGCCATCACCGCGCTTTGTCAAGGCACGACAACTTGGTTTTGAAGCACCAGCCCAGAAAAAATAGTTATATTCCAGTCAGGCCAGATGTAGGACCTGCAGATTGTTGTAGCATTCGGTGCTGGCTCCGAATCCGAGGCATTGGGATTCTTGTTATCTGAAATATGTAATCATTCTATCTGTTTTGAGATGTTTGAGATGGGTCAACCGTTAGATTTACACCGTCTACTGAGATAGAAGGAAGATCGGTACAGGTTTTGTTAGAGATAAAATAGTACTTCACTTTGAAAGCGTTAAATAAGATACGATTCTTTCGGCCCCAATCAAGAATGAATTCAATATCTAGTGGATTTAATTGGACATCAGTTCACAATCATAAATACAAGGTCTGACACGTATTTGCTTTATATTGTCGAAGGCGTAAGAGTATCGTCATCATTGAAGCCGTGAAGTTAGTGGATACAGTACAATCAACCCAATCTGCCCAGCCGGTAGGCCAAAATTGCCTGTAGAGGAGTGGGTTCACTGTAAGAGTCACCCTAATATGCTTGTCTCAAACTTTTTCTATCGTTTTCAGGGACACAAAGAGAGGCTGATGGGTCAATAAGATCTTGGATACTTGTATTATCTTCTCGGGCTTTGGGGATAAATACAACCCTAGCCTCTCTCTAGGACCTCAGAAAATGGACAATATTGACCCCAAAAGTAGTGAAAGTAGTAAGTCTTTCAGTCTTGCCTGGTCTTGCACATTTAGCAAGAGTTTTGCTACTCACTACTCCGAGAAAGGCAATTCGGAAAAGGTGGTAGTATCAGACTCCCACTGGATTAACTCAGCTCTCCTTTCTGTGACGTTTATAACCCATCGAGCATCACCACAAGGCATTAATTCGGGCGGGAGTCTCCAAGTACTCTACCCTTTATGTGTCCTTCGGAAGTGGGCAACAAGATGCCAGGGCTCTACGGAGATGGGTCAGCGACCCTCCGTCTCTACCTTCTTTATTTTCAGGGTGGCTTTGACAAACCTCGCCACCCTCGACCATTCTTTGAGGCCTCGAAGCATAATCCCGACAATTGTGCCGAAAGTCATGCTTCCGAGATCCTCCTCCAATGCGCCTCGTGTGAACGTCGTTCGAAACGGAGACCTGTAGGGGCAAGAAGCATCCGCCATCTTACCTATTTTCATCAGGTATGCACGGAGGAAGACTTGCCCTGTCAAAAATTGGGTCAGGTAGTAATCAACTTCGCCGAATTTCCAGTCCACCTAGCTGCTGGCCGATCAGGCGGTCTGCTCCCCCTGCCCCTGGCATCGCCTTCTCAATACTATTGGCAAACCCCCATGGTGTTGGTCCTGGAAGTTCTCCCCGCTTCGCGTTTCCCCAGCCTTATCCTCTCTCTATGGACGAACTTTCTATCCTGGGCTAGTAGGTCGATCGGAATGCCTTCGGCGACTACCAGCAGTGCTGGCTTGGAGAACGTGCGGTAGAAGCCCGCCCTTACATGTGGACCGCGAAGGATAACTTGCTATCAAGCACCACACCGAAGTACTTCACGGCCTTCGTCGATGCAACTGTTGCGTCTACTTCCCCGAAGTTGCGCAGGGTGGCAAGTAGCACGATCTCCGTTTTGTAAGCTGTACGAGCTGCTCCGCAAAGCACCAGTCGAGGTAATGATATAGTCGGCTTACTCTTGTTTTGGCGGCTATTAAGGAAACTTGACAGTTGTCTGGATTACAACTGTGTGACTGTTGGTATACTGTAGCACCATGCGCCGAAAATGGCGCACAACTGAACCCATGTAATGCCAATCTCAGTGATATAAACGTCGTACCTATCCATCTATTATGCGAGCTTCAAATAGCCCTTGTAGCTCCCGTTTGTAGGTCTTTCATCGATGAGTTAACTCGACGGGGAATGGATCGTCCCAATCCAGTTTGGCCAACCACAGTTGTAGAAATATTTTGGCAGTGATGGTCCGCCATCCAGCGGATCATCGTAGAAGTTTTCCTTGATTATTTCAGCTGCTAACGAGTGATTCTTTGAATATTCTTCTGCTAACTGTCGAATGTAACTGTACATAGGCGATGCCATTTTACTGGTTCTGCTGTGGAAGATCGCCAAAGAATTCTTTGAAGATTAATGTCATCCTTGCTTTCCTATATTTGCCTGTACATTTGTTCGATATTCCTGCAAGCACTTAACGTATAACCGCAGTCACATCATTTTTCAACTTGAGCCTTGATTTTAATCGAAGTGTTGAATACTTCGCGTAAATTCATGGTGCTGCTGCTTGGTTGAAGTACCCCATGATGAGGTAGATAGCATGTTGGGTGGTCAGTTGACTCATGTGTGTTAAGTTCCGGATCGCGTGTTAGTTCAGCTTTCATTTCGTATAGAGTGGTCGTCATGTCGTTAGGACGCATAGTTTCCGAGATATAAACGAAAAACCAAAAAATGGGTCCTTTAAACCCCCCTATCCCTCCCCGGCTCAAGGGATACGAACGGGGACTTTTGATATGTTCACCTCCTAACTAGTCCAAACAAAGTTGGGAAGTAAAAAATTGTGTGTTCCAAGCATTTCCCTCTATATACCTTTCCGTTGCCTGGCATATATACAAAAAAATATTATTTATGCTTAAAATTGCAAACAGTCTACTTACTTTTATATAAATCATTTATATATAGACCCAGCAAAACTTCATTTCAGATAAATATGGTATTTAACTAAATAAATTGTTACACCTAAATGTTAAAAACCTACTATATATGTAAAATGACGTTATTTATTTTATGTTTTGTAATTATATATACACAGACTAATAAGAAAGCTTATTACGGGCAATACTCTGCTGCAAGTGCTTCTAACAGCATATTAGGATATAGTTTTCAAGCCAATTATGATAGCAAACACAAGAGCAATCGCAATAGTTATGTTAGCGATCACTTTTCAAAATCAGTATCACAATTATCAGGTGGTTTAAATGGTCTTACGAATACATTAACAACTGAAAAAAGTTCAGCACAACAAACTTGGAGCTATCACATCTTACCATCTTTGTATTCAATTTATCAAAAGGTAGATTTAATTATCGTCTCTTTAGCACTTTAGCGCACACATTTCGCTAATTAATAATAATATAAATTGAATATTAAACAAGATATATTCATATATATAAAGTCAGTTGTGTAGTGGGTCGTATTTTTTGCATGCTTTATGAATGGATATTTTGGTATATCTTTTATATATATTCCTGTACACAAATAATATAATTATTCATTTACAATGCCAAAAAAAAGTGTATATTTTGCATTACGCTATTAATTTTGCACACACCCGTCCAAATTTGATTGGCCACAGTATTTATATATGTAATCACTTGTATCTATATTTTTTAATTGTCCATTTTCACACATTTTACTTGAGTCAGTTGGTATATATAGAATTTTTTTGAAAATTTTGTTAGTTTATATTAAATATTCGGTATTTTCTTCACAAATATGCATACATATATATTGGTCAACGTTATTCTATTGTTGGTGTATTAATTAAAAATTAAATAGGAATTTACAGTTAATAATTATTTATTCGGTTTTTTTAAAAATGCCATAAAATTATTGTTGAAAGTTCGTTCTTAAAAATTTTACTTTATTAAAAATAATTAGGTGTAACAAAAAAATGCATAAATCAATAATTGTACTCATTATTTTTTAAGTTTTTAGCGGTTATTTTCAATTTCTTTTATTTTTAATTGATTTAAGGCAAAAATGTATAGCGGGTTTTATGAGTATAAAATTAACATGCATTGCTATAATCAAAAATAATCTAAAATTAAGGATTTCTTCACTCTGGGTAAATACAATTAACTTTTGTGTTATGTTTTATATTTCATTGTAAAGAAGAAATACTGCTAGATCTACTGGGACTACAAAGAAATAGGTACATTAAATTGGCTTGACTTATCAAACCTATATAAAATACTCCACTTGTAGGCAGCCAAAGCTGTACGGAAATTACTTACATTAGTTATAGTAGTAGTAGTAATTATATTTGTCAATAAGCATTAATGAACAATGTCGATCGATAATGATATTGTATTTTGCAACGTTGTAATAATGATTTTTGCTAACTAAATTCGCTCTATATCCATCCGCTTTTATTTTGTGCTACATATGGCCTCGCGCACCCTAAAAGCTCAACACAGTGTAACACAGTGAAACGCAGCGTAGCATATATTATGCAATGAAAGCTTAAGCGTAAAATTTGCAGACTCAAAGCGTATCGCAGTGGAGCGTAATATACATCCTTTGTGGAGAACACCATGGAGCTATTAATGAGCACTCATTTCCCAGGTTCTCAGATAACTGATACTGGATTGGCCTTAGAACCTAATATTGAATCGGAAGTAGTACTTGCCCACCGGTCCTACAATAGGAACAAAGGCCTGGCAAGCAGGATTTTCACTGTGGCTTAGATCGGGTGGGCCATTGGCACCTTCAAGCCTTTCAAGGCTGCTGGAAAGGACCACATCTTCCCAGCTTTGCTTCAGAGATGCTTGAAATATATCGTACCAATCCGGCTACCACTATTTCGGGATAGCTTTGCGCTGGCCCATATTCTGAGGTGTTGAAGAAAGGCTAAGGTAGTCTTTATCCCTAAATCGGGAAGAAAATCCTATTGACCCATCAGCCTCTCCTCCTTTCTTCTGAAAACGATGGAGAAAGTTCTAGGCAGGCATATTAGAGAAGGTCTTACAGCGAATCCACTTCTCTGCCTGCAATTTGTCTACCGGCCAGGCAGATCTACAGAGACTTCCATTCATGAGAGATATTGAGAAGTCCCTCAGGGCCAAGAAAATCTCTCTCTGCGCTTTTGCAGACATTGAGAGCAGCAGATTGATAAATGCTAAGATGAATGGTGAATCGATGTCGGTAATGGCTGCTAAAGGCTGTCCTCAAGGGGCTCGCCAGGATGCAAAGACTGGCCTGTCTTGGTATCACAGGGGCACAAAGCACTTGTCCGATTGCGGCTATAGAGGCCCTACTGAACCTCCCTCTGCTACACCTAGTAATGAAAAAGGCTCTGACGGGGGCGCTGCGTCTACGGGAGCTATTCTCCTTTAAGCCAGGAGACCTATCGATCCTCAAGGAGCTAAACCTGGGCCCAGTGATATCATTGTTTGATACCAATCCTGCCACTCTTGACTTTGACAAACTTTTAAATCTCAGGAGGTAGGAGCTAAAAATAATAACAGAGCTCCTGACGGGCCACTGTTCGCTTAACTACCATCTAAAAAAAATAGGACTGGTAGTCGATTGTAGCTGTTGGTTCTATGGGGCAGCTCCCGAAACTGCGGAACAATTGCTGTTCAACAGGCTAAAGCGAGGAAGCGATTGAGCGTCCTCCATCGCGACTTCTCTATTCCCAGGGAGATTTGGGACAGGAACCCTAAATCAGCTAATTTAGAAGCCTTAACAACGATGCTTTTTAAAGACGGGATAGCACAAGAGACCAAATAAAATGCCCAAGTAAGTTGTGAAAAAAGGTTCGTTTCATTTTCATTGGAGTACGTGCGCCGGCGTAGTTGGGCGCACGTCGGCGTAGATGTTGCTACACCCAAGGCCGGTGCTTGGATTTTTTGCGCCCGGTGCACTATGCCACATTGCGCCCCATATGCTGTTCATTTTTCAAGGACAATGGAAAAGGCACAAACTCCTCGCTGAATAGGAGAAATAATCTTCATAGTTTCCACAAAATTTAAGATTGAACCATCATAATGTGCATAACATAAAAAAATATTACATAGATAGGAAGTTGCACATGGGTCAACATCCAACCAACAAAAATCTGCGGAAAATGTCGTTTGCGGAGAAGAGAGTTAGCGAAACGATGGGGCGGCAGATTTTTTGAACCTCTGAATGCCTTTACGGAATTTTTGAATCAACTTTTTGACAACTGTGTAGTTGTTGTGGTTTTGCTAGGAAAAAAAGAAAAGCGATGGCAGAAGGGAGAATTAATATCTAAAGCCAACAACAACAAGTTGGCTCTTGTGAAACCCCGTGCTATTCTTCATCGAATTTCAGAAGGAAATCGACGATAACAGACAATTTTTATGGGTTCCACTTACCGAACTGCGCAAATACGAGCAAATTGAGTTCCCATACAGTTTCACATATTGAATTCTGACAAAAATAAAGCCTGGGTTCGCCCAACTGAACATGAAATTGAGATTAAAAGTAAAAGGTCGCTAAAAAGAGAGTAATCAACCGGAACAATGAAATATCATTCCAGTGAGCTTTTGCATTTCTAACATCTGGGGAGAAAGCAACAACAGTTTCAAGTATGAACTGAACATGCCAGCCAGTGAAGCCACTTATACAGATTGAATTGAACTTTACTGAACTGAGGCCGGTGAAAAAGGAGCAATTAAAGGCAAGTTCTCGCCACAAGGATTTTAGATTTTATCTTTTCTCATTTCGTTCATTCCTACGTCTTTTAACAATTCTTGAAACATAATTTAAAAGTACAATAACAACGCCCTCAAGTTTATATCAATCATGGTGTTGACCAATAAACAATTCAGAGCCATCGGAAAAAAATTCCTTTGTGTGAGTGAATATGGTACTTTTTACAGAATTTTCAAAAAGTGCTCCAAAAAAATGAGAGATATTTCTCTCACATGGGTCTCTAGAAACTTCCTGCACGAGGAGAAGTGAAATTTTCCCGTTTTATCTTGCATGAGAAAGTGCAAGGACATAAATTGGGCGTTGTTTAATTTCTTGAATCCGTGAGAATTCTTTTCAATTATTTTTTGTGCAAAGTTTCAATTTTTTTGCGCCCCTGACAAACTGTGCCTGGTGCAAGTGCACCATTCGCACCTATGAAAGCGCCGCCCCTGGCTACACCACAGGAATGGGCTGGGGTAGCTGCAACTAGGCAAATGTGCGCCCACCTTTGTTTCTTTCCAATGATATTAACTCTACCATCTTTCTAAACCAAATCTCTCCTCCTAGTTATTTGGATCACAATATTTTATTCGTGAACTGCAGCTTTTCTGTTGATTCCTTTCAAGTGACAACTCTGGCTTATGTTCTTGCCTAGCGTGGGGTAAAATTTCCACCATGATTGACGTTGACGATACAATTTGATAGATTATTGTTCGGCTTATATGATGAGTTCGTACCCCTTAAACCGTAATTTACGGCTGAAATAAAATCACTTATTGCTGAACGGGAATTTCTTTATCGCTGGTCCAAAAAAGATAAAAGTGTTTCTGCCAACGTATCCGGAACCTTGTTGTTGCAAAAATAAAGGAAGCTTAAAGAAGTTATTATGCTCCTAAGCTTGATCCTTCGCTCCCTGCTAAAACTGTCTGGAACAACTTAGGCTCTTAGGTGTGTATTCCAAATATGTAACTGTGCCTCATAATACCATACACCAACCATACGGCTTCCGAGATTAATACTATCCCCTCCACAACCCCTGAGAGCTTCTTCTTTCGCTGTGTCCGATTCCCTTGAGATTGTCGCAGCTTTAAAATCAGTTGTCACAAGCGACCGGTAGTGACATTATTTCCCCTAGATTCCCAAATATGCTTATAGATTGTCTCTTGCCGGTCTTGACTCACATTTTTAACAACTAAATTCTAAATTTCCTTCGTCGTGGAAACTTACTTTAATCACGCCTATTTCTAAATGCGCGAACCTAAAATGCTTCCGTATTCCCTATTACAATAGTGCTAGTAGAAATGTCCCCGAAAGAAAAGAAAGAGTATAGAAGGGGTTTCAATTGTGTCGAACATACCTAAAATTTTCAAAATTGTTTTCGAGTAAAAATCTAGCAATATTGTTACAGTTTCAAATAGAATTTAGTCAGTTTTGTAATATAGAATACGATTTTGGCAGTTTCGAGAGAAATTCTCACAATATTGTAATAGAGAATAAGGCCGTAGCCTTTACTGGTGACCTCAACGATGAATCTGAGCCAAATCGGTCGATAACATTCCGAAACACTCACCTATTCAGAGTGACATTCAGGTAAAATAGTGTTATTATTTTCTTATCACAAATTATACACAGTACGCCAGAGAAACTGTTTAATTTCTCCTTAGACGACCATTAGTAAAATGTAAACGTTCTTAAAGATAAGTTATAAATAAAGGAATTGGTTTAAACTACAAAAGGGTACTTTTGTGGTGTCGAAATCCAGATCAATCATTAACTTTAAAGCAAAATGAAATCTTACAAAATTCTTACTTATTACGGACTTCTTTACACTAAAAATAACATACAAATATCGGTGGAATATTTTCGCAATAACACCAAAACAACAATAAACACAAATATTATCTCTGAAGCATCTCCATCAATTTTCAGACATATCATATTACTCAACAGCAGCCTCATTCACATTTCAAAAAAAAAAATACACTTTAAGATTTTAGCAAGAGGTTGATTCTCTACATTTCTGTAGGTTGCTACCAGAAGCAAAATCTATGTTAAGCGAAGTGATATTAGATTGAAGAATCAGGTACATTTTCTCTTATATTCGAAACTTAGTTATTTAAATTTTGCGGATAAACTTAACCATAAATATTGACAACATAAAAATTGTCGAAATCAGCTTCAGTGCTATTTTTACTTTTGCTTAATAAAATATATAATATAACAATGATAAAGTACATATTTTCTTTAAATTTTTGAATAAATGCAAAAGCTAAATAAAATATACATGAATTATAAAACATAGTTAGTAGCGTCGTCATTTTGAATACTGGGGTGGTATTACGTAAGCTGTTTCAATCGACTTCTTCATACAAAAATTCAAGATTTTTGTATGGAGAGGTCAATTGAAACAACTTACGTAATACCACCCCTGCTTAGTTGAATCTTTAAGCTTGTGTACTTCAGGAATAAATATTTATTTTTATTTTTTAATTTCGAATTCACTTTGCCTTTTCTTTTTATTTTAATTTTTCAAAATGGTTTGCTGCATTGCAACACTTTCGGCACTGTTTTAAATTGGGTGCTTCCACTTTTAAACAAAAATTTATTTAACTATATTTTTTTTGCATTTTGGATATTTTCTTTTTAATCAAATTCTGTTTATACTCAACAGAACGAAAATCATCATGCGCATGCGAATATAGAGGATTTTTATGTAATTCTGACTGAATAAAAAATTATGGCAATGAAGTTTCCAATCGAAAGCGGTGTATTCTATAAAACTGCATTTATGAAGATATGAAATATTTTATTTATTATTATTATGTTCGTAGATTGAATGATCTTTATTTTCATTTTTTGAATTCGTCTATTCATACTTTGGCGTACAATAGTAAAAATAAGGATGAAAAGTATGTATGAAGAAAAAATGTCTGTAGGAAAAGTTGTTCAAATTTTCATCTAGAATTCAGCACAAATTTATTCGAAAAGTATTAAACTGGTCGTCCACTGGAAGCGTATTCGAGCGGCTACGCCCTTCGGTTACATGAACAAACGTCTCTGAGATACGCGGCTACCCGCTACAGGGATCGTCCACTGCAAGGTTTTCATGCTGCTCAGTTTGAAATGAATTTGACATTATAATCTTGTGATTTGTAAATATAGAAGGCTTTGGAGAAAATTATTTCCTGATTCGATCGGCTACCCGCGACCGATCCAAATTAATTTGGATTCGTGCGGCACGCTCGAATACGCCTATAGCCGCCCGCTCAAGAATCACAATGCATTAATCAAGCAAAACATTGAACTAGCTCGCACTATGCTTTGTATTGTGACTGCATAAACACAGTCTCAAAATACAAAGCAACTTAACGTTTTAGAACTCGGCCTAACCCACGTCTAAGTAAAAGTGATGTCTAAGACGAAACGTTCAAAATTAAATCTTAACACCTACCTTACTTAATTATGCGATACTACTGTCTGCTTTCATTCCTGACCGTTTTGACCACCTTGGACTAAGCCATTCTTCCAGTGTAGGTTTGTTCGAACTAACTGTCGCATTCCTTAAACCCAAATGTAAAGAATTTTCCAATCTTCTTGTTTTTATCGACTAATTTCGGCAAAAGTTGACTTTCGCAGTAATCGACTCAAAGTCGTCAAATTGACGATATCCACAATAGGCCCCTAAATATCTACTTGGATTGCTCCATCAGTCCCGATCTCAGTTGGACAATTCTCTCAGGGTTTTGTAGACTTCTACTCTGACTATTTTATCTTAGTCTTATAGTCGATGAAGAGGTATTGAATTAAGTTTAGAAATTAGACATTTTATCATTGCCTGACTTAGAAAGGTGAAAATATGATCAGTCTTAGATTTGCAAAGCCTTCAATGATGTTGGCCTCTAATGTTTTCAGCATGTAGTGCTAGCGTGATTTGCAAAATAGTGGAGTATATAAGCTACTTCAATTGTACTTCATGAATTTTTTGATGTATTGAAGGCCTTCCATATTTAACAAGATCCACGGAATGCCATCTGCATCTGAGGTCTTGCTTGATTTTTGAGCTGACTTATGGCGTTGTTACTTCTTCTATGTTTGGTGTCGCACCGTGGATTCACCATCAGATATTGTCTGAACCTCTGTGCATTTACTTCGCCGTTCAGCAATTCGTGAAAATTCTTTTCTAATTGTTCGAAGATCGAATGGGATCGGCAATCAGAGATGGTGTTTGAAACTTGCAGTATGTGTAAGGTGAGATAAAACTTCCGGGCCTGGTACAGCCACAGATTCGTCAAAGACAACGCAGCTAAAGACAATTCAGAACAGGTTGAAAATGTATAACTACATAAAGGAAACGATAAATGAAAATGTCTTGTCCTGTCTTGTCTTGGCTTTGCTTTGGTCTTGCTAAATGTGCAAGACCATCTAAAACTGCAAGTCCTGTCTTGCTCATCATTAGTTGAGACTAAGTATGCGAAATGGTCAACTATTCTAACTTATGTTCGTTCATCTATAGTTAAGTTGCTACTTAACGTTGTTCTATTTACTCGTGCCTGCAGCACAACCTTGGTTTTCTCCTAGTTTATTCTCAAGCCTACCTCTTTAGTTGCTTCTTTAATCTCTGATTAGCATTCCTTAACTGCTCTCACTGACCTGCCTACTATTAATATAATATTTACATTTAGATATGGCTTTGCAGTTTTATTTGTTGATTAAAAGAGCTGCGTGAAAGGAACATTTTTGTGGGGTTCCTACAAAATATTGTTTTGCAACTAATTAGTGATATATTTGCTGCTACTTTGCGTCAATATTTTTTAAATGGTAACTTACATACTTTTGACAGAGCTGTAGCCATGTTTAATATTTATCCTTATAAAATAAATATTTCAGGTATAAAAAATTAATAAACTTTGATAAATCATTTCTCAAATCAGTAGAATCATTACGATTCTTAACGGATTGTTCCTAGTTCTTAGCCTAATCGTTTTTGAATTAAAAATAAATCTTTTAATTGTGTTAATCGTTGCACGATTTTTTTTATTTAGTTTAGAAGATTTATTAAATTGCAATCGTAAATATAGACGGGAAATGCAATTAAAATCAATTTTTTTCTTCTAAAAGTTTTTTTTTTTTAAATTTCTTTGAATATATAATATTTATTTTGAATAAAATATTTAATATTGTTCAATTTCAACACCCCAAGTGTCTAGCCTTTAAAAATTCTCCAACATATAATTTTAATCATTTTGCGTATCAAGAAAAGTTTATTTTGATCAACCAAAGATGAGTATTTGCTGCTATAATATAAAAAACGCTTTTTGAACACAATTTTTTTGTATAGCATTGTGTATTTTGCTTAATCAATTTAGCACGATTATTTTGTGTAATTAGCTTAGTAATTAACATTTTGTTTTCAAATTCATTAATTGTTCTCATATAAAAAGTAAAATTTAAATCAAAAATGACAAAATACAATATTTATCACTTTTTTCGAATTTTATAAAAGGTGGAAGTGATGCCATGGATTAGTAGCAAACACAACATGGGATTCTCTTTTAACAGAAGCACCTGGAGAGAAATTCGCCGCTGTGCCGAACATTTTTGTTCTTATGATGATTATAATTGGGATTGGTCTTTGCAGCATGTTTCGCAGCAGTGCTTGAAGCATAAGCTACATGCAATGATACTGAAAGGACCGAGAGTATTCCATATAGGAGAATGGTATGTTTTTTTTTGTAATTTTTAATGGTTTTGAATGATTTTATAACTTAATTGATTTTGGATCAATCGGTGCTCTGTGCCGATATAGTTTTTAATCAAGAAGTTTTGGTAAGATGCAAATTAGTTCAGATCAGCATTACTGATTCCGCAAAAATGGTCCGCGGGATTGTATTCACTAGCCACCTAAGAAATACACGTCAGTGGACGTGCGTAAATATCAAAATTTCGTCAAACGTTAAGCCGACTATAATACCTGTCACACATACACTATCACAATGAAAGTAACTTTCTCGGCAATGAAAAGGCTAAACAGAGCTCTGGCATTGCATTCTTCGGCTGTCGGGGCATCCACCAGCTTGCTGCAAAGGGCCCTGGTCGTTCGGATTTTGATGAAACATATTGAACGCTGGAGGTCCGCGCCTGAACTGGCCAACTCTAAGCGCTTCCTGTGCCGTCTGCTCACACGACCAAGGAATTGTTAGGGCGCAGTAAGAATGATGTCAGGATACTTGTTGGCTTGATTATCAGACACTGTGACCTAAATTACCACTTATGGAGGATGGTAAGGGCGGAGGATCCCCAGGCGGATGAATCTGCCCTCCATGTTCTTTGTGAGTGCTCCGCAATAGCGAGGAGCAGGATTTCGTTGTTCGAGGAGTCCCTACTCGAACATTCTAGTCTAAGGGGAAGCCCACTAGGCAGACTATTGAATTTGTTCAACCGGTCTGGCCTACAAATTTTAGGTATAGGGGTGTAGTACAATAGGCCAAATGAATGGCCGCAGTACCTATGGACCTAATACCTCACACATAAAAAAAGATATATTTTTATTAATTCAAATATTATCTAATTTCATAATATTTTAATTTCAGTGGAGTTCATCACAAAAAGAAAAACTGTGAATCAAATCAAGTAATATCAAAAGTTCAGCAAGTCCTGAAAATAGCACGAAATTCTGGTCAAATGTTTCCAAAAAGCTTAACACTAACAGTCGCCAGCTTGCTGAAGAAGACAAAACTACGCAAAGGCAATGGCGGATGGGGCGACAAGAGAGATCACACACTGTGTCTAAATATGACTCTAACATCTAGATAATTTAAGGCGATTGACTGGTAATACAAAAAATTTATTTTTCTGGCTTTCGAAAATCATTTTTTATATTGAACATAATCGTTGTAAGGTAAAGTAATAACATTAAGGTTAAGGTAAAATAGCTTATAATTGAGAAGAAAAAAAAAGTTAGTAAGAACAACTTAGCTATATATGAATTTTAAAATCAAAGAAGAAAGTTTAGTTTATATTTCTGCAGGTTCAAATGAATCAGTGGTGTTGTCGAGCCGGAACGCTCCGGAACGTCGTTCCGGTACTTCCTTTTTGGACAGGAACGCGTTCCGGAACTAAAGATGATTTCTGATAACGAGAATTGGCTAACGTATTGAAAAAAAAAATTAAAAAGAATTGCTGATTTTTTTTTCTAATTTTTGACGAATTTTTATATGTATTATCATAGCCAAATAAAAGGAAAGATGTTCCATTTCAAATAAGAAAAGTGTGCACTTTCCTGATGAAAGAGCTTTCCTATTGCTGAGAGAGCTGCACTATTAATTGAGAATATCCATTAATAACCATAAAGTATAATTTCCACTTCATATTTTTAAATTTGTTACTATTTTACATCTTGAAATCTTACAAAACGCAATAATTTTCATCTGAATCTTTACGAAAATTAAACATTTCCCAATCTGAAAAATAAACATATTGCGGAAATGTTTTTTGTAAATCAAAACGAAATCAAAATTCGCACAAAACAAACGTTTTTATTTACTTTTGCAAAGTAGTAAAAACCGAAAAGTCTAACCTGAAAAAACAAAATTGTAACTGCCTCCAAATATGCAATTGATTTTTGTCATTCAAACAAAAATCAAACAGCTGTGTTCTTATTCAAATAAGCTTTGTTCATTAGTTTTCAGGACTGGACAGATCAGAACAGAATAGAAGAGAATTGGACAACAAGCAATTAAACGTCAAACCTTTTAGAACAACTTTGAATAGAAAATCTAATGAACGCTTTCTTGTACTTTTTTGTTCTGACAATTTCCGTTGTCAAAATTTCATATACACATTTGTCAAAACTAGAAAAAAACAACAACAAAAAAATCTTGTCCAAAACAGTCCCTAAAAAAATCGAGAACAAAAAAGTGTAGCTTCGGACCGAACACCGAACTTCGAACACCAGACTAGAACAATTTCGGACTAAAAATAACAAGTTTGATAACTAATGAACTCAAAACGTGTACTTTTCTATCCTAGAATGTTTTAAATCGTTCTAGGACAGACTAATGAACAAAGCAATAGATTCCCGTTCGCGTTCCGGTACGCGTTCCGGTAAAAAAAAAATTAGCACAACACCACTGAAATGAATATATACATTGCATATATATCCCTGCTTTAACAAAATCTCGTATTTATGACATTTTACATTTATTCTAAACCTCAGGCAATATTTATAAATTTGCTAGAGTAGCCTAGTCTAAAAGAAAAACGTGTGCAAAAATATATTTTATTTTATT
The DNA here is from genome assembly GCA_949987705.1 of Thereva unica. Classification (NCBI taxonomy): domain Eukaryota; kingdom Metazoa; phylum Arthropoda; class Insecta; order Diptera; family Therevidae; genus Thereva; species Thereva unica. The sequence continues at coordinate 151,460,868 of OX465283.1, forward strand.
TTTTTGGTAAAAATCGAAACATTTTTGGTCATGAATTCAATTCTTTTTTCTTTATTTTTTTTGTAATTGAGATATTCGTAGGAAACCGTCCAGAGTTGTTGGCAAGTGAAGATTCATTTAATTCAATTCAATTAATTAAAAACAAAAAAAAACGCTTAAATTTTTTAACAAGCAATTATTGTTTTAATAAAATCACGGTTGCATTTATTTAAGAAAAAAAAAAGTGTTTCTTCTAACAGCCAATACAGTACCATATTTTAGATGTGTGTGCCTCTTATTTTATTAGCAGTTAGTTAGCTAGGATTTATTGCTCTCATTATCCTATATCATTTTTCATCTATTTTGTATTAATAAATGTTTGGAAAGCTGGGGTGGTTGCACGTAAGTTGTTTCAATCGACCTCTTCATGCAGAAATCTTGAATTGAAGAGATCGATGGAAACAACTTACGTGCATAACGTAAGACTTATTTCACTAGTCAAGTATCGTAGAAATGTTACGGCTAGCATTGAAATTGGTCGAAATCTAACTTCGGTAGTAATTTTAAATGATTTTCTATTTTTGTATTCTGTAATCATACTCTCAATACGTTTCTAGATGCAATCTTTGCTTTCTGGGAAACGCCTTCTTTTGATAGTCCTTGGAACAGATTCATCGCTCCCACTGCTACGTTCTTATTCTTTATGTGGGAAATTTCTGTGATTTATTTCACTGTTTCGTATATTTTTCACATCTGCCCTACCTCATTTAAATAGACTACCTTTTTCTTTCTCGAGAGAGATGTCTTCCATAACCTGTTGCTGTTGCTCACTATGCAAATCTTTCAGTTTGTCTGTGGTCAGTTCCCGGCCATGTTCATCCTAACGCTCTTGAAGGCCGTCGTTAGTTACTTCCTGGCTTTTCTGCATATTGAATGATATACTACCTTGATTGTGGAGTTCTACTCTATGCTGTCGTAGGCGGCCTAAAACCTATGAAGACATATTAGACCTATGAAGAGACATTTTTCCATTGCCTGCCTCAAAGTGAAAACCTGACCAGTTATTGTTTAGCCTGGACTAAAGCCACACTGGTATGGTGTTTTTACCGTAAGAGGCAATCCTGCTTTGTATAATAGCGGAGAATAGCTTACGCGAGGGTTTCCAACCTTTTGGCACAACTTCCTGTTTCCATACTTGCACAATTAGTTTATAAATGGTTTGGTATAGTGTAGGCCCTCCTCCATAGTTATATCAGCTCCGCGGGGATTCCATCTTCAGCCGAGGTCTTGTTGATTTTGAGTCGATTTATGGCTCTGCTAAACTTTTAAGCTTGGTGGAGCTAGCGTAGGATTATCATCAGAGGTTGATGGAGCCTTCAGTTCCTCAGTTAGCTCGCCATTAGCAATTCATGAATGTCCTCTTCCCGTCGTTCCAAGAAGCCGCTTTTGCTCTCTGTACTATTCCAGTTCACAAACGAGTTTTTTTCATGAAAGCTTCGTTTTCCATTTGCGAAATCTATTCTGAGTTCTTGGTATTTCTATTCGCGTATACTTGTGTTCTCTGAGGCTGTTGCATTGATCGGTACGCAGCATTCTAACGTTTAGTCGCCGTTCCGATCTCTATGACTTCTACCTAATAGATCAAGAGATAGAGACGAGTTTTGCAAAAGATCTGTAAACCCTTCCAATTTTGTTTTTAATATATAAACGGGATGAGGGGGGAGCCATTTTCGGCAGTGGCGGATAACCTTCTTAACCTGCTATCCATTATCCAGACGCCGCTATGCAGATTTCTATACTGCTCGCAAACAATTGCGACGTCGATTTTCTGCTCAAATACTGCCTGTGCGAGCAGATCTTATGTCCCTTGTGCCGTGGTTCAGGTTTACCTTATTGTCGTCTTCTTTTGATTGCCTCCCTATACACTGGGCACCTGTTACTCCCCGTAGAGTGAGCGTCATGCTCGCTTTTGCCCTTGTCTCCTTTACATATGAGGCATTTAGGACTCTCATTTCAGTCCTTTTCAATATATCCCCCCTCCGCGCAACTCCAGTATATCTCCTTCATCTCCTGAGCGCTGCTGCATTTCTTAGCGATATGCCCTACCCCAAAACATTTAAGGCAATTACTTGAAAAATACTGAGAAAATTACGACCTTTCCCAACGCGTGTGCTTTTTTAGAGTTAGTGACTGGAAGGCTTCTTGTGGCCGTCTGGTTACCACTGTCCAGCGCCATGCACTCGATTAACACGCAGTTAGTAACTGCCCTAACCTCTGCCGCCTCACCGATTGACGTTTTTATCTTTTCCTTCAGATCCTTTCCCTCGCCAGCTCTTAATTCGATTAGAAGCTCGCCCTTCTAATGTCCTTGAGTTCTTCTAATGTGAGTGACCCTATCTCTCAACTCCGTAAGGGAAGCATCCATTCTGACTTTTCGCACGATGTCCGCACACGGCGTGCAGTTTGCCGCTGTTATTATCAGCGCGTCAGGTCTTTCTTGTTTGTGGGACTTCCTCTCCTCCTTGTTCTTCTTCTTCTTTTTTTTCTTCGCCTTCTTGTTCTCCACTTTAGTCCAAGCGGACCTCTTCTTTTCGGGGACCCTTTCCTACATGGGGCGTCCACCGCTACGTTTCGAGGCTCTCTCTTTTTTTGGGGTTTTCTTTTCCTCTATATTTCTTTGGGAGCTATGTGCAGGTTGGACCTCTTCATTGATATCCCACGGCATTGTGTGGGGTTTTAACTCCCTCAACCTTCTCTATTGGTAGGCAGCGATAATGGTAGGCTTCATCCTTTTTCTGAAAATAAAACCTACCCCGAGCAAATGGTGCCGTGTTTGACAACTGTAATACACATCATACTCAGGTTTTTGCAACATAGCATTCCCTTGTCCATCGCATCTCTTGATTGGCGATAATGTCAACTTTATACTATACTTTGACACAGTATCGGTTAGATGTTGTGCAGCCCGAGTTCTGAACAGAGTTCCATTAGAAAATATTAGCCCCAACAATTTTCAATTACCTTTTTGGGCTTTGGGCAGGACTCTTCAAGATGTGCGAAACAGATTCAGACAGAATATTGTACGTTTTCTAATACTGTTGGCGTAGTACATGAATTGAAGCCACATCGAATTTATTCGTAACAGCAGCTGTCATTATTTTCAATGAAATTTATACAAAAATAATTCTATCGTGTTAACAAAACAAAAACTACCGAAAAAAATGAATAAAGTGTGTTACATATCACTTCACACAGCCATATTTTTACCCGCTGCTAAGCTCCGCCCTCCACCCTAAATTAATAAAAGACATGACAATCCTGTATTAATATTCCGTAATCATGTTTACACGCAATATTAGGCGTCATTTGAATAAGTATCTTAATTCTATTTAGAACATGACATAAAACTAGTAATACTGAATCTCTTTAGAAAAGTTTAAAAATTAAATAAAGTTTTCTAACATTTGAAATAATTGCAATAAAAAAATTAATGGATTGAAAATAAAACTATTAACACATAAGCAAAGAACAAAATTAAAATGTTTAGCAAATATGAAGAAGATAAGAATTATTATACGTATTTACATATAATAATATCGAAAATAGTGAAAATTCAAATTGCTCGAAAATATGTCCGTAATGTAATAGAAAGATTGTTTTTATTTTGTTTAAATTATTTCGTTTTTTATATTATGTATTCTGATTTTTTATCTTCAGGATTTGATTGCTCATTGAACAAAATTATAACAATTAATGTTTCATTACTTCTTTCATACTTTATTAGCAAATTCAAACAGATCAAAATGTGTCAAATAATATTTTATTTCTTTGTATTTTAGACCAGGCAACGAAAAGGTGTAGAGGGAAATGTTTGGAACACAATTTTTGGTTTCGTAACTTTGTTTGGACTAGTGACATATCAAAAGTGCCCACCCAGAGTCCTTGAGCCGAAGGAGGGCGTTTGATTTTATCTTTTTGCATTTTTTGACTCAGTTATTGATTTCCCAACGCCATCTAAACCGATTTCGACAAATGTGCCCGATTCTGTAACGTACCAGTACCATTTAAACTATGAGTCTATTCGCACCGAAAAACGCGTTTTACCTTGAAAACAATCGTGAAGACTGTGCGTGCTTATCGTAAAAAATATGGGAGAAATTCCGGCGCCTTCAGACAACACAGTTTGTTGTTTAGTGAGGAATTTCTTTGAGTACGGGTCTATAGTGTCTCGCCAGCATCCCATTGGACCTCGCCCGCGTCTCATAAGTGAAGTTGTTGAAGCGGTGATAGAGAGTGTTGCCGATATTCCAAATGTGTCGTATCATCGTTAAACGTGAGTGTAACGACTTTAAGGAGGATTATGAAGCAAGACCCTCATCTCTTTCCATACAAAGTGCAACTTACTCAGTGATTGTTGCCAACGAACAAGCCGTATCGCTTGCAATATGGAAATGCCGCCGCAAGAATGATCCATGCGATGACGGACGAAGCTCATTTTACACTCTCTGGCTGAGTCAATAAACAAAACTGTCGAATTTGAGGAACAGAGAACCCATACGTCGTTCATGACATTAAACACCACTGCACCATGAGAAAGTTACTGTTTGGGCCGAAGTGTGCTCAAAAACCATCATCAGACCATTTTTCTTTAGCGGCCGTACGCCGCACACAAACAAACCAACATCTATATAGAGATGTTTTTACACACCCAAATGTAATTGGATTCCCCTATAATAAATAAGACGCATCCACAAACAGACAATCCGTCTCATCAGAAAGCCGTCTTGAGGCCGTAAGTGCTCCCATTAAAAATGGGTAAAATTTCTACGGCCGTCATATCCCCTTTAAAGTCAAACGGCCGTGATTCGCCAGCCATAAGCCCTTTTTTTACTCTGGTTGGCAATTTTGACATGCTGAGGAACATTGGAGGCTTGCAGCCACACTTCGTCTTTCTTCTTGCATCGGCAGAAAATCATTTTCAGGATATCCTCCGCTGCAGTTGCTAACTCACTGTGCACTGGGGCCAGGCAGTTGTTCTCAATCTTCCACCCATACTTCTGAGAAGGAAGGTTATTTCCCAGCTGAAACTGAACTTGGTTTCGGAGGGAATGCTGTTTTACTGCTCCCTCGGTGGGACGAAGACATATCTCTAGTCGCTTCCAGTAAAGGTGTGCAAATACAGCACGTCCTTGAAAGCTTGTTGCTGAAACTCTTGGGACGTGAAGAAGGAATCCCTTATCTTCCCACGTCCAGACTTGATGAAAGTAATGTGCTTATGCGCATCAGCTTTAGCCATCAAGAGGATTATGAGGTCGACATCTTCATCCACAATGTCGACAGCCGTATCCACGATCAGAACGTCCGCATCACTTTCTGCTTGAGGGATCCTGATCCCATTGTCCCCTAGCTTCACCTTAAGCATGTTGATAAGCCTGCTTTTGTTGAACTTGTTCGATAGAAAATCTTCTTGTTTGACGTTTATCTCGGTGTTTTTGGTAAAAATGTCAACATGCTAGCTGAGTCGATAGCGCCTTTGACGCTGTGCTACTTTCGTGCTTGAGGTTGATGAGGAATAGCCGTCACGTACATCTCCTTCTAGTTCTTCCTGATAAAGTGGATGTAGCTCTCGCAGATTGTCGATAGCTAGGCACCTCTTTGCAAAAACCCGAAAAATGGTACCTTGAAACCCCCAAGGGCTACGGACGAGAGCTTTAGATATGTTTACCTCCTAACTAGTCCAAACAAAGTAACGAAGTCAAAAATTGTGTTCCAAGCATTTCCCTCTATACCTTTTTTTAAATATTCGTTTCCTGGGCTATTTACCCGGTACAAAGTAAAAAAAAACTAACATAGTAAAAATAATATATAAACAACAACTAATTCAGATATTACATATCCAATTCATTCGGATGCTTAGTGAGATAACTGATATTTATTTCGCATTACTTTTTAAAATATGCATTTTGGTAAACGAAAATAACTCATAAAACATCTGAAACACTCGAAAGAAGATCCTCGTTGCTTAGGAAATACTATGTAAACACCTAAATTTATTAAATATTAAGAATAATAACTGTAAAATATTTAAAACATATTTTATTAACTGCAAGTGATTTTAAAACTGGCTCTAAATAGTACAACGCCTGCTGCTATATTATCACTCTACAAAAACTCTGAATATTTATCGTGTCTGCAAGCAACAAACTATATTACAAATATTGTAAATTAATAAAAATAAAAACAAAATGTAATTTCAATTTATAGTCCACGAGAGATAGCGGGGAAGTATTTAAAAGTTGAAATAAATCTACCCTGCGATTTCTCGACGTTATAATTAAGAGAAAAATCGTAGGAATTCAATGAATGTGTTTTGGATAAAACTGGTCCAGGGGAACAGGTGGTAAAAACTTAATAATAGTAGCGAAAACACGTTTTGGTAGAGTTTTACATAACACCCTGTATTTTTGTAAGCGTATATCCTATTTTCAAGGATAAGGTGCCAGGGTACGTATAATATTCCTAATATACCGATTGGTGAATGTTCTGCGCCTTAAGCAAAGTTTTAAGTAGGTTTGGCTGAGAGTTATCATCCCACCTTGGCTTCTTAATCGGGGCACTGGATTAAATCCTCATCGGTGTGAACCGAGATAATATCAAGGGCATGGGACTTAGCAAGACCAAGCATATCTGCCCACGTGGTGACTACTTTTCATATTCTGGTAAGAACAAATTCAAAAACTGTAGGAGTGGCGTTGGCATAATACAAATCAAGGAAACCAGATCCAGCCTCATTAGCTGAATGAGTTTATTCGCTCTGTTTCAAAGGGGGACATCATTTTTTGATGGCTGACTTAAACGCACGACCCTAGCAAAACCGGTCTTGAAGATCAAATTGGAAATCAAGAAATAAGTCAAGTTGCTAACAACAATGGTGAGGTTTTCGTTGACTTCTGCAGTTCGCACCAACTCTTGGCGACCTAGGAATCTGTAACAAACCTTAAATCAGCAAACCCTAACCCCAACATTGAATAACTCTGACAGTTTTTAGCCGATTTTGACAAATGAGCAAGATTTATTTAGGAAATTCTCTACCATTTATTTCAAAACAATTTTTGAATAGAATGCCGATTAAATGGCCACCTCCATTCGATACATAAAAAGCAGCTCTTTTACGGGCATCCTTCAAAACATTGGCCACCATTTCGGGCGTTATAGCAGCTACTTTGGCTTTATCTTTGAGTTCGCTAATGGTCTTTGGTTTGTTAGCTTAACCTTATTTTTGCAAGAACTTCATCGTAGTGGCTGTGGTGTGGCAAAGTGCGCCGTCTGGTTGAAAATAGGTTCGTCAGACCTTTTTAATGCGATTACGGATACACAAAGTGCACCAACATCCAACGATATCGTGCGTCGTCGAGGGTTTCTCGAACTTTGAAGAAAACTTTTAGTGCATTTTGCAAAACTAAAGTACGAATATATCTGAAAAATTGATTTTCGTGACCTTTGACCCTCCATAACTCGAGTAGCCGGCTAGTTGGCTTTATAGACTTGTGGAAAATTATTTGTGACACCAAAATAAAGGGAATTCCGCTGGAAAATTTCCAGTTGCATTTTTTTAGAGGTCCATGTGTGACATGCAGAATACCGAGTAGTAGAATTACCGTATTCCCTTGCGAATGACGCTTGTCGGGGCCCGCGGTGTCTCAATTCGATGTCCGTCGATACAACCATGGAACCTAAGTTGGATAGTGATGACGCCGACCACATTTCGTTATTTTCCTTTGGGATGAGTGTTGATGAAGATGACAGCATGGAAGAAGTGGAGATAGAAAAGATAGAGATATAATCAACAAAATTTTTTCATACTTGGTAACCTTTGGACCCAATAGACCTAGGGATACCATGTAAAAGCGCTGCTTGCATTATACTTCAAAGGTGGTGCTGAAAAGAATGCAATGCGATGCCCGTTGATGCGAGTTTTCCCAAACCCATATCTCAAAAACCATTTGTTCTACGTAAATTTCGTATAGGACATTTTTATGCAGATTCATCTCACGATCAATCTTTACTTGGCCAAAAATTGCATAAAACCGATAATTTACGAGATATTTGAGAAACATTGATTTTCGTGACCTTTGACCTTCCATAACTCGAGTAGCCGGTCAGTCGGCTTTATGGACTTTTGGGAAATTATTTGTGAGCCAAAAATAAAGAGAATCCTTGGCTTCGTCGGTCAAAGGTAACCCTCACGGCGCTACAAACAAACTCAGTGCTCGTCAGCGGTGACCCCCATGGCATTCAACGAAAAATATGAGTTTTAGACAATTGAAATCGGTAAACAGATTTTTGCGCAAAAAAATTAAAAAACCGCGAAAAATGGTCATATTTGAACAAGGTCCACAGTGGTTCTTTTTAAGCACTGTGTAGTATTTTTTTGTTTCCAAAATAAAATTTTGTTCGTTCCTAAAAAGTGAAAAAACGTGTTTTCGCTACTATTATTAACTTTTATCTAACTGTTCCACTGGACTAATTTTATCCAAAACATATTCATAGAATTCCTACGATTTTTCTCTTAATTATATTAAACATTGCAATGTATAGTTAGGGAGCCGCTGAGCTCTGGTCGTGCTCAGCGACTACCGTCGCTGTATAATATTTCAACTCCTTCGCTATCCCTCCTAGACTATTATTGCAAAAAGCTATGAAGAGATTTTTTTTAATTTTAAAAAAACTAAATAAGACTTCAAAATACCAGCAGAAATTATTAAATCTAGCGCTAATGTATTTTTCCATAACAAAATACATACAAACATAATTTATAATTGTAAAAAACAAAACCGTGGTTAAATTTAAGTTTTAAAACTCTCATATTCTTATAATATAAAGAGTAAAAAGTTACGCATTTTAAAAAAACGCACACGTGTTGAAAACAAAAATTAAAATAAAAAGAAAAATTAAATTAATAAAACAAAAAAATAACAAAAAAAAACCGAAATGGTTACTTTTACAATACCGAAATCCTTTAAAAGGCTTTACATAACTTATCCAATTCACGAAATGTGATGTTATTTATAAGACTAGTCCCTAACCTAAGACAAATTTTAATAAAATATTAATAAATTCATATTTAAAATTAAGCAAAGAAAATAATATAAAATAAAATGAAATTGAGCAAGAACAAAGAAATATGAAATAAAATATAATACCCAAAAGAAAACAATTATGGGCTTAACACAAAACCAAATCCTAATGCGTGCTATAGATAAGAATTAAAAAAAAATAAATATGAGAATTATAAAAAACAAAAAAAAATAATTAAAAACTGAAGATAAACATTTATATGTATAGATTTAGGGAATTTAGTCTAAATGGAAGAAAATTTTATTATATTAATACGTACATATTTTGTTTATTTTAGTTTTTATATATTGGAATATTTCTAGTCACGACCTGGTTTATTAATAAATTAAAAATAAATAAATCACAAAAAAAATGTTTTGAGTTTTATTTATAATATTGTTTTTATTTATATTTTACCAGCTGGAACCCCGTTCGCCTCGCTGAACCCACCCATAACCCAATAGTATGGCGTGCGCCAAAACAAATGGGAATCTCAAAATCACTCTTTCCATGGCAAGAGAGAGTCTCAAATCTTACCACGAAAATACATTCGAAAAGAAAAGTGTCACTACGCTCGTTTAAAAACCGCTCATCCGCTCTTTTATATTCCTAATCACAATTCAACGGTCGTACTGCCACCGTTGTCATGGCCCGATGCTATGGGGAGGGTTGTTGCGCCTAAACGAATTTCGAAGGGGAAATTAAAATGCACGTTTGCATGTGTTTTATCCACACACGAAGTGTTAATGTGTGTGGAATTGCCATTTTCCCGCCTGCGTTTAAATTTCCAATTCTTTTGGTGCGCACTATAGCTTCCGTTTATTTTCAGTTGAAATAATAAAATGTTCAGCTATCGATTGGAATTTCGCCATTTCCAACATCCAAAGGTTATTTTGAGAACGTTTGTGCGGAGGCATCTTGTAGCAAATGGACACGCATATTCGACGGAGCGTGATTTTTTCAAAACTGTTGCATAGATATGATGCTTTCAAGCATGCGTTAAGCTCATTTGCAGGCGTCAATCAGGTAAAGTAATGTAGGTATAACAGGTAAAGTAATTTAGTGCCTTCCATCAATTGGTCTTTCCTCGGAAATCTCACAAGCGCTTCGACCGTTTTTTATGGGCCAATTTTTCACATTTTAAGGACTGTGTCAATACGGAAGTTTTTGCTGATGTTACATGTAGGCCTTTCTATCTGGTTCAAATTCAATGGAAGCTTGGGTGCTGAATGCACTATACGTCCACCATCAAGTAGCGTTCATGCAGTTCCTGATGATGTCACTGAAAGTACAATTTCATTCTACATTCGAATCGACGCCAAAATGAAATTGATAAGAAATGTTTTGCCTGAACGGCCTGGAGCATCTAGGATAAAATCCCGCAATTTTCTTTCGCTGCACGTGGCATGATTTTGTCGAGGTAAATTTCCAGGTACCATAGTTCAAAAAGGAGTAAGCGATGAACATCATCCGATTATTGAAGACAAAGTCACTCATTTGTGGCTTTATAGGCTTTATTCTCGCCCTGTGATTTTGTCTACACACAGAGCCCCAGAGAACACATTGGCACTACGGAAACACAAATCCTAGTCAGTTGGCTTGGAAGAAGCGAATAAACCGCAACAATTGCTTTTCTCATAGTCCCGGAAGTACTTTTGGAAGCTGTGTTTGATGGGGAAGGATATGGAAGATTAGCTCTGACTAGGCTAGGTCCGATCTGCCATGAGGGAGGGTCTACTTCGACCGAGTACCGTATTCGATAAGTAAGGAATAGGTCGAGAACATGGGTTCCTTGGCTCACAACCTCTGGGAATATTGTAGGATAATTGATGTCTGAAATGGAAATTTCATTACTAATATTATGACTTCTGTATAGAAAATAGACGTGCTTCTTTTTAAGGAATGAGGGGGCATATGGGGAGCACTGCGGCCACGTTAGACCTATTGTGTACATACCCCACTAGCGTCACAGACTATCAGCTTTCCGGACGCAGACAAGAAGGTCTCTAAGTAAAGAAGACCGGACTTGAGCGGGGCTCATAAAGTCTCTGAAAAACGTTCTTCTTCTAAGTCAAATCAAAGTAGGACATTCACAAGGAATATGTGTGAAAGTCTCGTGGCCTTTCATGCAGAATCGGCATTCTGACTCAATAAAATAGTCCTAGATTGTGGAGGTTATACCACAGTCCGGGAACCCAGCAGAGTGAGACCTAATTTCTTTTGGTCAGGCTCTGGAGTACGTCACCCTGTAACTATTTTAGAAGAAAACTTCTACGTTGAGAGTGCCTTGATGACAGCTTGGCTACTAGAAAAGATTTTAGTGGTAGCACAGGTCGCAATGGCATGTATTTCAGCCTGGAAAACAGAGTGCCACAATCGACACGTTGGAGTTGGGTGCTGCGACATTAGCCCCTGCACCACGTCCAATCTTTGACTCGTCGTTAAGTAAACCAGTGGAGATGTTTTGGATACCCAGGAAAAACAAGCTCTTTCTACTCAGAACGATCCGGAATAATCACCCTGAATTTCCTTTGGAACCGCAGTTCACTAACCATATGGTCGGATACGCGGCAAATGGAAATGTTTGGGATATTGTTAAGGATATCCATGTGTCCTTTTACTGTATAGGGTCAGTTTGGTGAGATCTGAAGTCTCAAGGCACTTATGGTGGCGGATTTCCATATGAAGATATGCAATGGGGTCAGTCCAATGCTTGCCGTCACCGCAGCTGACCAGGTGGTGTAAAGCAACCTCTGCTGATTTCCCTTCCAGTAAGTGAGCTGGGAGCTATATAGACGAAGGGAGAGCTTCAGCTTGCACCTAATATAAGGTCTAACAGCCTTTCCATCGTTTTCAAAAGAAAAGATGTTAAGCTGATAGGTTTGTACGATTTATGCAGCTCCAGAATTGCCCCGTTTTGCGAACAAAAGCCACCACGACTTTCCTCCAGATGATTGGAATATATCCCCAGTTGAAGCTGACCCTAAAGAGGCAGACCAGGTTGTCGAGAATCAGATCGAGGCAGTTCTGAAGGAGTGCCAAAAGATTTTCATCTTCTCCCGGGGGATTACTAGCGTTGAAAAGAAGCCAATGTCCATTTGACTTTGTCATGGTCGAAGATGTTCCCAGAAAGACTCCGGGAATAACGGTCTGAGATGGTCCTATGACTACCCCAGCATCCAATGGATAAGTGGTCTGGAGGATTGATCCTGGAAAGAGCTCGCTGAGCAGGTACTTCAAGTTTTCTGCATGGTTAGAGATGAAGGAGCCATCCTCCATTTTAATAAGGAGTCTTTGGAAAAGTAGCTTTTGGAGTCTCTGGTAGAGTCTGAAGGCTCTCACTGTGTTTCTTCCAGGCAATCCTTTTGGAACGTCGCAACAGTTGTAAGCTGTTAGGATGAGCCTATCTTCTTCCCAATGCCCGGTATGCTTTGCCCTATGGAACCCAACATATTTACGCAATGCAGCTAACCTGTCGTTCCACCAGGGTACTTTACACGACGACTGAAAGGAAGAGGCAGTGCTGCTGTCATGGTAGGAAGAGATCAGGACATCAGTAGGCTGCGTGGCCGCATTTTCCAGTTCATAAATTGAGCTGATAGAAGTTGTAAGCAGGTCTGATTTCGAGGCCACAAGCTCCTGAAACTTAAACCAATTGGTTTTCTTAGGAACCAAAGAAGAGGCGCGGATATGTGGGAGGCCTACAATGTCGAATCTAATGTGCAGATGATCCTACAGTAAGGCTTCGTCGTTCGAACACGCCAGTTTTCAATCCTCTCGAAGAGAAACGTGCTAGTGAAGGTGAGGTCCAGCACCTCTTTTCTAGTAGCAGTGACAAAAGTGACGTGCTTAGGAAAAATTATTTTAATCCAAGGAGATGAGCTCTTGACACTTTTGAAAGGCCATGTCATTCTAAATATACATACATGACTGCACTTCTATGGATGGAGAAATTGTACCTGAAGGTATACTAACTTGATGTCGATCTAAATCAGGCCAGGCTAGAGTTTCACTTAGTGCAAGAATAGCACAAGCATATTGTAACAGATTGCACATAGTGGATAGAAAAATCGCATTCGAATATTACAACAAACAAAACAAAAATTTTGTATGGAAAACTCTTTTGCGTGGAGTGTTATGCCTCCTTAAACAAGACGATACACATCAAGCGACCGAATGGGACCGAACGCGGTTAAGGGTGAAGGAGACTTATTTGTTATCCTGGTAAATCAAATGTTGAGGAAATGACGATGCGGTTGTAAAATAAAGTTTCTTAGCAAGAAAAGCAATTAAATCGGGACCAAATTCAACCAGTTTCGCCAGACCTGGCGGTTTCGGAGTCAAGGCAGGATTAGTCTAATGCAGAAATTTCCTTTCCAAGTTGTGGTAATAAAATGGTAGATAGAGCACGAATGTCCCTGCACCATTATAGCACTCTATCGGAATTCTGATCAAAATTTTGACGTTATAAAAATTTATACCTTTTTACAATTCTCTAACAGCTTCCACAGCTGTAATGTCCTTTTATTGATTCCCTTTAATCCTTACCAATGATACATTCCCTTTACTCCAAAGACATGCGTACTTCCACAGCCCTGTCAGAATCAGGCCTTTCCTCAGCTGGTTGAAACAAAAAATCGATTGGAATCTGTTGTTTTGTTTGCTACTTTTCCACATACAATTCAAGAAATGGGAACAACCATTGAAACCCTCACAAAAAAATTGGTTATAGTCATCTTAGTTCTTGTAGCTTTTATTCGTACAACAGGTATTTCATAATAGTCCAAGTAGGTAAGTACCAAGATGACGGGTGTTTTTGTTTTTCTTCTTAGATTCCCTTCACAAGAGGCTCCGACATTATGAGACTCTGCACACGGATCAAATCTCTCATAAGTTAGTGAAAAGGGGCGTCAAGCACAGCAGCCATCCGTTCAACGTAATCAAGGAAGTCGAATTCAAGGTACTGGGACGACATTTTCGACTAATATTAAGTCCTCATCGGGAGGTGCTGCACAGTAACTTTCAAGCTTACGCTGTGGATGGTGATGGCAATGAGACAGTTGTGCACTTGGGTAGGTGGAACTTTGTTGTAAATAAAAGATACTAGTAAGAAGTTTTTTGTAATCACTTCCAGACCATGGCAATTTCTACTCTGGAAGAGTATTTGGAGAGATGGAATCTTCGGTTAGAGCGCATATAGATGATGGACTATTAACTGTATCAATCGTGCTTCCAAACGAAAGTTATCACATAGAGGTCAGTTTGAAAATCTTGATTGGTAAAAATTCATTGTGTTTTATGTTCATAGCCGTCATGGAGACATTTCGGGCACAATAATCGCACAATGCTAGCATATCGAGCTTCAGATGTTAAACTCGACTGGAATAAAAATCATCACAATGATGACATGGGTGCTCCAATCACTTGTGGGTACATAAAGGAAGGTGAAGGTAATAGACTGAATACATTTTAGACGTAATACATGCACACTTATTACTTGCAGAATTAGAGATTGACGATGATGTTGAAGACAATGATGAAGTTGCAGACTTAAATTTTCCAACAACAGGGGCCTCAAGATCGAAGAGAAAGAAAAGACAAGCAGACCAATACGAGTATACTCCAACGAAAACCCGATGTCCGTTGCTTCTAGTAGCTGATTATCGTTTCTTCCAGGAAATGGGAGGGGGAAATACGAAGACTACTATTAATTACCTGGTATACAACAAATCTATTCCCTTATTCGAATTTATGCAGTTTTAGTCTATAATTTTCTAGATAAGCTTAATCGATAGAGTGCACAAAATTTATAACGACACCGTATGGCAGGATAGAGTGGTGAGTGGAGATACTATCATAGCTACATACGAGCTGCATTAATTAAAAAAATCTTTATCAGGACCAAGAAGGATTTAAAGGAATGGGCTTTGTCATTAAGAAAATTGTTGTTCATTCGGAGCCCACACGAGTAAGAGGAGGCGAGGCGCATTACAATATGGTGCGGGAGAAGTGGGATGTAAGAAATTTACTTGAGGTAAATCAAATTGCTTTGCATGTAGTTTAACAAATATTAATGTATATGTTGTTTGAAAAGGTATTTTCGCGAGAATACAGCCATAAGGATTTCTGTCTGGCGCATCTTTTTACTGATTTAAAGTTCGAAGGTGGCATTCTTGGCTTGGCGTATGTAGGATCTCCTAGGAGGAATTCTGTTGGTGGAATATGCACACCAGGTATGAAGCCCTTGAACTCTTTTTAATAAGAATAATTGTATTTGAAAATAGTACACATGATTTACATCTCTTTGAATACATAGTTAAGTAGGATAAGAAACATAAGATTGAAATTAGAATTAAAAATTAAAATTAAAACTAGAATCAGCAAAAAATGGAGATTTGGAAACAGGAAGTCAGAAAGGTAGCAAGGGCTTTTGATATAAAAAACCTTATGCTAGAGAAGTAAAGCCATGAGATCACGGAATTGAAAGAGGCCAGTAAAGAATTTTGGACACCCGACAACGTGTTCAAATCTTCTCATATGAAAAATGAGCCTAATGCAATCATTAAATGCCACTCTAAGACGTTGATGGCAGGAAGAGCCGAAGGAAATATACGGCTGCGAGCCGTAAAGGAAATGAGGAACAACGAGAGATTTAATAAGTTTGGCTCGAATAGGCGAGGACAACAGATTACCAGGTAGATGTTGGCGAAATGCGCCATAGATCTTATAGACAGTGAGGCATGATTGCAGCAGGAGGGTTTAGGATTAACAACAATACCCAGGTTTTTGGCACAGTCAACGATTAGAAGGAGAGCATTGTTAACTAAAAAAGGTAGGAGACTATCTGGAGACAGCGATTTGCGATTTGATTGGATTTAATTTAAGGAAATTTGTAGAACTCCATTAGTTTATTTGAGACAAGGTGCTATTGAGTTCAGACACACAATCTTCAATTTGATTAGAAGGACAAGAGGAATATAGCTGCAGATCATCACCATATAAATGAAAAGAGCAGCGACGCATAGCAGAAGTAAGATCAATAATATAGAGGGAGAATAGCAAAGGACCAAGAATCGAACCCTGAAGCACACCTGCAGGCATACTTAGGAAGTATACTTATTATGCCGAACAGAAGAAGAAAAGTAATACCCTTGACTGTTTATGGAACAGATAAGAGTGAACTACAGAGTCGAATGCTTTGGAAAAGTCAAGAAGAACTAGTATTGCAATTATTGCAATATCATCCATCTTGATCAAGGGCGAAACGAAGATCCGTTGTTGCTTTCAATATAGCAGTTTCGCAACTGTGGGATTTACAGAATCCAGATTAGAGTTTAGAAAGGAAATTATAAGAATAAAGGTACCGCAAGACTTGAGTAAATATAATTTTCTCAGACTTTAGCGAGAAAAGGAAGAATACTAATAGGACGAAAGCCTGACAAATTAGCGGGAAGGACTTTTTAAGAATGGGGAGTCACTATGGCTCTTTCCAGAGTAAAGGAACTTGGGAGGTTGTCAAACAATAATTGTGATGGTACCAACGATTAAAGGGGAGATAATCTTAAGAAAGCGAGGCGAGATTCCATCATAGCCAACGCTATTGGACAAAATGGAAAGCAATATGCCAAGTACTTCAAGTGAGTCAACACAACAGTAATTTAAACCATCAGTTCCTAGAGAGTTGGAAGAAGAGGAATTTGAAGTGGAAGACAGTGGGAAAATCGGGGAAGATTGAATGAAATATGAAAGTTGCTTAGGGACAGAGTAGGATTAAATTTACGCGAGTAAAATTCACGCTTGGCCGATATGACTTTGCTATATGAAGATTTTTGTACTCACCGAAGTAGCTCGGGATCCTAGTTCTGCGATAGCGTCTGCACAAGAACTTACGCTCAATAATCAATTTGCGGATTTCATAAGAAAACCAGGCATAAATTGGAGATTTACAACGTCTTCTTGAAACTAAAGGGACACATTGATTAAATAGGGATTAGATGAAAGAATTCAAGATATCAACCTTAGTATCAACACAGGCTGTATTATAGATATCAACCCAGAGTAAAGGAAAAGTAATTTCAGAAAGCCGAGCAAAGCAGAGGCGAATCCTAGGCTGAGTTTCTTTACCGTTCGAGCTCCATGCTGACGGCTTTTTTTCAAAAACTCCAGCTGCTCGTTGAAATTTGACAACACGTAATGAGCTCACTTTCTTGCCTGTCCCAGGCTGCAACGGGGTGCCATTTTTCTGTTGTGGACGGAAGACATTTGCATATAGAGAGATCATGCCCAATAGTGGAGGCAATAACGCTCAAAATCTGCCTGGGATTTTAACTATCACTCGACTGGATACCTTGCACGAGTGTCTTGGAACCTAGACAGGCGCCAAGAATCCTCTAGTTCATTCGAGACTGTCGCTAGATCATATTGCACAGTCTCAATCTCTTCTCGCGAAGAAATGAGCCAATTCACACGATGCCATAAGTGGGTTGAGTAAAACCGGTTATGGCAAAAATTGTAACAAAATTAAATTGGAATTAGATACCGGAAAGTTTAATATAAAAATGGAGCTTCGCAACACTAGTACTAGTACTAGTAAACTCAGTACCGAGTCTGTCGTCGTTAACTATAATTTTCCAGTTACCAAATTTCACGTTTAATTTTCTAACACAATTTTATTTTGATAATTCTATAAAATTGCAAAAAATTTCAGAATACTTTAAAAATGGATACACGCTGTACTTAAATTCTGGTCTAAGCAGTTCCCGTAATCACTATGGACAGCGTGTTATAACACGTGAAGCAGATTTAGTAACAGCGCATGAATTTGGACATAATTGGGGATCAGAGCATGATCCAGACATACCCGAGTGTTCGCCAAGTGCTTCTCAAGGTGGAAGCTTCTTAATGTATACTTACTCGGTCAGTGGGTATGATGTCAACAATAAGGTGATCATAGTCTAAAAATATAGTGTATAATTGTGTATTTATTATGATTTATGTTTTATAGAAATTTTCACCATGTTCTCTGCGATCAATCAGAAAAGTATTGCAAGCGAAATCCGGACGATGCTTTTCTGAACCAGAAGAATCGTTTTGTGGTAATCTTCGAGTAGAAGGCGATGAACAGTGCGATGCTGGACTTTTAGGTACTGAAGATAACGATGCTTGTTGCGATAAAAACTGCAAACTAAGGCGGAATCAAGGAGCTGTTTGTAGGTAAGACTGAGCCCTAAAAAAATATCATAAAAGCTTAATTAAACTTAATAAATTAAAATACGTAAATTAATCTGCTTACCAGTGATAAAAACTCACCATGTTGCCAAAATTGCCAATATATGCCAACTGGAGTAAAGTGCCGTGAAGCTCAATATGCGACTTGTGAACAAGAGGCAAGATGCACAGGAAGTCATGCTGAATGCCCCAAATCGCCAGCTATGTCCGATGGTACAATTTGTCAAGAGAGAGGACAGTGTAGAAATGGTAAATGCGTGCCGTATTGTGAAACTCAAGGGCTGCAAAGTTGTATGTGCGACATCATTCAGGATGCATGTAAAAGGTAAATTTAACTAAGTAGCCCGAAGTGATATTAGGCGGTATTCGCGCTGGCAAGTGATTCCGAGGGACACGGTTGAATGAAACTGTCGATATCCACACAAACATCGAGGAAAATGTCACTCCACACGCCACCTTGCGACAATTAAATACCAATTTTGTCGATTTGCTCGCCAGAAATCTGTTAGATTGACAATGAGAATACCAATTCAAGGTTGAAGTGACACATCTGTCACGTCACTCGACAACGAGACTAAGGTTGATGAAGTGGGTAGTTCAAGAGAAAGGGGTCGTCCATTAATTACGTGAGGCGTTTAGGGGGGGTGAGTTCAGCCGAATCTCACGGGGGAGAGGGGGGTTCTCGGCAAATAGCATATGTGTGTAATGTGGTTTTCGGTATGTGGTTGGTCTTGTATCTGGTCGACACTGGTAAAGGAAATGCTGCCGGGAACAGCGTCGGATCGTACACCACGACACACTCCTCAGGTATACGGTAGGCGGTTGGTAGGTGATGTCTGCGGTCTAACCGTGCCGGATCATACACCACGACGACTAGGAATCGCTACTTTGGCACATTGGCGGATCGTACACCACGACACGGTAGAAGATGACCTGTCCGAAACGAGCCTGGTTGAAGACTGAATTTTGGCCTGGTGAAGCGGTTTATTTTATAGCTAGAAAGCTCGTCGGCGTAGGAAGCTTTAAAGCTTCCAAGTGAGCTTTCAAAGGAGATTCACCCAGCCTGCTGAGTAAATATTTATTTTCCTAAAGCTTTGTTAGGAGAGGAATTCTAGAATTGAAACGTGGTACTTTAGTATTTATCTAACTTTCGTGGAAAGGATTCTTAGTAACGAAACGTGGTTCGTTACAAACTTACGTGCTACAACTCGAAATCTTCAGGCACAAACTGAAGACAAATGCCCACACATAGATTTTTATCAGTTTCCTTGGACTGCAGGCCTTATCCGGTTGACGGCCGGAGAGGTGTGTGGTGATACTTGGCTTGAAGTCGAACCAAATCTCACGACTTCTCACCAAGGGGAGATGGGGTCGAAAAATCGCTTCAAGTAATTTATGGACGACCCCAAACTAGCTTTCTACTGATTAAAATTCATGGACATCGATGAGGCTGATTGATTTGCGCTGATGCCGTTTCAATCATTAAATCAGAAATTCTTCACTTTCACTAGTCTAGTTACATTTTAAAGTAATTGTCTATCCGCAGATGCTGTCGAATGAACATAAATGAGACTTGTTTTCCCGTGGAGCCAGCTGATGTTTTACCTGACGGAACTCCATGTATTCAAGGATTTTGCAATAAGGTATTTAAAAAAAAAGTAAAGCCCCCGAGATTCAATCTGTACCTAAATTATTTCCAGGGAATGTGCGAAAAAACAATTCAAGATGTTGTAGAACGTTTCTGGGACATTATAGAAGAAATCAATATCAATAAAGTACTACGTTTTCTCAAAGACAACATTGTCAGTAAGTATTTAAAAAAAATACCAAAAATTTTGTGTAAAACTAAATTTAAATTACATAAATTTTCTAGTGGCTGTTGTAATGCTAACAACAATGTTCTGGATTCCAGCTAGTTGCGTTATATCATATTTCGATAGGAAGAAACGTCGCGAGGAGCTCCGGGATTTAGAATGGAGTCAAAAATTAGATTTAATACATCCAAGTGATCGAAGGAGAGTTATTCACATAAGGTGGCATTAATTGGAAATGTTATTAAATAATTTAGCGAATTTTTAATAGTTTTTATTTTTGTAGAGTACCAAGGCAAAAAATTTCTGTTGCGCGAATGCAATAAAGTTTTAATACGTTTTGGGAACTGTTTTTTTTATATATAACACAAGGCTCAGCCAACTCGGCTCACATCCACACTTACTGCAGCCCTTGTTTTTCGCGCACATTACCGGTTTAAAGGTTCGTTTTTAATTAGAACAACTCGACTGTCTCTCTCAGTTGGTGTTTCCGAATTCATAACATCTCAGAGTTCAAACGCAAGGTTCATCGACATCTACTCATGAACCCACCACCGCCCTAACCTACCCGTTCTATTCTATCCTTCAGATAAACTTAGGGATCGTCCATTAATTTCTTCCAGGACTCCCTGGCTACAATCTACAAATCCTACATTCGACCCTCCCTCGTAAATCTACGCAGGTGCCCAAAAAACTACTTTGGCTTGCCTCGACAAGGTGCAAAATCGTTACATCAAACTCATTAGTGATGGCACCTTTCGCGCGTCTATAGACCCTTTAAGCCACCGTAGCAATGTAGCAGCCCTCTCTATACTTTATCTTGCTATTACCATAGGGATGTTCCAGTAACCCAGTTCCTTCTTCCTTCCCGCAGCACAAGACTAGCCCGCTCGGCCCACCTCCATACCCATACCCTCAGTAGACTTCCTGAAACAAGTGAATCCCGCTAACCAGCCTATAAAAGCATTGACGCTGGCAGTACCGACTACAAGGATGTCGGCTAGGCAAAGACTTAATCTAAGCCAAACATTGGTACCCTATCTGCGATGTACTATTTTGTGTGTGCGCATTCTTAGCCATAAGGTTAAAGGCGCACGTTTCTACATACTCTCCTCAGAGTACCGACCGCAGTGTAAAAGCAGTAAAAGTTTGACAAGATGATATGTATGATCCTTGGTAAAAGTTCGAAAGATTTTCGTATGTGATCGATTCCTACGCAAACGAATTCGGAGTCCACCAGGGCAGTGAGGAAATAAACATCCCCTCAAGTTTATTGTCGAGGATCCGTAGCCTTAAGGTGCTGAAAGTGGGAAGGAAGACGAGACAAGAATTTGTTCTATTGGACTTTTGTCGGTCAGGATGGAAATCGAATTAGGTCAGGTTAGGTTGAAATGGCTGCTCCCCCACTTGGGAACCCACTTAGGCATAGCATTGGGCCCATTGTGATGCCATTCTAGTGTAAGAACAAAATTCGGGGGATTTCAGGCTATTTGGAGCTTGTAATAAAGCGACAGAGGTCAGGAGCACTAGTGTCACTCAATCCGCCCAGGAAAGGTGAATCGAGGAAGGTCCCTCTTTTCCTCGCTTAGGCAGAACATCTACAGAGAAGATGGGAGACAGTTTCTCCCTCATCTTCCTCATTACTACAACTTCTGTATAAGTGGTTGTGGGGAAGTCCCAACCTTTAGGCATGAGAGCCAAAGGGGCAATTAACAGTCACCACCTTCACTACATGACTTATCTCTTTTTTGTTCAATTAAACGAGAGATTTCGAACGCTTCGCGTCCAAAGTCGGCATAATTGTGTGAAGAGTGCGTCACACTATTGCTGGGGTACATCTCAGCCCGACTTGAGTTAAGCTGATATTTCTCACAGCCAGTTTATAGGCGGCTAAGGGCATCCCCATCAGGGTTAAGTGGGGCATCCTTTCCACTTCAGTTCCCTGGCTAGCAAGCTCATCTGTCCTGCAGTTTCACCTAAATCCTTGTGTCCAGGAATCCTACACAGATTTATATCAAATTGAGCGACAGTTCAGAACAATCGTGGATGTTGTAACGACAGAATTAAGAGCCTTGAGAGCCGGCTGGCTATCCGATAGAATACATATATTCTTATGAGATATATTATTTATCTTCAGCCATTCGAGAGCCTCCCAGATTGCAGTAACTTCCGCCTGGAAGACCCTGCCAAGGTTGGGTAGACGAAGAGACGTATTCAATGCCCCGGATAAGATACCACAACCAGCGCTGCTCCAAATTTTTGAGCTATCTGTGTAGATACATAATGACCCAGTCGGGATAACACCATCTATCCAATAATCTCTAGTCGGAATGATGGTATTGAAATCTTTCTCCAAGGTCCACTTAGGTATAAAATCTTAGGTAGTGTAATCTAGGTTGTCCGCACCGATGGCGAACCTCCTAAGGATGGATGAATATATGAATATGAAGTCCGCCCAAGAGAAGCCTTTGTCCTGGCGGCCGACCAGGTTGCCATTTGCCCGGCATGTATATCCAAAGGAATAAGATGCAATAAGACACCCAGCCCAGCTATTGTGGTGCTTCTCATTGCACCACTAATACACAGCTCAGCTGTTCTTTGGATCCTTTCCAGTATCATACGATACGTAATCTTCTGTAATGCGGTCCACCATACTGATATGCCATGCATAAGTATAGGCATGGACGATGCGGAGAAATCGAATTGGTCAGACCCCAATTCTGAGAAACTCTGGTGGTAAGAGCCTCATGTCGGTTTTAATTTTCAAGCGTATGCATAAGAGGACCAAGGACAATGCTACCCTCTGTTCAAACATCTCATTTGGGGTAAGGAAGGTTCGCAATATAACTGAACCAATGGCCCCTGACTGATGAAATGGTATTTTCTCAACTCAAACGATTTGTCGGGTCGTGACGACTCGACTTTCAGCACAGTTGCCAATGACTTCTGAAACTTTTGTGCTGTGTTTCGAATGGCACACCAGTGAATTTGGCATCCTGATGCACGTCTTCCGGAGCGATAGCTATATGGTTCCACATGCGTAACAAGTTGACCTTCAAGAATACCTTGAAACCGTGGGTAAGATATCTTTTTAAGAAGCCTGGCCAGGGGGAGAAATCCGACAGATCTCCAGTTCAATCATAGGCCCGTCACTTCACGTTCACGTCACTTTCTTCAACTCAAACGACTTGTTACGAAACACGACTCGACTTTCAGCCCAGGGATCAGTTCGAACAGCAACTTCCGCCTGAGTCAGGGCGGTAACGGACGGAAGTTGCTTGTTGGAAGTACGCAATTCTTCTGCCATAGCTACGTGTTTAACACTCGAAACTTAACGACTGATCTGATGATCACCATACTTACTAACTTAGTATGTCACTTAAATCTATGAAAATCCATTATTCAAAACAAATTTCTTTTTAAATTGAATGTCTTTATTAAGAAAAGTAATACAAAATTATTAATGTACTTAAAAAAGGGGTTTTTGTACTGTGTATTTACACAAATTAAAATTCCTCGTCACATTAATTACTATAGTAATATACTAAAGACAAAAGTATTGTGAAGAGAATAAAACCAAAAAATCATTTATTGTATTAAATTAGCCCGTTCTTAAAGGAAAGAAATGTTTGTTAGTTTAATAGCTTAAAAGTATATACAATGCAAAAAGGGGCCAACTATTTTCGTTTATGGCTGTTTGAGTTTTTGCCATTTGTATTTGCTTGATTGCCTTGTGGTCCGTCATCCTCGTAATCTTCACCCTCCTCTTCCTCATAGTATGCCTCTTCTACGTCGGCTTCATTGACAACATGCTGTCCATGTATGTATACTGGACCAGTACCTTGAATTAGCTTGAAGGTCACCGATGAGCTGGGAAATTCGATATTTGGCTTTAGAATTCTTGTCTCTCCTGCTTTTAGTACGGCAATTGGAATTTTTAAGTTTTCTTTTTCTGAAACGCGTGTTTCTGCCTGAAAATTTGGAATTCAAAGTTTTTGTATTGATGATATAAATATAGTGGGTCTTAAAGTTATCGGAATATTAAAGCATAGTGTAAGCAAACTATAGGTAATTGAATTGGTGACGATTGCATAGGATGTGAAGGGGTATGCCAAACGTGGTTCCACTCAAGTTGCGTAACAATAACGGGTACAGAAATGAGAATAATAAAGAAGATTCAAACGGGTGTACGACAGGGAAACGTCGCTTCGCCACTTCTATTCAATGTTGTGATCAACGCGATTATGCGTGAAACATTCGATGGACAACTTGGAGTTCGATACGACGACAACAACTTCGTAACCGACCTGATGTTCGCCGACGATAGCTTCGTGTTCGCCGACACGGATGCCGAAGCAACGAATATCTTATACGACATTTCCCGCATCGCCCAGTCATACGGGTTAAAAATCAATGCGGAAAAGACCAAAGTGCTCACAACGGACGGATCGAGGGCCAGTGTTCACCTCGATGGAACCCAAATCGAACAGGTTCCGGGTTCAAATATTTGGGATCATTGGTTGAGGAAACGAAAGTGGCATCGACTTCTGAAGTTCACAGCCGCATCGGCCAGGCAACAGCAACCTTCGCCTCGCTCAAGTGGTGCATATGAAAACGAGCAAATATTTCCATCAAATTAAAAGTACGCCTTTACCGAACGTTGATCCTCCCGATTTTTCTTTATGGATCTGAAACGTTAAGGAGCTCAAGATCTTCCAAATGCGATGCTTGAGGCAGATCCTCGGTGTCTCACTACGCGATCGCCATCGAAACGAGACAGCCAGGCAGAGATGGGATCAGCAGACACTGATCGAAGCAGAAATGGAAAAATGTCGACGGTTTAGACATGTTTGCCGAATGGATGATGACCGCTTGCCACGTAAACTTCTCTGGCGAGACCGTCCCGCAGGCTGGATAATCCAGCGATCGGCACCGAAGAAAACCTGGCTAAAGAATATCGAGGGCGACCTAAAGCATCAACGGTTATCAGTTACCGAGGCTCGAGACGTCGCCAAAAATCGGCAAGAATGGAAGCGAATCGTGAATAGAGTTCGAGACCCAGCGGCACCGACAGCAGCGTATCCGTTGCGGGGACGTCCCGCTGGGACCGCCAGCTAACGGATCAAAGAAGAAGATGCAGACATGGTGAAAGACACTGCCCAAGAAGAAGTACTCATTGTACACCCAAAAAACCAAAATCATACCAGCGAGACAACAACAAAGAGAGATTGCAAGGAACAATTAAACCCTGCTGAGATAAAAGTTGGCATTGACAATGTTAGGAAAATTAGGAATGGTGGAATTGCAATAACATGTAATGATAGACTAAGTAATGAACCAAAGACACTCCGGTAACTTTTGAAAACCTTGTACAAAATTAAGACAATTGAAATATGTTATGTTTGGAGATGAAATTGTAAATAATACAGAAGATATTGCAAATAGACTAAATCAGTTTTTTGTAAATAGTGTTGAGGATATAACTGGAAATATACCTGATCATTCAGATCATTAATTAATCTAATAGATAGAGGGGACGACAATAATTATTTAGAAGAATTTAAAGAAGTAAACAAAGATGAAATTGAAAGAATTGTTAAAAATTTAAAGGATACTAGCGGCTCGGACAAGATTAATACTGAAATGATTAAAAAACTGTGGCCGGTGGTGATAGATTAAAAAAAAGAATGGTGCCAGATGAAATGAAACAATTAAGATCAACAAGGGCGTTTAGGGAAAAAGTGGGCTTGTGGCTTGATGGCAATTAAATGTGAAATTACGTAGATTGTTTGATGAAGTAATGTGGTAGAGTGCTATATTTGCAAAAGGCTCTTAAATTAATTTGTACATACTTAGCTAGAAATAGTTAATTTTATATGTGAGTTATAATAATGGCTGTGTTATGTTTTAAATGTATCTTTATATATGTATTAGCCGTAGGTTATTTGTAATTAAATAAATAAATAGATCATTTTTTTTTTTACAAATCTCGAGTCTTTTTAAAAACAAAAAAATACGGACGTAAATATAACCCCCAAATGGCAGTGCGAGATGTTTTCTTTGTTAAAAAAATCAAGAAAATAATGAGAAACAACGAAAAGCCAAATGCTATGAAGATTAGATAAAACTAACAATGAATAACATTCGAACATTTGAAATCAGAAAAACTGTACTGATGCCAGTTGAAAGGATGCATGAAAAGCGATTTCAAACTAGGCGGTTGCTAACAGGTAGCGTTTCCGGCTTCTTCCGATTTAATGAAAGATGCATTTCAGAAACCACAAATAAAGTTCCATATTGCATTTTTTTTGTTACATGACTCTAAAACAATTGCCACATTATATCAGACAATCTCATTTAGAAATGTAATCTCATATAATCCAACTTGTTTTTTAATAGTCTACCCAAATCAAGCATCATCAATTTACTTCGAGCATCCCAAGCTAATTACCTGAACAACGTTGAATTCCCCATTTTTGGCATCGGCGCCAAGTATTATTTGCTTTATAATTAATTTTTGATCTCGGTCGAATTTTTCCGACTCCGCCACCTCGAACTGTGCCAAAGGCTCCTTTTCACTCAAAGTAACACCTGCAAATAATAAAAAAAATGCTTTAATGGCGCGCCGCATAGACGCTCTCCGGAGAAGCGTAGTATTTCATTGAACTCATGCAATAATATGTATATCACTATCTAAATGGCACATTTGATTAGTTTTCACTTACCATAGAAAGTTTCGTGATCCATTTTTTTGTAAATTATTTATTTTTCTAACAAAAACACGTGCCAAGCAAATCCAAATTGCCTCTTCAACCCAAACGAGACGGCGAAGGTGGAAATTTTCTAAAATGACAGCGTGAATTCGTGAATCACGTTTTCGGTATATTCGGAGTAGCAAACAAGGGATGGAACAAAAATTAGGAACGAGTTGTCCGAATTTTGTTATATGCGGTTTTATAGGCAATTCATGCGGCAATGACAATATTGTGGGTCAAGTTTAAATTTATAGTTTTTTTTATGTGTTTTTATATGTTGAAACACGTCCCACAGTATTTGTGACAAAATTGTTTGAATCATGAACTTGCCCATAAACTTATGTGGCTTTCATTTGGTTTAGGATTTCAAATCGAAATTACTTCTGATATTAAAGGCCCAGTTACATAGCAGCGTTGCGTTGCGTAGCGTCTGTCAAAATTAAAACTATGTAATTTAAATGGGGCTTGCTACATTGCGCAATGTAGCAAGCCCCATTTAAATTACATAGTTTTAATTTTGACAGACGCTACGCAACGCAACGCTGCTATGTAACTGGGCCTTAAGATTCACGTTAAAAATTGTAATATGATCAAAAAAAACTAAAAAATGGAAGAAACAATAGAAACCACCCAGCAAACAATTCCCAAAGGAAAGTTTTTTGGTTCAGGAATAGAACTGTCAGCTAAAACCAAATTGGGACAAATTTGTGACAAACATAAAACCAAAAACCTAATTAGGTCCCCATACACTACAAGGTTTTATGCGTACAAACATGTCCCACAATCTTTCTGACAAACTTGTTTGAACGCCGAGCTTACCCATACACTATTATGGTTTTCATTTTCCTTTAAAGATTTCAAATCGAAATGAGTTCTTTAACTAGGAATAAGTTGTAATCAATAGCCTTTGAAATTTTATGTTATGCACAGAACTGTCAGATAAAACCACGAAAAAATCAAACCATTTTGATATTTGGGACAAACTTGTGACAAACATAAAACCAAAAACCAAACTCACCACACACTGTCAATCTTTGTTTGAACGCCTTGTTTGTACGCATAAAACCTTGTAGTGTATGGGCCCCTATAGGTCCCCATACATTACAAGGTTTTATGCGTACAAACATGTCCCACAATCTTTCTGACAAACTTGTTTGAACGCCGAGCTTACCCATACACTATTATGGTTTTCATTTTCCTTTAAAGATTTCAAATCGAAATGAGTTCTTTAACTAGGAATAAGTTGTAATCAATAGCCTTTGAAATTTTATGTTATGCACAGAACTGTCAGATAAAACCACGAAAAAATCAAACCATTTTGATATTTGGGACAAACTTGTGACAAACATAAAACCAAAAACCAAACTCACCACACACTGTCAATCTTTGTTTGAACGCCTTGTTTGTACGCATAAAACCTTGTAGTGTATGGGCCCCTATTCACCACACACGTCAATCTTTGCTTGAACGCTTTGATTTTATGGGTAGGCTTGCTTTTGCCGGGACTGGTGCGAATTTTGCATCAGTCGAGCAGTGCTCGACCGCCTGTCGCGCATGAAAAACATATTCCTCGTATGACAAAAAATCAAAACAAACCGTGTTTTTACATCGAACGAAGGTCGTCTGAAAAGTTTCCGACCTCAATGTGAAGATAGCAGCACTCGTCAATAAAAGGCTAGTGAATGGAGTTGCGCTTCAACTGCTTGCGCGACTGTCAAATAACAACTGCGCGTCCAAAATAGCTGAAACTTTGGTGAGTAACTGTCAAAAGATGCACAACTAACTTCACTACTTTTATTGACGAGTGCTGCCAGCTTCACGTTGAGGTCGGAAACTTTTCAGACGACCTTCGTTCGATGTAAAAACACGGTTTGATTTTATTTTTTGTCATACGAGGAATATGTTTTTCATGCGCGACAGGCGGTCGAGCACTGCTCGACTGATGCAAAATTCGCACCAGAAGCTGCATGCTTCATTTTTGATTTGATTGCATCAATTTCATCCGTCAATGCAATAAAAACCTATACCATTGCCACAAAAATTGCTTTTTTCGCCCCGCGTCAGTGTCCTAATCTAAATATATGGCAGGACTATTCCATCCAAAACTGTCAGTTCAGTGAATAGAGGTTTGCCGGGTTCTCTTTCGGCTTTGTTGTGTTGCATATTTCATCTCACTTTCTGTGCAGAATAAAGGCCGGCTACTAGGATTCGCACGTGAATTACCGCAAAAATCGAATTATAGCAAGCTAATCGCAATGGGAGAAGAATCGTTTTATGGTAAATAAAAGAATTCCAAAATAATACTATATGTTGATATGAAAATTTCCACTAATAAATGATTGTGTCCCGCGCAAAACAATTTTAAAGTTGGCGTCTTGTTTGTGTACAGAGAAGCTTTTTTTCCGTAATGGCTTCTCAGTCGATAATTATAAATTTCTAGTGTTAAATATATATTTTAATTTATGTTTATGTTTTTAGGTGTTACCCTTAAAGGTGAAAACAGTACCGTAGAGTGGGATGTTTTATCGAATGATGAAGATTACCCTCGAGGCCAAAAGTTAATTATTAAACAGATTTTACTTGGCGCGGAAGCCAAAGACGACGAATTTAATGTGGTTGAGGTATGTTTGATTTTTATGTACAATTTTTGGTGTGTAGATAATGATTGTGATAAATAGCGGGTTAAGGATATGCTATTTGTTTTTGTAAGTGACTTAACAAATCTCTTTTCACTTGGAAAAAACAATTTAAATAATGTAGATTGCATTAAAGTTTTGGTTTTTATCTTTGGAAAAGTCGAGCATTTTGGGATGCTGCTTGTGGTTCTACATTAAAATTGTGATTCAGGCGCAAACAATATAGATTATTGAAATATTTTGAAAACAATAAAAAGATATGACTTTGAACACTATCCAAAAGATTTAAGTGTTAACCAACTTTATGACTAGTCGGAAAAGTATTCAACTACATTCATTGAAATATTCTGAGAAGCATGAATCAATTTTTATTAAAAGTGCCTTAATGAATTTATTTAAGAACAAGAGAAATATATTTTGGGAGGGACTGAACATTTCTTTAATGATCCGTTTAATAATTTATTTCATTCTTACTTTCTAAGATCTCCAATACTAAATTACTAAATTATTACTAGTTTCGAAGCCACTGTTATATTTGCTAGATATTTTTGTTAGATGCAGGTAAAATATATAATTCGGCTTTAATACCACAAGCGTAGGGATTTCTTTTACTTTTGATTGCAAACTATACATACTTAATGCAATACTCTTTTTTTTTACCAATCTTCAATAACCATATGTTGAAATAATTAATGAAATACATCAAAAATATTGGGTAGATAATATTGACTCAACTTACCAATATTCACCTTAATTATATAGATAGATAGTTATATGTAAGTGTAATAAAAACAAGATGGATATATGTATAATGTGACCATTTATTTTTTCCGTCAGAGCGGGACGCCTACTGAATTTTGTAGAAAAAAAAATTGATTGATATTTTATTATAGGCTGGTCGGCGAGAAGGAAAAAACGCTAAACAGTTGGCTCATACGCGAGATTATTATTGGAATCGATTCGTCTTAGGGTGTAGTTTAACACCTTAAGTTTGCCCACAATTTGGATGACCGCATAACTTTTAAATTAACTTATTGTGAATAAAATAGGCACTTTTTTTACATTGCCCCCTTTTAGACGGGCGGACACCGAACAGACAAAACGAACGAACGAACTGGGTGTATAGGGAAGAGGGTGAGAGAGGACGATGGGGAGGGCAGACAATTTTCATGGACACTTTCAGCGAACTGTGAACGGACAATTTGACAGTTCCTGCGTTGTTGTTGTTGCTAGGATGAGAGGGCAAAAGCAAATTTCAAAAAGCAAGAACAGCAAGCCATGAAGTTTTTATAAAAGCAACAACAAAACCCAATCATTTTTGGCATTTTGTCCGTTCGTTGGTGTCCGCCCGTGTAAATGCCCAGCCGACACTCCACCGGGCTTCAAAGAAGAATTTGCGATTACAGTTAAGTTTTGTCTGTTCGGTGTCCGCCCGTCTAAAAAGGGCCATTTCTTTCAATATCTCCGTTCCTGCTAACTTTTATCGTGCCGTATGCATTGAGGAAGCTCTTCGCTATGAAATTATCTAAAAAATAAGCCCTAAATAAGTGCCTATTTTATTCACAATAAGTTAATTAACCCTTAGTGCCCTGTTGGTTCCGCTACGGAGCCATCCGTCATTTGTTCCGTAACTCCTTAGGCTCCACTGCGGAGCCCAATGTTTTTATAACGATTACGCTTAAGATGTTACGGAATCGTCGGCGTTGGCAACTCTTATCTGCTGTTAAAACGTGCAGGAAAATTTTAGTCGATCAACTCGTAGGAGAGGTCAAGATCAAGAATCGACTAGATCGATTTCAGAAATCAGGGGCCGTATTTGGTTTCTCGAGTCGATGGGTCGACTCGACAGAAAAAGCTTCTCGACTTTGTCTAAGTTTCATATTTGGCATCACGACCAAATCGGCAGAGAGGCGCGGCCATACAAAACCATAAAATTGTGTGGTATTACTCCAAGGGCAGCAAACCACGTATATTTAATTAAAATATAAATTGTTATAAGTTTAATGTATGCATAAATTGAGCTTTTCAAATGTCTTTATCGACACGTAAAGAGACGACATCGTGTCGCCAAATGCCAATTTTTGTTTATCGACAGAAGACAATGTCGTCTCGAGAAACCAAATAGGGCCCCAGACTAAATGGAAAACTGCACATAATGAGAAAAGGTCCAAAGAGGGATTGTGTTGTGTACTCCACAAGAACACAAAGGGATGGCAGACGTCAAAAGAGTGAATACTGTGCCACTTGCCCAAGTAAACTCAGAATGCACATGGGAGATTGTTTCCAAAGATATCACACTATGGTGCGGAAGAAGTTCCAAAGTCTATTTGGTGAATCTTGTCTGGTTGCACTAGAAATCTCCAAGGCTTTTGATAGCGTATGGCACTCAGCCCTGTTATCTAAACTTAAAGCTGTTGGCTCTCAGCTCACTTCTACAGAACGGAATTGGAAGTTTTTTTTCCGACCGTTCAATTGCGTCAAATCCGAATGGCACCCGATCTCTGCGGCTCCAGGAGTCAATTTTAACATCTGCCCTATTTCTTATCTTTATAAATGACCAATTTCAGTCCCGTCTAACTCACTTATCTTTTTCTTCTTCTTTGAGTCGTTAGCTGGCGGTCCGAGTAGGAATTCCCCGCAACGGATACGCTGTTTTCGCACCGCTTTGAATAATGTGGTTTCTTGCCTAGTTTCTTCGGTTTCCCGATTCTGGTCAATTCGCAGATCGACCACCCTTCTCCTTTCACACTCTGGGCTTGGGAACAGACGACGGCGGAGTTAACAAACTTATCAGTTTCGTTAACGACGGTATCCTGTTATTCTTACGGTTTTGATTATGCAAAACAAGCACGTGCAGGATTCAGTCTAACGTCTAACTCAATAAACAAAGACATTGTACTCCGTAAGAATGGACCCGTAAGAATCGTGTCAAATTCAACCCCACCAACCAAGTACTGGAGTGGCAACACAGAAGTCGTTTCAATTCATCTGTTCCTAGTTTTCCATTGAAGTTTAAACGACTTCTGCCATCCCTGTCTTATTTTCAAGAAAAAGTGCAACATTTGTCCATCCATCCATTTGTGGGTGAAGTTGAACTAATGGTTGACTCATCCAAAGTTAACTCCAAAGTTGGACGCATTGTGTAACCGATGTTTGAACTACGAGCGTCCAACGTTTGTATTTAGACACGTTCGCGCTGATGTCGGTATTGACTCAATCCTTGGAAGCCAACATTCGAATGATTCACCACATCGTGTAGAGCCGGCAAAATAATTGCAATGGAGCGCCACATAGCGACACTGAATTCCGATCCCCCCTTTACCTTGCTTTCGTAGATTATAAGAAAGCGTTCGACTCGGTCAGTAGGCTTTATATGGCATGCACTACCTGATAAAATAATAGAATTGATAAAAGCCCTATATAACAATTCCAAATGCAGAGTTCTCCATAATGGAAAATTATCCGACAGCTTTGAGGTGAGCTCAGGAATACGACAAGGATGCCTACTTTCGCCATTACTATTTCTTATAGTAGTAAATGACATCCTTGTCGGCGCTCTAGATAATAGAACAGGCGGCATACAATGGGGTTTGGTAAACCGCCTTAAGGATCTCGACTACGCCGATGATATCTGTTTGCTGGCCCACAGACACCAGGACCTCAAAAACATGTTAAACAATTTGGCAACAGAAAGTATTCCAGCAGGCTTAAGGCTAAATCCGACTAAAACTAAAGAAATGCGGATAAATGCAAACACCATTGAACGAACAGCGCTGAATAACCGTGACGTGGAACTGGTAAATAAATTCTGCTACCTCGGTAGCATTATTACCGAAAATGGCGGGGCAGAAGAAGACGTCAGTTCCAGAATAAATAAAGCACGAGGCGCATATGCATGCCTGTCCCACATATGGAGATCAACGGTGATTTCCACTAACACCAAATTGCGGCTGTTCAACTCCAGCGTTAAGGCAGTTCTTTTGTATGGTTGCGAAACATGGAAAGTCACCCAATTCATAACAGGGCGCCTACAAGTCTTCATCAACAGATGCCTTCGTCGTATCCTAAAAATCCGCTGGCAAGATAGAATTTCAAACGAAGAACTATGGCGCCGTGCCGGCCAAGAAAGGATAGACGACCAAATCAGGCGAAGGAAATGGAATTGGGTTGGCCACACCTTGCGACGCGAAAACGAAAATCTAGCCAAACAGGCCCTTGACTGGAATCCGCAAGGTTCCCGTCGAGTAGGAAGACCTAGAACAACGTGGAGGAGAACCCTACTAGAAGAAGCCGCAACAACTGGGAGATCCTGGTCGGAGCTAAGAGCTGTCGCGCAAAACAGAGTCCGCTGGAGGGCAACTGTTTCCGCCCTATGTCCCATGAGGGATTAAAGGAGTTTAAAGAAAGAAACCACATAGCGACTGTTTCTCCGAAATAAACGCTCTCCTGCCTCCACGGCAATCGTATACCCGCAATACCACATTAGTCCACTGATCTCATTCCCTTCACCTGAATTGAATTTGACAAAATAATTTTGTAATTTGTAAATATAGTAGGCTTTGGAGAAAATTATTTCCTGATTCGAGCGACCGATCCAAATTAATTTGGATTCGCGCGGCACGCTCGAATACGCCTATAGCCGCCCGCTTAAAGTCGCTTGCAGTGGACGATGTTTGTATGAAATTCTTTATGTTGGATCTGTCGTGCATAGCCGCTCGAATACGCTTCCAGTGGACGATCAGCCAAACCGGCCCAATGCAGACAATGAACTAGGTTGCTTGGCCGGGAATCGCCCATCATAAGTGCAAAAAATATAAGTATAATATATTACCGTTTGGTCTGTTAGCGCAAGCGGTACCTTTTAATTTAAATGGAAAGAGCCCAAAGCGGAAAAATGGTCACATTATGGGTATACTATTTTCCAACTCATCCTGTATATAAAGCAGAATTTCGAAGTGTCGGTCAAACCAGCCCCTACGATGAGTAGATGTGCTTGGCATACTATTTAACATAGTTGGTGTGAAATAATGTTTTAGGTCGAACTGAGTTGTTGTAGTTTGGTTGTACTTGGTTGAAATCTGCATCATTTTATCCTACTTTCGCATTCGATGACATGCGGACAAGAAGTTTACTGAATGCGCTGCTGGTTCGTCATAATTCGAATTATTTTAGCACATACAGAGTTTAATGGATACTAGAGGTTCTTTTTTTTACAACTCGTCCAAACTGGTATCCGCTGTAAACTTTCTTCCTTCAGAAATATTGACTTGTTTTCTTTTCTAATAAGTAAGGCTTGTTCTTGGTAACAAAAAAATTTCAACAAAAGCAGTATCAAATATATAAAAAAATTGTACTCTTATTATTTAAATTAAATTACAAAAAACAACTTAACTAATAATTACAGCGTCTGTTTTATTTGAATTCTGGTAAAATACTTCTTCAATTGTAGCTCCATTTTTAAAAAGCTCTTGATATTTGTTATCTATTCTGCACAATACACCAGCAGCTTTTTTGTTCCAATTCCAAAAGATAATATTGCATTTTAATATTGTTAAATCTTCACGCGTAGCAATCAAATTCTACAAAAAATTGTTATTAACAAAATTGATAAATATTTTGATCAAGTAGAATTCTGTACCATTGCAACTGTTGAATCTATAGCTCTGACCGCTGATCCTTCCAAAATAACGCAATCAATTTTATTGTTTGTAGTTGTTACAGTATCAATTAGTCGATCTTTTAAATATTCAGCTGAAGAAAATACGAGATTTTGTGTTAAAGTAACTAGAAGGACTTCGGATCCATTTATCTGTTAGGGAGAGTTATTAATAAAAATTTCATTTCATTTGATAAAAGATTTACTTTTTCTAAAGATATTTCAATTTTTGGTCGAGCACTAGCAAAGAGAATGAAAAGATTATTAAAAACAATTCCGCAAAGTATTCCGTATTCCAATCCTAGGAAGAGACATGCAAGCCATGTTATCAGGAAAGGGATTATGTCGATTCCTAAAAGGGAAATATTTAGAGAAGATATTTTTTTAAATTCAAACAAGATTTACTTTTTGCTTTCCATGTAAGATGTATCTTTTCGTAGTCGATCATAAATATCATAGCGCATATAATAATTGCTGCAAGAGTAGCTTTTGGTATATAATAGAATGTTTTCGCTAAAAATCCTAGCGATAATAAAACTATACATCCAGTAACTGCACCTCCCAACGTCGTACGTACTCCACTCGAGTTATTTACGGCTGTTCTAGTGAATGAACCTGTTACTGGAATCGATTGAACAAATGATCCCATTAAATTACAAAGGCCTAGTGCTATCATTTCTTGAGATGCTTGAACTGTTTTGCCTTTAGCTGAAATAATATACTTATTAATAATTTGTACAAAAGTTTCATAACAAAAAATTACAAAAGGCTTTAGCAATTGCAATACTTTCTAATATAGCAATTAGAGGTAATGAAATTATTGAAGATCCTAACTGGCTCAACATATCTGGAAAATCAAGATGAGTCCCATTCACAGTTGTTTCAAAAGGAGGAAGTTGAAAATTTGGTAGACCCGATTCCACATCTCCAGTTAATCTAAAGGGTTCATAGTCTTCTGTGGTTAAGCAGTATGCAATAGTACTTCCAATAATTACAGCTAAAGCATTTCTTGATAATGAGATGTATTTTCCAAACTTCTTAGCTGATCCTTTTAAATCTTTTAGTTTCTAAAATATATAAATAAGAAACAATTGTTATTATACAATAAATCTCTCACCCTAAGCCCAAGTAATGCTACTAGAGTTATCACACCGAGAAGCGAATCATTAAGCGATGTCTGTGATATCTTTGTGAAGAAATTCTCCCAAGATGGCACAAATTCATTTGAGCTGCCTTTAAAAGTCATGTTATTTCTCTAATAAAATTTTATATAAATTGGTTACATACTTGGTATGCCAAGCAACGAATTGATTTGACCACTAGCAATTGTGATGGCAGCTGCTGTTGTAAAACCGGCCACCACAGGCATTGAAATAAATTGAATTAAAAATCCTAAATTTAAGATGCCAAAAAATGTTATTATACATCCCATTAAAAAACAAGCTAATATCGCAAAATCGGGACTTTGAGTGACATGAGCCTGGATCATTAATGACATAATTGCTGTTGGTCCTGTGAAATATAAAATGATGAAGGTTCTTATTAATATCAAGTGCACAAGTAGCTTTACCAACTGTTACATCTTTACAACTTCCAAATATAATGTAAACAAAGCAACCCATGAAGGCTGAATAAAGTCCATATTGAGGTTGAAGTCCAGCTACAGCTGCGTATGCTATCCCCTGAGGAATGGCTGTCAGGCCAACTGTTAATCCAGCTACGCAGTCTTCAAATAAATATGACGCTCGGTAGTGCGGTAGCCACTTGATAATTGGGAAACATTGTTTTATTGTTTCTACGGTGCATATGGTTTTCGTTTTTTGTTTAATAAATTGACCAATGTTTGGCAGCTCTTCTTTGTAGTAGTCATCTGAAAGTATTATAGTTGACGTAAATGCCTATTTATAATTATTATTTTAGGTTAGGATAGATATGGCTAAGCTGTTGGTTTGAGCTCATACACTTAAGTCAAAGGGATACGCCCATTGTGATGCCATAGTGATCCCACTTTAAACATGATGTTCAAGTGTCGTTTCTTCGCTAAACCATCTCGAGGAAGTAATGAATCTTGTAAATTGTTGAATGCCAATCTTCGAGATTTCCGCAAGCGTGCTTAAAAAGAAATTTGTGGCACCGTGAAAACTGTGTGGTCTGTTTCTCCATTCACAACGTGAAGGTATGTTGTTTCTCGTTAAGTTAATATCGGGTATGCAGAAATCCGTTTTTGTGGGGATGGTAACAGAGCTCAGCACCTTCGTGTGTCCTCCCCTGACTCCGGACCAAAAAGTTTTATTCTAAGGGCTGCGATGGTTGCGCTTTCCGTAGCCACAACATTCAAAGGGGGGAGAAATAAAATAACATTTAGGGCATCTGTAGGTGTGGAGCGAAGTACATACCTCCGCACATCTTTGTACTTTCTGTATTTTGTTTAGCACGGTGGATTTACTCAGGGTTGGCCACCATACTAAGACGTAAAGGAGATTTGGACGAAGATCGCTGTGTAGATCCATCGTACTATAAGGAAGAAGCTTCATTTTTTCCCAATGGATTTCTTTGCAAGCGAAAAGCGCTATGCTCGCGCTCTTCTGTGTTTTCATTCCAGAGGAGTTTCTTATCTAGGATTACGCCCAAATATTTGGGACTGTTGCTAAATTTGAGCCTAACATTGCTAAGTCGCGGGGGTGTTAAAGGAGAGATCTTATACCTCCTTTTGGAGAGGACCAGTTCCATTTTTACTAGATTACCGGAGTCCGCAGGTGGCAGTCCAGCTTGAAAGGGTTTGTAACGCCGCCCGATGAGATCACAGAGGACTTGAGGGAATTTGCTTTTTATGATGATAGCAACGTCATCCACGTATGCCAGGACGTGATGCCCTCTGCCTCCATGTTTCGCAACAACTGGTTCATAGTTATGACCCAATAAAAAAAATACTCCTCCTTGCGTAGTGCCTCTGTTTACGGCCTTTCGGGCCGAGTTGTCGCCTAGGACCGACCTCACCATCCTGCCAGTAAGCATTTCGAGGATGAGAGACACCAACGATGCCTTGATCTTCTGTTCTGTCAAGGCCAAGGTAATGAGGTCCGGGAGTAGGTTGTTAAACGCTCCCTAGGAATGTCACTAGTGTATACTCCTTAACCTCGAGGGATTTTTCAATGGTTGAAACTAATGAGTGGAGAACAGTATCAGTAGATTTGCACTTTGTATAGGCTTGTTGTGAGCCAGAGAGCTCCGAGGTTATTAGCCTCAATATATGTGATGTGGAGATGTGCCTTTCTAAAGTTTAAAAAAAAAAGGATGATAGACTAATTGGCCTGAAGTCCTTGGGTGTTGGGTGGGAGTCTTTTCCTGCCTTAGGTATAAAAACACTCAGATCTCTTTCCAACTAGAGGGACTGCAATTATTCGGAAGCCTTCTATATAGGAAAATTTAGTCAAAGAATCTGATTATTATTTAATATTGATAAAATCTTCGAACTTTATACCTCTTCAGATTAACTGCCTAAAATTTGTTATTATTTTTTTGTTTTGACGATTGAAATTTTGCGGAATATGTTCCAGGAAAAATTCCTCTAAGCTCTAATCATATCTAATGATCCCCAAATTCATATTCCTATAGACGTCACTAATTCCTTTCGAGATTTCTTATCATAATCTCGGAAATCGAACTTATCGAGTTCTTATCGTTTTAAGTCAATACTTAATTGAAATACAAGATATTTAACAAATTAAATCGACATGGTTCAACTCTAATTATAAAGATTAACATCTTCACCAGGAGCTAATAAAAGAAATAATGTCAATAACAAAACTGCTTAAAAGACACTTATTGCATTTTAGATCAAGGTTTTGGCTTTTTATTTTAAAATTATGTACTAGCCGGTCATGTCTAGTAGCTTGATTGTAAGAATTGGCTCTAAGATTATGAGGAGCCAAGGAGATATCGATGAAAATTACCAGTTAATAAACTATTAGATATTGTAAGAGTTCGGAAATACTCACCGGGATTCTAGATCACAGAAATCTGACTATAAAAGAAAATGGAAAAAAACTCGGCCTCTTCGGTGGAGCCTATGTGCTTTTGTCAGAAAAAGCGAGAATTTGATATTC
Source organism: Thereva unica (assembly GCA_949987705.1). Classification (NCBI taxonomy): domain Eukaryota; kingdom Metazoa; phylum Arthropoda; class Insecta; order Diptera; family Therevidae; genus Thereva; species Thereva unica. The sequence goes on from OX465283.1 coordinate 151,500,156, forward strand.
TGGATGTGAAATTAACAAATGGGGGAAAATTGTAAGCTTTGGTAATCTGACTATAGTCAGCGAATTGCGAGCTGGCTGTGATGGTATTGTTTAGGTTTTCAATGAAACAATTTAAAAAAAAATAAAACTCAACTCAACATGGGTGTGTATTTTGCAGTTGCTTTTACAACTTCTGGAGCAAGATTCTGGACTCCTCCTCTTTGTCCGCCACCCGGAGTGTGTACGAAAAGGGGAGCTTGTGGGATGTTGGGATTGTTCCACTGTGGTAATAGGTGGTTCAAAGGGTGTGTGGTAATGGAGCAAATGTCATAATCGTGGATTTGTTTGAGGGCCCTTTTTTTATTTGATCCAGTCGCGCGGAGGTATTCAAGTCCAGCCGCAGACATACATACAAGTTATATTCAAGGAAAGGTGTAACCTGGAGATCTGTTTCTTGAGTCAGGCAGTTCGGAAGTGGGCCGGGTTATACAATTGATTTATTTAGCGCGCCGGCCGAAATCATTACATGTGTAGTTGAGCTTTGAAGACATCCAGTGTGACCTTGATTGAACATTTGGAAAGGAAAGACAATTCTTTATAACTATGCAAATACCAATAGCTTCTAGTTTATTTCTTCTTTGATTCGTTAGCTGGCGGTTCGAGCGAAACTTCCCGCAACAGATACCTCTGCTGTCAGTGCCGCTGCATCTCGAACTCCATTCATGATTCATTTTCATTCTTGACGATTTCATCGATTTGGATTCGATCGTGATGAACACCGGCCTTCTATCCATCGATTGTGAGCACTTCGATCTTTATGGCATTGATTTTTAACCCACATGACCGGGCGATGCAGGAAGTGTCATAGAAGCTGTCCGTTGCTTCGGCATCCGTGTCGACGAAGACGGCGCTCTCGTCGGCGAACACCAAGTCGGTTACGAAGTTGTCGTCGTATCGAACTCCGCGTCATCCATCGAACGCTTCAAACATAATCGCGTCGATCACGACGTTGAAGAATAGTGGCTAAGCGACGTCTCCTTGTCGGACACCCGTTTAAATCGGGAACTCCTCGGATAAGTCGCTTTAAATACGAACGCTGCTGGTTGAGCCATCGTACGACGCTTGGAGAATTTGGATAATTTTCAATTGCACGTATTCGGTTTCCAAGGCTCTCCACAAGCGGATTTGAAATCGATGAAAACGACGACAGTTTACTTGTCACAACGAATTCGGATAATTATCGATTCGGTATCGCGAAACTGATTCGTCGGTTGCTCTATAATCGGGTGTTCGGATGCTGGTCTTTGTGGTTGTACAACTGGTGGAAGAATTCTCTCTAGACATAAAGCGGATAGACAGTTTTAGATCCAGTTGATTTGGAGGAACTTACATCAGTTTATTTTTGAAAAAAAAACGCCCAGTTATTAAATGTGTGTAACACTTGTGGCACGTGTTCGTCTAGGAGTGTCATTTCGTAGAGAGACGAGTTGCTAATTAATTCGACCTTGGTTTTTCTACATGTGATGTGAAGAAAATTCTTTTTCTGCCTGCGACACTTTTGGTGAGTACTTATATATACATATGAGTTAAAAATTTCCAATGGAAAATACTAGCGCGTTACTACGAGTTGATACTTTTCATTTTCTATTTGTATAAAATATTTTTTTTTAATTGAATAAGCACGATTTCCTCTTAAACAAATTTACGATTGCTTGCTTTATTTGAACACAGCAACATTTTTCAATTCAATTTTGTGCTAACTGAACTACATTGTAAAAACAATTTCCGCAGATAATATTAATTTTTTTTCCATTTTGTAATCAAAATTATCTTGAAAAAATTACAATTTATACCCCAATTAAAAAATAATACCGTCTAATTTTGCGCGAGATTAAAACCTTACTTGTTATGATCAATATTTAACTTGTCTAATCAATATTTGCATTATAGTATGTACTTATATCAAAATGGCGGACTTTTTTGGGTCATTGTAGAAAGATTCTTTTTATTTTTGTATAAACATTAGGTTCCGACTCGTGATTTCCTCGATCGTTATCTAAAGGAATCGCCTAAAAAGGTGAAAAGTTCAGTCCAGTTTCATTCATATCTTATCTTTTAATCCGTCTACCGTTTTTACTATATTTGTTGAAAATATGTTCTTCTTGTAAAGCAAGTTTCTACGATTATATCTCGTGAATTTGTTACCAGCGGCTACATTTAAAAACTTATCAATATTAATTGATGGAAAGCTATCGGGAATTCTTATTGTTGCTGGTGCAGTAAAATTCAATGAAGTTTTTGATGGTTGAAGTTGTATTGCAATAATTTTTGAGGAAGTTAATTTATTTATATGCTAATCAATCTTATCGAACAGTGACGATCGAAGTGGCATCGGTTAAATAAGAAAGCTTTAAATTTAGCAATGAAAATGGTAGTTTTTAATATGTAAGTAGGTGAATCCAGTTGTTGATCTTTGCGAAATTCGAGTAAATATCACAGATCGATAGGTTACCTTCTCTTGAGATAATAAATAACATTGTAATTTGGATACTGTTAAATTGCGGTGACTGTTGCTATATGGCTTTGCGATTCGAATCCAAAAGTTTTTAAGGCATATTTTCCGTATTATGTATCTATATAATGGTGTTTTTCTAAGTTTGTATGGTTATTTACATGACATTAAAACAAAATCAAGCATTTTTAAGATTTTTATTTGTCTGTCTGTTTTCCGGGCTACCGGACTTTCACTGGATGATTCAGTATTTACGCGGGCATGGTTTAGGCAATTTTTATAGGCTACCGTTCATTTTTTGCACCCCGAGATCTTACTCTATGGCAGGCTGTGAATTTTAATCATTGCTCATAGCTGGCTCTTCTTTTTTCTTTTTACCATTTTGGAACCTTGTGGTATAAAATATTTTGTTAAATTTTGTTGAATCTCGCGGGCCGCGCAATTTCCGCGAAAGGCCGCGCGTTGGCCACCCCTGATTTATATCGTCAGGTTCGGAAACATACGATTCACAATAAACAGGATCTCAGAAATGTTCTAATTATGGAGTGGTCGCAGACTCCAGCCGAGTTGACGAAAAAGTTAGTCCATTCTATGAAAAACCGATTGCGGGCAGTTATTGAGCACCATGAAGGTCCCACAAAATATTAGTTTTCATAATTTATCCTCGCTGAATAAATTAATTTTCAAATCGTATGTATACTCTTTTGTTTTGTTAAAAGAAGGATATTATGTTATTTTTATTTAAAAAATTATATTGAAGGGTTCTCTTAAAAAAGCACTAATTTTACCCGGATATGTATACTTTTTTGGACAACTGTATGTTCCGTTTTATATTACACAAAACACGTATACTATATAAAAATATTATTCATTCTTTTTTTTCTTGTCTTAAGTTCATTACATAAATATCGTAAAAATGTCTTTCGAATATTTTTGCTCGAACCTCAAACATTACGTATGCCTTTTCACACTTTTATTTATTTAATTTTAATGTTTTTTCTTAAGTATTGAGTCGAATCCATGCATAAAAAGTATAATATTAAAAATATCTTTCAAGTCAAATGTTTGACAAATTATAAGATGTACTCTTTCGTCACATCTTTTTTAAAATATCAGTAAAAAAAATAACTTCGTCGGCGATAATATTGTTTCTCCATTGTAATAATAATTACTTTTTATCGTTTATTTTTGCTGACTTTATTTTTTCTTTTTTTATGTATAAGATTACTGAACTCAAGTAACAAAGAATGCAAATATTTGTGAAACCCGTGTATAAACCCATGTGGCGATTTTTGATCTAAAAACTTGCATGTATTGCTAATCCTTTTGCTTTCTTTTTTCATATATATTATTTCAATATATTTATTCTTTAATAATGAAATTTCGCGTTTATCACTAATAATTGTGGAAAACCTGTCGTTTTACCACTTAATTATAAATAAAATAATATAAACCACTTTTGTATATAAAAAAAATTGTCCGGTTCTTCGTATTTAAATATCAATCAATCAATTTTCTCCGGATTCTTCTCATCACAATAAAACGTTCGTACACCTTAACACAAAATGTTTTGCAAGTAGATTAACACTCGTACCTGTTCTGTCCATGTTTAGATAAAAAAAACACCGCACACTATGAACACTGAAATTTCTTTCGAATGAAAGTTCTTAAGAGAGTCAATCCCGATATCTTCCGTCAGTTGCTGTTACTATAATGAAAGAGAAATCCACTTTTGGTCGGTAAAAATGCGAAACAATTATTGTAAAGCTTCATCGACAGCTGTCGGCATGTTGATAATGGTTTTTACAATATTATCGTTGTTTTTTCCCCATATTATGATTATAACTTCTTGGTATGCATGTAAAACGTATATTCCATCTGTATACCTCTATTGTCATGGAATTTAATATAGTAATTAGATCTAGAACTGGTTTTACAACCATCGAAATTTTGTTTAATTTAATCATCCGCAACACGTGACTTGCGGAATCCCCAGTGGATTTAGTATAATTGATTTCAGTTAGATGAGAGCTTAGATTATTTAGATTATAAGATTATTATATTTTTTTGTTTAGTTGCATTATGTTGGCTTATCAGACCCGTGTTTTAATTGTGATAATTTAATAAACTCTTTATCACATTTACGTCATAAATTCTTCTTGGCATGGGCTAAAGTTAATTTGAACTTAATACAAAATTTCATTTCGAGATACTGGGTTTATTAGCGAGTGATTATTGTATTATCAATCGCGTGGAGGTCTATATCTCAACGTAAAACAATAATTAGACATTTGATATTGAACTGTTTATTGTAGTGCATATCGGTATACATCTTCCTTTTGGTCACTCATAAATATATATAATTAATAAAAGCAATTTTTGATAATAATTCAAAGTTCTTAACGCCTGTATTTTATCTCGATGCTGTGTTGATAGGCTTTTGAAATTCAATGGTTCTTATATTGAGCATCAATATAATTTTCTTATATTAATAACTTTTTCTCAATTTCAAAGAATATTGGAAAATGCATTAATACATTTATAAATTAAATGGCAACAATTATAAACTATTAGAAAATGTATTTATTGCAGAATTGTCCTACTAAAGTCTCTATAGTGTTATGTAAATTTACTGCCACCACAATATTTCCCTCATTTACTATTCTGTCGGTGATCTCTAGAATGTTAGTCATTCATAGAAATTATATGATTCTAAAAGCTTCAAAGTATCATCGTGGTTGTAATACATATATTGTTTTTATGAATTTACGCGTTCATTTAGCCGCTTCTGCTGAATTTTATATATTTAAAGTGTGAGTGTGTAATGCTACAGACAGACGTATCAAACTGGTTTTCAGACCGACTTCACAGAATTACATTAGTAATCATGATGAACTTAGCAGAATCATTTCGTTTTGATCTCAATTCTACAGAATTTCGTACCTGTAGTGGTAACAAGCAAAAAAAGCGAAACCTTTTTAATTCGCAATTTGAAATATATTTTTTCAGGTCAATCTAGACTACTTTGTATCATAACCCACAGCAATCTAGGCTTTAAGTTTACCGACAACTCTTCCCATTACTCGGCTTTAAACACAAATTTTAATGATCAGTAAAGAAAAATTAAGAAAACAGGTTTATATATTTGCTTCAACCGATTCAGAGCAATTGGATCTAATTATGTTTATAACGTAATGAAAGGTTACCATTGAGTAGCCTTTATTTTTAATAACCGTTCCAATTCTTCTGGGCATTGCTTTGTACAAGCTTTTGGCACTCTTCTGTCGTTGTCCTAGACAAAAGAATCAATTTCAACCTGCACTACGATAATATTACTGCCAGAACCAACAAACTTCTTGGTTTCATAAAGAGGAAAGCCAAAGAGTTCGATAATGTATGGGTCACAAAAACACTCTACTGTTCTCTAGTCCGCCCTATCCTGGAATATGCGTGTTCCATCAGGGATCTCATATTTCAAGTAAGCAGCAAGAGGATCGAATTCAGGGATCTCATATTTCAAGTAAGCAGCAAGAGGATCGAATTCGTTCGAGATTTCTCCTTTTCGTCCTGAGACATCTACACAACTCTCATGACTACCACATCCTACCGCAATACTTGGACAGGCTCAAACACAAATCTCATGCCGTTATCTACCAAAGTGCTCATATCTTGCGCTGCCTCTGATGTCATAAGTGAAAAACTTCAAGTGCAGTTTCTATCAGACCAGATCAAATTCAATGATGTAGTCCGACACACTAAATTACTTAGGGAAAATTCACACCGTACCGATTACGCTAGGAACGAGCCCTGAATTTCCTTCGGAACCACAGTTTACATACCAATAAGGTCAGATTCGCGGCAAATGTTTGTTTGGAATATTGTTAAGGAAATCCATGTGTCCTTTAGCTGTATAGGGCTAGTGGATGAGATCTGAAGTCTTAAGGCACTTTGATAGCGATTTTCTATATGAAGATATGCAATGGAGTCTATCCAATGATTGCCTCCATCACAGCTGTGGGACAGGTCCGGAGAGGCAGGCAAGTCGTTGCAGTTTACTTGAGGATCTTGGGCCACCAAACTATAGCGTCATAAGTGACTACAGGTTTAACGATCGTATTGTATACCCAGTACATCATCTGTGGTGTAAGACCCCATGGCTTACCCAAAAGCTTTTTGCGGGCCCATGTGAACCTTGTGGCTTTACTGATGGCGTAGTCCAGTTGAACGGTCCAGTTCAGTCTCTTGTCTAACTTTACTCCCAAATATTTGACTGAGTAGAAAGAGGTACCAGGCTTTATTTGGCTTGATTGACAAACTCTCCGTGGTACACCATCTTTGAACTTCCCGGAGTTTTGTTCACATGAGCTCTGTAATGGTCAAGTCAAACTTCCCAGAGACGATGATGGCAAGATCATCTGCATAACCGATGACATCGAAACCAGATTCAGATAGTTTGGTGAAAAGTTCATTCTCAACTAGTGACCAGAGTAACAGGGATAAGGCTCCACTTTGAGGGCAGCCCTTAACAGCCTTAACACTAATGGTGGAGACACCTAGAGTAGAAGAAATGTCACGACCTACAAGCACTGCGTTTATCCACTCAATCGTGTGAGGATCCAGGTTTCTGAGAGCCAGTGTTCTAGAAATAGAATCATAAATGGTTGGAATGCATCCCCAGTTGAACCGGGCTTTATAGAGTCAGACCAGGTTGTCGAGAATCAGATTGAAACACTTCTGAAGGAGTGCCTTAAAAATTCAATCTCCTCCCGGGGCTTTAGGTTTGAAAAGAGGCCACTGCCCATTTAGCCTTGTCACGGTCGAAGATGTTCCCAGAAAGACTCCAGGAATAACTGTCTGGGATAGTCCTATGACTACACCCAGCATCCAATGGATCAACAGTCTGGAGATTGATCCTAGAAAGTGTTCGCTGAGAAGTTACCGCAAGGTTTCGTCATAGTTAGTGGTATAGGGGCCATCCTCTCTTTTGAGAAAGCCCACTCCGTTGAAAGAGTTTTTGGAAAGCATGTAGCTATTGTAGTCTAGTCGCCTCTGCTCGAGTCTGCAGGTTCTCACAGTGTTTCCTCCAGGCAATCCTTTTGGAACGTCTCAACTCCTTGTTTTAGGTTGTTAGGGTGAACCTACATATACCCATCCCAATGCCCGGTATGTTCTGCCCTATTGCTCTCCTTTGATTTGTTTTCAAGGTTTGTAATTATTTGAAAATCAAGGTTTGTAATTATTTTTCTACAGTTTTTACATTTAGTGACAAAACTACATAATCATAAAACTGTTAAACTCAAAAAATATTTTCACAAATAAAGAACTGAAAGCTTTCATTATTATTATTACTTCATGTACAAAAAAAATTTAAAAACAATCTATGTTGATATATCTTGTATTTATTTCCTATACATTTTCGACCATAATAAACTGTTTCCGACAGTACTACGTATAGTACAGCTCCTAGAGATTTCTTCTGCAAAAAAAATTGTAGTTGAATGAAATTTGGAATGGTTGGAGTTTAGCCATTGGAGAAAAGGTAACCGTTGAGTTCCGGGCCGTACTTCGTGAAAATCACGAGAAAATCCGATTGAAAGAATTTTCCGACGCTTTCCCGACCGTAGCTCGGAAAAACGTCGAAATTGGAAAAATGTTAAGAAGACAAAATTAAAGCTATGAAAATTCTCAACAAAAAAAGTTATATAAGCTTTTCCCGGAAACCTCACGTTTGGTCGGAAAATGGAGGGTAAAGAAAAAAAATATGAAAAATTATTTTGTTTTTATATTGTTTTCTTTATGCAGGGTGTCCCACGTCAAATTACAAAGTGCGGGCTGTAGATAGGCTTTGGATAGACGAACAAAAAATCATATGGGAGGGGGCAGAAATCGTAACGGTTTGGTCACTAGGGCGTTTTGAAATTTTTTTGATAGAGGTTTACATATCACCCTGTATTTTGGTAACCCGATGACCTACTTCCATGAATTAGGTAGCAGTATACGGAGAATACTCCCACCTATCTAAACTGTAAAAGCGAAGGTTCTACACCACCAACTTCCAGAGTTATGAGTCAAAATATCATTTTTTTTACAGAAAAACTATTTTGAATATACATATATATTACAAAAATTGACTAAAGTTCTTCGGAAATAACTTAGAGCATCTTAATAACGCAGTGTTATTTTTAAATGAAAGTAGGCCCTCGAGTCATTTCTTGATCTATCTCCGAGACATCCAGCGATGAAGAATAAATGGAAATAAATATAGGAACTTTGTCAATTTTTGTAATATATATGTATATTCGAAATAGTTTTTCTGTAAAAAAATGATATTTTGACTCATAACTCTGCAAGTTGGTGGTGTAGAACCTTCGCTTTTACAGTTTAGATAGGTGGGAGTATTCTGCGTATACTGCTACCTAATTCATGGAAGTAGGTCATCGGGTTACCAAAATACAGGGTGATATGTAAACCTCTATCAAAAAAATTTCAAAACGCCCTAGTGACCAAACCGTTACGATTTCTGCCCCCCTCCCATATGATTTTTTGTTCGTCTATCCAAAGCCTATCTACAGCTCGCCACTTTGTAATTTGAGGTGGGACACCCTGCATAAAGAAAACAATATAAAAACAAAATAATTTTTCATATTTTTTTTCTTTACCCTCCATTTTCCGACCAAACGTGAGTTTTTCCGGCAAAAGCTTATATGACTTTTTTTGTTGAGAGTTTTCATAGCTTTAATTTTGTCTTCTTAACATTTTTCCAATTTCGACGTTTTTCCGAGCCACGGTCGAGAAAGCGTCGGAAAATTCTTTCGATCGGATTTTCTCGTGATTTTCACGAAGTACGGCCCGGAACTCAACGGTTACCTTTTCTCCAATTGCTAAACTCCCACCATTCCAAATTTCATTCAACTACTATTTTTTTTGCAGTTTTAGCGATTTTTTTACTCTGGAAACTGTACTAGTAATTATTCCGTGAACGATGTTGAAAATCGTACATTGTATGCAATCAAGTGAAGTTCTAATTGTTTGCAACAAATAAAATTTCGTGTTTACAAAAAGCTAATTACATCATATACTAAATTAGGTCTGATGATCCATTTATATTGTCGTCGTCTAGCTAGTCGATTTAATTGAGTTCAAATGAGTTTTCTCACGTGAGCAATTACATTTTTATCTTGATGTTATAAAATTAAAATTTGCTACGTTTAATAGACTAGATAACTGGTATGAATGTAGCTATTTAAAAAACGTGTGCTTTGATTATTTAAGTTTATTTAGTTCAATTGCTGTCTGGCTATTTAATTTTTGACACAGATATAATTGTTTACCATTTAATAATATGTTATATATTTAGTGAAATTATTCAAGTAACTATTCTCTTCAAATACAGCTAATTTAATAGTAGTCCTCAGCTTGCAATCTAAATTAATCCAGCTGATCTCACATATGTTTCTCGGTTAGCACTTATTTATTTTCTGAGGGTCGCTGTAGGTGGTATCGTGTTTAGTAACCTTCATAATCTAGGCGGATTTGCAAAAGTCGCACCACTAATCTGGCCCTACTTATATACTTTCGTACAATTTACGTACAACGACAGGTCCATCAAGTCGTGGTGCAATGTCTAGTAGTAAACTTGTTTTGAAGCCCGGGTAAAAATCAAATTCGCCGCAGCTAACATGCAGCAGGTACGCGCTAGCCCGCACCGCGTTTGCAGCTAGCAAGCGCGCTTGAGTAAACATAAGACACGCCCACAGGTAGCATGCAGCTGGCACGCACGAACAGTGTCAATCACGAGTAAAAATGAAACTCGCCCGCAGCTAGCATACAACTGGCATGCGCTAGTCCGCATGGCGCCCGCAACTAGCATGCACGCCTGAGTAAACATAACATTCGCCCGCAGCTAGCATGCAGCTGGCACGGACGACCAGTGTTAAAGGGTCTTTTTCTATCAGAAAAGGCAAGCGGCGATATGCACACGTCCGTTTAAAACCCATTCAGAGTTCTATAAGCGACTATGCGCGCTTATGCTCTACTCTATCATCTACCCTGCGTAGTGCACTTGGCCTTACGCTTCTAAAAACGGATAGCCACAGGCATGCACGAAAATCGTATAGGACGAAGAAAATGGGCAATTATCGTGGTGACCATAAAGGGTGCCAATAGCAACACAGTAGAACAGTTCTTGGTCGATTACGTAGGTCAACCAGCATTAGACGTGGTTAGTGCTTAGCTGGGGGAATGCTTGGTAAAACAACACTCCCGTTTGGAATAGTCGATGCCGATGCGGGTGCAGTTATAAATTTTCATGTCTGACTTTTTGGATTTCCGTGTCTGTGGCGTGCATGCCTCTGGCGGGAGAGTGCGTGCTTTTATGGGATGCCTATTTGTTAGTTATGCGTGCTAGCTGCGGGCGCGTGTGTGCTAGTAATAAAATTAACCAATAAATTTTTTTTTAATCGGGAGGGTAGAAGAGAATAAGATATGTTAGGGGTCTGCTGGGTGCTTGAGTGGATGTTGAACTAACTGTATCGGTTACACAATCATCGGGGATCAAGCTGGGAGTCATTTACTGGCTAGTGTGATGTTAGTCTTAGCCGAATTTTCACTTCACAGGCGCATGAAATCTAAATCAATAAAAATCTCGTGTCAGTGTATGTTACCGAACTCCTCCGAAACGGGTTGGCCGATTTTTATGAAATTTTTTGCGTATATTTGATAGGTCTGAGAATAAGTCGTAGGATATTTTTTATACCTTGAACCAAAAGAAACAGCTGAAAAATCTAAAAAAAAAATGGTAATTTTAGGAATTTTCATTTCATTTTAGTTTCAATAGCTCCACGGCCTACCTATTGTTTGGCAGCTCCGAAAATGTAAAATTGTCATTAAATTAAAGCATTCCATTTAATGAAATTACGCAGTTGTCAAACAATAGGTAGGTCATGACGTTATTGAAACTAAACTGAAATACAATAAGCAATATAGTATACTCAATATACCGTCTCAAGAGGGCGGATTACCATTTTTTCACAACCACCCCGACATGGGTATCAAATGGTATGATAAGGAGAATATAATAAACGATAAAGTATACTCAAAATACCGTTATCTCCATGGCGGCTCTTTCAGGCACTTCATCTGTGTAAAATTCACATCTCGAAAAATACCAAGTCAATGGATAGTTTTTATTGGCTACTATTGGCTTATGGGTGAAGCGAGGCGTACCGGGTCCCAGCTAGTTGTTTTATAGGTTTTGAAATGCGTTTTAAGTACACTGACGGTAATACACGACGGTATTCTGTGTTGACTCAGTCCAGACTCAAGTTGCCTCATATGCCCCCTTTGTGACACTACAATTATGAAGATTGTAAACTCAAACATGACTAAAATTTACTTAAATATCATTACCAACAAATTAAAAATCAATTTTCAATGTTATTTTTCAGGTGCATACAGTCAAGGACTCCTTAAAAATTCCAATTGCTGTATTAAAAGCGGGCGAAACACGGGCAGTTAATCCTGACGTAGAGTTCTACGACACATCGGTAACGTTCAAACTCATAAAAGGTAGCGGACCAGTATATATTCTTGGTCAAAATTTGAAAGATGAAGTTGAGGTAGTCGATATGGAAGAAGATACCGATGAGGAGGATGAGGGTGAGGAGGAGGAGGACGATGGACAGCCAAAGAAAAAACCTAAGCTGGAGAACAATGCGGACGGCAAAGGCGCCAAAAATAAGAAAAAGTAGATTGTATTATTTCCAACATTCTTATCAATATTAAGTTCAATTTTAAAAAACAAAACAAAAGTAAAAATTTGAATTTTATTTGGGAGATATTGTACTGCTTGCGAATATAATATACATATGCATATACATATATTCATTAATTCGCGTATCCCTATTTTGGAATCAGTTCAATTTGTTGTGTGTAACAATGTTTTTTTTATACTTGATATTTTGAATTTTATTCATAATTTACTTAAAATTTAGTTTAAAACTTTACTTTTACTCAAAAAAAAAGTATACAGAGAAAAAATGAAAAGGATATGTTCTTAACGTATTGCAGTACAAAATTAATTCATTAAAGAAATTTTTACGTTTTATCTTAAAGTAGGAAATAGTGTGGGCACCCCACTTCTCAAAAACAAAATAACTTGACTTGGCTAAGAAATGCATCATCAACTTATTGAATTCAGCTCTAAGTTTTTATGTATATAACATATAAAAAGAAACATGTGCGAAAAACTATAACCATTTCTTTTTCATTATTTGTAACTTATTTTCGCTGCTATACACACGTATCATAATGTGTGGTGGGCAGCGAACTTCCTAAATTATAGCATGGGCTCTTGAGCGGCTTATTGTAAGTTTCCATTTTAATGAAAACAAGAAATAATAATTTATTTGGGTTTGTATCTTAATGTTTCCTTTTTTGCTCCTTCACTCCTTTCAAAAGAATTGTTCCATTTAAAATTGAAGTCCACAAAGGAATGATGCTAGGACTCCAGCCAGAGGGCGCTGTAGAGTGAGGTATGGAAGCATTGGCTTTGGTAAAGGGTAACATATAGCCAAGTGCATGTATATGTGGGCGTTCGTTGATGACACAGAAGGGAGGAGGCAGTTTTATTTATTAAAATTTGCATCAGCATATGGCTCTAGTTTTTCCGAATTCATATAAGCGTGTTTCAAGTTCCATCAAAGCTTGCAATCTCTCCATCTTATCAACATCGCATATGTATGTCCCATATTCCATCATTTTTTGGCGGTTTCGAACAATTGTTCATCAATGATTAGGGTTAATTTCCATCGCTGATTTTTTATTACTGATTGTGGTGGAACTTGAAACACACCCTACCTGTGCATCATTTTGCATCTCGCCGTTCTCATAAGGTATTCGTTGAACTATTACAGTAGGTGTTCATCTTGCGCCAAGTAAGGTCAGCGGTAGGTATTTGTTAGGTTCTGCTGTCATTGGCCATATATCCCGATGATTCGTTACCAGTGATAGAAACAGGGGCCGGTTCGTGTATGTGTATGTATGTCGTCTCGGGTTCGCGTAAGTCGAAAAAATTGAAAATTTTCGTCTGAAGCCGACGAAAGGCACTCGAAAGCTCTTGGGTTATCGAGTTTTTGCATTAGGACACGAACAATTTTCTTTCGACCTATGCGAACGCTAAAATTTTCATCGACGAAATTTTTCGACTTCAATTTCTTTTCGTTCGATTATCGTCGTTCGCCATACACGAACCGGCCCCAGGTCCTGGGGCCGTATTTGGTTTCTCGAGTCGATGGATCGACTCGACAAGAAAAGCTTCTCGATTTTCTTTAAGTTTCGTATTTGGTTCCGCGACCAAATCGACAGCTAAGCGCAGCCATACAAAACCATCAAATTAGGTGGTATTGCTCCAAGGCAGCAAATCACGTATATTTAATTAAAATAGAAATTGTTAAAAGTTTATTGCATGCATAAATTGAGCTTTTTAATAATCGTCAAACGTCTTTATCGACACGTGAAGAGACGATATCGTGTCGCCAAATGCCAATTTTTATTTATCGACAGACGACAATGTCGACTCGAGAAACCAAATACGGCCCCTGTACTCCCGAAGATGAGACGATGAGGAAACGAAACGAAATAACGAGACGAGACGAAAATATATTTCCTACTCCTGGGGGCCTATTCTGTATTACAATATTGTTAAATCCAATCCGATAACGAAACAGCTTTCGAGTAAAAATTTGACAATATTGCTACATTTAAATGTAAAATCAATGCCAATATTGTAATAGAAAATACGGTTTCGTCAGTTTCGTTAAAAAATTTGACAATATTGTAATAGACAATAGGGCCCAGACGATAATCTCGTATTGCCTTGCGTTTGTAAGTTTTGACCTATTATGCAAAAAAAAATAATTAACAATCCCAACATACAATTTAACAAGCACTAGCGTCTAAACGAAGACGATTACAAATATGTCATCGTTTGTTTTGACGAAAACTAGACGATATCGTCTTCCAAGGTAGCATTTTGACAAAACGGTTTCGTTTTCGTTTCGTCTTCGGGAGTACAGGCCCAGATTTCTTAGAAGAGGGGAAATTCGGCAAGAGCAAGGCGTTATAACTTTTTAACAAACATTTTCGGCGTGAAAATTAGCTCAAAAGCGGAAATCCTGCAAACATTACGAGACGAGATCGGATCGAAAATGGGTGTGAAATTCTCGAGAACATTTTAAGACACGATGGATATCGAAACGAAATCGATTTGTAAAAAACGAAAACACTATTACAAATTGCTTCAACGAAAACGACTCGTATTAGCTATTTTAAATCGAAGACCTCCTTATTTAATTCCAAGTTTTTGGCGAGTGATCTTCGACTCGTAAACGAGACGTTAAAGCGACGAGTTGAGAACGAAGGTTTGGTGAGCGATTTTCGATTCGTAAACGAGTCGATAAAATGTTTGCAGGGAAAGGAAAGAAGAAGCAATACATACACTTTATTATCTCCTTGTAAAGACAAGAAAGTTACGCCTTTTGAACTCCCTGCCGTGAAGACTGAGAGTAACTTGTAAAACTGGGGCTAGTTCACGCAATTCGATATAGACTAAAAACGACGCGGAGCGCGTTCAAAAACCTTACTGTGGTTAACCCCGAGTTTTTGAACGTCAAAAAGTTATGCTTGTGGTTACGCTGTAGTTAAACACGGAACTTTTGAACGACCAAAGTAAGGTTTTTAAATGAGGTGTAGGCAGAGTTACCCTGGAACGGACGGTAACAGCAGATCTTATTTGGTTGGCTGTTGGTCGAGTGAAATAGAGCAATTAAATAAGGTTGCTATGCATGCAGATATGCCCCCTTAAAAAAGAAATTAATTTCAATGATAATTTTCCTTAATTTCAATGTTGATATAAATTAGCCAGAATTGAGCCAATAATATTCCGATATGGCGGTTTAGCGCGCCAAAAATTTTAAACTTAGAAAGCGACATCTACCGGCTAATAGAGGAGTTCAACTTCCGCATGGTTTTGTTCGTAAGAATTGTAGTGGGCTAAAAGTGAAACTAGGTAGTGTCCTCTTTTTCTTTCAAGCATCTTCAATTACCTGTACAGAAATAGCACAATTTAGCCCTAATTCTTCCAAAGAAAAATTAAAATAATTGCGCGCCAAAACTTCTTAGAATAACCACCGACATCTATTGGAGGTATAGTTTCCAATAATCACAATCAGGCATGTACGCATAAAGTACGCCATCTTGCTATAAAAATAGCTCAATATCTGCGCAATTGAATTGTGTTACTGTGTTACGCGATGAAATTGTGAAAAAATGAAAATGGCGGACGGGTAAACAAAAATCCAAACTGTTTACGTTGAATTTAGTAATATTATTCGATATAAAAATAAATAATTTTATAGAGAATATAAAGTTAAATAAATGATCATAATTAAAAACTATTCATATGTGATACGTAACAATTGTGATAAGTGTATTGTCAATTAGAAATTTCATAACCTAATGTAGCAAGTTGGGCACGTTGACAATGAAAGAAAATAAGCCGGAAGAAATAATAAATACATTGTTAAAAGTCAATTTTGATAATATTAAAGATGAATCTCTTGATATTGATTTGTCTGCATGCGCTACAATACCATCGAAGAGCAGCAACTGCAGCCTATTGCCATCTGATTTCTGGATACATGGATCTGATACGTGTTTCCTGGATGAGAGTTTTCATAATGAAGACAAGAAGACGAAACGAAAGACTCCCCAACCAAAGGAAGCAACTATAGTTACAGAAATTAAGAAGGAACTAAACAATGAAAACAAAATTACTTTTAAGTATAAATGCGAGAGCTGCTGCGTGTTATTTCATGATATCAAAGAATTGTCCAAGCATGAGGCTTCCCATAAGATTACTTTTAAGTGTGATGAATGTGATCGTACGTTTTTGAATGAAAGCGGCTTAAAGAAACATATTCGGAGCCATAAAAACGGCTCCAGAAATGCTGTGATGGAATGTCCTGATTGTGGTAAATTGTAAGTAGATATCTTGATACTCTGCAATTTTAATTATTATTAATTACGATATTATTTACCATTGCAGTCTTAAAGTTAGTAGTATGTGGATGCATCGAAAAATTCATAGTGATAGCAAAAGGTTTAGCTGTGATATATGTGGCCAAAAATTTGTTCAAAAAATAAACCTAACGCACCACACAAAAGTCCACACGGGTGAAAAGCCTTACGAGTGTACGCAGTGTCAAAAAACGTAAGTACAGTTGAACCTCAATTATCTGTACCTGGTTTAACCGGGACCTCTATTAACCGGCAAAAATTATATAATTGATATTTTTTCTCTATTAACTGTGCCTCTGATATCCGTGTTTTTTATTTAATTTATTTATTTATTTAAAATTTTGGGACATTTCTTCTTCTTCTTTAACGGCTCTACCTCTCTTCTTCTTATTTAACGGCACCCCTGAGCTCTGAACGTCCTAGTCTACGCCATCCTTCCAGCGGAGGTTGGGTTTCTCTCGCTGGCGCACCCCATAGGTCTTATCGCAGAGAACTTTTCGAGCAGGCTCATCTTCACTCATAAGAGCTAGATGCCCTGCCCACCGGAGCCTACCGAGTTTTATTTTCTTCACAACATCTATGTCGCGATAGCGCTCTTAGATCTCGTCATTGTAGAGTCTCCGGAATCGTCCTTATTCACATATGGGGCCAACAATCCTCCGCAGTATTTTCCTCTCGAACACGGCCAAGAGGTTTGAGTGCTTTTTGCTAAACACACACGTTTCGGATGCATATGTGAGAACCGGTAAGACCATCGTCTTATATAGTAAAAGTTTAGACGTTATGGTTAGATGCTTGGATTTAAAGAGCCTTGACCGACTATAGTAGGCTTTGTTGGCTTTTAGGTCCAACTCTATTAATAACGACATTGAACTCATTCTAGAGTGGGGACACAAGATTCGTGTTGAATTCAACCCCATCAAAACCAAGTACTGTCTTATTTCAAAAAAAAAGATCAACACCTCTCCCTCCTTGAGAGTGGGTAAAGATGAACTAACGGCCGATCCTTCCCTGTACGTCTTAGATGTGACATTAGCCAAAGACTAGCGATGGAATGACCACATATTTCAAATCGTCAAACAAGCATCCCAATGCTTGGGATTTCTTAAGAGGTGCAAGTTCCTCCTCCAGCCTTCAGCCCGTGCTGTTATTTATAAATCCTACATTCGGCCTATTCTCGAATACCACTCCCTTGGCATGTCCAAAAAAGGGCTCTTAAATTAATTGATGACGATACTGCTTGCTTCACCAACGATCACCTGACCCACCATAGGAATGTAGCAGCGCTGACAAAATTGTATCGCTACTATCATAGTGACTGTTCCTCCGAGTTAAACGCTCTCCTGCCTCCACGGCAATCTTATACTTGCAACACCAGATTAGCCCACTCGTCTCATTCCCTCTACCTACAACTCCCCCTTTCACGCACTCAACAAGATATGAATTCGTTTGTAAATAGAACAACTTGACTGTGGAATAATCTCTCGCAGTCAGTATTTCCGAGCTCCTACAACATCCAAGAGTTACTGTTCATCGCCACCTTCTTCAACACCCTTTCGAACCCTCATAACCCTTAACCTATTCCCCTCCGTACTAAGCTTGCTGCTAGACATTGCACCATGACGTGACAAACGACATGACGGACTGGTAGTACAAAGGGTGATTCCTGAGCTTAGCACTGCCACATAAATAAAAATTAGCTCCAATCACAAAAACATAATTATACTCTCTGACAGCTTAAATAGTTGCCTAATGCTTAAAAACAATAATGGCCACTCACATATAGTTGCTGAAATTTTGCGCAAGGCTTCTCTGGGTTCCTTTAAATTGTGGCATATTGGAAAATGAACAGGCAGATCTCTCACAAGCTGGGCTTCAAAGACTTGGTTCTCAATGTTCACCATAAAATTAAGTGTGAATGGAACAGAAGATATCAGGTCTCTTCTAGAGGAAAATGCAAATTCTTTGCCTCAATCTTTCCCTCATTACCCACTGCACCACAACAACAACATAAAATTATATGCTTTGTGTAATTTCTTTCTAGATTTCCTGAACGATCACATCTTATACGTCATCAAAGGTATCATTCACCAACCAGACCGTATAAGTGCGAAAAATGCGGAAAAATGTACAAAACAGAAAGATGCTTAAAGGTTCACAATCTAGTTCATTTAGAGCAGCGACCTTACGTATGTGAAGTATGCGACAAAAGTTTCATAAGCAGCTCAAAATTGCGCCAACATTCAAACATACACACTGGGGAGCGCCCGTACAAATGCAATTATTGCGTGCGAGATTTTACCAATTTTCCAAATTGGTTGAAGCACACTCGTCGGCGACACAAAGTTGATCACAAAACTGGTGAAATGTTACAAACCGTCCCATGTTATAACTCGAAAAAACGCCAATCTAAAAAACAAAACAAACAAGCGATTATTCCTAAAGACGAGCCAGTAGAAAGCGAGCCCAACGTTCCAATTAATCCAAATGAGTTCCTTTCTCTGTCACTAACGAGCGCCGAAGATTTAATAATGGAACAAGCTTTAGAAATGGAGGAGTCAGGTCTACTTAATAGTGATGATATGAAGCCCATGATCAAGTTGGAAGATGTCGGTATGCACACACTAGCTTTCAGCACAATGGAACTTAATTTGTATTAATTACCTAATATTTTCTTTCCAGAATTAAAAAATGAAATTCTTTGTTCAAACGACTCATCGCCGTTTTCATCTCCATCATCTGATTTTCAGTCTTATGTTCCTCTTCCGCCGATTGCAACCATGACAAAATCCAAGTTCATAACTAGCAGCCAGAAACTTCCGTCCGTTGAGACGCTGTTTGCCTCAAGCTACCACAAAATGCAGAGCGATCTTTCCAAATGGATTAATTCAAACTTATAAACTGGAGGAGGAGGAGAAAAAATTATGTCCATAGTTTTTTTTTATTATTTCCTTTCGTCTTTGTTTTTTAAGAACACAAAAATTAAGATGATGATTTGGATTTTTTTTTTGAGAAATGTATTTTCTTTTTTTTTTATTAAATTTAAGAACAGTATTATAATGTAGCTGATGTTGTATTATAATGTAGTGAGCAGTGTTGAGCGCATTTTCATTATGTTCTTAAGAAATGGATTTTTACGTTCATTTTTATATCAAATGATTGCAACAAAAAAAATGTGCTAAGGTTTGGTATCAGAGATTTTGTGTTATATTTAGAAACTTTTGTGATTAATATTTTATGTTAGCTTATATTTTTCCTAGTTCAGCAAGACTGAAGAAATTCATATTTTTGTAATAATCATTTTATAAATAAAGATCAAGTTTAACTGAAAGTTTTGCTTATTTCTACTTCTTCGGAAGGAACTCTAATGGGAGACGGGACGGCAAGGAACTAATGGCGAGTTCTCTGCGCAATAAAACAGAGTTTTAAGTCGGTTGGGCTGTGGGCTAGCAACCCGTTCCCATAAAGTCGGCAAACAATACTTCGGAACAAGATAGACAAAACGACGACGACCTTTGCTTTTCGAATAAGGATAATACGAATTGGATCATGGAATGAGAGAACACTGCTTGCTGATGGACGGCTGGATGAAGTCATTTCATTATCTGCCACTGTATTTGGCTCGCCTCCAACATAATGCTTGGTTGTAGATAAACATGCCTCTTCTCGCATAGTATGTCTCTGCAGATGATCCCTGCACAAGCCGCATCGTTGGACATATGCACCGCACGCACGGAGAACGCTTAGTCTATATGCGGTCCTCGATTTTCTGCTGGTAATCATGCTCTTCAACGTAGCTGCCTATAGCACGACTGAGAATAACTTCGTCATCAAGAGGCGACACCTTGGTATGGTATGTGCTCCGATTTTTATGAGTGTGGCCTTGTTTGGAGAGGACTCGCCCTCCTAAATTTAGAAATGTCCAGTTTTTCCGGATTTTCCAGCGTTTTCTTGCTTTCGACTTTTGAAGCCCCTTTGCTGATTTTGATGAATAATGCCTCGTTTGAAAGGGCTCGCGGCCTTGGCACTTTTTGGTCGTTTTTACGGCCTTTTGCTATGGTGCTCCCATTTGCGTGAAGAGAGCCTCTTTGGAAAGAGGTCGCGCTCAACAATTCAGACCATTTAAGTTTGCCAAAAAATACCGAGGGATTCGGGAGTTATCCCCTCTTTTGTGATTTCCCCAAGGAGGCCTACAAAATGCCCATTATATCGCGAAATACTGGTCAGGCCGGGGTGGGACTGAATTCCTGGGAGGTCCCTTTACAACTAGGCATCACTCCCTAAAATTCATTATTATTATATTAAGGTATTTTTGGTGGAAATAAATATTGAAATCCTGTTTGGATGTTTAAATTCAGTTTTAAGCAATGAAGCATATTCCCAGAACAAAAAAAAAAATACTACTAAATTATATAAAATACATAAATTCACTTAAATAAACCTTAAATAAGTCAAATTAAATTAAATAAATTCCAAAAAAAAGAAAATTTTCAATTCCTGAAATCTCAAAAAAATGCATAACAATCATACTGATAAAAATTTAGTTTTTAGGCCGTTTTTGCGTTATCATCAATAATCGTTATTAAGCCTATTATTATTAAATATTTATTATTTGTATATTCTATTATAGTTTTAATTGCCTAGAAAGAGAATTTCACAATTTTTTATTGTTTAATTTAATAAAAATCAATAAAATAAACTTTTGAAATTATCAAATAGCACAATATATAGCACAGTAAAAAATTGCACAGTTGTAGGAGTCTACTGCTTATCGAAATAACGAGCGTTTTTTGGTAACCGCACGGATCCTGTATGATATGTCAGAAATTACAATGCGAAGTGTCAAAGTTTTCTCATACAAAGTTGCGAAACTTGACATTGTAAATTTATCCATTAGATAGAGGATCCCTGCGCTTACCAAAAAACGTGAATTTTAATCCACGATTAGACATTAAACTCTTAAAAATATGCAATTTTCCACGTTCAATAATTTCAGAAGTTTATTTAATTGATTTTGATTAAACAATAAAAAATTATGAAATTCTCTCTTTAAGTAATTAAAAATATAATAGAATATGTAAATAATACATATTTATAATAATAGATTTAATAACGATTATTGACGATAACGTAAAAACGACCTAAAAACTGAGTTTTTATCAATATGATTGTTATGAACTTTTTTTTGAGAATTCAGGAATTGAAAATTTTCATTATTTTTTGGAATTTCTTTAATTTAAGTGGATAATTTGACTTATATAAGGTCTATTAAAGTGAATTTATGTAATTTATAAAATTTGGAAGTATTATTTTGTTTTGGGAATAGGTTTTTATTGTATGAAATTGAATATAAACGACCAAACAACAAGATTTGAAAATGGAATTGCTAAAAAATACTTAATATATAGAATAATTAATTTTAAGCAATAATGCCTCGTTGGAAAGGGCTCGCTCCCCTGAATCCAGACCAGTTGAGTTTGCCAAAAAAAATTACATGGGGTACGGGAGTTATCGATCTCCTCAGAGCAAAATCTACTCACCTCCAGCCAGGAGACGGTAACTGAGACAACCCGCGGCCGAACCGAATTCAGAAAAACAGAGGTCAGGACCTTCAAAATGCGTGAGGAAGGTTCCTGGAAGCGAACCGTCTAAACAGGCCCATTAAAGCAAAGGAACCGCTGAAGAAGAGCATTACATTCTTTCTCCTAAATCAACGAGAAGTCCCTCGAGATATTGGAGAAGAATGAGAGCCGTCTAAGATGGAGCTAAACTGAATAGTTTTAAGAGCCTTTCCCCAGAGAAGGAGTTTCGTAATCTGAACTGAACTGGTGGAGGCTTTAAGTTTGTGGGATTGTGGGCACATCAACTTCCAACATTCCAAAATAGAAACGAAAAACAAAGAACGGAACATGAAGGGACCGTCGCGCAGGCAATACGACAACCACCTTTTACAAGCGGTCTGATTAAGGTAAGTCAAGATCCTCTATCCTAGTTGAAAGGCACATCAAAGCCTACCTCGGCCGAACTTCAGTTCAACGGACTTAATGGTATGTAGTTAGATTGTAGTTTGGATAGGAGTTTGGCTGTCTGGCTACCCACCCGGGCCAAACACGATCTGCCGGCACTGATGGTGTGGGGTAGTATTTCTGGATACGCACTCACTGATTTGGAGATTATCACAGCAACAGTAAACCAGGAAAATTGTAGAGACGTATTGAGAAGGAATATGATTCCTTTCGTGGAAGAGAAAATGCGACTCTATTTTTGACTCAACAACTGGGTTTCTGCTCATTTGTGACCAGTTCACGCGTCAATTTTGAGACGACCTAAATAGCACACGCTCGCTACTCTGAAGATATCATTTTAAGGTTGAAATGGTCTTAATATTTTCCGCAGGGAGTAGCTTACATTTTTATTTATATTGAAATGCCGTTTTCTTTTGTTTTAATTTAGGCATTTTAGTTATATTTTGACTGTTTCATTTCTGTAATTTAACAAGTCGTTCAAAAGCTGCAGCCATCGAAGGTTAAAGTTTCATACCAAAATGTAAGTGGTCTAAATTTTTCACGCAGCACTGTATCCCTCTTTGGTGAAGCAAGGCTTAGATCGAATGTACAGCTTTAAGCAGCCTTTATAAGGCTGCGTAAGGCCTGGATTGTGACACCTAGTGAAGATCTTCCTTTGCTAACTTCCTGAGGTTCCGTAGATCTTTATTCCACCAAGGCGAAGGGTTTTTGTTCCGTCTAACTGGTTATAATGGCCGCTGTACTGAAAGTCGAGTCACGACAAGTCGTTTAAGTTGAAGGAAGTGACGTTTCAGTGGAATCACGACTTTCAGTGCGGGGGTTTGAACTAAACTTAGCATTTCCACTCTGGGCCCCTGTACTGAAAGTCGTAATTCGACTAAATCATCACTCTCTTCAACTTATACGACTTGTCACCAATAACGACTCGACTTTCAACACAGGGGCCAATATCTTGTCCGCGGTGTTGATAACATTTTTGAGAGTGTGGACTCTATCTTAGATTTTCTATATAAGGTCTATCCTTTTCTGTGTGCGACTCTAGAGAGTCTCGTTCCCAAGATCTGACTGAACTTCTTCCAGCCAATCCTTTGATTTCTGTCAGGTTTAATGGGGCTTATTCTGAGAGTCGAATCACTCACATGACATTTGCACGACTGTTTCATCACGATTGCGCTGTTAACGCACTTCATTTCACTCTGGGAATGCCCCATGAAGCTGATGGTCGGCAATTTTAAATGAGAGATGCTTTTTGACACGGTGCTGTTTGAGTCGACTCGGGAATACCATTCCTGGAGTGTCACATCACTTGCAATGTCACAAGACTCTCAGAATAAAGGCTCAAGCAGAACCAATCCGTTCCGTCCGTTTTTAAAAGTTGGAAATTTGACATTTCCATAAACTTTCCATGAGACGAACGGAACGGTAGCCACAATCAAGCGGACGGAATGTCAATTCAATTCAATTCATTTATTCGACTTTTTCTACATTTACAAAATTTTCCTTAGAATTATATAATACATATGACTTATTTTACATGTATTAATGGACTATAATGTGAGGTCCATTTGACATTATTTATAATGGTCTTGCCAAGCTTGTTGCACTAAATAATTATAATTCCAACACATTTGCGACTGATGTGTATTAAAATACATTTTGGTTCCTAATTGGAATGAAAAAAAAAACTAAACCTAACTTAACCTAAGGAACACAGCAACAAAATTACCTTGTCAGGTATGCTAGAGCACACAAGAGTTGTGGTGTTCTATCACAGAAGGTGATATGTATACAAAATTTTGTAATACTTTTATATTGTATTTATTTACATAGTTCAATTGGAACTCCAGTCCCTTAATGACTTTGTGTTTGGATTTACTAAATCCATATCATATCTTCCATAAATTTAGTCTAACTTAAATATGTTATAATGGTACATCAAGTACTGCTTTTGAAGACAGAAATTAATTCAGTTTTAGTAATTAATACAGTAACATCCGCAAAACTAGTAATATCTTAAATATATCTAGTATAATCCTTATAGATAGAAACTAATTCAGTTCTAATAGTTAAGTTCACGCAGCTGAACTACTATTTACAGTTCTAGTTATATGGTAATTCAAAATTTATAACTGTGATACAACTATAATATATCTTATATAAATTGAGATAAGGCACTATATATTTATATAATTCGAGTAATTCATATAATTCATTGAATTCAATCAGTTTTATTTATGATGCAATTTATATATATATATATATATATATATATATATATATATATATATATATATATATATATATATTTTTTTTTTTTTTTTTAATTTGTCGCAAGGGCTATAGACTTATCTCTGATTTAAAAGGAAAAAAAGAAACAAAGTATAAGGGATGCAACATCCATAAGCAGTAGTAATTCAATGATTTATTGTGGTTATAGCTAAATACATATATTATCTTCTATTTTGTCCAGGGGTGGTTCTGTTCTCATAAAATTTAGGGATTGGGTTATTCTCGTCAACCGGTTCAAACAATTGCAGCGAGCTTGGATTGCATAAACTCAAAGGGGTGACGTAAAACCACTCAGAGAGGGGCACCGAGGTGTCTCTGACGTATATCTCATTGAGGAGGATATTCGTATGATGTTCTAACTTACTCATAAATTTTAGTGTCAGTCCAATAGCGTATGTTAGAATCGGGGTTATTTTGGCTTTATCATAAATATTTTTGTTAGAAAAGCGTTTGTTTTCTTCCTTAAAATATAAGTTTGTGCAGGCTCTAAGCATTTTCCTTTCAAAAAGTTCAATTTCCTTTCCTACCGTGGGGGAGATTGTAAACCAGATTGGAAACCCATATATTAGAATAGGTCTGATCATTTGCTTATAAATAAGTAGCTTTGATTTCATTTGCAGCGACTCATTTCTTAGTAGCGGCATCAAGGCTCTAGAGGCTTTCACTGTTTTTGCAAGTGCTTTTTTGCCTTGAAGGTTGGGTTTAAAAAGATTATTAAAATAGATACCAAGGTATTTCAATTCATTTTTAGGTTTAATTGGTTCGTCATTAATAAATAATTTAATTTTCTTACATTTTTTAGCAATGTTAGCAATTCCTTTTCCTGATGCATTCCTGAAGCATATCATTTCTGATTTATTGGTGTTTATTTTAATTCCCCATTCTCTGTAGAATTTATCTATAATCGTGATATGTTCTTGTACTATCTCGCGAGCATTTTCAGGTATGCTTGCGCTGCCATAAATCAGTGTATCGTCTGCATAAAGGATTGAGGTGGAAAATAGGCTACCATTAATATTATGATGTACATGTGGGAAGTCCGCTAGAAATAAATTATATAATTTTGGACCCATTAGTGAGCCTTGAGGCACACCTGAAGAGATCTTCACCGTTTCAGAGGTTGAGTTTTTAAAAATTACCTTTAATTTGCGATCTTCCAAGAAGCTGATAATTATTCTAACCCATATATGAGGTATTCCCAGGCTTAGAATTTTATAGATTAGACCTGTTATCCATACAGTATCAAAGGCTTTCTCTATGTCTAGAGCACATGCTACTGTTGTTCTTTTATTTCTTAGATTCAGTGACACGTCACTGTGTATTTTCAGTAAAGCATGAACCGTGCTATGTTCTTTCTTGAAACCGAATTGAAACATCGGGATAATTTTGTCTTTCTCAATTATATAGTCCAATTCATCTGCTACTACTCTTTCAAAAAGTTTACCTACATTTGATAGCATCTGAATAGGTCTAAATCCGCTTAGTTCTCTGTTTCCTGGTTTCTTTGGAATGGGTCTTAATTTAGCTATCTTCCAGGCCTTTGGAAAGTATCCGTTATTAATACAGTTGTTAAATATGATTACTAAAAATCTCACTGCTTCTTGGGGGAATTTTTTAATTAAATAGTTAGGTATATTGTCTCTACCCATAGATTTTTTATTATTGAGGATCCTGATCAGTCCTTCCACCTTTTTCTGATTTGTAAATGTACCACGGTCGATAGGTTCCACCGCCGTATTAGAAGAGTCAAATGTAGTGATTTGATAGAATTGGCCTTCAAAATCCCTATTCCTACTTTTAAATTCTTCTACCGTAGCTTCTGCCTCACGCAATAATTCATTACAGTAGGTGGGTTTTTTTTCTTCATATATTTTACTATAGAAATTTCCAAAGGCTTCCGCGATCTTATTCTCCTCATTTATTAGCTCACCATCTAATAGTATCGCCTCCTCTTTTTCATATTTGCGATTCCCTATGATGTTATATATATTTCTAAAAGCTTGTGGGCCAGGTCGGATTTTCCGCATCATCTCTTGGAATGTTTTGTTATTGAAAATTCTTACCTTGTCTTTGAGAATTTTATCAAGACAGTAGATTCTAGATTGTAATGCTTTATATTCCGGCCCTCTCCGATTGAGGTGCCTATGAAATAGTTTCTTGAGCTCTTTACACCATTTATGTTTAATATAAGCGAGACGTTTAATTTCAGGTGGGAAGTCTTGCATTTTCTCCTTATGGCTCTTTATAATATATAACTCGTTAAGCTCATTTATCACTTCCTCAAATTTACTAATCCATAAATCAATTTCATAGTTCTTTAAATTCCCTATTTCTGAGGGGGAATTATTACCAATTTTTATAATAAAATCTCTTCTCCAGTCGGCCCAGGCGACCTCATGGAAACAAAAGGTTTTTTTACTTCTTATAATTTGGATGGTGTCTTGTCCTATATTCACTGTTAAAAAAACTGCAAAATGGTCTGAAAAGGAAGCTACCGTTTTACATGAAAAAGTGTTTATTAGTCTATAATTTCTGGGTAAAGACGTTAAAAAAAAATCAATAACTGATTCGCCTTCAGGAAAAGTGCAATTATTTGGGCCCACTAGCGACAAGTTGGATCTATTGCTGTTATTAGTAAGCCAGTCAAATAATGTCTTCCCCTTAGTATTAATTATAGAGTCACCCCAGAAGGTGTGTCTGCTGTTCCAATCTCCTCCCAGGAGTATATCTCCATACTTATGGGCAAGTTGGTTAATTAGTTCAATTGTTTTTATCATATTTTCCTTATTAGTCATAGAATTAATATATACACTTCCGATTATGATTGATTTGTTAATGCCTTGCTCATTTTCTAACATTAGCTGGATAAACACAGCTTCTGTATTAATATCAAAGTCTATTTTCTTGTAGGCAAAATTACTTTTGATTAGAATAGCCACACCAACTCCATCATTATTTCTAATTACGTTATATCCATTTATTTTTAAATTATGCTGTTTTTTAAGTCGTGTTTCGGAGACCAAAACTATTTCGGGCTGTCCGTTATCACTGATTAGATTGAGGCAATTCCAATCTTCTTTTAATTGACCTGATGGATCTGACGTTGATTTCTAGGATTCTAAACTTGTTTTTACCCATTGTTCGATTTATGCCCGATAAGGCTTTTAACCACCTCACCAAGTTCCGAGACAATATCGTTAATTTTATAAATCATGTTGCTAAGGAGCTCCAACTGGTCCTGAATATTAGGTGGATTTTCTTTTACTTTACTCTGTTGAGTGCTGTTTCCTTTAAGAATGTCTGCAAAGGATTTAGGACCCCTTGCTGAAGTCTGAGGTTTATATTGTTGTGTCCTATTTCTTTTATTTTCCATGTGTTTTCTGAAACTAGGGCAGCCTCTGTAGCTTGCTGGATGGTCAGCAGCACCACAATTAACACAGTAAGGGGGATCTATTCCCTTAACTGTTGCACATTTACCCTGTTCGTGTTCCTTATTACACTTAACACATCTAGAAATATTAAAGCAGTTGGATGCCCTATGCCCAAAGGCCTGGCAATTAAAACATTGGGTAGGGCCTTTTCCTAGCAACCGTTCAACTCTCACTTTCTGAGAGGCTAAGTATTTTAATTTCAGTAAATCACCTAAATCTTGATTGGGTGCCACTTGCACCAACATAATATCGAGTGTCATTTTTTGCTCTTTAGAGCGCTTCGTCGAGAATTTAGACACCTTTGTAAAGTTCAAATTGGGAAACAGAGTTTTCAATTCTTCTAAAATATCCAATTCGTCAAAAGTATGACTGATATCTTTAATTAAAAGATTTGTTGGCTTTTCTTCACTGCTGGAATAAGTGAAACCACACACTTTTTTACTTTTTAAGAGATTAATTACTTTCTTTTTATTTTCGAGATCTTTAATAAAGATCTTGGTATAATCCCCTCGCCCCTTGACAAAATAGAAAATAATGTTTTGTTCTTTTAAATATTCTGAACACTTCTTGATATTTAAGTTTTTGGCCATAATTGGCGGCTGGAATTTATTATTTATTTTACCAGAGATATTTCTGCTTTTATTTTGGGAATTGAGGTTGTAATTGACATTGAAATTATCGGAATTGCTATTGGGATTCATGCTATCAGCAGTTTCGATATTTTCAAGAATCTTAAACCTATTATTAGACTTATATATATAACTACTACTAGAGTTAGAATTCAGATTTATATTTTCGAGAATGCTTTCACCTTTTTTGTATCTCTTACTTGAGACTGTGGTCCACTCGTTGTTGTCTTCAAAAATGTCTTCTGTTAAGTTGCCGGTGTTATTCTTTTCCTGGTTTTCCTGTCGTATGTTTTCTCGTGACCTGTTCTCATGATCCACTGTTGACGTGCTGGGTATATCCCTATAGATAGGGCTAGTATTTTTCCTTTTTTCCTGAGAAATAGTATTGCTATCACTTACATGTGCTGAAGATGCCGTAGGCATCGCTGTACTTGATAAACTTTTATGGGTATTCATAATTTCGAACCCCAATGGAAGTTTTCTTCTGTCGCTAAAAACACTAATATGCGTTGGATTTCCGCTACTTTTAAAGATGCGGCTCCGTCTATTTTTGTCGATAATTTTATCAGATGTCCCCGCCTTTGGCATCGCGGGCATGCCCGTTAGCCTCGGCGGTATGTGCTACCTCGTGCAGCTAAAAAAAATTTCACAACTTCACTTTTCTTATAGCGTTAACTATAATTTCTTTTGAGTTCCTTTAGTTAATTATTGATAATCAATAATATCACTTAAAACTGTTCAGATGTTGGATGATTAAAAGAATACTTAGGGATTTAAATTTTTTTATTTTTAGAGGTTGCAAAATGCATCCGCTCTCTATGACGTCTCTTCAACTATCTCCCGAAATCGAAATCGCGGACGGAATGTCAAAAAGAACAAAGGAAAAACGTGCGGAGCGGACGGAACGGATTGGTTGTGCTTCAGCCTTAAGGCCCGATGTCCTGCCAGATCGACACAGCCGGTTCACATCTTCAACGGTTCTCATAATATACTTAGCCTTAAATATCATTTTCTATTTAAAATAAAATATATGATAAATTATACACAAAATTTGACAACGAAAATCATTTTTACAATTTTCATTTATTCACTATAAATTAATTTACAAAATCAAAAATTAGAATAAAAACTTTTTATTTTATCTTTCCTCAGCAGTCTATAAAGTTTACGCTATTTGAATAAATACAAGTTTCAAAACATTTTTTGTTGGGTCACCATACCAAAAAAGAAAATAGTTTTTAAAAATTTCTTCATCTTCTTCTTTTTGTATATAATTAATAATATTATGTATCAGGTATTAAAAAATTGTTTACTATTGTTCAAATATTATTTTTGTTTTTTTTTTTCACAAAAAGAACTGTACATAAAAATATTGGTAATAAAGATTATTATTATTCATTTTTTTGTTTTTGTTTTGTTGTTGTAGAGATATTGTAATAAAGGTACATATACATAAAAAATTGAGTGTGTGTGCTCGCGTACTTTCTTGAAAAAATAATATTGTAAATATTTTTTTCTTGGAATGACCCATTATTATCCATTGTTCAGAAAAATATATAATATTTATATATAAATGAAATATAATGAAACTTAAACATTATAAAGATAATCTTTGTTTTTTTTTATTTTATTTTCTTTGAACAATTATAAAAAAAGGGAAACAGTTTAAGTAACTAGATTTTTTATTTATGATTTAATTTTATATTCTTTTTTGGTTTTTTTTAAGTATTTTGATGGCAAAAAATTATATTTTTTTTAATATTATTTAATTTCCCTTTTTTAAACTAAATAATACTTTGTACAATGTAGAATTAAGAAAAGCTTTGCGTTTTTGGCAAGAGGTTTTCATGTATTTAGTTTCTTGTTTTTTTTTGTTAAACGCTTAACAAATATAAAAAAATTAAACTAAAATGAAAAAGCAGCTTTCTTGAAATGTTTATTACTATTATAAATATTGTTTTTAGTACGCTTTTTGAAGTATTTTTTTGGAATTGCTGAGTTGCAGTTGGTCGGTGCAAATTGGGTTTGTCTAACAATTTGGATGAACTTTTGCAATTTGTAAAATAAAATTGAATTTTGAACAATTCTACAATGTAGGAGTAGTATCACTATCTAACATGTATAGCGATTTGGATAGAAAAAACCCACTGGATATATAGAAAGGAGAAAATGCATAGGATTGTTGAAATAAAATACCAATCCAAAGAAAGTGCGAAATAAAATAAGTAAACTCTTATGTTAAGATAATCTTTGTGGCATAAACGAGGCGCCTTGTTTTCTATTACAATTCGATTCGATGACAGAGCTAGGCAGAGCTGAGAGCTGTCGGGCAAAACAGAGACCGCCGGAGGGCAACTATTTCCGCCCTATGTCGCATGAGGGATTAAAGGAGCGTTATGTATGTATTGGCCCCTGGCCGGATTCTCGTGAAACAGCCGAACGAATATCAAATCGAAAAAGTAATAATCCAATTCTCGATTGTAGCAAACCGAGTTGATTGCAGTCGATGACAGTTCATGATTGCATTTAGATGGTCGAATGTTTGTGTAGCATTTACTTTATTTAAACCCAAACCACTTTCGTAAAACAACATTGCCATCGTGAAATCCATCAAAACGATAGAACATTTTCAGTTACAATGGTGGAATTTTTTGTTCGATTCGACTGCGTTAGGCGTATTACCAATCACAATTTACAATCGAATCAGCTTTCGAGTGACGAAACGAATTTCGTACTAGTGGCATTTTACTCGAAAGCTCAATTTATTTCCTCTTTAGGTATTGTATTCTATTAAATCTCTGTCTAGAAGAAGCAAAGTAAACATTGATGCGAACGCAACCCTGCTCAACAAATCAAAACAATTGTCAGGATATGTGATGACATAAACTGCCTTCACAAATCACTGTCATACCTTAGAGAAATATTTACGGAATTTGAAGATGGAGCCAAACATATAGCGCTGCAAATAAATGCAGACAAGAGCATGATTCTAATTCAGTCAAGGGTGGAAAGAAGAAGAAGAAACTGAGAATATAGCTTCGAAGGGTAAACCAATTTAACTATCTGAGGTCCACAGTCAGCAAAGTCAACGAACGTGCAAAGAAGAATAAATGCTGCGAACGGAACATACTTCTCACTAATCTGAAATCCAGAGACATCCACAGAAAAACAAAAATAAGAATCTACAAAACCACCATACGTACAATAGTTTCGGATGGGTGTGAAGCATGGTACCAAAAATTACCGGGAAAGATGGATATAATTTGGGAGGAGAGTTCTCTAAGGGATATATACGGCCCAATCAATGAAGACACTACATGAAGAATACCCTATAATCAAGAATTGTACCACTTATACAAAGAGTGTAAACTCTCGACACATGCCAAGCTACTGCGTTTACGTTGGGCCGGTCATGTCCAAAGAATGGATATCTTAAGAATACCAAAAAAATCCCTGTATGTATCTACTACCAGATGGCAAAAGACCAGTAGGCAAACCACGGTCAAGGTGGGAAGACAATGCTAAGGACGATGCTGCAAAACTGCTCAATACAAGAAACTGGAGACAAGCTGCGGAGCAGAAAAACATCTGCAGGAATAAGCTGATGGAGGCCAAGGCTCGAATTGGGCTGTAGAGCCATCGAAGAGGTATGGGAGACAAAATTAAAGCCTCTTGTGCTTATTTTATTTTTTTCCAGACTAGAGGAAACAATAAGTAATAGGAAGCACGGAAACATTTTAGTTTCGAGTAAAAAGCATTTGAGTATTGTAATAGAGAATAAGGCCCCAGAACTTCCACTCTACTTACATTGGTCTAAATAGGTCTGTTCGGCGAGTTACTCAAGCTCAACCGGGAGCAAAAGGATGATGGCACACGACTCAATTCCCTCGCAAACTTTACTCTGATCCCTCCCTTGTCGTATTAATGCCTAGGAATTGAATCAATGAATTACCACCCTTGTGCAACAGGTTGAGCTGGAGAAGGTGGACAAACCTATTAATACATTTTTTTAACTTACAAACTCCAAAAATTTAAGTATTTTGGAAATTCCAACACGGAAATAATTAGATCAAACATAAATTTATTAAAGGAATAAATCAGCTTGATTAAGAAAATTGATTTAATGAACATAATATGAAAAGGCAAAAAGGCGAAACATTACTGTGAGAGCGGGCTGACAAATGGCTACTTTGCGTTTTTTTATTTAAAAGTCTAAATTATCAGGAGTTACCCTTTGGAGTACCAACCGGTCATGGCATACACATCATGGTCAGATGCCTGGTAGCAAGCATAGCTCGAGGGATAACACAGATTGAAGGAAGTCTGGGGGTGCATGAGGAGATGGAGATGAACCTTGCGTTCGAACTTTAGATGTTGTATGAGTTCGGGAATACTAACGGGCGATAGTTCCACAGTCGAGTTCTTTTCGAAAAGAACGAGTTTCTAAACTGATATGTGCGTGAGTTCTACACTGTCCACTGAAACAGGAAGAAATGAGGAGCGCGTTTGGTTAGAAAAGAGACAGTACTTCGTTTTCAATGCGTTGAATAGGTTAATAGAAGCCTGAAAGGTGCTTACGGAGGACGCGATGGATCTTGGTTTTGAACACCTGGATGATGTTGCTCCACGGATAATGGGGCTTCGATTTCACTAAATCGATATAATCAGTAGGTTCCAGCTGAGCTAGAGCGCAATCCAATCGTTGGGAATAACCATTATTTAAGGATTAAATGAAAATACATATGTATAGGAGCGAAATCAATTAATAGGGTTAATTTCATTCAATGATTTATGATTACTGATTGTGGTGAATCTTGAAACACGCCCATAGATTTAAAAAATTATATCCAGGAGTGATACTACGGAAAATTTAACATCTTTTACGCAATTTAAAAAGTTATAATTATTTCACGTATAATTGTATACTACTATCTATGATCCAAAAAACTGAATATATAGGCAATATAATTCTGCTATTTAGAAACTTTTACCCAACAATTGTATGTAATATAAAAAATCATTTTGCAATTCCTAGAAAAGATATAAATACTGTTCCTTCAACGTTTTGTTGGTATGAAACATTCTTATGATCCCCTCAAGGACATACTATATATGTATGTAAATTATATATTAGTACATAGTTTTTATTGGTTCTAGTAAAAAACTGATATGACCGAATTGAATGTTTATGAATAAATTTTCTAAACAAATTCTATGTAAGAATAGTAAATTTAAATTCAATTATTTCTAGAAATTTATTATCTACTTTTATAAATTATTAATTTGTTATATTAAAGCATTCTGTTAAAAATTTTATATATGTTCGATTTGTGAGTTTCAATTTGTATGTAGTTTCTATAATAAAATAAAATTATCTTTTTTTTTTGATATAAAAAAACATAAGAAAAAGACTAATAAACCAATTTTTTCAAAATGATTTATGATCTATTTATCATCATAACAATTCAAATATAATTAATTTAATTTCATTAAATATAAAAATTGTGAAATTTTCTACATTAACTATTTTATTAATGTTGGCAATAAATTAAACAAAATTAAGTTTCTTTTTTGTTCTAAATTAAAGTTAATATTTATCTGAACAAGTTCAAAAGGAAATTTTACTCAAATATGTTTTAAACATTTCAAGAATCTCAGCTGCTTGATTTTTTTAGTACAATTTTACTAAAAAAACTTTTTGTTTTAAGACAAATATTCACAAAATTAAGGAAAAATACAATAGTATATAATATACTTTTTTTATCTAAGGGTGTATAAAGTCCTTTTTTCTTTAAAAAAAAAAAACTCATTAAATAAAAAAGTACATGGTACGTATGATCTGCCTTTAAAAGCTTTTCAATTAAAAATTATTATTTAAGAAATAATTTGTTAATCGTTTTTGTTGTTTTCTTTTTTTCTATACAAATATGAGATAAAATAAAAAAAAAATCAACACCACACGAAAAAATTAAAAAATACATAAATAAAACTATATAATAATAAAACAGTAAAACAAACAAAAATAAAAAAAAACTAAAACAAGGTTATCAACAAACTAATATACAATATTACAATGGAATATTTTTTTTCATTTCATTTTTATTCTCGTTATTATTAATTAATAAATTGTATTCCGGGGAAAAGTTAAATTAAATAATAAAAAAAAACACTAGAAATTATTTATTTATTTACTTTTTGTTTTTTTTTAAACACATTTATCCGACCTCAAGCACAACTACACAAAGGTGAATTTTTCTTCTTTATTTTTTTATTTATTAATATGTTTTTTTTTGTTTTTGTTTTTATATATATATTTATTTTAATTGTTAAAAATAAAAATTCAAAATGAATTTATCGAGCCTTTGTGAAATATATATATTTGTTTTGTTTTTGTGTCATGAGAAAAAATTAATAATTCATAATAAAAATTTATTTAAAAAAAAAAATATACAATTTTTTTTTCTTGTTTTTTTTAAGTAACGAAAGAAATAATAAAACAAATTAAAATATATATAAACACTTCTTTCTCAGTTATATATATAAGAATTTCACTTATATATGTTAAGTTTTTCTTTTTCTTTTTTTTTTATTATATAAACTAAAAACAGTTTTTTTTGTTTTATTAAATGTTTTTATTTGTTTATAACCAGGGAGGGAAATTCATTTACCGATCGCCGAAAATCAATGAGTTGGGCTCTGAAAAAATGTGATATACAAAAAAAAGTTAATGATTTACAATACCGAGATATTATTTATTTAATTAAATGTATTTATATAATATATATATAAATATTTACAATAGCATGCAGTATGTATGTTTTCGTCATCATACTAAAAAAATAATATTAGCTACACAAAACATTTATAATTTGTACACAGAGAAAAATAAAGAAATACAAAAACACATACAATAAATAATAAAAATGAGAATATGAATAAGAAAAAAAAGAGGAATTTGAACTGAATTTCAAAAATTTCGATACTTATTATTTATATTTTTGAAATTGCCACTTTTATTTAACATTAAAAAATTACATTCTAATAACATCATTAATATAAATAATATTTTATACCGGTGGTGTATAAGCTCATATGTTTCCATATATGTAAAATCAAATTGATAAGTACCTAATAGTAAACCGTTGATGACTAAATTTTAAATACATATGACCTTTTTGAAGTTTTATTTTCTTTTATTCAAGAACATTTTATAATGTAATTGTTATGTTTTTTGTTTGTTCTGTAGATAAAATATCCGCTTGTCCAAGATGTTTGCTGCAAACCGTCCATTAGTTTCGAACAGGCTAAATTAGTAAAAATAAATTAAAAAGTAAAATTGAATGATGCTTGTGGGGCTCTTGTTTATAGAAAGGAGGTAGCAAGCATTCCGGTCTGTGGCAATTAGTCATGTTTTTTTGTATGACCTTGCGTAGGCTGCAGAAAAAACTCCTATCCTACATAATACATATACAAAAGGTAACCCTTTTATAGCATGGTGTTAAGAATAAATGGTATAAAAATGCCACAATTCGGCTTTGTTCTAAAACAACCTAGATAAATCTGCATCAACTGATAATTTGCCATTTGGCCTCGAAAGGTGATGGCACATTATTTGCCACTTCTATCGAAACCCGAAAAGAGACACTGCTGATGAATACCAACATTGTTAGCAAGCCCTAGTCTCACCTCCTTTGATTTTCGAGCATTCCATCCTAAGTCCCACTAGGGATTAAAGGAGAAAAAAGGTTTGAATGCTAAAATAATATAACTCACGCCTACGATGATAAAGTTACCTTTTGGACCGGAGTGTATTCAAAAACAATCATGGGGCCATTTTTCTTCAAAGTTAGGAAAACCGACGACGGCGCACGCTATCGTTAGATGTTCGCGCACTTTGGGTGTCCGAAAATGGCTGAAAAAGGTCTGACGAACTTCTAAACCTTGCCACACTGCAGTCGCTGCGATGAAGTGTTTGCAGCGTAAGTTCCAGAACCGTTATGTCGAAAATTTGTGATTCAGGCCCCTGTGCTGAAAGACGACAAGTCGTTTGAGTTGAAAAGTGACGTTTCAATCGAATTACGCCTTGCAGCGCTGGAGGCTTGGAGTGGAAATGCTAAGTTGAGTTTGGATCCCTGTACTGAAAGTGATGATTCGACTGAAACGTCACTTTCTCCAACTTAACGACGTGTCGTGTCGTGCCGACTCGACTTTCTGCATAGGGGACTTAGAGTGGCCACCTCGTCCTCCGGATTTTTTCCTGACCATTGACGACCTAAAAGCTAACATACGAGCCGAAATAGCTGCTATAACGCCAGAAATGCTGCCCAATGTGATGCCCGTAAAGCCTGGTAAACATTATCGAACAGCATCGGAACGACGTACGCCCTTATTCTATACCTACAAATTACTTGCCTGTTAGTTCGAATAGTACCATGGAACTATGAACAACTAATTTGAAATAAATGGTAGAGAATATCCTAAATAAATTTTGCTCATTTTTCAAAATCGGCTTAAAAATGTCAGAGTTATTCAATGTTCAATTTGTTTTTTAGTGGCAAGATCTACATGTTTGAACGACAAGCTATAAAACAAGAGGAGAGTACAAACAGAGGCTAGTCATATGTTACGCCAAGTTGCATTACCCACTACGTGACTGCAATGATGCACAAAATGCCGTATACAAAATTCACACAACACGAACTCTCCTCTCTTAATTAACATAAAGCAAACCAAGCAAATTTTACTTTTTTGGGTAATTTGGATTTTTGCAGTTTATAGATGCAATTCTTTTATAAAATGAAATAATCCAAAATTCTTTTATAAAAAGCAATAAATTGCCAGGCGCCGATGCAATGGCTGCTAAGAGAAGGAGGACCGCAACTATTACGAACCTTACACGAACTCATATGCAACGTCTGGGAGGAAGAAGTTATACCAGATGACTGGAAGAAAGCATTATATGTCCAATATACAAGAAAAGACATAAACTAACTTGTAAAAATTACAGTCTACCTTGAGTCTAGAATTGCAAAAAGAAACGAAGAAAAAGAAGAAATAACCAAACGAACACTACTAGCTGATAGAGCCTTTTATGCCCAAAAACAAAGGCTGCATTCGAAAATTCAGCCAACTGCGCAGAAATGGCAGCACATCATTCAAAAAATCAAAATGGCTGCAGCCAGGCATATATATTCTGCAGCCGTTGCTGCGATACTGCCAATTCTGCGCAACCGGCTGAATTTTCGAATGCAGCCAAATACTGCGTACAGCCACTGACATATAATAATGGACTGCTCATCAGCAATTATTCCCATACAAACCGATGGCACCAAAAAGGTATAGTCGCTCGCTCATCCATAAGCCCCCAAACTGACAGAAGCACTCAGGAATAAAATCAATTAGAAAAAAATAGACGGGTATAGTGATGTTTATATCTTTTGCTCTTTTCCCCATAAGCCCCCGGATGTTGACATACAGAATGTCAGTTGCTAAAAACAGGCGTTAAGAACTTAAATCAGATACACATAAAATTTGCAAATTAATGAAAAAAAGGCATTTTAAAAGGTGAAAAAGTGAAAATAGTGTTTATTAATTTTTTTAAACAAAATATTTGTGTTGTTTTAATGTTTTAAGTACGTATTTAAAAAAATGTAAATTTCAAAAGTGATTCCGGTGTTTACATGGAGTGAAAAAAGGTTTTTAGCCTATGGAACAAATTGGTGCCATGAAAAATTTCTCATAAGCAGTCCATTCTATATGTCAGTGCGTACAGCCAATTGCTTGGCAAGTTCGGACGCGCAACTCGACTAGTATGATACTCAAATCGCATGAGACTAGCACAAAAGGTCGTGTGCAACTGGTATCTGACGCGTCGACTAGTGTACGAACTTAACTAAAAATGTATGGAGGAAACTTTCGAGCGTCTCCTATGATACTCATACTCAAATCGCGTGCGACCCGTGGAAGAGGTGCCTAACTCAACAAAACCGTAATACGACCAGTACTGTGTTATGGTAGCGCGACTTGCACTATGACCCAGGAAATAGAGGAACGAGTCAACAGGTTTGAGAGAAAAGTTCTCAGATGCATAATGGGCTCAACCAGAGATGGATTATGCATCTGATTGCAAGAATTGTTGGGACTTATTCAGAATCTGAATCTTAAAAGTAACTTGTCTTTTGAGATAGCCGCCGATTCTGTGGACTCTATCTATATTCTTATTTGATTAACACCGGAACTTTTTGCTAGAGCCCCACGCTTTTTTACATTTCGAAAAGTAGGTTGTTTCCATATACTGGCTGGAGCAAAAATAACTTTACGTTCAAAATTAATTTTTACTTTTTAGTTCATTTTAAAATAAGTGTATTTTTTAGTTTTTTTAGACTATATTTTTTATTTTCTATTTTTTAGTCTATTATATGTCTTCCGCCATTTTGTAGTAACCGCCACATTAGATTTAAGTACTGTACTGTACTCATTATATACTTTCATTTGATACCCATACCGAGGCCGCTGTAAAGAATTAAGTAAACGGCTATTTTGTGTTGGCCGCCACAGCTAATAGTATTCTAATTCACTTCCTTTCATTTAAGCACGTGGATCCTCTGCTCTGCTTCATGTAATGTTACATAATGTATAAATTCGCAAAAGTAAGCTTGGGTTAGGTTAAAATTTAGAATCAATCCAGTCGAAAGATTCAAAAGGGAGTTGGCAAATTAGTTTCCGTCATATGAGGAAATGCACAAAACACTTGGTGATGTTATGTAATAAATTAAATCAAGATGAAAATATTCAAGCGGGAAAAATGATATTATATCGAGTCATCAATTTTTAGATATCTATCTACCACGTTATAGGAGGGTTACCTGTATATGTTGTAAATACCGTACAAACGAAAAAAGCTGCGTAAACTAGATTTACACAAGAGTGTTGAACGCCGAGCTTTTTATATATATTGGCATGGTGCTTTACTGATTGAGCTATAACTACCTGAATGCAATATTTAACAATTTTAATCAAATCCACTTTGTATGAAATCGAATTCTGTGAATATGAACCCTATTGATAAATCTGCTGATGAGCATTATATAACAAATCAGTAAAAAAAGGCTGCAGTTCAACTTTTTTTAATTCACAATAAATTTTGCAAGTATGTAACTGATATCACAGTAAATAGCGAAAAAATCTTTATACAGTTTGTTTGCTAAGGTAAAGCAAGCATTAACCTTAACTCTTCTCAATTTATAGTGATTTGTGAAATGTATCATAATATAAAAAGAAACAATATCAAATGTAGTTAAAATTAATGTCATTTTTGCAGATTGAGTTTTGTATTATAACTTAATCTAAACCATAGAGAGCACCCTCTTCAGAGCTTAATAAGGCAAGATGTAAACTTATCTTGTCGAGGGATGTATGACATTGCGTAGATTTGGACTGCCGTTTAAAGATCTCCTCAGAACACCGAGCGCATCTAGTGGTATAATGGCCTTATCCTGATATGAAGGCTCTACCTTCACTTGCCTACCATACTTCGGTCTGTAATCGGCTATTGGGACACCCACCAGTTTGGGGAAGAATGCCCTCGCCGATCGGACTTGGATGAAACACACCGACCGCTGGAGGTCCGAGTCTTGATTGGCCAACTCCACGCTTACCAGTGGTCAAAATTCTTTACAATATTGGTTGGTAGTTAAAACTCGAAAACTGGCAGTGAACCAAATGAGACCAGCTGATTACAGACTTGTTATTATTTCTTGTCAATTGATTGCTCGTTTTTTGGTAGAATTATTCATCGGTGAAAACAGTCTCACGCCCATTTGGTTGTGTTTTTCACTTCGTTCTCTCTTTGAAAATGCCCACCCAGAAGAGTCTAAAGTATTTTAAACATTTTTAGTTGTGTAGTGTGTACAGTTTTCTCTTTGGAAATCCTCTGAAGTGCAATATCTCCTAATATACCAGCCGCATAAATAAAATAGTGAATTCATGACTTTCTTTATTGTTTTATGTGAAGCTCAAAGCAAAAAAAATGTTATTTGTTCCTGTTGCATGAATAAAAAATAAAGAAATGCCAAATCTTTGAAGGCGATCTTCTAGAAACACATATTTTGTATTGTAGAGGTGAGGAATCTCAGCAACTTCCTAAATAATGCATTAGAAGCAGCCTGTCCCATTAGGAAATGCATGAGTAAAACCATGGCCCCTGTGCTGAATGTCGTCGTGTCGTGATTTGTGACAAGTTTTTTGATTTGAAGAAAGTGGCGTTTCAGACGAATTGCGACTTTCAGCATAGGGGGCTAAACTCGCACTTAGCACTTCCACTCTAGGCCACTATGCTGAAAATCGTAATTCGATTAAAACGTCACTTTCTTCAACACAAAAAACTTGTCACAAATCACGACTCGACATTCAGCACAGGGGTCCATATCTCCTTGGTGGAAAAGTAAGCTTCTCAAGCTAAGGTCTGAAAGTAAAAAGGCATTCAATAAGGCCAAACGGTCTAACTTGAATTCGGACTGGGACAACTATAAAAGCCGCCTCAGGGAATTCAAGTACGACCTGCGCAAGTCAGAGAGCGAATCCTGGAAGACCTTTTGTGAGATAATAGAAGGTTTTTCAAACACCGCAACACTTAGAAAACTTCTATCTAAGCGCAATGTGCCAAGAATTGCTACAACAAGCAGACGGTACATGGACCACAAGCAGCCAGCAGTCATTGAAACTCCTCGTCGATACCCACTTTCCTGGCTCGACATCTCTTGCTGTATCGGCAGAAACAGGTTTTGGGAGCCCAACTAGTGAATATAATTTAGGTACCATCGACAGACTGATAAACAGGGATTTGCTTCTATGGGCCATAGGAGACTTTAAGCCTTATAAAACACGAACCGAACGGAATTTATCCTAATGAAATTCAGGAAGTCAGCGACTACATATATGTCTCACATCCTTTCTCTTCCAGACCCTCGAAAGACTTGTGGAGATTTATATTAAGCAAAGAATTGATAGAAAATTGCTTTCCCCTCGCAGCATGCCTACACGAAAGGTAAATCTGTAGACACTGTTCTCTATTCCAGAGTTCACTTTGGCTGCTTTCTTAGATATTGAAGGCGCTTTCAGCAATGTTGAATCTTTTGCAGCCATGGGGCGTCTATGTGTGGACGGATGCTCCAGGTCTCTTATTGGCTTTCGTAAGATACTGTAAAGGGCCCAAAGAACAGCTAAGCGGTGTATTAGTGGTGCAATGAGAAGAAGCCAAACAGCTGCGGTGGGTGCCTTATTCCCTTCCTTTCGACATACATGCCGAGCCTGGAACAAATGCAGGCCGCCAGGACAAAGACTTCTCTTGGGTAGGCTCCATATTCATATGGTTACTCATCCATCCTTAGGACAGTGCCGCGGTCTCTGTGTGAGACTCAGTTTGATATAAGGCTGTGTTGGCTTCCTGCACACAGGGGAATCAGGGGAAACTGCAGGGCAGATGAGCTTGCTAGCCAGGGAACTGAAATGGAAAGGACACCCCACCTATAAACTGGCTGTGAGAAAAATTAGTTTACCTCCAGCCGAGCTCCCTAGCGAGGGAGCGGCCATTTCAACCTAACCTAACCTACCAAAGACGAGAATAGCAATTATATTATGGATTATTTTCGCATATGCATCCGATACTTATAGGCTTAACGAAAAACACCCCTCTCTTAGTCAAGTTCGAAAGGAAAATTCTTGGGATTCCGGAGATTCTAGATAGACGAGAAATACGAGTGCAACCTCGACATAGCCTGCTCGGCAAGTTTGCTACGAAAAGATCTATGGGGTGGGGCAGCGAGATACACCCAGCCTACTTGGGAAGGATGCCGTAGCCTGAAACGCTCAGAACTTAGAGATCAGGGGCGGTAGAAACAACAGTTGCGAGAGATCAGAACCGGATTCCATTTGTAAATAAAATGGGTAGTTCCAAAATTATACCAAAAACACGACATTAATTATTGCTACACCTGTTATTTCAAGATAAATCTAACTCTTTTATTACATATAATATATTGATGTGTAACTATTAAGTCTATTTTTGTACTTAATCGATGATGGATCACCAACCACACAATTGAGAATAGTATCATACTATATTAGTAGTGGCTGAGGGTGCACCTTTCACCAGAAATTTCTATACAAATATGTATAATAACAGAAACAACAAAATTTACCTCTTACCAATCTTTAAATATTACACATGATTTTTTCTTCAATAGATTTTGCCACATTTTAGTGAGTTATTATAGTGATTTGTACAAAATTTTTTAATTGCATATTTTGAGCCTCAAATAGCTTTGTAAAAAAATTAATCAATCAATTTGTAAATATATTTGAAGTACATAATACTTTTCTAACTTTGTACAAAATATAAAAAAAATGTTATGTTGCTTTTTGATTTAACAGATACTAGTTTAAACATTCCAAATTGTCCGAAAATTATTATAACTTTCTTGTTAATGGAAAAAAATTGTTTACCCTATTCTTGATTCTATCGAAATTGAAAATTAACATTAATTCTTGAAACTAAAAGAATTTTATCAAGAGATGCTTTTATTCTTAAATCCAATAATTTTCAATTAATTTTTAAATATTAAAAAATCATAAATTTTTCTGTCTTATAATTAGTTAAAAAGTCTCCATTCAAGATTGAATTAGCGTTCCGACGTAATCTAGAATAAGGGTGATTAAGATGAAGATA
Source organism: Thereva unica (assembly GCA_949987705.1). NCBI lineage: Eukaryota > Metazoa > Arthropoda > Insecta > Diptera > Therevidae > Thereva > Thereva unica. Next base: position 151,543,823 of record OX465283.1, read on the forward strand.
TATCAGTTTAAATAATCTATATTCAAGGATTTATTTTTATTATTCTATATTATAAGAAACAATAGTTCAAAAATTTTAAATTTCCATTATTATTATTTTTTTTTAAAGGATATGTTGTGAGCAGCATTTTTTCTTGCAAATATATAACAACAAATTTTGCATAACATATACAAAAGCTTTTCATTAAACAATCATGCTTCTTTTTTGTTTATAGTAAAAAAAAACAATAATCGTCATAAAAGATTATTATATTATTGTCTTCGGTTATTTCTTCCAAGAATAAAACTGTAACTGAGAGAATCGGGGTGCAAATTAGAGCATTTTGTTTTTTGTTTTGTTTATATAAATGAAAAGCGTTAAAAGTAAATTTTTATGCATTCACAGTCACATCTTACTCTACTGTAAAATATATATAAAATAAAAATCATTCTTTGTCATGCTTAATAATTGTAAATAGAATCCAGGAAAAGCATTAAAATTTTTATTTTCAAAAATTTAAAGCCAATTTTTTATGTATGTTCATCAATATTGTAATTATTCTTTAATTTTTTTACAGACTAGAGAAATTTTCCACTCCAAATAAAAACAAAAATAGTCACAATAAAAAAAAAATTAAAATTTTGTATTCTGTTTTAAAAAAAATAATAGAGTAAAAGTGACAGAGTTCACATTTAAGAAAAATAAAATTAAAAATTAAATAAAAATAAAAAATTATTCCATTCAAATGTAACAATATGTTTTTTTTTTGTTTTTGTTTTTGCAAGATAAAAAATAGAACGGAAAAGGAAATAGCGATTTCATTTTTTAAGATTTTTGGTAAACAACATTTTCGTCCACTTTTTTTTGTTTTATTATTACTTTAAGTTTTTTTTATCAATTTTTATCTTTTATATCGTATTATTATTATTATTTAAAAAAAAATAAGAGAACGAAAATGCATCGAGTTTTGCGAAAAATCAGTGTGTGTATATAATAAGCAATTTTAAATTAATTTATCTACAATTATAATATATATTTCCTACTTCACATTGTTCTGCCAGTTTGGGCCAGAGCTCGTTAAACGTCTTTTCAATTATTTCATGTCTGAAAAATGTTTAATTAAAATATGCATATATTTTGTATTTAATAAATAACATTTTTTAATTAATTAAAATACGAGCCTTCTATCAAGTTCAATCAATTAAAAAAAAATTACTAATTAAATTTTATAAATAAATTGTATATTTTACAGAAATAGTTAATCGATGGTGTTCCACAATTCCATTTCTATCAAATATGCACTTGAAATCGAAATCAGATGTTCCACATTTCGATCAATTCCATATATGTAACATATATTTAATTCGAGCGAAATTGAATTCCGATTCGATTTCATTCCACTTAAATTGTGGAACACCCCCGAATATGTATAATTTAATCATGGAACTACTAATATTAGTAACAACAACTATTTATTATATTAACTATACTTCCCTGTTTGAACAAATTTAATACATTGTCGCGGAATAGTATATCCATGGAGACCTACATGCCAGTATTTTAAGAGACGGCGTTTGACACAGATCAACCAAGGGGCAACAAAGTATGGACTTTGAGCTCTTAGTAAAAATATGATTGTTGTTTCAACATTTTTCCCAAGAAAGGAAATTTACAAACACACATGGCAATCTCATATCGCTAGAAGATTGCAGTATGTGTTTGTAAATGTTCTCTCTATAACCTAGACCTAGACCAACGATCAGCAACCCATCTGCATTGGCCCGCCACAAAACAGACAATTAAAGTACTGCCCATTAAGTGTGCCACAAAAAAAATTTTATTTGTAAAGCAAAAAATTTTCGCAAAGCGACTTCAAAGGCCCCCATTCACAAACAGGCCACCCGCAGACCATGGCCTTTCGGCAGGTGCGGCCCGATCAAGGCCACTCAGTGTAACTGTGGAATGAGGACTAGAGGCATCCGAAGACGACAGCAGTTTATCGTGGCAAGCTGTTAATTCAAGTGAAAAAATTTTATTACCTTAACGAAAACTTCAGACTGAATAGAAGTGCGGATCTTCAGGCCCGGACTGACGATAAAAACCCACAAACATAAATAGTTTTGTCAGTTTTCCAGGAATGCAGGCGTCATACACTTGGTGGACAGTGAGTGTTGATACTTGGCCTCAAGGCGATAAACCTTCATGCCACGACCTGCCGATGGCCTGTATGTGAAAGACTGAATGGGGGCCTTTATATGAACGTTCGAGTGAACTGTGTCCCGAGAGGCTGCGGTAGCATATGTATGTATGTTCCTTACGTAGTACGTACGTCTGTGAACTCAGATATACAGGGTGTATTGCTGAAACTATCGAAACGCCCGCCTGTTTTTTTTGGTAAAGGTTTACATATTACCCTGTATTTTTTAATAAGGCAGCAACCTACGCAGAATCCTCACACCTCGGTTTCAACCCACCAACTTCCAGAGTTTTTTCACTAAAATTTCAACTTCAACCACCTTTTTCTTCAAAAAATACGTAGTTAATCAATATTTTTTTTGCTGTCTAGTCAGATTTGTTGATTTGAGTATAATACCAATAATTGGACAGAACTAAGAGAACTGAACGATGCAGTTTATCGCAGCAGAAGAGGATCCAAAAGATCAGGTTTGGGAATGAGTTAGAATAGTTCAAAACTGCACAGTTCACACAGTTTATCGCTCAGCCATGACGTCACACGTGATAAACTGCGCAGTAAAACTGAAAGTGTTTAGGTCGTTTTTAGGGGCGCATCACAATATAAGGAGCCCAATGAACGCCGCGGTTGTTACGCATGCAGTTCTCGCCTCGCCAGATCAAATAAACGTGTTTCCGTGCGGCGTTCGCCCAATGAGAAAGGCAAGCAATACGAATCACACCATTCGTAGTTTTGACGTGGGAAATATTTATTTAAAAGGAAAAGTGTTTGCGTTTTTTTATATGATAGTCTAAGCTTAAGTGTCATCCTTTGTACTACTAGTCCGTCATGTCGTACACGTCATGGTACAATGTCTAGTAGTAAGCTTAGCTCGAAGGATTGAGAGAAAGATAGGATAGATTAGGGGAAGTCGGGTGGGTGTTGGAGAAGATGGTGATGAACCTTGCGCTTGAACTCTTGGGTGTTGTATGAGTTCGGGAATATTGACTGAGGTAAGTTGTTCCACAGTCGCGTTGTTCTTGTTATAAACGTTGTGAATTAAATTTCCAAAAATATCAAAGGGCAACGCTTCCATTGCGCTTTGTTTGTGACGCCGCCAGTACAAAACTACCAGGTAAACAAGGACACAGGATTCATCGCCATGTTCTTCGACAGCTTCCTTACTGTTCAAAACCTAAAACCTGCCACTTGATTATAATAAAAGAAAGTTTCTGTATGCCGGTATGTATGTGTGCGCTATAGCGGACGTGCCAGTCTTTGCAGAGCTTCGAAATTTTGCACGAACGTCCGTGGGGGTTTCCCCATAAGGCTGCATCATCATTGGTATGATTTTGTGCGAGTTCTGATGAAATTGTATATAATTTCGTCAGAATTCGCATAAATTGGTACAAATCCTGATCCAGTGTTCGAGCAGTCTTAGGCACCTCGAAGCACCGATTTTTGAAATTCCAAATGGCCGCCGAAATATGACCGAAATTCAAAATGGTCACCCAAATACGAATTTGCCAATTGTGTCCGGATTTCCATGAAAATCGGTATCTGAGGGGTTTTAAGGTATGAGGTGCGATTGCGACAGCGAAGCCTACCTCCGCTGGAAGGATACCGTAGACCAGGACGCTCAGAGCTTCGGAATGCCAAACTGGATGAAATCGGCACAGAATCGGGACCGATGAAGAAAACAATTGCGAAAGGCCAGGACCGTACCCGGTTGTAGAGCGGTTAAGGAAGAAGAAAAATTTATGATCATAACTTATAAATTCAAAATGGCCGCGCCAATATACCGGACGAATTTTTTCAATTGTATTCCGATCTCAATGACAGTGGATATCTAAGGGTTTTCAAGGTTGCAAATAACGAATATATGCAGGCCTATTCTGAACTCCGTCGGAACGGAGAGAAATTTCGAAATTACAATTCCGCTGGAATTTTGGTATCATGAACTCCAGCGGAATGCTAAAAGTTGGGCATAATCTCTCCGCGAGAAATTGTTGACGGAGGTTCACGGAACGGTGCGGTTTTGTGTTAAATTTTGTTTTTTTGTTTGTTTTGGTGTTTTAAAAAGTGCGTATATTGGAGAGACTATTGGCAGCAGCTTCAGGAATGAATGTTACTGTACAAATTTATTTAATTTTTTTTAATTTAATTTTTCGAATTCCAATATTTACTTTATTTAAGAAAAGTTTGAATTTATTTTAGTTTTTTTATGTTATATGAAAAAGGCTGTTACTTTCAATATTAATTTTATTTAAAAAGAGAATTCAACTTTTATTTACATCATTTTGTTTTTTATGATTTATAGAAAAGATTCCATTATATTAATTCGTATATTCGAAGCGTCCCTGCAGAGCCTTGAATTTTCTCCAACACGTACATTTTTCACAACAAAATTTTTAAACAAACAAATTTGTGACATTTAACAGCTGCTTTTTGGGTTTTCGAAATTATTTCACATCGGGCACCTCATTTCACTAATTCCGGCGGAGTTCATGATACCCTTAAAAATTCCGCTGGAATTTTCTCTCCGCCGGAATTGCAATTCCAGCGGAGTTCAGAATAGGCCTGATGATCAAACTTATAAATTCTAAATAGCCGCAGCAATATGGTCGATGAGTTTGCCAATTGTATTCCGATTCCAATGAAAACCGGGTAGCAAAGAACGAATTTACCATCAGAACTTATAAATTTAAAACTACTTCGGGGCCAATATGGCGTACGGATTTTGCCAAATAAGTGTCATTTCTGGGTCAGGTGTTGGGAAATCTGAAAACTTCAGATCCCAGCTCCAAATGAAAGAGCATTAACCATAGTGTATCCTGATCATTTCTCTTTTAGTCGTGAAGTTTGCCACATTCTGATGGTAGAAACGATAAATTTAGGTGGTTTGCAAATTTTTATGAAGATCTCAGAGAGTGATCTTCTTTTTGCTAGTAATAAATAATGGGAATTCTCGGGGGCCTCGGTAGCCTAGGGAGTAAGGCAAGGAAATAATGTAGCAACAATCATATTTTTCGGGGAAAACACTATCCCAATAACATTAGTTTCGCTAAGTCAATAAGACTCTGCTTTCAAAAGTGAATCACAGAAACCAATAATTGCGGTCACGCTGGTAAAATTAATAACGATGAAAATTATAAAGTTCGGCCAATGCTAATAAATGTATTTTTAACCTGTTCTTTTATTTAAAAAAAAGGACAGAAATTTCCGATGAACCTATTGTATATTTCAAATTTAAGGCTCGTAATTAATTTTATATAATGAAACTTTACTCACTTTGACTGAAGTCCACCACCAGGAGGCAATCCTTTTATTTCTTTCTCATTAAGCACCTCTAGCAGGTCAATATATTCAGTGATCGTAAATTCATTGATCCTATGTTCTTCTGTAAAATGAATTTAAGAAAAAAAAAACTAAATAAATAAATAGTTTCAAATACAATTTAGAATAAATATATATAAATATGTAATGTAATGTTATATGACTGTGCACTGCAAAAAAAATTAATTACGAGATTGAGAAAATTATATATATTTTTTTTTGTATCATTTATTATAATTAATAAATGCTTTCGACTTCTCTTATGATATTCTAAAAATAAACGAAAAAAAAAGTATAAGATCACATTAGTGCCTAAAATTACTAGTGCAAACACATTTTGATTTATATTTTCTATACACTAATAAAAATACATAGTAAATTTTTTGTAATTTATGGGCGGGGTGGAACAGGGACGAAAATATATGCATGCGAAATTATTTTATTTAGAAATTATTGTTTATTTTTTTTTGTAAATTTTAAAAAATAAAAATAATAATCACGTAAAAAATCATCTTTCAAGCAATGTAAGATATATATGGAAGAGGTAGAAGTAACATGGAAAAATATATAAAATATATATATTTGAACAAAAAACTTAAATGTGGCAACATACCTTATGCTCACCGCCACACAATCAATCAATCAATTATCATTGCTCGTTTTTAATAATACGAAAGAAAGAGAGAAAAAAAAGAAATATAAATACTAATTAGTAATATTAATAATTTAAATGTAATTTTGTTGTTGTGGTTGTTGTTTTTACTTCTTCAATTTCTTAAATAATGACGATTTATTATTATAAATGATGTATGAGAAAATGTTTAAAAAAAAATAATGTAAATAAATAATAAAAAGGAAAAATTTCGCAAAAAGTAAAATTAATCAACAATAATTGAATATTTAATAACTCTCTCTTTATTTCTAAATAAAATTATAAGTTGAGAACATTTTCAAAAAGAAATCAAATGAAAACAGTTTTAACTATTAACACACATAAATATTTTCTCTAACAATTTTCTATATTTATATCTATATGTTTTTTTTTTAATTTTATTTATTCCATTAAATGGATTTATTTATTTTTGTTTTGTTCTATAATATACTGATATAATCAGTTCATAAATAATGGTATATTATTCAAGTCGAAGTGAGCATAAGGTTATTCTTGCTTTTATATTTTGTCCATTTATTAAACAATTTTAATTTTAATATTTGTCTTAAATAAAAATATGTCTTTGGTTTGTTTTTATATATATTGTATTATTATTGTTATACGATGATAACATAATCTTTTATAAAAGAATAATTTATTCCATTTGAATTATTTGCAGTTTTTTTTTTTTGTTATTTAAGAATATCACAACCTAGGAAGGGTTTTTTTTGGTATAAATTACATGATGGTAATAATTTTTGTTTTGGTGTAAAATTTACTTAATATACGCATTGTTTTTTTTTGTTTGTTTTTATCTTACATTGCTCCGTAGTAATTACCAATTTCTGAAAGGAACTCTGTGTGAAGATTTAAAAAAAAAATAATTTTAATCGATATTAATATTTAAAAATAAAAAGCCGTTTAAATATAATGCTGCATTAATAAGTTGCTATTTGTAGAAGATTTTGGCACTATATATGTAATGAATAGTATAAAGTATTTGTTAAGTTAAATTTTTCGTTAGTCTGAGAAGTCTTAACATATTGGAGGAATACTTTAATATACAAATTTGTTTATTTAGGTAACTTCACAAAGTAAGATCACATCGACTGAGACTATGTTTTGTGTTTTTATTTATGTGATAGTCTAAGCACAGGTGTCATCCTTTGTACTGCCAGTTCGTTATGTCGTAACAAGTCATGGTGCAATGCCTGGTAGTAAACTTAGCTCGAAGGAAAGAGAGGTATAGAATACGAGGTGTGACAATTAAGTAATGAGACTGATTATATTGCCGCGATTGTGGTAACACTGCGACCTTGAAATTCCCTTTCCCTTCTCTCGGCATCCTTCCCCTCTCCATTGATATATTTGCCATCGCTCTAGCTTGTTTAGTTCGCCTGCTCTGTCGTGTTGAGTAAACGTGTGTTCGTGGTGGTCGTTCGTTCTTTTTTCGGGCGGGGGGCGTGCGGAGACAACCATTGTGAGCTTTGGCGTTTGGTTTCCGGGTCGTATTGAAAAAACCAGCTCTGATCGCCTGTAATAACTCGATCAAGCAGCGTGGGATCGTTTTCCAATTGTTCCAAACAGTCTTCTGCGACGGTCATTCGATGCTGCTTTTGCTCCTTTTGCTCTTTTTTGTTGCAAAAATGTTGTCGTGGGGGCATGAGGTTACTTATTTCAATATGGTAAAATTTTGCAAGAGCTGCTACATTCCTGCGGTGGTTTAATGAGTCTATTGAAGAACAAATGGTGCTATCACCAATAAGTTTGAAAGCGCAATTGTCCAGCAAAGCTAAGATGGTTTTTGGAGCCCCGGCCCAGATATACGAGTTGTATTCGAGACGACGACGAATGTAGGACTTGTAGATTACAGCTCTGGCGGACGGCTGAAGGAGGAATTTACAACTTTAGAGGAATCTCAGGCACTATGATGCTTGTTTAGCAAGTTGGAATATGTGGTTACTCCAGCGCAGATCTTCGGCTAATGTTATGCCTAGGTTCTTGCACGGCCCGAATCAAGAATTAGTTCGATATCCCTGTTGATTGAATTGGACAATTGGCATCATCGCGAATGCAGACAAGGTGTTGCTCGTGCTTGTCTACCATTATCGAAGCCACAGGAATAACGTAGAGCACCATCATCAGCAAAGCTGTGGAGTGAATTGGAAGGGATTGAGAGCAGGTCATTTATAAAAACTATGAAGGGAGCTGTTGATAGAATTGAGCCCTGGGGATATTCAGAGCAACCAGAATAGATTCACCACATAGGTGTATACTTTGGTTGAGGTGCTCCGTTAGACAAGAGATCGTCAGAAAATCTTTTCTATCTAAAGCCGTAGTGCGTGTCCTCCAATATTTTGTTGTATTCAAGATACTCCATAAGCTTTCATAGAGGGAATTTTTTCAGAGCCAGTGGGTTTGTTGGAGTCAAGTTCTTTGAAGAAAGAGTAGAGGCTCTTTATATTGTCGACAATCTATTTTTTCATATAGAGTGCAATGTCGAACAGTAGTTCTAGTCGGAAAATACAGAAGAGAGAGAGAAGTGAAGTGAAGCCGTGGTAACATTTGACAAACATTTGAATAGTGTTTGATATGTGTAGACGCGAGTCTTGGAGTGTTTGGATTTTTAAAATGTTTGAATTTAATCCAAATGAAAGGGAAAGCATAGGATGTTTGTTGAAATTCATCATGAGTGAAAAGTGGGATAAAACCACCATAAATAAATTTCAAGAGTAAGTATTCTACCCATCGAAATTTGTAGGAAATTTGTTCTACGGAATGAAAAACATTTTTTTTGTCAAAACTTCACCAAATGTTTGACGAATGTTTGTCAAATATTTGTCAACTACAAACATGTTTTTTTACAATTGTTTGCTATTTGTGAACCCACTTTACGAAAAAATGACCCGAAAACATAGTAGGCATCAGGTGGTGCTGAATAAGCTGGCGATGGACTTTGTACTCTTTGAACTCCTGAATAATGCCTGGACTATTTTTTCCGTGGAAAGAGATACTATGGGGCTGCGGAAGTAATCTGAGCAGACTAGCCTGAGTCAATGAGAGATAGTTATAGTAAAAAGTTCTGTCTCTGATGAGTTTGAAGACATGAGTTTGCCCTTTTTCAAGCCAGGATATATCAAACTTGTAGATTATCGCCCGGATTGTTGGGTGGAGAAAGAATTTGCATTTTTTAAGAAATCCAGGCAATAGAAAATTTGAGATACGTTTTCTTTTTTACGTAGATTCAGTAAATTACGCCTAGAATATCAAGAAAAAGGTCTGAGGATATCTCTGTTACCTACTAGCTTTGTTCTAACTGATATTAAGACTTCCCAGCCTAAACTTGAAAATTGTGTAAAAAATTAAATATTTCAAGTTAAATAATTAAAAAAAAATACCAAACATTATCAAATTATGATAATGATTTACGTTATACTAACTAATCTAAACTAAATGAAATTAAAATGAAAAAAAAAATAACATTGCCATCTTCCCTATATATACAATTAGCCAATTAATAAAAATCAATATAGACTGTTTTATAATTTCACTAACCGGTCACTTCAACATCACAATAATTCAAACATTTGCTACTTCTACAAATATATCACAATTTCCTGAAACCACTTCTAAAAAGGGGTACTAAATGTTTGCTTTAAATATCATTTTGTTTTTGTTTTTTGTTTGTTATTGCTACATAGAAAAGTTGATTTGAAGTTTTTCTTTTTTTGAAAATTCTTTTTTTTTACAAATTCGATAGTCAAAGTTAAATTCGTAAATTTTTAAAAATAAAATGATTGTTTTACGTTTTTTTTTTGTTTTTCAATTTAGGTTTTATTTGTTTTTGTAATTTGTAAGTCTCTAAAGTAATTCATACTTTTATAATTTAATTCTTTTTGTTTTTTTCTTAATCGGTTCGATAGGATGATTTTATATGAATTTTAATTTTTCCTAATTATGTTTTTTGATTTTTATCAATTTATTTAAGTCAATATACAGTGGTGGACTGTTAGGGACACCCAATTAAATTTTAGATATGATGATGTATAATAAACTTCTTTTACGTATACAGTGCAGACATCTGTCGGTAAGTCCCTATTTCTAGGTGTTTTTCAAAAATACGCTGTATAGTATTGTGTTTTCAATTATCAAAGTAAGCTGGTCATATTTATAGGGACATTGTGTATCTTCAATATTATTTGCGTAAAATCCCAATATTTCGAGTATATTTTGTGTTTTTATTATTCAGAAATAGTTTTGTGTTCAGTTACTGAATGTAAGAAAAGTGTGTAGTAATATTAGCAGTGTTATTCTTCTAATAGTTAATTATTTTAGATAAAAATGGGACGAGAAGCGAATAATTGTTCAGACGATCAACGTAATAAAATAACACGGTCTTTAAGAGAAAAAGGTAAATCTTTAAGGGTAATTGCCAGAATTATGTAGTGCTCAAAGAATATGGTGGACAACGCCTTAAAACCGAGAAAAGAAAAGAAAAAATCTGGACCAAAACACAAAACTAGTTCCCAAACAGACCGCCGTATTGCATATTGTTCGAAACTCGACCCATTTAAATCCTCCAATGATATCAAAAACCATCTTGGACTAACTGTTAGTGCTCTAACGGTTCGTAGACGGCTGGAGGAGCAAAACCTTTTTGGTAGAATAGCGGTTAAAGTCCCATATTTGAACCAAAGAAATGTAACAAGCAGACTAAAATTTGCCAAAGAGCATGCAGATTGGGTAGGGGAGGACAATATAAAAAAATGGAGAAACATTCTTTGGAGTGTAGAATCTAAAGTTAATTTATTTGGATCGGATGGAAAAATTTATGTTAGAAGACCTCCAAATAAACAGATAGACGCAAAATACATAAAGAAAACTGTCAAGCACGGAAGTGGAAACATTAAAGTGTGGGCATGCTTTCCATATTACGGTGTCGGGCCAATATTTCATATTGACCGAAATAAGGATGTCGGACTATGTGCACAATATTCTGAATGGCGTCATGCTCCCATATGCAGAAGAAAATATGCCTCTTCGGTAGATTTATCAACAAGATAATGATCCGAAGCACACCTCCAAGCTGGCAAAGGAGTATTTTCGAACACACAACATCAATGTTATGGCGCGGCCTGCACAGTCAGAATCTGTGGAAGGATGTGAAGAAAGCTGTGGTTAGGGAGTTATGGCATGCGGTCGAAAAAGCGTGGAAGTCAATTCCCTAATAATATGACCAGATAATATTTTTCTTTTTCTGACAATTAAGGACGAACCAATAATTTCAGTTTTATTTTTTATATCATATTTATATCTTGATCATAAAAAGAGTAAATTGAAATGTTTGCCAACAAATCTTGTGTTATTGTATGTTTATAAGACTTTAGTTGGTACTTTTGAACAAGTTTTTCAGATTTCCCTAAAAATATGTCCACCACTGTATGTATGTGACTTTGTTTTGCTTGTGTATTCTTATTTGTATTCTTTTTTGTAAAGAAATTTGTACGTTTTACCAATTTGCATATGTATATAGTTTGTTAAATTAGCTTCATTATTGTATTGTTACTTCTTTGGTATTTTTAAAAAAGCCAATCTCATTTTAAATATTAAAATGATGTCTTTTAATATCTCTCAAATCTAATATTTAAAATAACGTATTTTAGAACAATACAGGAAAATACAATATAGAGTTCAATATGATTCGAGATTAGAATGTTTCAGTATGAACACAATGAATAAAATTTAATAAATAGTTTGATAATAATAATAATAATAATAATCTAATGTCAAAAGCAAATAATACGATTAAAACAACCTCTTATTATGTTTTCGATCTGTTGATCCACCCATTTCTCCTCTTCAATTGCTTCGGGTGTAGGTTTTGGCGCTCCAGGAAGGACTATTATGATTATGCTCATGTTATCGCGACTTCCCTATTTGATAAAATAAAATAAGAAGAAAAAAGAAAACAAAATAAACAAAGAATTAGAAATTTCAAGTATAGTTTTAAATAATTATGTAATATACTTTGTGTAAGCAGGTATCAATGACTTGATTAGAGACACTTTCCAAATCGTTGGTAATTTTTAGCCTCGAATGAATAAAACTACAAACATCCTCATTAGACATAACATCCCATATTCCATCACAAGCAAGAACTAAAAATTCATCAGTATCTTGCCTCTGCTGACAGAATATCTCTGGTTCTGGCGAAACGAGCTGCTCACATTGTCCTATTTCTTTAACATTTTTAAAATCATAGTCTCCAAGTGCTCTAGATACAGCTAAGCTACCATTAACTCTCTGTATCATAACACTGCCGCCAGCACGGCAAATTCTTTCTTTTTCTTCAGGTAACATAGGTTTATGATCTTGTGTAGCAAATACTGGGACACCGTTCCGACATAATACGGCACGTGAATCACCGCAATTTGCTATATAAATATGTTCGCGAGAGATAAATGTACATACAGCTGTTGTACCTCCACATTTTTCAGCATCTGCTTTTAATTCTGGTAACTCTCTCATAGCCTCATCTAATCGTAAAAATCCAGTACGTATGCCCTTAACATAATCTCCACTCTTAAATTCTTCTGTTCCTATTATACATTCTAGTAAATGTTTAGCGCAATGTTCTGATACTTTGCAGCCAGCATGCCCATCAAATACGGCAAAAAAACTCCAATCATCTAAACTTTCACCGAGACCAGTTTTTGCGTAATGGGCATCTTCCATTTCACAGCGCCAGCCCTGCATGGAGCCAACTCCATACAAGAGGCCATTACCTTCTCCATGCTCATTGTGTTTAACAGTTTTTGGTTTATCCAGAAAACCTCCCATCTCTGTTTTTCATACTGGACTCATAGGAACCATACGTTATTAAGGGACTTTCCCCTAATTTTGCACTATCTGAAATATAGAAGAATATTTTGTATTAAAAAATATATTTAATTACTATAGTTAATTTAAATAAATAATACGCTTTACTAATTACAAACAAAATAGTAACGATATTAATAAAGTAGAAAAGTTCATCTCTTCGGATCATTGGAAAAATGAGCTAAATCAAAAATTCCAACAAACTTCTTCATTTCAAGCTGAGTCTCTAAGTAATTTCAAAAAAGATTTAAGTTACTAGTTTAGGGGGATGCACCCAAACTTTATTTCGTACGGAACCTTTCTACAATGTATAAAATTTGGCGGAACCCAAAGATGAAAAAATAAAATAATATATGATATTTGTATAAATTTATCCTTTAATAAATTTTAAAACGTTTTTATTAGCTCGCTTTCTTGTCTGTCTGTTTGTCCGGTACATATGTTGCAATCGATTTTTTGAATACTTCCGATCCGTTCCGATTTTGCACACAACTTCAGCTCCGATGACAATGCAATATGGTATACTCATTATACCGTTAGATCCATGGCGGCCGTCTCAAGAGGAGGGTTACTCTTTTCTTCACAGAACAAATTTTGCAATCGATTTTTCAAATACTTCCGGATATCCTATCATGCTGAAATTTTGCATACAGCTTTAGCTCCGATGACAATGAAATATGGTATACTCAATATACCTTTAGATCCATGGCGGCAGTCTCAGGAGGGCGGATTGAAATATTCTCTACAACCCCTTCGACATGGGTATGATAAGTAGACCACCATAAGCAATATAGTATACTCAATATATCGTTTGACCCATGGCGGCCATCTCAAAAGGGCGGATTACCATTTTCTTCACAACCCCCTCGACATGGCAATATGGAATGGCGGCCAAAATGTTACGCGGCGTGACGTAGACCAAATTTAAGGAAGAAGGGCCACTCGCACTTTCTTAGTAGCAAGAACGCGTTAAACGGCTGGCGCAGCGCCAGTGAGTCGGCGAATGTATTTGCGCTTCGGCGCTGGTGACACGGAACCCTTAAATTTTTTCGTGGAACCGTAAGGTTCCGCGGAACCCACTTTGGGAATCACTGACCTAGTGTAACAAAAAGCCAATTAGAGGCCCCTGTACTGAACATCAAGTTGTCACGACACAAATCTTTTGAGTTGAAGAAATTGACTTTTCAGTCGAATCACGACTTTCAGTACAATGACCTAAATCCAACTTAGCTTCTTCAGAGTAGGCCACTGCGCTGAAATTCGTAATTCGACTGAAACGTCACTTTCTTTAACTCAAACGACTTGTCACGAAACACGACTCAACTTCCAGCACAGGGGCCACTGCTTTGGCGCGTCGTTTTAAAGCCACAAACTCGTGTTCCTAAGGTTCGGTAGTTCTCTGTTCGATCGTGAGATATGCCTAAAACCGTCCTATGGAGTTTGGGAAGCTTATCGGTGATCTGACCGCGGTTATTCTGACAATATCTCGGGGTCTGTTTATGAAGCCTACTTATTTTAGTAAGTGGGCCAAGTCATCCTACAGATAGTAGATCTCTTTCATTGGCTCAGCGCTGGGTTTTTTTTTCATTGCAGCTTAATGCACGCTCTCAATCGATTACAGCAGAGATCTACTATAACCAAACAGACGAAATGCTTACAATCAAAAGGACATTTGGGAATCAATTCAACTATGCATTCAGTTATTGCAATTGAAAGTCATAAGTTCGATTGGTCCACAGACAAAATACGAATCCTCTTCTACTACAGTTTCTTAGCGCTAATCAACAGTAACAACAAGCGACTATTGTGGAAGGCCGGCGATCTTATGTTATTCATAGCGCCCAAAGTGGTTCTTAGTCGACAGTGTAAGAGAAATCATTGGCAAGACTTGACTTGAGAGTTCGTACGTTTCATAAATTATTATCAGTTGATAATAAACAAAGGAATAGAATTTGTCAATCTTTACTGACAAGGCATAGAAATGAACACTGGGGCTTTTATAATCCAATTACATTGTATTCAACGTTCCGGAACCGACTAACCACCATTTTGGTGAAGAGGGCCCTTGCCGGTCGGATGATTCTTAGCTACTATTTCCCATTATTATAATTTTCCAAAGTTGTTAAATAATTTAAAATACAGCAAATTTCGAGCGTTACATAAAATTCTAATTCATCCGACACGCGAAACTAGCTGGAAGCGAGTTATTCGTCAATAATTGCCGCAACTTTCGCGGTTGACGTTTCACCGGCTATGTCGCGGACATCAAAGGACATAGAGTTTCGGCCAATAGCCCATTTGAAAGATATGTTAATGCCCGTAGTTCTGCTGTTTACTACATTATCATATGAGCAACCGTTAAGGAGATATTTAAAAAAAATGGCGTTATCAGTTATTTCAGGAACGTGCAGTGCGAACTTTGGCGTTAGATTGCTCGCAAACTATACAAGCGAGAATAACGACCAAGGGCTCATTCTAAAGGTAATTACTAGAGCTTTAAGTTTGGTAATCGGCATTAACCCACACAAATTAATATCTTACGAGTTAATCGCAAAAAACTGCGTTCAACCCCAACCACACAATCAAGGTTGAACTTTAAGCGGCCATAACTTTGAGCCAAATCAACTTACAGATCTCGTTGAGGGTTTGTTTTGTAGATAATTTTATTCTCCAACACCTTGCCATTTTCAACTATCATTGCATGCTAATACCCTTGACACACTGCAAAAACGAATGAGCATTCTTCCAACTTCATTGGCTTTCAATGATCATTCATTTTAGAAGCGACACACTGCATTTCTCAATGTTCATTGGAACTGTCAAAATAGAAACTTTACACAAACTGCTAAATATAAGAACTGAAAGTGATTACATAGTGATTTATACTTTTAAATTTAATAAAAATTACTAATTGAGGCCCAACAACAGTTATTTACAATGGAACCTACTACTTTTTAAAAAATTCTGAAATCAGAATGACAGTTTGACAGTTAGGTATTTCAGTTGGAAATTCTACTGGAAATTTCATGGAAAGTTGTTCGATAATTTCCCAATTTCACTTCCATCTTCATTGAATGAAGTTATTTTGACTTCATTCGATTGAATGACGAATGAAGCTGTTGAATGGACATTGGACATGACATACTGGGCGCGAAAGATCATTCATAGCCGAATGATACTGCAATGTTCATTCGATGCTGCAGTGTGTCAAGGGTATAACGAGTTATTTATTATAAACGACCTCTCCCTCTTTTTCAAGATGGTGGCTTTTCCCAACACACTGCGACCCCACAAACTTGGTTTTTTCAATCTCACAAATTCCAAAAAAAAATTTCGTACATCGTAAAATGCAATTAATTACTAATTGCACTGGACTAACACCCTATCCAAGTGGTTTGTACAAGTTCAGTAAAAGCACTTTCATGAGAGAGAATTTTCGCTTGCCAATTATTTGCAACGTGTGACTGCAACTACAACTACGAGCGTCCGAAAATTGCTCTTTGCAAAGACGAGAGCAAGTAGCTCGCTGCAAGCCTTCCCTTGCAACGTCTGACAGCACCTTAACAAGTGGCCACGGTACTTTTGGACCCAAACAACAAGAAAACTGACACATTTAACGAAGTACGATATAGATCTCTGGGCATTTTCTTCATAACAAAGTGGAATTGAAAACGTTTAACTAACAGAGGAGGATACTATAAAAACTTTGGAGAAAACATAATCAACTACATCGGCTGAGGTGATTTGAAGAAGACATTGTGTTTGAAGAAGACTATTGCCTCCATAGAGAGCTTAGGCCCCTGTGCTGAAAGTCGAAACGAGATCCGTAACGAGTCGTCTGAGCAGAAGAAAGTGACTTTGAAAGTCTTATTACGACTTTCAACACAGGGGACAAGAGTGGAAACGTTGAGTTTAGGCTGTACTGTACTGAAAGTCGTGATTTGCCTAAAACGTCACCTTCTTCCTCTGAAATTACTTGTCGTATCGTGACGACTCGAGTTTCAGAACAAGGGGCCATAGTAGTAATTGAAGATAGTAGTTGAACTAGGGCTTGTTTCCAAGACTCTGGATTAGCTTCGCAGAAGTATGACAAGGCAGGTATTTAGCGGCTAGAAGTTTGCTTCAAAGGTAAAGCATTTCGTTAGCACTATAAAGAATCTATTATTAGGACGAATGGTCCCTTTCAAAGTATTTACACATTTCGCGAGTTCTATTGTAAATCTGGTCTTTTTAGTTAATGGTACTGTCAGGTACAGACTGGCTGCGTAGGGTAAAGAAGAATTTAAGGCGAACAGAAATATTATGAAATTGGTTTGAATTTTGTAATCGTTGCTAGCAACGGCTTTGAAGATTATTCTTCGCAATCTCAATGTCATGTCAATGATAAATTGATTTTCTTAATGCCACGATTTGTAGGAATTTTTAAATTTAATTCTCCCAACATAGGTACTCTTTCTATAAACGTCTGTATGCTCTATACTTTGTCTAATAACAGAAATTCGTATTAAATTAGCAAAAGTTTAGATAACTTGACGGGGAGTTCGTATAGTCCTAACCTTGCCTATCAAACTATCATCGGCTCCGATCTCTGCAGAGCTATTGCACATTCTAGTAAGTGTTTGCATAATCTTTTGATGTACTTTGAAATGAGGTTTGTCAATTTAAAAGTACAATGTAGGAAAAATGGCTCTACTTAAAATGGCAAAAGTTCATCAATCAAATTAGCACACACTTGGTTTAATAAAATTTACGTAAAAAAATCAACAAATTATTAGAGTTTTCGAAACTCAACAGATAGTTTAATTTAATTCATGAATAACACATGCAATTCGCATTGTTTTCTTTCTGTAAATAACATTCACTTCATGTATCTAAATTTAATTTTTGTGCATCTTCCGCCCTTTATTTCATCAATTTCACTCAAAAAACAATAAAGTGAAATAAAAAAATATTATGAGTACATTAATTTGAATGATCTTCATGAAGAGAGAAGCAAAGTCGGTAGGGTGTGGTGGTGGTGATAAAGGAGGGAAAAGACAGGAAAAAAGTTGAAGTAATCATACAAAAACAAGAGAATATTAGGAAAATCTAATTATAGCTAGAAGAGTTCCAAGAATAAAACATTTGAATCATTTTGTAGAAAGTACATAAGAAATCTTAGGTCGAGGTTTTGTGCCATTATTACACAATTAACTTAAGGTAGAACGAATTGGATCAAACTTTTTATAGCGAAACAATTTATTATCCTGAGTCATAGTCACACAATTAATTTAAGTTGAAATATATGTTTCTGTACAGGAGATTTTTTGTTTTATTAAAATACAACAAATCGTTTTGTATATTGTAAAAGCATATTTGAAGGGATTGATCTAAATTCTTATATTTGCATGTAATTGCAGTTAGGACAGAAAGATCGTATGAAAGAAATGGTAAAGCCTTGAAGCCTACTTGATGTAGCTTTTAAGTAATTAAGTAAGGGTGTGAACTCGTCTTGACTTCCAGACTTTGTGCTTCACTTGAAAAGTGTCATGTAAACGCATTTTGAGGGCTTGGCTATAAAAAAGCTAGGCCCCTTGTAACATCAAAATTTGCTGATACTAATGCTAATACTTTATTTTGAAATTTTAAGCAGTTTTAATTAGTAAAACTGGCTCTATTTCATACTTTTTTAGAACTTTTCCATCTGAGATTTGTCGAAAAAGCACCAATAACGTCTAGCGCCATATAGGCTTCCTTTACTGCAGTCATTGTCCTACCTATGATGATATATGTCGTCTGCATAAACCATTAGCTGAATCGACTTGTTTAGAATGGTCCTTCTTGCTTCAATGCATGCCTCTCGGACGGAGATAGCATCTTAAAAGTTTTTTCCCCAAAATCCAATACAGCGCATTCAGTTTTTAGGAGGGCCAGATTAATTGGGCAAGGTGCAGTTAAGATCCCTCCAATGCTTCTGCATTGTGTGCTGCTTGCATCGGAGTTTAAAAGTAACCCAAGGCATACCAACCCTTTCCTTTCCTGGGAGGAAAGGGTCGAATGTGCTTTTCCTATCCAGTTCGTCAGCTTTACAATTTCTCTCTATATTTCGGTGACCAGGCACACATACGAGGAGCGTCCTGAACTGTTGAGCCATCTCGTTAAGGCGACATTCAGAGGTAGTTCTATAGCGCAGGGCTTTCAGAGCCGCCTGACTGAGAATATTGTTTTTGTGGGGACGATAACAGAGGTTAGCACCTTCGTGTGCCCTCCCGTAATTCCGGCCCAAAAACCAGATTTTTTTTATTCTAAGGGCTATGATTGTTGCTCTTTATTCGCTTTCTTAATGCGCTCCTTAGTGTTTTCATTCCAGAGGAGTCTTGTCTAAGACTACACCCATTTTGCACTGTTGCTAAATTTGAGCCTGACATTGTTAAGCCGGGGAGGAGTTAGGGGTCTCGATTTATACTTCCTACTGAAAAGGGCCAGTTCCGCCTTTACTGGGTTAGCGCTGAGTGGCAGTCCAGCTTGAGAGGGTTTGTAACGCTGCCTCCATGAGATCACAGGGGACTTAAGGAAATTTTCCTTTTGTGAAAATACCTTTTGTGATCATCTGCGTACGCCAGGGCGTAATGCCCCTCTGCCTCCTGCCTTATGTATAAAAAGTACTTTAGCCTCTTTCCAACTACAGAGGGGGTGCAGTTATTTTGAAAGCGCCCAGTAAACATGCCCTGCAACCAGGGCATGATGTAACTAAGGCTGCAGTTTTGCCAGCACTATGCCGTCATGGCCTAGTGAATTATAGGGCTGGAAGTTGTTTACAGCCCATTTAATTCTTGCTCTACTTATGATAGATTTGACCAGCTCTGGTGAGGCTGAAGGGTTTATCGTGATAGCTGTCTCAGCTGAAGTACTACTCGGGAAGTGGGTATCAGATTAATATACAGTTAAAATCTTATACTTAAAAAATATTTTTAAAAATTATTTAGGAAACCGTTATTTATTAAATATTACTTTAATGCTCAAATGGTATAATAGATTTATTCTACTAACAATTATAAAAATAATTTAACTTACTAATCTAAAACATTTTACCTAATTATAATTAGTTAGGTAAAAAAAAAATGCACTTCTGCATTATTTTCATACTTAACCTTATAATAACTCTACACTTAAAACAAACAGATCAATAATAACTACATACTAAATAAAAAAAATGCATTTATCATTAGTTTGGTAAATTCCTGCATCCTAGGTAAAATACCTAAATTCGATTTGGCAAATTGCTAACAAATTAAAACGATGACCCAATTAAAAATTGAGAGCTAATTACAGTCGTGGAGTCGCAACTTTAAACAAATACAACAACAACAACAAAAGTTCGCTGGAATGACCCAGAAAATTGAAAGGTACTATCATAGTGGAAGGACAAACTAACTACATAAGCTAATCACTTTTTCAAGTGATTAAATATGATTACGATTAAAAGGATGTTTTTCTTTTTTGGGTTCGATATAGTTTATTATTTTTATCATTTAATAATTGATTTTGGGGTGATTTAATTAAGAGTTTTACACATGAAGCAACATTTTGATGTGTGGCTTTTTCAAAGGGGGTGATTTGAGACCAATCGAATCAATTTTTGCAGAGCTGCATATTTCTATTAATTCATTTAACTCATTTTTATAATTAATTAACTAGGCAGAGCCATAATTTGTGGTTTTTTATACAAAAAAATGCATATTTACAAAAATTTTGACACTTCAATATTTCATCGTTCTCGTTTCATAGATGGCGGTAGTGGATTATTTTCCATTAAAGTTTTTGTTGTGAAGGGTGCGGGAGGAGCACCAGAATCCTTTAAGGGTTGTTCCATTTGCAAACTCCATTTATAATACCCAAAGTAAAATTCACTTTTTATGTAGATATAATTCATTTACTTTCGTAGTAACGAGAAACATGCAAATTAGAAGGCGAATAGAATGGTTTTTTTTCCAACAACCCTTCCTCATGTGATGCATTCTAATGGCACAACGTAAATATATGAATGAATGAATGGAGAGCAAAATCCAGAAATGTAGAAAACAGCAGCCAGACTGGCGAAATGATTTTTGATAATTAAATATGCATCCCCATCACTAAAAGTTACTGTATCAATTACCGCAAAGTGCGTGCGATATATAACACTGAAAAATCCATGGTTTTTAAGTTCACATACCCGAAATTGAAAGAATCATGATAAAAAAATAATTCTCGAATGGGGGAGAGAATGTTATGGCTACTGCCTAGTCCTCGACAAGTCGAGGCACAATCTCGGAAAGGGTATGTATGTACATACAACAAAGTTTAATCTCCTAGAAATTACTTAACTCCCGATAACGAACATTTTTTGTTTGAAAGATAATAAAACTAGTATTTTATAACAAGTTTTATAAATTATATATGAACAAGAAAAAAAGAAGAAATCTCACACAAATAAAATTTATCACTGCTCCTTTTCGATCATAGTTTTTTTTATATAAGAAATTTTCACATAGAAACTTTCGCAATTCGGGAAATTGCTTTTTCTCAACGGAATAAACACAATTTACCACCGATTCTTTACTAGATTTTCTGTCTAAACAAATTTATTCCCCACAAAAATTGCAAATTGGCTCGAATCTGGCGGATCTTTCGTTATATATGAATGGCGGAGTCGAAAGAGTACTGAGTGTTTTTTTTTCTCGTGTCCGTGTAAAACTTACTTTTTGAAAACACGGTATCCAATATTAGTATTGGTGAGCGCGGAGAGCCTGTTGGTGTGTGTTGTGTGGCCCGCGGAGTAGCCGCGAGTGCGCGCTTGCTATAATTAGAAAATAATATGACAACATCGCTGGCCAATCAAAAAACAATACAACTTCTCCTGATTAATTTCCGTGATTTTTGTTATCAATTTTACTTCTAGAAAATTTTTACCTTTTTCCAAATGGGGCCAAATCAAATTTTTGATTGATATAAATTTTAATAAATGCACTCACGAAAATTTTGCGGTTCTGGTGACAAGTGATAAGGCTATAGGTGCGAGCGATTTATTGTGGTACAGGGTGTTTCGTAATTTGTTAAATAATCAAATAATAAACGAACAGAATCAAATATTAAAGTTCGAGATACATGTACATGTTTGTAGATTAGTTTACGACGGAGTAAATTCGAATTTAGATTGAGAACTGAAAAATTCTAATCCGACATATATGCATTTTTACTGAGAATTGCAACCATTCATCGACCAGTGTAAATTGGCCATTTCAGATCCAAATTTATGCAGCGTACAGGACCGGTTGTACACATTCAATTTTTCATTCTACAATTCTAACTTTCAATCCTGCCATATTTCTAGATTTGAATGAAACTTGTGTCCACGGTATACAGAAACAAGGTAATGTAAAAGAGAAATGTCATTTTAGTGCTGAAGGCACTTGGTGACAGTTTTTTGCGGTATTTAAAGCTGTAAGTCTGGCACTTTTCGAAAATGTCAATGACTGGCTTTTGATTTGAATCAAGTGTTCTAGCAAAATTTTGACGATTGCGTCAAGTGTTCGAAAACACTTTGATGAGTCAACAATTTGATTATAATCTGTGCAACAAAGCAGTCTCTTCAAAGCAACTGCAAATGATTTCGGCAAATAAGTTGTCATGGCAACCTTTTGATTGTCGCAGGACTTTTAAATTTTTGATGTGATTGCAAATAATTGACATTTTCGAAAAGTGCCTCTCTTTTACACTTCATTGTTTCTGCATACCGTGCTCGTGCAACTTTTACGTTGAGGTAAAAAATCATAAAGCCTCAATTATACTGGCGCAACGCAACGGAACGGAACGGAGAGTCAACGGAATGGAATTTTGCTGGTTATACTGACGGAATCGAACGTATGCAAATGTCGTTTGTTCATCTGTCAAATAGATATTTTAAATAAGTGGATACAAGGAATTTCAAAATGCGCGAGTTAAAAAAAGTAATTTTTATGTTTAATATGATTTGTAATATGTACAAAATATTAAAAAAAATTAAACGCAATAAAACGAGGGCGAAAAGA
Organism: Thereva unica; assembly: GCA_949987705.1. NCBI lineage: Eukaryota > Metazoa > Arthropoda > Insecta > Diptera > Therevidae > Thereva > Thereva unica. The sequence continues at coordinate 151,566,891 of OX465283.1, forward strand.
AGATGGAGTGTGCGCCCCATCAATAGAAATAGGCGCTTAAAAGGTTATTTTCAAACAACTTTTACCAAAATGAAGCTTAACGACGAGGAGCAGTTCTTTATTCACACTAGAATGCGCCGACCGCTGTACAGTTTGTTATTAGATTTGATTGGGGAGTCATTAAAAAAGAAATCTACGCGAAACGGAATTGATGCAGAATGTCGGTTAGCAATAACTCTAAAGTGGGTGTATAATAAACTACAAGAGATTTTGTTTTATAATACACAATAATTTCAGCTACTTATCTCAAGGAGTTTCACACCAATATGTTGCTTGGTCATATAAGGTGGGCAAAACAACAATTCGAAGCAGTGCAGTGTCTGTCAAATCAAGTCAAAGCTTTAATGTAAAATTTTTTATAAATAAACTCAAGGCTCATAACCAATCCGTTTCGTCCGCTCCGCACGTTTTTTCTTTGTTCTTTTTGACGTTCCGTACACTTGATTGTGGCTACCGATCGTCTTATGGAAATGTCAAATTTTCTACTTTTAAAAACGGACGGAACGGATTGGTTCTGCTTGAGCCTTCACTCTCTTTTATGGCTTCTATTAGCTGCTTATCAAAAGTAATTTATTTTGTTTTGTTGCAAATTATGTTTTTACTGCCATTAACATCACAAATTAAACTTCAAATCACACACTTCAGAGTAAATTAAGAAATTAGCGTAAACCCTGCAGCGCAGATCCTGCTCTTTACTGTCCTGCTTACCATTGTGTTTCGAATAGAGCACGAAACCAAACTTTGACAGACAGAGACAGTGCAATTCACTGCCCTGCATTGATTCTGGGTGTGTTTCTTTACTCATTCCATAGAAGGAATAGAATAAAAAGAATACTTGATGGAATATTCGGAATAGAATGAATAAAGAAACGCACCGGGAATGACAGTAAACAAACTGAAGAAAAATTGTGATTTATTCAAAAGAGTTGTGTATTTTAAAAATATTGTGGGACCTATATGTAAACTAAAATAAGATTAGACTTTTGATGTCTCCTGGGGTCCATTTGAAATTATTATTATCCATATCTGAAATTATTATTATTATTAGAAATACTTTTAAAAATGATAACAAATAAATAAGGCCGCTTTCTTGCCAAATGACACAATTATGACAGTAATATATTTATATTATGTTATATTAGTGAGGTTAATTCCCTTTATTCTAAAAGGGTGTGTTTCTTTATTCATTCCGTAGAAGGAATAGACGGAAAATGTGTTTCTTTATTCATTCCCAAGTTTCGAATTGACAGATGAAGCGTTTCTTTATTCATTCGGAATATTCGGAATGTATTCTTTTTAAACTACCTCTTGAGATGGAACACTTTTAGAATAAAGGGAATTAACCTCACTAATATAACATAATATAAATATATTACTGTCATAATTGTGTCATTTGGCAAGAAAACGGCAGCAATGGCCCTTATTTATTTGTTATCATTTTTAAAAGTATTTCTAATAATAATAATAATTTCAGATATGGATAATAATAATTTCAAATGGACCCCAGGAGACATCAAAAGTCTAATCTTATTTTAGTTTACATATAGGTCCCACAATATTTTTAAAATACACAACTCTTTTGAATAAATCACAATTTTTCTTCAGTTTGTTTACTGTCATTCCCGGTGCGTTTCTTTATTCATTCTATTCCGAATATTCCATCAAGTATTCTTTTTATTCTATTCCTTCTATGGAATGAGTAAAGAAACACACCCAAAGTGTTCCATCTCAAGAGGTAGTTTAAAAAGAATACATTCCGAATATTCCGAATGAATAAAGAAACGCTTCATCTGTCAATTCGAAACTTGGGAATGAATAAAGAAACACATTTTCTGTCTATTCCTTCTACGGAATGAATAAAGAAACACACCCTCTGTTTCAGGGTTAATTTTTTTAGTGAGTTTATTTGAATTGGTTTCGTTTGCCCTTTTGATATTTCTTTAATAAATTGAAATGATTATAAAAACATTATAATAATCTTTATTATTATGTGTAAAAAAAACATATAAATAGTGTTTTCTTTTAAAAATTGAAATAACAAAAAAAAATTCCCAGCAATAAAACGATGTAAACTAAAATTTATTTATTCACTGTTTACACTGCCTTGTAGATTGGATTCTTTAAACTTGCTTGGAACTCCTTAGGGGATATTTATATGGTGTAGAAGAAATGTTGGCGCAAAATCTTCGGACAGTGCTTTTTTGTTTGAAAGGTATATTTAATTATAGTTTATTAAATTTTTAAGCTTATTTAAGCAATTAGATCTTTTATTCTTCCATATAAAACTAGTAAATAATTTAGCAATATCAGTTACATATAAAAACATCAGTTGAGGTAAGTCAGCTTCAGTAGAAAAAATAGTACCCATATCTCCTATTTTCTTTTTAAACATTCGAAGTTTTTATTTTAGAAACAAAAGAATAGATATCTAAGAACCAAATTATTTCAGAAATTGTTTAGAATAATAATTAAAATATATGTAGAAATCGTAAAAAAAATGGTAGAACATCAATATAATATTGAAATAACTAGAGTTAGCTGCGGTTATCACTAAATATATTCAAAACTAGTCGAACAGATCTTGATCCTGCCTGCCATTATTTTATATTTGTGGTTAAATTTCTTCCCTTGCGCAAAAATGACCCTCGCGGACCGTTCGATTAGAACTAATACAGAGGAAACCCACGCAGCTCTTGCTTTGTGGCATCCTTTCTTCCGATAAAATGTACCGTCAGGAGACGTTACTTAGATTCAACTAAACGTTGGCTAACGCACAGTATACAGAAAGAGGGTAATGTAACAACATAAAAATACCCGCCTGTCGAATTGATAATCTACTTTTTTGAAGTCGGTTAAAAAGAGCCTGGCAGCTTCGAATACTGAAGGAAGCGATGTCAAGTGATGTCAGCACTAATGAAGAAACCAGAAACAACCAACAACAGCTTCGATTGCATTAGTTCTGAAGATACTTGGGGTGGCTTTCGAAACCGTCAGTCTCGTTTTTATTGCCTTGTAAATTTGTTTATCAAATGCGTTTCGATTTACATGCTACTAACTTGAATTTGAAACGAGTTTAGGAAAGTCGAATCAAAATTAGTGACGACTTACGTTCTTCATATGTTGAACTGACAAACACAAGTAAAAATAGACTTGATTAAGCTTGACAAGAGATACTAGGTGCTTGCTATAAATATCTAATTGATAAAGAAGATCTCATTGGCTTCGATGAAAGATGTTATTCGTTAAGTATGTTCGTTCTTTTCTCTTTGGTAAGGTTTAGGCCCAAAAGTGCAGCGCCCACTCCACTTGACCTGTTGTACTACACCCCTAGACCTCATATTTGTAGGCCACACCGCTTGAACAGATTCAGCAGTCCGCCTAATGGCTTGTCGCTAAGGCTTAACTGTTCGAGCGCTTGCGGGCACTCACCAAGACTCATCCTTCTCAAGCCGATGAGATCCTCTGGTTTCCTATTCTCCATAAGTCGTAATTCAGGGCACAGTGTCGGGTAATTAAGCCAACAAGTGTCCTGACATCAAGCTAACAAGGGTATCCAAGAAGCGTCGGGAGATCCCTTCTATCGCATATATGATATTCCTATATGATTACAGAGTCTGGGCGTTTCTGGATAATGAGTTCGGTCAAGTTGTTTAATTGCCGACAGTATACATTTGAATAGGTTGTTCGGTTCATTTCTAGGGTCTTTTGATAAATTTCTATGACTTCGAGAGTAAAACTGTTTGCGCATTACGTTGTTGAAAACCTTTTCTCATCACCCACTATTAGTCGTTTCGACAAATCGAATCGGTTTCATCGCGTTTAATAAGAATGTCTATATAAATATAATTGGAGTGTCGGTCTTTGATTTCAAAATAATTGTCATTTTCTAACTTCATATGGTTATATACATAATATAATAAATTCAAACATTTTTACAATTTTTGTCTGTATGTCTGTGCCTATCTGTATGTCTGCCTGTTTGACTGGGCTAATCTCGGAAACCGGTATTCCGATTGTGGCAGGACTTTCACGGGAAGATTCATTATTTTCTTGGGTATATTTTAGGCTGTCTTTTTACTCAGGTCCGACTATCGGTTCAAATGAAAAACTTCATCCGATAGTCGGAGGAAAGGAAGTGGCAACTTTTTTTTATCATTCGGAAACGGTTAATCCGATTTTAGGACTGTCAGGGGGCGTTTTCTTAGGCGTGTTTAGGCTGCTTTTTCACTCTGCTCCAACAATCGGAGCAGACCGATTGGATCATGTTGGTTTGCCATTTCCGGAAATAATCGGGTTTGATGATAATTTAAACAGAGAGTATATGGAATAGAATGAACAATGGAGGGGGGGGGGGGGGGGAATGAGGTCACCATAGGGGAAGTTCTGCACATGGTGCCAAATGGCCCGAAAACGTCAAACTCGACGCGCACGAAACATTCTGAAAATAATTGCCCAGGCGTTTGTTGCGCACGTAGTACAAAATTTTTCCATTAGGTTGCCGCACAACATCGAATTTTGAAAGTTGTTACAAATTTTTTATAGGTAACTTTAATTTTGTTTATGCATCCTAGGCCTCTGTGTTGAAAGTCGCAATTCGACTGCCAAGTCAAGTCAGCTCATACTGCTTGTCGCGACACACGACTTGACTTTCATCACTGTGGTCCAAATTCTTCAAAATTTAGATCATGGATGTTCAATGTTTGTACAATGTTTCGTGTCGTTTGGCTAACTTAAATATTTTCGATTTTTTTAGCTTTCTATATCGATGCATTTCCCTGACTAGTGAGTGTTGACCCGTTTGTGCACAGAATTGTCACTGGAAACTTTGCATCGTTTATCGAAGAAAGACAGTATAATATGATGGTCATCCATCTTCAACTTGCGCTATAAAATCTCCGAAACAGGCTCAAAGCGGTCGATTCGTATTTAAAACGAAACTGTAACTGTTATCTATCAAATGGCATAGAAGTAATATCGATTGAAATGACTAGTACCTGTTTGCCAACATTATCTTGAATACATCAAGGCAAATTACCCTTATAAAACAGTTATAGACTAGTTTTAAATTATAAACAATTTAGGCTTATAATCCTTAAAGCGAATACTTTTAATCTTCAAAATGTATTAGCACTTTTAACTACAATATATAAGCAAGCAAATTGTATTTACTTGTTAACTACAAAAGCATAACATTTACTTTTCAATAAATAGTAACAAAAACGGAAACTTTTTATTTGCAGACCTACTTAAAAGTAATATTAAATAATAATTAATAACAGCCAGAGATGTTAATAAAATAAGCTAAAAAAATGAGAATTAATCCGGGCTTGGCATAACTTTAAGTCGTTCAAATGCAGCTTTTTCTAAAGCCTCTTTGTGTTTGGGATGAGCAATTTGTATCAAAGCGTGCGCTCTCTGTCGCATATTTTTACCAAACAGGTATGCAATTCCATTTTCCGTAACGATATAATGGACGTGACCTCTTGAGGTTACCACACCGGCACCTAATTACCTTTTTTTATTAATTAAACTTTTATATTAATATTGCGAATTTTTGATAATGACCTTCTTTTAAAACTGGAACAATTTTGCTTTCTCCCTTTTTCGTTATGGACGGCATCGCAATGATTGGTACTCCCAAGCCGTCACTAGCTTCTGCAGCACCCCTTATAAAATCGATCTGTCCGCCAAAGCCAGAAAAGAATCGCGTTCCAATAGAATCAGCACAAACCTGCCCCGTTAAGTCAATTTCAATGCAAGAATTAATTGCAGTCATTCGAGGCATTGTTGCAATTACCGAAATGGCATTTACGTAGTCGATAACAAGCAATTCTGTAAATTAAATTTATATATTGTGAAGTCTCAAAATAAGCTAGAATCCGAGATGAAACTACCAACAGCAGGGTTGTTATCAACAAAATCATACAGAGGTTGGGATCCTATTAAGAATGATGTTACGGTTTTCCCTCTATGAATCTTCTTGTATCGATTTGTAATTGCTCCCTTCTTGACAAGATCAACAACACCATTGGCAAACATCTCAGAATGAATCGCAAGATCCTTATGGTTAGACAAGGACCCTAGAACTGCATCTGGAATATTTCCAATACCCATTTGTAAAGTGGCTCCATCTTGTACTAAATTTTCTGCTATGAGTTTTCCGATTTGCGTTTCAGCCTCAGATAGTTTATTTGGTGGATGTTGGGCAAGCGGAACATCAACTTCACAAGCAAAATCAAAATGAGATTTATGAATTGTGCCATCGCCAAAAGTTCGCGGCATTTTTCGATTGATTTGCGCTATAAAACAAATCTAACAAAGATGAATAACAAAGAACAAACAAATTCACTGTATACCAATAATCAGTTTCGAATACGATGCACCAGCACGAATACAATCAACACTTGCTCCAAGAGAGCAATAGCCGTGGGAATCGGGCGGACATACATGGATCATGGCTACATCTGGCTTGATGATCTTTCTAGTGAAAAGTCTTGTAATCTCATGTAAAAATATAGACATGTTATCGGCACGACCTTCGGCGACAGCTTCTCGGACATTTTTGCCCATAAATAAAGAAACAGATCGAAATACTTTGGCCAGCTCAGGCTTGAGGTAAGGTATGTCACCTTCGGTGTGCATATGAATAAGTCGTACGTTTTCAAGCTTATTTGCCTTTCCATGCGCTGTCATTGCATTTATTAGAATATTCGAGGTGGAGGCTCCACCACTGATAAAAACGATATCACCTGAAATAATGAAAAATAAATGAGTATTAATGAATAATAAACAATATTGCTGGTCGTGACAAAACCTGTCCTGTCAGCGAAACTCATATACACTTAAAAAATAATCCACTGGTATAAAAAAACAATATAATGTAGTATTTATACCGTTTGTTGTCCTTATCAGTAGATTTATCTATAAATCCTTTCTTGCGACGTTCTGAGTATAATTTACAAGACATACAATACATAACATACATTACTGAGTTTCCATGCAGAGTTAACCCTGAGTTTACCCAGATTAAGCTCCCATAGAAACCGGTATTTAGTAAAGTTTCGTTAAATCCAGGCAAACTGGACGAAACCAGTCCGGTTAGGCCGGGTTTTGCATAAGTGTATGTTTGAGTATTCTTTACTGCAAATACACCATCAACGCAGGGTTGAGGTTCCCTGGATCATTAAAACACAGTACATGAGTTAACTTGGGGGAAAAAGCTCTTGGTAATAAAGTACGTGTATCCGAACATGATCAATTACTGAGTTTTCCAAGCATAGTTTACCTGGGTTAATTCAGAGTAAGCGTCTATGTACTCAGTTTCCATGAGAGTTCAACCAGAGTTTAACCCGAGTTATACGTCATGGAAGCAGACATAGTTAAGAGTTTCCGTTAAAAATGTTCAACTCTTATCAACTCAACGAAAATAGGTAGATTGAACTGAGTTCACGCAAACAACTAAAATGGGAAAGGTACAAAAAGTGAAAATTACGCGCCTCGCTTGGACATCTGAAGAGACATTGTATTTAATAAGTAATTTTAAAGGAAAATCTATAATAACATTGGAAATATATTGAAGGCAGAATGCGTTTGCATAGAGTTAAGTCATTGCGTTGAAGTGTCATTTCCAATCAACCACAACTCATCTTGGCTCCCATGGAAACTCGGTAATGGAAATGCGAGTTAAGTAAATTTTCGTTAAATCCAAGAAAACTCCACGAAATACGTCGGATTAAGGCGGGTATTACATATGAGTTGGTTTAAGTGCGTTTACTGCACATAGAGTTCAAACGTAAGTTTCATCGACACTTCCTTTAGCAACGCCCAGACCAACTAAACTTTCCTATTCTCCTCTATTCTTTGGACCAAGCTAGAAATTGTACCATGACCTTAATGACATGACAGGCTGGTAGTACAAAGTGTAACTCCTAAGCTTGGTTTTATCTTATAAAAAAATATACCAACGAAGATACGATGTAAAATTATTTCTCTGTCACTTCAATAACCGTCATGGAAACAGCATCGAGTTAACTTGAGGGTCCTTTGCTGCTTCCTTTATTTCGACATAAGCTTTTTTTGCTGCCAAATAGAGCCTTCTCATAATATTCACATTATCTGCATATCCAAGTAATTGTACAGAGAGTGTTGCTATTGACGCCCTTCTCTGCCCTGACGTTTTCCTTAACCCTAGGGATGTTCGATATCCATCGATGCATCGAATTCACTCGAAGTTTACCATACGATACGTCAAATCGAACCTATCGAATCTATTCTAAACTAGAATAAACCTTGTTTTAAAATTTAAATCCCGTAGACCCGAAGGTTCTTTCTCTTGCCGAAGGAGTGCAGTTAAATAGATTGGCCACCTTCGCTATAGCACGATATGGGATTCGAGATTTAACATTTTTGTTAAAAAAACAAAATTTTGACTCGCACTACTCATAACTCTAGAAGTTGGTAAGGTGGAACCTTAACTTTTAAAACAATAACTATTTGTAGTATTCTGCTTATACTGGTGCTCCATTCGTGGAAATAGGTCATAGGGTTACAAAAATACAGGTGTAAAGCTCTTAACAAAAAAAGGGCCATTGTGGTTAGACTACCAAAATTTTACACTACCCCCTCTCTTAAAATTGTTTGTTTGTTTGACCAACATCTGAGTTGCCTATGAGTTCGTGTAAGGTTCTTAAGAGTTGCGGTCCTTCTTCCTTTAGCAACTCAACTGCGATTTCATCGACGCCTGACGATTTGTTGTTCTTTTTCTTTTCTACAGCTTTACGAACCTAATTTATCTAGTGTCGGTGGTTCTATTATTATCTTGAGAAATTACAAATCGGTATCCAACCGGATTCAATAAGTTTTGAAAAGATGTTTTTGTATGTGGTAGTTCTAAGCACATTCCTTTGTATTACCAGTCCGTTATGTCATTTGCCACGTCATGGTGCAATGCAGTAAGGTTATTACGAAAGAGGAATAGGTTGATGGTTATGAGGGTATTAGAGAAGGTGGCGAATGTATTGCGATTCTCTTCATCTTTCTTTTATCCTATCGAGGCCAGCTAATAGGTTCCTATATATGTATCTGATTTAGACTGTTCTTCTGCACTCTTGTTTAATTCCTTCTTTATCGAAGTCTTCTGTAGACACCTCCTGGGTAGATATTCGCTCTTCTTTCTGCAAAGCTTGAAACTTGTTCCATGACTTCCATTTTTGCCTGTGAGCCTTTTAATGTACTCCCGAAGGCTGGCTTCTTTTTTCATTTGCGGATTTACAGTTCTGATCGAATATGCTGCTTTTTATTTTTTTCCAGTTAATGCTGGACTGTTCTTCCCCTACTTCTCTCAAGTTTTGTTCGTCAGCATTCTGGTAGGCAAGTCTTCACAGTTTTAGCTTATCTACGCCATTCTTCAAGTTTTGGATACGTATACATGATGAGTTGAGGTTGAGTTAAATTTTCAACTCGTGTCGCAAATTATAAACAAAACACAGAGATGCGGCTGTCAACTTCATTCAACTACTCAACTACTGAGCTCGCGTGTATATGCATAATTTGAGCTCAATCTAATTAGCAGAGCTGAGTCGAGTTCAGTCGTACCTAACTCAACTCGACTCACGTCTACAATGTTGGACTTGGGATTATACTGAGTTTAACTCATCATGTATACGTACTATATGTCGTAATTTGGTTATGTTTGTCCTCTGTGTTTTGGTCGTTATCCGGGTTCTAAATTTCACTGTGACTAGATAGTTGTCCGAGTACTCTCCTCTCTAGTGTTCCCCCTTCTCTCAATTAGGACGTGATCAATTTGATTATTTGTTACCCCGTCTGGTGGTTGCCACGTGGCTTCTGAAAGTCTGTGCGGGAATATTGTTGAACTAATTACCATTGAATTAGAGCTAGCGTGATCGATTAATCTATTACTAATGTCGTTGGTAGCATTTCGTAGACTGTGCTTTCCTTTGACTGTTCTTCTTTTCCTATTTTTCATATCTCTAAACACCATCTTAATATCGTATATCGATCGGTATTAACCTGATGGCGTTAGTTAGCTCTTGGCAGAATTCCTTTCTTTTTATCCAACTTTTCTTCTGTGTGAACATGGACGTTAAGAAGACTAATGTAATATAGTCTTGTTTCGATGTGAAGCATGTATATTCTGTTGCTTACTGGCGTGTAGTTCAGAATCAGTGTTTTCATTTTCTTCTCGACGATAAATGGTACTCCGAAGCCTCTTCTTCCATTCGATGATCCACTGGAGAGTACCATGTGAGTTTTAAGATCCATTATGCCACTGTGGGTCCCTTTAATTTGCTGTAAAGCTCTGATCTTTATGTTATATTTTTTATTAATGATAAAAGCGAAAGAAGAACGCTTGTTATTTATCGGGTTTACAAATTTTAATGATAAATCGAATTCCGTCCTGTTGACCGTTCTGGTTCGTTGCCGTTGAGTCCGCCATGCCTAAGACGGGTGGCGAGATCCTGGTCAGAAAAAAAGGGACTCGCTCTGGTGCCACTTAAGAGCTCTATAGCGGGGTATGTGAACAATAGACCCAAATTAGCCACGGTGCCCACCATTTCCATTTAACCCTAAAGCTAGTGACAGATACATGCGCAATGGCGATGCGGGCATTAGCTTCGGTGAGTGGCGACTTTTCAATGACACATAGTTGCGGTGCTGGTGTCGCGTTCCGATTTTGACTCAACCTAAAAATCAAAGAGGCAATTGGACGTGATAGGAAAACGTAAGAAATGTATCTCCACTAGGTAATTTCCAATCACACCTCGCTTCTTCTATCTCGATACACGGTATATGAACCAGTAGGACATTATTTCTAAACCGGGACACATAAAAAAAATTTAGGCCTCAGTATAATTCACCATCGTTTAAGGGACAAATGTACTGCCTCATGTAAGTCCGGCTCAACTCTATACCGAGGTCCGAGGATTTAATTCTACATAATTAACAGACATTCTAAAGTGTAACTCATTTACTATATAAATTGATAAACAAAATTATTACCGAAAGAAATATAACGTTATAAAAGAAAAAGAAAAACAATATTAGTTCCCGCTGCGGAACAACTTTCATAATTACAATACATAATATGTAAAAAGCATTAAAATCTAGTCGCGATATTTTTTTGTTTGTTTTTGTTTTGCAGGAATAAATGCAACACTGTCGAATAAAAAACTGAGAATGGCACATTCTATCTAGCCATTCAAGCGCTTGGCATAACCTTAAGGCGTTCAAATGCAGATTTTTCTAAAGCTGCTCTATGATCCGGGTGTGCTATGTTTATTAAAGCGTGTGCTCTCTGGCGCATACTTTTACCAAACAGAGATGCAATACCATATTCTGTTACGATATAATGTACATGGGCTCTTGATGTTACAACTCCAGCACCTGAAATTTTTATATGTAATATGTATTTTGCGCTACGTATAATTTTATCAGATGTAAACTAACCTGGTTTTAGTGCTGGAACAATTTTACTTTCGCCCTTGTTTGTTGCTGATGCCATGGCAATTATTGGTACACCTTTGCCATCAAAGCCTTCAGCGGCACCTCTTATAAAATCAACTTGTCCACCAAAGCCAGAAAAGAATCGTGTTCCTATAGAATCAGCACTTACCTGACCAGTTAAATCCACCTCAATGCAAGAATTAATTGCAGTCATTTTTGGATTTCTGGCAATGATAGAAACGTTATTCACATAATCAATAACAAGCATTTCTGTGAACATATTTTAATTAACAATATAATTGTTAAGGTAAAAATTAAATTCCTACCAATAAAGGGATTATTGTTTACAAAATCATAAAGTGGCTGTCCGCCAACTAAAAATGATGTAACAATTCTTCCTTGATGATATTTCTTTTTATTATTGGTAACTGCGCCTTTCTTTACAAGATCAACAACGCCATTGGCAAACATCTCAGAATGAATACCAAGATCTTTGTGATTGTGTAAAGCCGCAAGGACAGCATCGGGTATATTACCGATGCCCATTTGTAGGGTAGCTCCGTCAACCACCAAATTTTCCGCTATAAGATTACCTATTTTCGATTCAGCATCGCTTAGTTTGCCCATTGGATGCAGAGGTAGTGGCACATTAATTCTTGTGGCATAGTCGAAGTGAGATTGATGAATTATTGAGTCACCAAATGTTCGGGGCATTTGCTCATTAATTTGCGCTAAAAAAATACATATATTACAAAACACCAATTTTAAATTAAAATTATTTACCTATAATCATTTTCGAGTGCGTTGCGGCTGCACGTACGCAATCCACACTTGTTCCCAGTGAACAGAATCCATGATTATCCGGTGGAGATACATGAAGTAAGGCTACATCAGGCTTAACAATTTTCTTATAGAAAAGTTTAGGAATTTCATGTAAAAATATTGACATATTATCACCCCGGCCATCGGCAACAGCTTTACGGACATTACCTCCCATAAAAAATGAGAGCGACCGAAATATTTTAGCATATTCTGGCTTGCAGTAGGGTGCATCACCTTCAGTATGCATATGGCAAACGGTTATATTTTCAAGATTATTCGCTTGCCCATGATCTGTCATTGCCTTGATAAGGGTTGACGGGGTAGCAGCGGCTCCGCTGCAGAAAACGACATCGCCTAAAATATAGTTTTACATGTAATTTACTTTTTATTTATACTTTTAATAGCTCACATCATAGTGCATTCTTCTATCAACCATTTTCTTCAAGCAATCTTCTTTCTTCATAATTTTTACAAACTATATCACTCATACTAATGTTTAGATATATTCGAGTTTTATTCTTTTCAACTTTTAGAGACTTCCGCTAAATCGCTCTCATGCATATTTAAGGACACTCATTCACTCACTTATATTTAATTGAGATACAAAATATTCAATAGTAAATAAAGAGAAATGTGTACTATATATATAACATGCTATTTACAAAAATTATTCCAAAACAAAAAATGCCAGTTCTGTTAGTTTGTAACGAAACAGGCCGCTGTAAACAAACACAACAGCACCACCGCTGTTAACAAAAAGACAAAACCGCTGTACAAGCTGCTAACATTACGAAACAGAACAAATGCCTGACAGGGACAAGTCCATAGGAGAGTTGATCGTATGGTTTACAGACAGACAAGCCACGAGGAGTTGATCCAGTGGTACCGATATCTGGCCACGGAGAGTTGATCTAGTGGCACTGACCGACTAATAGGTTTACAAGCCACGATGAGTTGATACAGTGGTATCAATATACCGATACATTTACTGGCCACGGAGAGTTGAAACAGTGGCGCCGACCGACTAATACATTTACAAGCCACGGAGAGTTGATCCAGTGGCACCGATCGGCCAATACCCTTTATTTCTATATCTTTTCCTTCCCTCGATAGTTGTGTAATATAGTTGTGTCAATAAAAAGGACATAAACGTAACAGGAGTTTTTTTATTTAAACCTTGGACATCTGAGAGCTGACCCGCCGCACTTGACGTTACAAGTTGATTCTGTACAACTTTAAAATGTTTCGCGAAAACGGTATCAGTCAAGTGGCTGCCTCTGACAAACTAGCGACGGCATGAGATGCCAATATGTTGACAAAAACTAAAGTATCCTCCTTATTATAACATTGTGATCAGTCATAAGTCACAAGTTTTAACGACTCGCGCTTTCTTCTTATGAACTTTTGACAGAAACTACGTTTACTTCACTTCTTATTTGGTTCTATGTTTCTTTTCATTTAGTATAGGACTTCAAGTTGAGACTCACCCCACCCTTGTGATTGCGTTGTGACTTCTTTAAGAATACGTTGCGACTTCTTTAAGAATACTTGGCTTCAAGTTATAGGCCCATCCATCTTACAAATATTTTCCAGTCAAAGCTCAAAGCACTTCGTTTGAGCTTAGGGTTGCCCGATTTATGAAACCTCGCACCGCGGCTGCTGGCATAAGAAATCCGGTATGAAAATCGCTACAACATTTCCTACCTCATAAATCTTGAGGCTGGTGTTGGATTTCTAATTGTTCGTTGAAGCTTGTTTGATGTAGAACACATTGCAAGGCCAACTGCAAGCCTACCGCTGAAGATGAGATAAGTTAAAACAGGTTTGACCAATTCAGGGGCCGGATTCAGCAAGTGTGCAGGGTTTACCTGTGCTCCCAACAAAAAAAAGTCACAGTCAAAGCGGTTTACACTTTCATGTGATTCCGCAACAAGCTGTGAATTTTGTTACGCTGAATTAATTCATTCTGAGAGCTTAAAACGCTAAATTTGGTTTTTGCTCCGTACTCGCTTTTTTCACTCTTTTATTCTTCTTTTTTCACCACTTTATTCGCGTGCGTTTTTACTAAGAAAAAATTGCCCCACCCGTGAGCACACCTGCTATTAGAAAAACTCATGTCCATGAATCAAAAACAGAGCAGTGTACCCATTTGGCCCTGCACACAGTCGTGTTCACACTTGGAAAGAATCAATATACACTACCGTCCAAAGGTATTTGAATACACACAAAAACAATGTTACTGATGGAGTTAGATTAAATAAAACATTGTCATACCTTCATAAAATATATTTTTTTAAACTGAAGGGACGGTGCATGGTTCTAATGATCTCTCATGAGGCCGAGGACGGACAAATACTCTTCTCTTGGTACCAAAAATTACAAATACGAATTTCGTCGATTTGCTCGCCAGAAATCGGTTGGATTGACAATGAGAATACCAATTTAAGGTTAAAGTGACACATCTGTCACGTCACTCGACAACAAGAATAAGGCTGGTCGAGTCGTGTAATGTGACAAGACGTTAAGTTGAAGAAAGTGGCGTTTCAATCTAATTACGACTCTCAGCGTCGAGGCCAGAAAGAAGAGGTGCTTGCTTAGCTGAGTTTATCGTAATTTTCTGGGTGTTCAAATACTTTTGGACGGTAGTGTATAAGGAGATATCCGCGGCTAGACTGCTAACGACATCATTAATAAAAAACCCAAAATCAGCCAAGGTGGAATGTCGCTATGAGCAATCGCACCGATATCTCTGGAATTGTAGTCAGGCGTCTTAACCATTAAGTTATTAATGTCTCCACTAATTACGGGAACAAAGCAATTAGGCCAGTGATAGCGGAAAAGTCTTCATTTTTTAAATAAATAGGCCCTGCGATTTCTCAACGCTGTAATGAGGAGAAAAAACGTAGGAATTATATAAATTATGAGAACCAAAGCCATGTTATCAATAAAGCGAGTTTGGACTCCAGACACATGATCAGATCTTCTCATGTGGAAAATGAACCTTAAACAATCATTGAACGGGCTGCGTCTTCTTGTGACAAGGAGTACACATTGGACATGAGCTGATTGAATGAATGAGGTCAGGATTTTGTGTCAACAGAAGTTGTGTTATAGCTATCACTCCACATCGTAGAGGAGGCGACTCCAGAAAGCCGGTCTAAATTGATGTTATTATAGTCACTATATGAAAAATAAGAAGACGCAGAAGATGGAAGGAAAGTAAAACGAAGGGAGAGGAATAATATATCATGTTCAAGAAAACTTGGACTGCCTTTTAAAAAAATAGAATTGATAAAAGCTTATACAACAATTCCAAATGCAGAGTTCTCCACAATGGAATATTATCCGACAGCTTTGAGGTGAGTTCAGGAGTACGACAAGGATGCCTTCTTTCGCTTTAATCCTTATCGGCGCTCTAGATAGTATAACAGGCTGCATACAATGGGGTTTGCTAGACCGCCTTAAGGATTTCGACTACACGGATGATATCTGTTTGCTGGCCCACACACACCAGGACCTTAAAAACATGTTAAACAATTTGGCAACAGTAGTTTAGCAGGCTCAAGACTAAATCCGACTAAAACCAAAGAAATGCGGATAAATGCAAACACCACTGAACGAACAGCTGAATAACCGTGACCTGGAATTGGTAGATAAATTTTGCTACTTCGGTAGTATTATTAGCGAAAATGGCAGTGCAGAAGAAGACGTCAGTTCCAGGATAAATAAAGCACGAAAACGCATATGCATGCCTGTTCCGCATATGAGGATCAACGAAGATCTCAACTAACACCAAATTGCAGCTGTTCAACTCCAACGGCAGTTCTTTTGAATGGTTGCGAAACATGGAAAGTCACCCAATTTATCATAGGGCGCCTACAAGTTTTCATTGACAGATGCCTGCGTCGTATCCTAAAAATCCGCTGGCAAGATAGAATTTCAAACGAAGAACTATGGCGCCATGCCGTCCAAGAAGGAAATGGAATTGGGTTGGCCACACCTTGCGAAAACGAAAATCTAGCCAAACACGCCCTTGACTGGAATCCGCAAGGATCCCGTCGAGTAGGAAGACCCAGAACAACGTGGAGGAGAACCCTACTAGCAGAAGCCGCAACAACTGGGAGATCCTGGTCGGAGCTGAGAGCTGTCGCGCAAAACAGAGTCCGCTGGAGAGCAACTGTTTCCGCCTTATGTCCCATGAGGGATTGAAGGAGTTTAAAGAAGAAGATAAATAATTTAAAATATTGTTTTATTAAAAAATTGTACCACTGCAACTTCATCCGACTTCGACTTCATTTCTACCAAATGCATATTTTGAATCCCAAAATGACCACTCAATTACTGCATCCCAGAAGCAAAATATTTCTTCATTGTCGTTACGAGTCAATTTACATCAAATCACTGTAATAGTGCTAACTAATCAAATTTGCACCTTAAAATCAGCTAATATATTCTATTAGCATTGGACTTGTTGAAATTTTTGTTTATAGAAGTCGACAAACGCCCAAACTTGCATTTTATCTAAATATATATTGCTTTCCAGTCGAACACACTTAAACTGCTAATTAAATTTTTCAATAATAATAATAAATTCATGTCGAAAACGTGTCATTTAATATACGTATGTAGTTGCGGCGGTCCTAAGGTATATTACAGAGATACAACATTGTCAAGATAAGCTCGTTCTCTTAACCTACTTTTGTTTTCATCGCAAGATTTGCATCGGTGTCAACAACCTGCATTAAACCCTAAATATAACTGGATGTTACCCGCTTTACGATAGCACTACGAAATGTATATTTCTTTTATTTCGAAGATATTTTGCATTTCAGTCGATCATGCAACTTTGTGTTTATTATAGGAATAACTCGGGTGTCTTCTGTCCCATATGACGACTATGACTCACAATGCTATATCAACATCACATTTACCGCTTATAAGTATTCTTAATGCAAACTTGACATAAAAAAGCAATTTACAATTGAAGCTGAAATACCAAAATATTAAATGCATGTTGTAAAAATACGAGATGTGGACAGAGATAAGACAAATATGCTTTAATGCCCATTGAACTTTGCACAAGTTATTTTTATCAAGTTTAAAAATACTTTTAGGAAATAAATTATTAGGCCGCCTGTGCATTGTGTATCACTACATGTCGATTTTTTGTTCAATTTAACATTTAACTAGGCCTAATGGATTTAA
This sequence comes from Thereva unica, assembly GCA_949987705.1. Classification (NCBI taxonomy): domain Eukaryota; kingdom Metazoa; phylum Arthropoda; class Insecta; order Diptera; family Therevidae; genus Thereva; species Thereva unica. The sequence goes on from OX465283.1 coordinate 151,584,423, forward strand.
AGTTGCGATTTCCTGCTTAAAACAAACACAACAATTAAGAAAGAGCAGGTCACTACCATTACCATTTATTTATTGATCAGAATCTAGTTAATAAATGTTTTAAAATTTTAATTACTTAATCTGAAATCTTTGACCTTGCGTACGATGTTTTGAACTAAGACTATTTATTATCAAAAATAGGGTTTAAAGTCCATATTATATCCAGGGATTACATACTACAGTATAATGTTTATATATTGGTTATAGGGGGTGAAAGTTAAAACTAAGTAAATTTAACCATGTCACGTTACATACATTCCAGTACACTTTTGCCAGGTGGATCTTGATGTATAAATTCCAGTTAATTACATAACACAATCCCGAAAGAATCTTTATCAAATTTTTTGTGAACTAACCTGATTTAATTGGAGTAACCGCCTCTTCTGGTGTAACTATTTTGGGTTCTCTATCTAACGGATGTGCTAGCTCATTCGTATATGTAAAATAAGTATTTGATTTCTGCAATAGACCAGTGGTTGATGATTTTCCAGTAATCGAGCGGCAAGTGAGTGTTCTTAACGTTAACGCCATTTTGGTTGTTTATTTATTAAATACTGTTGTGATATTCTATTACAAAATTATAATATAAACCATGAACTTGTGAACTTTGAATATAATAACGGAGAATTTTGTCAAATTGTTAATAAAATTTTCAATTTTTTTTGTATCCCCCCGAAAATAGCAGCCGGCTGAGGAAAAACTAATATAGTACACAGTAGAGCAGAGCCGATGCTGTTGTCTCAGACTTCGAAACACAACTGTCAAAATGAAGCTTTTTTCCATAATTGCTCTGGAATTCTGCTACAATTCTGTATTAGATGCTACTTATATTGCTACTTTAGTTCTAGTATTCTTTAGGGAAAAAGCTTCGTTTTGAAGACCCTGAAAAAGACCGCCATAATGCATGCAATTGATAAAAACCGGCATTCACGTCAACAGTTTATTTTAGAAAGCAAAAGCGGAAGATATTTAAAGCTTTTGCAATTTTCACTTCGTTTTATAAAGTCCATTGAAGGTTGGCCTGCCACATAGTGAGTGGCAAAGTAGGACTATCACCAAAAACAATAGTGTTGAAATAGAAAAATTCAATTAGTAAATTAAAGATTTCTATTTATTCATTTTGTATAAATGGTGGTGTGATGGTCCTAGTTCATAACGATTTGATAATTAATAATATATATGTACATATGTCGGCGGTGATTAGCTGGGAACCAGCAAGCCACACGGTAGGGACACCAATGCCGAATATGCCAGCCAAAGCTAGGAATATCCTCTTCCGCCCTCCCCTTTCTCCTTTTCCCCCTTTCCATTTCTCCAGTTAACAAAGGTGTTTACCGTGCTGATGGCCGCATGGCCAGCCAGTGGTTAAAGAGTAATGGTTGCAAACGGTTCCCTCCGATGCCCGGCAAGGTCCGAGTGTATAAGTGCCTTATCCTGGTAAGCAGATCTGGCAGGATGGACTTTTTTCCGCACTAGTCATGGAACCTTTTATGAAAAAACACAAAAATAAAGAACTGCTTGCCTCCAGGGTGGAGATTCAAGAAACCACACCTGCTATTTTTAAAGACAGTGAGGTTGGTAAAGGGAAGAAGGGAGCTTTACACTCTAATCCGAAGCCCCCAATCCCTCTAGGCCAGTTGCCTTGACTGAAACAGGCCCCTCAACAGCATTCGTGCAGATCTTTTAAGACTCAAAGGAGTCTTACAAAACCACCATGCCTTCATTCATGCAAAGTATTAACGAAAATCATCGAGTCTACAGAAACATCCAGAGCAACGAGCGGAAAGAACAAGCACTCGCTCTCCGTCAGCTAATGGAAGAAAGAATTCGTTGCGGCAAACGAACTGTCGTCGTTTTCATCGATTTCAAATCCGCTTCCAATTCCATCGATTGGAGCAGCTTGTGGAGAGCCTCGAAAACGAAACACGTGCCATTGAAATTCTACAAGCGTCAAACAATGGCTCAATCAGCAGCGCGGACTTAAGGCCGGGATACACATATTCGCACAGCGACCGCGTAAAAACTAAACCCAAGCGGGCACGGAAATGAGGGGACTAAGTGGTAAAACTTTACTTGTTTACTTTCTCTCCGTGCGTCGCCCGACTGGATGCGGTGCGGATATGTGTGTCCCGGCCTTTATCCGAGGAATTTCCGATTCAAACAGGTGTCCGACAAGGAGATGTCGTTTCGCCACTTCCCTTCAACGTTGTGATCGGAATTAATGCGGAAAAGGCCAAAGTGCTCTCAGCGGACAGATCGAAAGCCAGTTTTCACCTCGATGGAATCCAAATCAAGCAGGTTCCCATGTTCAAATATTTGGGATCATTGGTTGAGGAAACGAAAGTGGCATCGACGACCGACGTTCACAAATATTCCCATCAAAACGAAAGTATGCCTTTACCGAATGTTGATCCTTACGATTCTTTTTTATCGGAAAGGTGGACACTGCTCAAGCCGGACGTCAACAAACTCTAGGTCTTTCAAATGCGATGCTTGAGACTGGGTGTCTCATTCCGCGATCGTCTTCGAAACGAGACAGTGAGATAAAGATGCGATCAGCAGACATTGATCGAAGAAGAAATACAAACAACGTCAACTACGGTGGTTTGGACATGTTTGCCGAATGGATGATAACCGCTTGCCACGTAAATTTCGTCCGGCAGACTGGAGCATTCGGCGATCGGCACCGAAGAAAACGTGGCGACGTAAAGAATCAACGATTATTAGTTATCGAGACTCCAGATGTCGCCAAAATCGACCAGAATGGAAACGAATCGTGAATGGAGTTCGAGAAGATGGGCATTTCAACAAATTTGGTGGTCCTTTCCAGCATGTATCCAGTTCTTAATATTGAGCAATGCCTCTCCGTCAGCTGTCACAAAGCTTACCAATCTCCTACTCGCCCTACCTCCCGAAATTTCTGCCATCATGAACCGTTTTGGGATACGATTGTCGTCCATCCTGATTAAGAGGCCAGCTAGGCTTAAGTTTGTTAATTTTTATAAAGTTTGGGAGTTCTGGGTCGTCAAAAATTTCATACAACTCGCTGTTATATCGGCCATATTCCAGCCTCTCTCGTTCGGCCTATTATGCACCTGAGAACTTTTCTCCCTAACCTGCGTGACGGACTAGTCTTAAGGTGCGCGCCTAATGAACGACGCGCTTTCTACGATTAACATATCGCAGTAATTGCACAATGCTGGCTTTCATTCGAAGTCGAAGTCTCGCTGCCCTAGCAGAGTTCTGGTCGTATTACTGTTTTGTAGAATGACGGTTCGCTTTCCCGTGCACAAATCTCTAGTGAAGCACTTCCTTTCGGGTATAAAAGGTCAGTAGTAATCGTCTAGCTATCCCGCCACCTTCCTTGTGTCGCCCATTTTCAATCATCCAGTTATCCGAACTCTACGTCAAACCAACGGGCCCCAGACCTAGTCAGTTTATCAGTCTTATTTATGCAACTACATAAAGTTGCGTGCGACTATATAGGAATACAAGAAACACAGTGCAACCTATACAAGAAAATCCCCTTATTTTCCTTATAAATTTTGTTTTCTAAAAAATCCCTTTGCTCATCTTAAATTATTACCTATTAGTACACTAAAGAATTCTCCTAGGTGAGTGGAAAAGTTTGTAGTCGATTAGGCCTGAACCCCACATCTGAATATTTGCCAAAGGTTTTAAAGAACTAAAAAACAAAAGTAACAAAAAAATATAAGATTTGCGCGAAAATAGCATACTTTTTACACTCATATATGCCGGCAGTAAGTCAAGCATTCTTATCAGTCGCATACAAACTCAGACCCACTTTAAATCATATCGAAAAAGCTTCGAGTAGCTTTTACTATCAGTTAATCAACTAATTATTAATTATATAGACTTCTTACAGAATAATTATTGAATATACTTATACATAACCACATTAACCAACCAACATTTGCCAGCTTGTTGCTATCAGACATCTCGTTGAATCTAGAGGAGAAGTACATATAAACTGAAAATGGCCACAGTAATTCTGGGACAAATAGTTCATACAAAATCTTTAAATGATTTCGAAGTGTTAACGAATGGTTTTGTAGCATTTAATAACGGAATGGTAGAACAAAATATCTTTTATTAAATTTTGCAATTTTTTACTTATGTATTTAATAAATTTATTTAGATAATTGGCGTAGGCAGCAACTACTCTGAATGGAAGGCACAAATGGGCGAAGGTTTTAAATGTCAAGAGCATACACTCAGCTCTAGTCAATTCTTAATGCCTGGGTTCATTGATTGTCATATTCATGCACCACAAATGCCGCAAATTGGTTTAGGACTAGATAAGCCACTGATGGAATGGTTAGAATCTTATACATTCCCCCTGGAGGCGCGTTATGGAGACACAACGTTTGCCCAGAAAATATATGAAAAAGTCGTGGTAAGGCTGTTTATATGTATAAACGATAACTTTCACACACCCTTCTACAAATACTATGTTTCAAATAAAATAAAAGTTTTATATTTTCATTTGAAGAGATCAACTATTAATTGTGGAACTACTTTGGCTTCATATTTTGCAACAAATCATATAAGCAGTTCAATAATTCTTGCAAAAGAAGCTATTAGACAAGGCCAACGGGCTTTTGTTGGGAAAGTGTGCTCAGACTCCAATAGTCCACCATATTACATGTAAGATTGCTTACCTTATTCTAATACAATATAGATTTATTAAAATTATTTTGCAGAGAAAATTGCGATGGGTCTTTAAAGGAAACAGCAGAATTCGTGGAAGAAGTACTGAACTTGAAAAGCGATTTGGTCAAGCCAGTAATAACTCCACGTTTTGCTGTGAGTTGTTCAAAAAAATTGTTAAATGGCTTGGGAGAGATTGCTAACAAAAACAATCTTAATATACAGGTAAAAAGGAATTTAATCTAATAAATAATAAATCTATCATATTATTTTAGAGCCACATCTCCGAGAATATATCAGAAATAGAACTCGTACGAAGTATATTTGGTAAATTGTATGCTGAAGTATATGAAGACGCAAAGTTATTAACAAACAAAGTGAGAAAGAAAAGGAAGAAGTTAATGTAATTGTCGCTTATGATGGTCAATTTTTAGTGTATATTGGCGCACGCAGTTCACCTAGAGGATAAGGAAATCGAAATACTTAAAAACCATGGTACTTCTGTTGCTCATTGTCCGGCTTCTAACACCTTGTTATCTTCTGGTCTTTGTAATATTAAAAGGCTTCTAGATAACGGCATTCATGTAGGACTTGGAACAGGTATTATTATTTTATATTTAGCGAATATAGTCAAACCTGAATGAGCGCTAGTTCGAGGGACCGGAATTTTTTTCTCGTTTATGAGAACATTGAGTTCAGGTCAATGGCACTACAGCCCAAGTCGAGCCTTGGCCTCCTTCAGTTTTCTCCTCCAACCTTTTCGTTCACTGGCTTCTTCTTATGGCTTGACAGCCCAATTCGAGCCTTGGCCTCCTTCAACTTCTTCCTCCAGACGTCTCTCTGCTCCGCAGCTTGTCTCCAGTTTTTTATGTTGATCGTTTTGCTGCATCGGCCTTAACATTGTCTTCCTACCTTGACCGTGGTTTGCCAACTGGTCTTTTACCGTCTGGTATCAGATACAGGGCTTTTTTGGTATCCTTTAGTCATCCGTTCTTTCGACATGACCGGCCCAACGTAAACGCAGTAGCTTGGCATAGGTCGGGAGTTTACACTCTTTGTATAAGTCATACGTACAATTCGTGATTGTAGCGTATTCTCCATGCATTGTCTTCATTAATTGAGCCGTATATCCTTCGGAGAACCTTCCTCTCAAATATATCCATCTTGTCCACGGATTTTTAGGAGATACTCCATGCTTCACCACGCTACTGAACGTGTGATGGTTTTGTAGATTCTTATTTTCGTGTTTCTGTGGATGTCTCTGGATTTCATCACTGACATTAGTGAGAAGTATGTTCTGTTCGCGGCCTCTATTTTACTTTGCTCGTTTATTGTTTCATCATTGTCTTCGCTGACTGGGGACCCCAGGTAATTAAACTGGTTTACCCGTTCGAAGTTATCTTCCCCCCAGGTGGTGTTTTCGGGTTTCTTCTTCTTCTTCTTTCCACCCTTGACTGAATTAGAATCTTTCTCTTGTCGGCATTTATTTGCAGCCCTATATTTTTGGTTACATCTTCTAATTCCTTAAATATTTCTCTAAGTTATGACAGTGATCAGGCAAGGCAGTTTATTTCGGTGGCATATCCTGCCAATTGTTTTGACTTGTTAAGCAGGGTTGCGTTCGCATCAATGTTTACTTTGCGAATTACTGCTAGACAGAGATTAAATAGCATGGCTGCCAGCCTATCGCCCTGCTTTAAGCCTTGCTTTTTTTATGTGAAAGACTAGAGTCTCAGGGAAGGCCCTTTATACTGTTGACAATCTATTTTCTTCGTATAGAGTACAATGTCGAACAGTAGCTATAGTCGGGGAGGAAGGAACTGCCACAACCTATCCACGATATTTTTTAGTCCACCTACTCCCTACCATTTTTATCGCGACTTTGACATCGGGGCATCGAGAAACAACTCGCTGGAGTGTTATGCCTCCTGAAACGAGTTTCTCATCAACCAACCGATGATAATGCGCTTCGGTGGAGCGGGGAAGGGCTAAGGAAGGCTATGACAAGAGGAATCAGGAAAGTAAAGAGGGAAGAAGAAAGAAGGAAAGTTATGTAGGTGGGAAAGTGGAAAAGGCGAAGGACCGTGGGGCTGGCCGGGATTCGAACCCGGGACCTTTGCTTGAGTTTGCTTGACTGGGAAAGACTCCGTCAATTCTCCTATTCCTCTGTAGTTTCCACAGTTGGAATTTATCTCCTTTCTTGTGTATTGGGCAGATAATTCTGTGCTCCCAATCTTCAGGCATTTTTTCGTTCTTCCACTTTTTATTTACATTTTCGCTGTCTATGACTATAGTGCCTTCTTTTGTTCTACACATATCGGAGGAGGGGTTGAAGCCTTTCTGAAGAAGTTTACTTGTGTGCTTCTCGTGTTTAGTTTTGCGCAGTGTTCCTCTGCCCTCAGGATGTAATTGTTGAGGAATTGTCTTTTCTTTTTGCTGCAGATGTTTTTGCGGTTCTTCTTGTTTCCTCGTATTTCAGTTTCATGCTTTTCATTCGGAGTCGTGTTGAACATAGTCGTTCACTTATTGCCTTGAACTCTATCACATTATCTATAATTGATTTGTGTATTAGCCTGTTTACTTCGTCTAATAGTGACTTACCTACTGCAGTTCTGCACATACTTCGCGTGTTCCATGTTGCAGGTGCTATTGTCGTTTTTCCCGTCCGTTCCGAAGCTTTGCTCCGAGTTTCTTAACTGATGTGTTTTTACAGGATCCGGTAGTTAGCCCGACCCCACTATTAGGTGGACCGGATCCGTGAATTATACCCCATCGGATAGGGTGTTCCAGCTTCACCGCCGGGCACTGGGTACGTCGTCGTCGGTTGGTTATCCAGGAGGCACCAGCGAGGAGGTGACGGTACGATTTTGCCCCCGATTTTCGGTCTGCCAATCTGTAAAAAGTCTTGTTGATCCATTCTTCATTGCTAGGTCCAAGTTCAACATAATTTTTCATACGTTTCTGTTTCGCACTCGTAGAGATTTTCAAGATTCGAAATTACCGGACCGAGCAATCTCTCACTTCTAGAATTACCTCGCTTATCCAGTTCTCGCTTACCTAGGTCTGGCTGTACTATATGCTTTAATCGTTATGCTTCTTAGGTTCCGTTTATATTATATAATTTGAATATTTCAGATGTTTCTGGTGGTAATAGCCCTTCAATAAAAAGTGCTATTCTGAATGCCATGGAAGTGTCACAGCACATTGGATTTGCGAAATCTCAGGATATTAAAGGTGTAGGAAAGCTAGTGAACTCTGGTGATGAAAAATACACTCCTATAAATTATAAACAAGCTCTGTTTCTAGCCACATTGGGTGGAGCAAATGCTCTCGGTGTAGAAAACGCCGTAGGTAATTTTATATGTGGTAAAGATTTTGATGCTTTAGTAATTGATATCGATCGTGGCCCAACGAAAAATTTGCAATTGCCTTATGGAATTAAAGAATCAAGTGCTGAAGATAAACTGCTTGAATTAGTTCAAAAATTTGTTTACGTTGGAGATGATAGAAATATTATAAAAGTTTTTGTTAATGGAAAAGAAATAAAGTAAAATATAAGAAATGTATTTCGCTTATATAGGAGACATAATAGACAACCCCTTAGGATATATGAAAGTACAAGTGTTCTTAACTTCTGAGATAGTGACGACGAAAACTAAATAATGAAATCGTACCTTCTGCTTTAATCGCTAAGCTCTTACTAGCAGGAGTACCAAGCAGAAAGCCCACTGAGACAGCACTTCACAATCTGGTGCTCGGGCTGCAAAGGATTCCATCGAGGTGAACACGTCCTCGATCCGTAGGTTAGGAGCACTTTGATCTCCTCCGCATTGATTTTTACCCCGTATGATCGGGTGATGCGGGAAATGTCGTATAAGATGTCCGTTGCTTCGACACCCGTGTCGGAGAACATCAAGTCAGTTACGAAGTTGTTGTCGTATCGAACTGGTCGTCCATCGAATGCTTTACGCATAATCGCGTCGATCACAACGTTGAAGAGAAGTGGCGAAGCGACGTCTCTCTGTCGGACACCCGTTTGAATCGGAAACTCTTCGGATAAGTCGGTTTGAATAAGAACGCTGTTGGTTGAGGCATCGTACGACGCTTGGAGAAGTTGGATGATTTTTAACGGCATGTGCGGTTTCCAAGGCTCTCCACAAACTGCTCGAATCGATACAATCAAAAGCAGATTTGACATCGATGCAAACGACGACAGTTCATTGAGTGGATGAGTTCAATCAGTTGATCAATGCATCCTCCCATTTGTTCTTTCAGGCTCGTTTGCTCTCGATGTTTCTATAGCCTCAATTGTATGATTTTCGTAAATGATTTGCCGAGGATCGAAAGGAGGCTAATACTGCGATAACTCTTGCATTTCTGACTGTCGCCTTTCTTCAAAATTGGGTCAACGATAGCTTTTTTCCACGCCGTATGTCGAACTTCTTTGTTCAACCGTCGGTATTGCACGAAACCGATGTGTTTCATTCATCTTTCAGCGTCGATCGGAATCTTGCGTTAATCAAAACGTAGTCTAACTTCGCCGAGTCGTTACCGGATGGATTTCGCCAGTGAGTTGGTGTTTAAGTGGATGACGGGAGATGCTGTTGCCAACGATCAAATGTTTGACGCTGCGAATGAAAGGAGGCGTAAGCCGTTGTCGTTAATTACTCCATGTGCGAATTTGGCCATCGTCCTTCCCAGCCAGTTCGATCTGCACCAGAATGTGCATTAAAGTCCCGGCGAGTATGATTAATTCGGTTCGAGATATCGTATCCATCGTCTGTTCAAGCTGATCGTAAAATTCGTCCTTGTTAGTGTCCGGGCTGGGGCCGTATTTGGTTTCTCGAGTCGATATTGTCGTCTGTCGATAAATAAAAATTGGCATTTGGGGACACGAAATCGTCTCTTTACGTGCCCATAAAGGCGTTTGACGATTATTAAAAAGCTCAATTTATGCATACAATAAACTTTTAACAATTTTTATTTTAATTAAATATACGTGGTTTGTTGCCTTGAAGTAATACCACCCAATTTGATGGTTTTGTATGGCTGCACTAAGCTGTCGATTTGGTCGTGAAACCAAATATGAAACTTAAAGAAAATCGCTAAACGCTCGGATATCGGTTGGAATGCGATAAGCTGCTGGCAGCCCATCGATCGACCATAAACTTGACGCCCGTCGTTTCCGCTTTCTATCTTCCGACTAGAGCTGCTGTTTGACATTGCACTCTATACGAAAAAAATAGATTGTCAACAGTATAAAGGGCTTTTCCTAAGCCACTAGTCTTTCACATAAAAAACAAAACAAAAACTGTTTTGGGTTCCTGGACACAGGATAAGGAGAAACTGCAGGGAAGATGAATCGAATTGTAAAGGATACCTCACTTAACCTAGATGGAAATGCCCTTACCCACCTGTAAACTGGCTGTGAGAAATATCGGCTTAGCTCGAACCGGGCTGAGATGGGCCACAGTAACAGTGTGCCGCACTCTTCACACAATACGGCCAACTTTCGAAATCTCTTGTTCAGTTGAACAAAAAAGAGATAAGCCATGTAGTGAAGGCGCTGACTGGTCCCTTTGGCCCCATGCCCAAAGATCGGTACCTCTCCACAACGACTTTGCAAAAGTTGTGGTAATGAAGATGCTAAACTTCTCTGGCGAGACCGTCCGGCAGGCTGGAGAATCCAGCGATTGGCACCGAAGAAAACCTGACTGAAGAATGTCGAGGGTGACCTAAAGAATCAACGGTTATCAGTTACCGCGGCTCGAGACGTCGCCAAAAACCGGCAAGAGTGGAAACGAATCGTGCATAGAGTTCGAGACCCAGTGGCACCGACAGCAGCGTGTCCATTGTGGGGACGTGCTGCTCGGACCGCCAGCTAACGGATCAAAGAAGAAGAATGAAGATGGGAAGAAACTGTCTCCCATATTCTCTGTACATGTCCGGCCCTCGCGAGGGACTTTCCTCGGCTCACCTTTCCTTGATGGATTGAGTGAGCTGCGAAATACTGGTGTTCCTGACTTCGGTTGCTTTATTAAAAACTCCAAATGGCTTGAGATGACCTGAAATTTGTCCCAATGCTAGAATGGCATCACAATGGTGTGCCTAAAAGAGGAAGCAGCCATTTCAACCTAACCTAACCTAAAAAAAGTACCTGTTTTTTAGTCCCACTGGATCCCGCATTCTCTTCTCTTAGACCCTATAGCTAGGACCTTGTTGTTGTTTTAAATTTTACTAGCATAGGGCTAGTGGACCACAAAGGTCTCTTACTGGTCCCAGCCGTGAGGCTATATAGACCACGAATCAATGATGTAAACAACTTTAATTGGCCTCCTAAATTCTTTCTTTGTTAATTAACTGTCCCATGCAACGTGGCCAAAACGCAGCTGGGAATTACGTTTTTTTTTTTTTTTTTTAAAAACAGTTGATTTAGTTTGTCTGTGTAGTCAAAGTTAGATGAGGTCTAATCAGGCTTTAAAGGATTAATCAATAATAAAATATAACCTTGATGTATTAAAGATGTCACCTTTACTGCCATTTAGTAGATTAAATCCTCAACATTCAGTGGACACAAAAGGATAGTTAAATGAAAGGTTACATGGATTAGTAAGCTCTAACAGACTAGGAATAAATTCTAGTGTATATCGAGCTAATGCTGGAACAATGATAAACAAAGAAAATTTTTTCCATTGATTGGGATGTTGGTGTGACACGTAGACACCCATACCGACTCAGATTCAGGGATAAAATATAAATAGACACTTAAGATATAAAGGTAGATTGTACTGGACGTACCCACTTGAAACTGTAAGATATGAAAACAGATCAATATAGACAATCTATTTACTTAGATTAGAAGACTTATTGCTGGGAATTGACTTCACTCAGAGGAGAGTCCTATGGAGTGAAAACCTAAAGGGCTGATGTGTTAATCCTTTTTTAGAGTCGAGAACCAATAATTGGTTGTACCTGAACTCGTTTCCCTTATTAATGGAGGTTGTAAGGACCTATATTTTTCGAGGCCAGTATTATCTTGGAGTATCCTTGAGGAGATCCTAGAACTGATCGATTCACAATCCGAGTCCTCAATGAGAGGATCTATATTTCCTTTTACTACGACATCAGCCACTGAAGATTTCTTCTTAGGCCTTTTTTTCCACATTTTAGGCCTCTTCGGAGATTTTTTACCTTTGTTTTCTTTAGCATGTAACAGGTTATTTATATCTAAACCCACACCCCGTGCTTGCGATTCCCCAGAACGTGTAGGGCTTATACCGTTTACAGTCCCTTTCTTACGATATTGAGCATTGAGAAGTCTATTCTTTGCCTTGTAGATCCTAAGCGCGTCCGATCTTGCATAGTTGCCCCTTCGCATTATTGTTACTAATTCCTTTTCTTTGAGCCACACGGGGCACACTTTCTCAAATGCTCCATGGTTTCCTTTGCAATTTGCACATTTAGCGGGTTTGACGCAATTTCTTCTTTCTTCACAATTTTGCGTTCCGCACTTACCACAGATCGTCCATTTGGATCTGCATTCCTTGCTGAGGTGGCCAAACCTCTGACATCTGAAACACCTTAAAGGGGGGGAGACAAATTTGTTCGTTTTGAGACTCGAGTAATATAGTTTAATTTTTTCTGGGATCTTGTCTCCACTTACATAAATTTTTATTTTATTCACCTCTTTAGTGACCACCATCCCTTCAGAAAAGGTTTTCCACTTTAATCTGAAGCACCTTCTGAAATTGATTGAGGGATTGCATAATCTTAAAGCCTCAATCAGTTCCTCTTCACTCAGTCCTAAATCCACTCCATGAACAATAAAGGGAGTGGCTACTAGACCCAGCGGAATGTATGCTCTGAAAGTTGAGTCTACGGGGCACTTATTAATGAAATTATTTGCATTTTCTGCAGAGTCAAAGATGAGTTTACATTTATGTTTTGCAGTATAGGGAATTGAAAGTACACCCTTTGTGGTTGATAATAAGAATTTTCCCAAGGAAAGAGGGTTCAGGCTTTTGTTCTCCCTTGAATCAGGGTTGATATGCCGGACTATCACTGTGTAGGGGCCAACATCGTTTTTGTTGTATTCAACTGGGATATTATTGGTAGAAATAGATGGATTGTTTGGTAAAATCCGTGAAGTTTCAGCTAAATTTTGTTGAGTGTTCCCTATCGTAGCTGATGAGTCTTGAGAGGACAAGGTTGGAGATCTGCCCAGAGTATCACTTTTACACTTCAAAGATGCGCCTACCTTCTCTGTTCCTTTTAGGTTTTTTTTTACAGGAACTACAGCTTTGGGCTGCACCATAGGTCTTAATTCAGGGACTACCTTAATTATGCTTGGTGGTGCGCCTTTTTTGTTAATTAACCTAGCTGACGTTCTTTTAGTGACACTTATTTTTTCCTTTCGAATTTCCCCGGGTATAAGAGGAGAATTTTTCTTATCCATTTTGTTAAAGTGGAGGGAGTAACAGGTTGGATGGGTGTGAAGATTGAAGACCCAAAACTGGAGGCAAGTGGTTGGTTAGAGTAAAGAAATTGAAGTACCCAACGGAATTCTATTGAAATTATGAAATTTTATATGACACTAAGACTAAATTTCGATTTAATATCGAACTGAAACTGCCACTGTCTAACAAAAAATAACAAGCACTAACACGATTAACATGTCACAAGGTGAAACGGTAATTTCATCATATATCTAAAAAATAAGAAAGGAAAAAAAAAAGCAGGCAATGGAAAAAATTTTCTATTCTTAGGTTAAATAACGGGATTTGAAGAATGCCGCTATACCAGGATTCAGTAAATTACACCGTAATGTTAAATTTTGTCTAATGCGGCGTTCACATTGGCGAGTACAAAGGGTTAGTACGTGGCGGCTACTGGTTGTTGCCAGTGACTGGCATGCTAACACACGCCTTGTATGAACACTTGTGCTAGTGTACTCTCTTGGCGAGTCTACTAAGCTGGTGAGTAGTGCCCTTGCTAGTAGATAGCCCAGGGGGCTATTTACTAGCCCACTATCCTCTGCTTCTCTATACTAACCACTTAACTCGCTTCGTGCGAACAATACCAACGCGGGTTAGTAAGCAAATATTTTTGACAGGTGATTGTTATGAAAAATTGAGACATTAATTTTTTATATTTAATATAAAATGAAGTGGTCTGACAGTGAAACAATTAAGTTTTTAGAACTGTATAAAGAGAGTGAATGTTTGTGGGATAACGATTCTGCAGATTTTTTATATTTTATTGCAACTTGATTTTTTTTTAAATGATTTGGCATTTTGACATCTATAAACCACTAACCTGTCCAAACTGAACTGCGTCTGAACATCTACTCGCCTATAACTAACCTCAGCCTTGCGAGTACCTTACTGACCAGACACTAACCACCAGTCCACTAGCACCGACTTGCACACGCCAATGTGAACGCCGCTTAACACTGTATTGGTAACAAAATAGCGGGACTCACTAACCACATGGATCACTAAAAATTCTAAAAAAAAAAAAAAACTCCAAAAAAGGCAGTAAAGGTGGCCAGGTGCTTTGAAAATAGCAAAGGAACCTCAAAAATTTACTCTATAAAATCTAAAAAAAAGAAAGCACCTAAAACAGAAAAATTTTGTATGCAATAAAAAAATTTTTAAAAGCTTATCAAAAAGCACTTGTAAAATAGAATGTAAAGACTTAAAACACTTGACTGAAGGACATTCTTTTACAACTAATTTAAAAAGAAAAACAAAAATCAATAAATAATTAATAGATAATTAAAAAAACCAGAAGGAAAACAAACTTAATTTTAGAAAGACACACTTCATCTGTAAAGCACTGAACTGTAAAAACACTTTAAAAGGAAAAGCACTGACTAGCCTATCCACTAACGTCTGACCAAGTCGGAGTCCAAAGAGGAAGAGGAGCTAGGACCTTAAGTAAACGAAGGCGCGTATGCTGAAACCTGAGACATGTGACTTGACAAGTCGTTAGAGTTCACGGTATATAGAAACAAGGTAATGTAAAATACTGTATATGGTATACGATATTTTAGTGCCGACGTCACGTGGGGCCCGCTTTCCATATAAAATCGAAGCTGTTGTTGTTGTTTCTGCATTAGGGCTGACGTCACTAGGCGCCCGTTTTTTACGGTATTCAAAGCTGTCGTCTCTTTTACTTTAACTTATTTCTGTATACCGTAGTTTTATTTTAATTGAAGTTCCTGTGAAATTGGGACTTTAAGAAAATAAATAAGCAATAAATAAATCGTTGAGAAATAAATATGCCATTGCTCAAAAAAATGCCCATTAGTTCCTGAGTTAAATGACATCCGAATAGTGAGCAGTAATTTCAACAAACTTCACGATAGTTGTTGTTTGACAGCTGTCAGCGGTAGTTGGGGAAGAGCGTTATTCCACGGAAATTAACATTTTCAAGTCTTGTAGTGTTATTAGCAAAAAGGTAACTTTTAATTATTATTAAATATCTAAATTACCATAAAATCATGCTTCAATATTGCCACATTCTTATTGCTGTTTTTCACTAAAGTCTCAACTTAACAATCCCCTTCTATAGCGCAATGCATGGAACCCATGGCTATGGCGTTTTTCTAAATTTGTTGAAATTTGTTTACGGATTTAAACAATAATTTAAGATAAACTTAGAAACTACGTATTACAGGATATTACCTGCCCACTATGGACTATGGAGATGAAGCTGGAACTTCTGCTCAAGATGAAAGCTTCAATGTTTTCTACAATGAAGTATTAAATTATATGCCTTGGAACTTGAATGTTCAAATTCCTACTAATATATTGTATTTAGGTAAAAGAAATTGAGAAAAGAGATGCGGTTTTAACTTCACGACAACAAATAAATCGATTGCTTCGTCCAGGCTCAACATACTTTAATTTAAATCCATTCGAAGTTCTGCAAGTAGAGCCCGAAACCCCCGTCGATCAAATAAAGAAAAAATACCGTTCCCTTTCGATTTTAGTGCATCCAGATAAGAACCAGGACAACAAAGATCGAGCACAGACAGCATTTGAAATTATTAACCGCGCATGGAAAATACTTGAGAATGAAGTCACTAGAAAGAAATGTTTGGGTGTTTATGAGGAAGCTAAAGAACGGACAGATTATATGGTAATTTATTCTGGTATATATCATGGATGAATGAAATTTTCTTTTATAATTGCTTGAAGATCGCGGAGAAAAAGAAGAAGCTGAAAAAAGATGGAAAAAATAACGAGGTAATACCGGAAGATGATCCTGACAAATATAAACATGCGATATATGTTATGACGATGAAGCTATTTGCCGATATGGAAAGGCGAAGACAGCAGCTGGAACAGCGTGATATGGAAGAGCGTAAGAGGAAACGTGAAGCTGAAATAGAGGAGAGGAAAAGAAGAAATTAGATAAAGAATGGCAGAAGAATTTCGAAGAATCCAGGCAGAATAGGGTAAACAGTTGGCATAACTTCCAATCGGCGGCGCATCATCATCTAAGAAAAGTAAAAAGCAGAAAAAAGTCCATGGCGGGTTTATTCCGCCTAAATTAAAACCCGAAACGAGATAAAAAGATTTTTGTTTTTCTATCTTCAAATTTATTGATAGTTATATTAACTGAATTTTACAAAAAAAAAAAAAAGAAGAAACATAAATGTATTACAATAACAAGAAAAGAAAATGTTTGTTTTATCATGTAATTCTCTCTTTTTCAAATAAGTTACTAAATAGATTTTATAGTGCTGTATATAAACTTTCTGCAAAGACAATGTCTCGCTTTATTGCATTTGAAGCCTCTTCCATTTTACACTGTAATGCTGGATTACCAATTCTCAGAGCTGCTGTTTTAACATCGCGCAACAATTCATCTAGCTGTTGTATACATCGCACAATTATACCTTCCTGCACTTGAGTTAAGTCCATTATCGTTGCAAAAGGCTGAAATTTTATTTACTTGTTATTAGCTATAATTATAAATGTATGTTTAAATTGTACCTTATTCTGGGCCCATTCGTAAACAACCTGCATTAAACCAAAATTGAGTCGCGAATCGGTATCTAACGATGTTAATTTCTGCTTTTGTTCTTCATCATGAATTCTTTCTTCAATCTTTTCTAATTCTTTCTGGCTCTAATGAAATAATAAAGAATAAAAAATATTTTCAGAGAATAATACAATATTAATTTCGAAGCTATCTTAAAGTCTTGTTATCGTTAGATGAAATTAAAGTTTTGAAATGCGGCTGAATAAGAATCAACCATAAATGGCGAATGGCAAACAAAGACCTCGGAAGGTGGGTTCACCCGATTTGTCACTTCTGTCAAAATCCGAGAAGAGTCACTGCAGACGAACACCTAGCAGCTCTGTTAGTAAGTTCTAATCCCACCTCCTTGCGGTGCCCCCATCAAGATCGTGGCACTTAGCGAGACTAGATGGCCCGATGCAGGCGATCATATCTGTCCAAACGGTGAGTCTGGGAGAAACGAAACTGAAAGCCGTAGGAGTGGCTTTGGCGTGACACTCACCAAAGAAGCCAGGTCCAGCCTCATTAGCTAGTCACCAGTTTCTGAGAGGATTATTATCGTGCGCCTGCGTACAAGACTAAGAAGTAGTACGTTAGTCCAATGCAATGCTCCAACTGAAGACGCAGACGGCGATATCATGGAAGAGTTCTATATGCAATGAGAATGAGGTTTTTCGCTCTAATCCGTGGGGAGACATAATTGTTTTAATGGGTGACAACGCACAGATTGAATACGCAAGGAACCCGTCGAGTCGGAAGACCTAGAACAACTTAAAGGAGAACCCTATTAGAAGGCCGCAAAAACTGGGAGATCCTGGTCAGAGCTGAGAACCGTCGCGCAAAACAGAGTCCTCTGGAGGACAACTGTTTCCGCCATATGTCCCATGAGGTATTAAAGTGAAATAAGTTATAAGTAAGACCAGTTTGTAAGGATGCAAATTTAAATAGGCAGGAAGAGCGTACTTTGTGAAAATCAAAACGGTTTAGCCATCGTAACGGTTTAGACACTAGAGCGTTTTGAATTTTTTTTGGTAGAGGTTTACATATCACCCTGTATTTTTGTAACCCTACGATCTACTTTCGTGAATAAGGTAGCAGTATACGCAGAATACTCCCACACATCCGAATCTGTAAAAGCGAAGGTACTACAATATGTACCAACTTAAAGAGTTATGTGTCATCAAAGTCAAAATATGGGACATATGTGATTGGAGTAATTGCAATAATTGACGGAATTTCAAACATACCCAGACTCTCTCCCTCTTTCTTTTGAAGTTTTGGGCGATCCTAGTTTTTTCAACCCTTGCCGCCAACTTCTTGCCGCCGACATCTCTCTGCTTCGCAGCGTGGCTCCAGTTTCTTGGGATGCGGGCAGAGTTTTGTTGCATCAGGCTTAACCGTATATTCTCGCTTTAACCATGGGTTGCCAACTGGTCTTTTCCTACCTGGTAATAGATTCAGGGATTTTTTGGCATCGTATCCCAACGATTCGTTTCTATTCTTGACGATTTTTGGCAACGTATCGAGCCTCGAACACTAATGAACGTTGATTCTTTTAGTCACCCTCGATTTGCAGAAATTTCTTAGTTTTATATACTCTCGACGGAGCGATTCGTTCGGGGAATTCTTGTAAACCCTGAAGGCGTCTTTTTTTAGGTTTGATTGCGTTCGTGCACTCCTGAATGGAGAATTAACAAATGCATTCCTGTCTGTACAATCCTGGTGATATGGATAGCGGTAAAGTTGGCGTTTTTGCTTAGGAAACATCGGTCCCAGTCAACGGATTGGAAAAAAATTGATAAGCCCCAGCATTGGCCTTCGCATAATCCCACACAGTTCTTTTAGCTGGTTGAGGTGGGGTGGGAAATTTGTATGGAAAATTAGCGCTGATTAGGCAGTGGTCGGAATTTCTAAGAGGTGAATCCCTTTCTACGGAGTATCGCTTCGAATGAGAAGTAAGAAATAGAGCATTAGTGCATGCAAAGAGCTCGACGTCTTTGCCAGAAACGCTGGTGCCATTTGAGTAAGTCAACCACTCAAGATTGGATGACAAAAATCCCGAGAGTTTATTAACTATGGGCATACATGATGAATGGTTCCAGAGCAATGCTTGTGGAAAAGTTACAGTTCTTCTTACGCTTTTCGGCAAATTTGTTGATTAGTTCCTTCACCGTTAAATCGATTCCCTGTTAATACTCAAAGAGAAAGACCGTTCAGTCGCTGTTCTAAAGTTGCACTCTACAGGTCGAAAAGCTTCTTTCCTTTTACCACTCACTAATGGCAACGATCTTATTACTCCGTACTGTATAATAAATAAAATTTCTATTTATTAAAACTTACCATTTTCAATTTTTCATTCACTTCAACAGGAGTACCGTCATCATCATTTGTTCTTCCCTGATACACAAGGGCCGACAAGAGAGCAGCTATTTCTGCAGCATTTAAATCATTTAATATGTTACATAAAATAAGTTCAGTTATAATCAGTTCATTTTGTCCAATTTCGCAAGCAACTTTTCCCTTCAATGTTACTACAAAACAATTATAAATAATATATACTATTTAAAAACAATTTAACAATGAAATTACCTTCTTGATTATCTTCAATATATTTTAAAGATTTCAGAACTTCTATCTTGCTGCAAAATTCGGGATAAGACTGCAGACTTTTTAAGGACAATTTATATTTAACATCTTCAATTTGCTTCTCCATCATCTTCATACTGTAGACATCAACGAATGTTTGTTCGAAATTAACAATATTTGTATATGGCAATATATCATTTAATTTCTTGCGCTGTTCATCCAATTTCTCAATGACTGGCATTTCAATTTCGGCTAAATTAACATCATGACGCAAATTTATACATTGAATGCTGTCGGGTTTTGCAATATATGCGGAATTGAGAGAATTTAAATCTCCAACAGCTTTGATCACTGAAGCACCCGGTGGATTGTCTTTAAAGCGTTCAATTTGTCTTTCATTCCAGTTTTTCAATATCAGTTCGGCATCAACTTTTATAGTCGATTTTGTTACTTCGATTATTTCTGACAGTTTTATTTGTAAAACGCTATGACCTGTGAGTCCCTCAGGTGAAAAGAACTTATTTTGAGGTATTAACCCTAAAATTTGATGCCATGTTTCCCCAAATTCGACGTTTTTCTTCTGAAAATAATACGAGTATATCGAAATAGATTGTTAAAAGAGTTTAATAAATAAGTAACTGATAACTGTATTTCTATTTAAAAAACACTAAACAATAAGTTCGAAGTTCATTGAACTTCACGCAAACCAATCGATAGAGAGAGAGCAGGGCCGTGCATGCCATGTGGGGTTGCGGTAACAATACCACAAGGACTGCCTCAGAGACAAAATGCCAACCCTGCATGAAAAGCGACAAGACTTTCACGCATATTTTCTTTGGATGTGCTAATCTGAGTTGGCTGCGAAGGAGAACGATTATCAGAAAACTTCTGAGCCCCGCTCAGGTTCCATCTTCTTAAATTAATGACCTCCTTGCCTTCGTCCGGAGGCCTGGCAGTCTTCTTCTGTTAACAAATAGATTGTTAACAGTATAAAGGGCCTTTCCTGTGACTCTAGTCTTTCACATAAAAAAAAATGGGGTATGTTAACAATAGGTCTAATTGGGCCACGGTGCCTACCATATGGATTGCTCGGAATTAAAAAATGTGACTGGAAAATGTAGAAACTCATACCCTTAAACTTATCGATGATAGTATTTTTGGTTGCACTATCGACTCATTAAGATAATGTGTAAATCTTCAACCAAATAAAATAAAATTCAATTAAGTAAAATGCAACCGAAGTAAATTCTCTCGAGCTAGACTAGCTCGATCGGTCCATAGCAAATACAGACCGACTACTCTTTCCGCAATCTTCTTGGAATAGATCTAAATTTATACACAGATCATAGAGCAACATTCCAAAAAATCATCACAATGTATAAACTACTTACCATAGTATAAACTACTTACTACACATCACATAGTATAAGCTTCTTACCATGTCATCCCTTGTAGGTGTTTGATGATCCAAAACCAGCACTTTTAATAATGGCTCCTTACCAGCAGCAGCTTTTATAGATAATAATATTGCTAGTTTATTATAATGAGATTGTTGTGTCACAATAATCACTTTTCCAGGCTTCAATTCTCTAGCTATAAATTTCGGTTGCGATAGTATATGTTTCTAATAAATATAAAAATATTCAATAACGAAATTAAAATGTTTTACATCAATTACGTACCATAAATACTTCTCTTTGTCTAATATAATCTACAGCAATATCATAAAACTTACAAAGCATTTGTAAATTTCCATCAATTGGTTTCAAGTTAGATTTTTCCTTTTCCAGCTTTTCTAGCTTCTGTGTGAATTCAGGAATTTTCATAGATGATTCGAATTCTTTAAATGAATGCGACATCATCTTCTCGACAGTAATGCCTTCAATACGCAATAATGATAAAATCATTGCGTATCGCAGCAAAAATTTCGATGTTAACTGCTCTGGCTTTCCCAATATCATCGATTTTAGTTCTTCCGCTGAGGGAACAGCTTTTTTACATATAAGAATCGCAGTTCCATTAAGATCATGTCCACGACGTCCAGCACGACCAGCCATTTGTATGTATTCGGCTGGCTTTAGGCTGCGCTTTCCTTTTCCATCGAACTTTTCATGAGAATCAAAAATAACAGTTTTTGCTGGCATATTAACACCCATCGCAAAGGTTTCTGTCGCAAATAGAAGCTTTACCAGACCCTGTTGAAATAGCAGTTCAACAATCTCTTTAAGAATTGGCAGTATACCACTATGATGAATGCCAATGCCACGTTCGAGGGAGCTCTTTAAGCTCTGCACCTGTGGAAGTGCTCGGTCAGGTGGCTTTAGTTTTTGTAGACAACGATTGAAGAATAAATGAACAGCAGCCTTCTCTTTACCTGTATTTAAATCGCATGTTGTTAAGGCTTTTGCATTGCTGTCGCAACGATTTCTTGACAAAGTAAATGCTATTACTGGAAGCTTGTTATTTCGTTTAAGGTGATCAACCAAACCACCCCAAAGTACTTTATCTGTACCTGGATTCGGCCGCTTGTGCATATAACCTTTAGGTTCAGTCTTCTTCAAAACGGCCTCATCATAATTTTGCATTAAGAATTTCCCTTCGGCATTAATAATTAAGAATATATCATTCTTTGACTTCCCACCGCAACCAGTATATAAGTAATGCATCAGGGGTACTGGTCGTTTAAGTGTACTAATTACATAGACTTTCCTTTTCTTGGTGCTACCAACCCAATTTGCTAGCTCAAATGTATTTGAGACAGTTGCACTCAACATTATAATACTGACATGTTTAGGAAGTAATATGAGCACTTCCTCCCACACATGTCCCCTGTCTTGATCGTTAATGTAGTGAACTTCATCAAATATAATATATTCTAAGTCTCTCGCTATGTCGCTGCCGCAAAATAACATCGATCGTAATATCTCTGTTGTCATAATAAGGCACGATGCGGTTGGATCGATTTGCAAATCGCCAGTTATTAATCCTACATCTTTGAATGTTGTTTTAAAGTCTCGGTATTTTTGATTCGATAGTGCCTTAATTGGTGATGTGTAAATTGTCCGTGTCATGTGCTTCTGAGATAAGGCTATCGCGTATTCAGCGACAACAGTTTTACCTAAAGAAATTAGAACAAACGTTATTCATTTGAGTTAGTTAGTGTAGTAGTTAGAGTGTGCGAGGTGATTTGTGACTAGTAGTAAGCTTGGTTTGAAGGAAGAAATAGAGCACATTTGCAGAAGTTTCCCAAGAAACGCCATAAGTGAAATTTATAGTTAAAATCCCGTGATTGCCAAACAATGCTAGCATCAAATGGGGCTATCTTTACAAAATAAATGTTTCTTATGTATTGGTATATAAAATCGACTTACCTGCTGAGGTATGTGCAGCCACAAAAACATATTGCCGTTCCTCCAGCTTGATAATTGCTTGTTTCTGGAAAACATCCAATTCGAATGGATACGTAATCGCCGGTTCTGGAACCTTTTGCGCGAAATCTAAAACAGGCTGTGAAATATCCACCATTTCGGCCCATTCAGATACTTGCTTCTGCTCAACATTTGATTTCGATATTTCAAGAATAGCAGACTTCCCCTCAGTGTCTAATAAACTATCATCCAAGGTATCATTAACTTCATTAACACTGATTTCAACCTCAGCCTCTTCTTCAGTTTTCTGCTCAAACTGTAGCCATTCCTTTATATCATTTTGATTTTCTAAGGATTCTAATAAATCCACAGTCACAGCCGATTCGTCATCTTGTGTAACAGTCGATGATCTTTTCGGTTTTTCAAATTCAATACCATGACTGAATCCTGGCGGAACTGTTAATAAATCTTCATTAAAATCTAGATCAATATTATAATTAGCAATCTCTTTAGATGGTTCTTCAAATCCTCCAGGCCAAAATGGAAAATTCATTGTTGATCCTCGAACCGCTTCATCTAATGGACCTGGGGCTCTTTGCAATGACATCGAATTATTCGAATCGGCACCGGCATCTTGAATTGGGACTTCAATAAAATCAACTATATTTCCAGATATAAAATCACGTTGAGGGATTAATGTTGTACTAGCTGGACATGATGGTAAGGAATATAAACGTGTTTCGTCTGGTATTCGACAAAATATATCCGGATCTGGATCATGGATTGGTATTTCTGGTGAAAGAATATAGTTCCGTAGAACATCCTTTTGATTTTCAACTATACAAGTCATTTTGAATGGGTTTTCTCTATGTTACTGCAAAAAAGAAAGAAAAGTACATAGACTGATTTCATAGAGCACCTCCCTTACCACAAGCAATTATTGTTTTAAATAGATAATTTCTTAAGAGTAGTAGATGAGCCGGCTTTACAGTCGGCCAAAACCCTTCTCTTAAAAAATGATAATGTGGTCAGCTCGACCATATATGTATGTATTTAGCAATTATTATTTCCGATGTAGAAGATGTAGCATTCGAGCTAATTACAATACAGCAACCCCTAATCCTTAAAATGAAGATGGATATGCCCTAACTTCTGCAATTGAATCCGTACAAATCTAGACTGCTCGACCATGTAGTTGTCAATAGTTTGACAGCAGCTACTGTCAAGTCAATTCGAATATGTACATGGCTTTTAATTGGATTATAAGAATAATTTGATTTTATTACTAACTTTTAAAGTTTGTTATTCTCCTCTTGACAAATTTTCTAGTTTATATTTTTAAGAAAAGCTTTTCCGTCGCTCTAATGTTTTCACATTACGATTTGCCTGGAAATTTTCGTAGTGATTTTTAACCGTCGCCGTGTCCATAATAATGTTTGCAGCATAAAATCGACGGTGTAAACTTGACATCCAGAGTTTCTACAACTGTATGCCGTAATCCTTGTCATATGAAAGATAATTTCAAGTGTCAGATGAATGGCATTCCACCAGCTGCTTCAGCTTTGTTTAGGATAAAATTGGATACGTTTCTTTATTACAAAACTAGTGTATATCGTCGCGATAGGTTGTGTTATTCAGGGCAAGGCCTTTAGTATATATAATCAGGGTAAAACTTAATATAATTAAAACATGAAAACAGCATTATAACATTGAGAACAAAATTCTTATTTTAGGCTAACACCATTACGATGAGTTATGATGTGTTATTATCTCAAGTAAATGATGAAAAATTAAATGTTTATGGTCAAGAAGCCGAAAAGAAAAATGAAACAGATAAAACCAAAAAAGCTGATGCTTCTACTCCATCTAGAAAAGTATCATCATCGCGTTTAATGAACGCGTTTTCCCAATTCTATGGAAATGCTGATGATGAGCCAACAACTGCAAGCTATAACAATGCTAGTAGTCGAACACCTACCCGAGGTATGGAGACAAAACTAATGTCAATGTGGCATAATGTTAAATACGGCTGGAGCGGGAAAATAAGGGCAAATTTCTCTAAGGAGCAACCAGTTTGGCTTCTCGGTCGATGCTATCATAGGAAATTTACCCCGCCATCGTCAATGGAGAGCTCGGCTGAATTGACATCAAATTTGGAAAATAAATTAACTTTACATGAAGCCAATTTACCACTTGATGATAATTTTCCTGTTCAAGAGCTTGGAATGGATGCTATTGAAAATCAAATTGCTGATAATCCTTGGGAAGAAGGCATTGAGGGTTTTAAACGTGATTTTCAAAGTAGATTTTGGATGACTTATAGACGAGAATTTCCAATAATGAATGGCTCAAATTACACATCTGATTGTGGCTGGGGATGTATGTTACGAAGTGGACAAATGTTGCTGGCTCAGGCGTTGTTATGTCATTTCTTAGGAAGAGGTATTATATAAAAAAAAAATGTTTATACGTTAAAGATAATAATATAACCGACAGGCTGGCGCTGGGATCCAGAAACGCAGTTGCACACAACTTATGAAGATAATATGCATCGAAAAATAATAAGGTGGTTTGGTGATAGCTCTTCCAAGAACAGTCCGTTTTCTATCCACACCTTAGTAAACTTAGGGCAGGAAATGGGAAAAAAGCCAGGTGATTGGTATGGACCTTCATCTGTATCACATCTCTTAAGGTAGATTATAACAAAAGACAAAAAAATTAAATATTTTATTTTACTTTCTAGACAAGCGGTAAAACAAGCTGCCTTAGAAAATGCCGACTTTGATAACATAAATGTTTATGTAGCTAAAGAATGTACTGGTAAGTTTACACTACCGACAGGTTTATACACAATCACGAGTTTTGTTTTATTTTATTTAATTACAAATAGCCTGCAGGTAATACATATATACAGATATATTTAAAACATACACAACCAATCTTATAACTATTATGGATTTTTAAACTCAAAACTAACAGTCTTGTAAATATAGCACCCTAACACATTACATTTACTAAACACGACATAATTTCATATTTAATTGCTATCAAGCCATAAACCTACTTTTTCCCTAAACGTTTTTATTGATTGTAATTGTTGTAAAGCTCTCATCCACCTTAAATTCTTCGTTCCACGTTTTAATGTCAGATCCAACCTCGACGCACCCTCTTCTCCTCCAATAGTTGGTGCTTCGCGGTCACTGAAGCTACGGATCCTCTGAGATCTCGCACCCCTCTGGTATACCTCTGTATACCTTCATCTCGCGATTCTCTCTTGAAACTAAGGTGGAGACTATTAAGAATGAAATCTATAAACCCGGTGCTTTGCAGAAAAGTTTCCAAGCCTGTTGCTTCCTTTGTTTTATATGCCCCGCCAGTTATTGCCGAGACTTGGTTTCTGGCCTGCTGGTGCCCTTACCAAGTCTTTTTCCGCGTACATATACTCGAGCCCATCATGCAAACGCCTTTGCTCCGAGCGCTTCAGAGACGTCAAAAAACTTGAGACGCTTTCACCCTACTGCCAGAACGTAAGAGGTGCCACGTCAAAAACTAACTACATCTTTCAGGCATCGGCGGCTAGCGGGTTCGGTTTCATAGCATTTACTGAAACCTGGATCCAATCACGAATGAGTTTAATGTCCGCGTTAAGAGAGTTGGACATGAGTTCACGTTCTAGGAGACAAGCTCTGGCATTTGCTTGTCCTATGTTGCCGGAGGGGTATGAGTAACGCAAAGTACCGTCATCGGCAAAACTATGAAGTGGATTTGAGGGGATTGAGAGCAGATCATTAATGAATATAAAAAGGAGAGTAGGTGAGAGAATCGCCCCTTGGAGAACGCCAGAAATGGAAATGGAGTGAGGGTTGGACTCAACGCCATCCAATACTATCTTAATTGAACGGCCAGAAAGAAAGCTCTCAATCCAGTTCCTTAGAACTGAGTCGATACCAATAGCTTGGAGTTTAGACAGCAGAGCGGGATGCCATACTCTGTCGAAGGCCTTGGAGATATCCAGAGCAACCAGACCAGTCTCACCAAAGCCATGCTTTGGTTGATGTGTTCAGTCAGACACACCAGAAGGTCGCCTTTGGGCTGAACATGAGATAGTTTCCAAGAATTGGGATAAACTCCGGAGAAATATGACAGGGCAAAAAGTTTGCGCAGGGGTTTAGCCAATGGTGAGGCACATTTCTTGTTGTCCTTTAGTTTTCTTATTTATTTTCACCTCCATCTCTGATTCTGTCAGTACTATTTGTGGATTTTGATTTGGTATTGCTTGCAACAGGTCTTCGTCATCATCGTAGATTTTTATTCTTGGATTGGTTTACAGTGATTAACATGTAAGAATATAAAATTAATGGCGTTTTTTTATTTCAGTGTATATTCAAGATATTATGGACGAATGCGTGGTGCCAGAAAAGCCAGCAGGATTCACTGTACCATGGCATAGTGTACCAAAACAGAACAACGAAACAAAAAGTCAAGATTATACGCAATGGAAAGCATTGATAATATTAGTGCCATTACGTTTAGGGGCGGAAAAATTAAATCCCGCTTATGCTCATTGCTTAAAACTTCTATTAAGTACTGAATATTGCGTCGGTATAATTGGTGGACGACCAAAGCATTCGCTATTTTTTGTTGGCTTTCAAGGTACATGAAAACATATTTTTTTAAAAACTTAAAAATTATAAATAAGCATTATTTTGTTGTTGTAGAGGATAAATTAATTCACTTGGATCCACATTATTGTCAAGAAATGGTCGATGTAAATCAGGAAAATTTTCCAGTTAATTCATTTCATTGTAAGTCACCAAGAAAGCTGAAAGTTGCTAAAATGGATCCTAGTTGCTGTATCGGATTCTATTGTCAAACTAAATCAGATTTGGATGATTTCATATCAAATGTTCAACCAGTAAATAAAAATGGGTTACAAAATATAACTTTTAACACATTATATATCTTTCTAGTACCTGCTTCCTAGTCGATCAAGTCTAAATAACGATCGACAAGCATCTGGTGGTAGTCCATCACAACAAGCCCCAGAAACTAATTACCCTATGTTCGTTTTTGCCAATGGCCGAAGCACAGATCATCATACTGATGACAAAAGTGAAACTGCCTATAAACCTTTACATTTACACCTACAGCAGCAGTACCCATCACGTCAGAATCCATGCAACGACGATGATGATCAAGATGAGACCGAAGAATTTGTGATACTTTAATTTTATTTTATAGTTTGTTTAATGAATTCATTTTATATAAATATATATTTTTTTTTATAAATTTATAATTATCAAGTATAAGTTCAAAGGAATTAAGCACTTAGACTGAAAACCATCAAGAACTAAAATTATTTGTGTGAAATTCTATCGTATAAACACAAAATATACTTCTATACGATAAATAAATTTACATGAATAGTTAATACATAAATATAATATATTTTTGTGCTTATAAAAAATATTTAAAATGATTATAGTTTACCTCCTCAATTTTTGTCCCACTTCGCTAGAATAATTATTGTACTTAAATAGGTTTAATTTATTTCAATTGATAATTATAGATAATCATAAATTTGAAACCATTGATTAAATAATAAAATTTACATTTATTGGAAAACATAAAACAAAACTGTTATCCGTAATTTATTAGAACGTTATAAGAATATT
Organism: Thereva unica; assembly: GCA_949987705.1. Taxonomy (NCBI): domain Eukaryota; kingdom Metazoa; phylum Arthropoda; class Insecta; order Diptera; family Therevidae; genus Thereva; species Thereva unica. The sequence continues at coordinate 151,612,795 of OX465283.1, forward strand.
TAGAACGTGTATAGTACCCAGTGCCCGGGGGTATAGCTGGCCGGCCCTATCCGATGGGTTATAATTCACGGATCCGGCCCTCCAGGTTGGGAGTTGGGCGAAATATTGACAACTTCTCCTCGGAAAACAATTCTTGTTATGGAATCAAGAACTCAGCCTCGAAACAGTCAGGATTTACGGCCTTAATGCTAAAATAGGTAAGGAGCCATATTATTACCCTTGCACTGGCAAGTTCTCGTTGCACGGAGAATCAAACATTAACGGGAACAGAATGGCCGAATTCGCCTATCGCAGGAGTTTGACAATAGCTAGCACCTGGTTTAACCATAATATTCACAAAAAGACATGGACATCCCTAGATGGCACGATCCATAACCAAATCGACTATGTTCTGTTAGCACTAGGGATGGACTCCGCCGTCGTCTGGTCTGAAGTCCAGGGTGTGAAAGGAGGATGGTTGTCAACCTACCGAATTGACCAAAATCGGTAACCCGAAGAAACCAGGCAAGAAACTGCATAACTATTCACGAAATAATGCTACTGCATCCGATGCGCCAGCACTGGGCACCAGGGATGCTGGTGGGAAGTGGGTTACTGGCCGAAGACCCAAATTAGTCACACCGAAAATGGAAATACAATTCGCCGCGGGCAATATACGAACAGGACATCACGTAGGTCAAAAGGAAATCAGCAATGGAATTATCGAAATGCAAAATATCAGTTGCTGTGCTATCGGAACTACGACTTACCAGATCCGGGGCATTGACGATCGTTCCGCCAACAATCGACGAAACGATGATGCTTTACTATTCCGGTGGTGAGACGAGAGGCCGGCGTCTGGTGTATTGTCGATCGATGGGCTGCCAGCAGCGTAATCGTATTCCAACCGATATCCGAACGTTTGGCGGTTATAACCATTAGTGGAACGATCGATACCCATATCGTATCCAGCATGGACGCGAACACGATAAGCTTCAGCACATGCTGGATACGATACCTCGAACCGAATTAATCATACTCGCGAAAACTTTAATACACGTTCAGATGCAGGTCGAACCGGCTGGGAAGGAACGATGGGCAAATTCGGACATGAAGTAATTACCGAAAACGGTTTACACCTTCTTTCATTTGCAGCGTCAAACAATTTGTTAGTAGGCAACAGCATCTTCCGCCATCCACTCACCTGGCAAAACCCATCCGGTAACGACTCGGCGATGTTAGACTACGTTTTGATCAACGCAAGATTCCGATTGACGCTCAAAAACGTTTGTGCAATGCGTGGACCCGATTGCGGATCGGAACATTATATTGTTCGAGCGGAATTACAAATGCGATTATAAAGAGCGAAGAAAACGGCGCCATCACCATCCAAGAGGAGTTCGCGTGCCTACGCGACCCGGCCATCGGGCGAGAGTTTCAAATGGCATTATCCAGCAAATTCGCGGCATTCCGATTTTCGTTTAGCATAACCGGACACTTTTTTCGTTTGCTGGGTTTTTGATTTATCTATAATTACTCGCAGTCGCATTACTAGCGAAGAAACGAGATCCACCCGAGCAGAGATACGCAGTACCCGGACGAGGCTAACTAGAACCGGAGATCGGCAGGTATCCGGAGCACGGAGTTCACGACTGAGCTATTTTTTAATCTGGGTCTCAACCATGCTGATCCTCGGCACCGTTTGTATTACACCTTGATCCGACCCAAAGGATTGGGAATGGGCAGCACGGACTGAGAAACAGGGAGAGGAACGCAAGGTTGAGAGGATGACTATCTGCTGCGTTCGGGAAGGCATTGCCCAGGGTGAATCAGCATGATGGACTCGCCACGTATACATGGAGGTCGTCGTCATTACACCCCGAGATCCGTCTAAGATGGAGAAGAATGAAAGAGATTTAATATAAATTTAAATAATAACTACACAAATAAATTAAATTCCTATTTTATTTTCCAAGTAATAAAATATAATTCGTGAAAACTTATTTCTTATGGACAACAATTTAACTTCATTACACGTTACCCAAATGTTGAAGAAAAATACTGTGACGTTCTTTTTCTCCAATGAATTTCTGCAAAATTTAATTGAGCATTTTGTTCAGATATTTTTTCAATTTTTTTAGGACTAGTAGATATATTAGGAATGTCCGATGCTGGATTACTTTGTGTACCTTGTTCCGAAACCGAATCATCATCATCATTACTAACTAATAATATTTTTCGATACATTTCACATGGATCATACTTCTTTTTTCGTTTTTTAGTTGAAGCTACTTGATTATCTTCTTCATGTTCTATCTGATTTATGATTGATCGTTTTTCAAAAGTATTAGAAGACGGGATTGCAATTTTTAAATCCTCATCATTTGGAACGATTACTGGATTAACATTACCAATTGATCTTATTACAGAGCTGGTTCGTGTTACTTTTGGAAGTATTTCTTCTTCTGGCTTATCTTCATTGGCAGATATAACAAGATTAAATTCTCCTTTATTTTCTTCGATAACGACGTCGTTTGTTGGTTCTTTTTGTTTTGTTACTAAAGTCTCCTCTTCTTTTGAAATTACACTTTGAATATCTCCTTCTTTGTGCATATTTTTAACATGCCTGACGAGATTATCCTTTCTTTTGCTTCGAACGTCACATAGCAGGCACTTATAAGTTGTCGCTTCTATAAATTATTTTATGTCTTTTTAAAACAAAACCAGAATAAAACATCCTCTTACCATTATGTATTATCTGATGTCGTAACAGTGTTCTTTTATCTATAAAAATTTTCGAACAAATATTGCATGTAAACTTCCTGTCATTAGAATGGCGCAGTAGATGCTGTTTGTGAGATCCACTGCTGCGAAATTGAGCGCCGCAATGCTTACAATGAAAATCCTTCTTGTCTGGATTAAAATAAATTATTAAAAGCCAAGAATTGTTTCAAACTATTACCTAAATGAACACGCTTATGATGAATATAATTAGATTTTATGAAAAATACTTTTTCGCATTTATCACATTTAAATTGATTTATGTTTTCGTGCTTGTTACAGTGTGCCTTATACGCTGCTTTATCAATAAAACTGCGTCCGCATTTTTCACATTCGAAACTTTTTCTTTTTTCATGTTGTGTCATGTGTTTTCGAAGTAATACATTTCTAGAAAATATCCGTTTGCATATTGAACATTCGAATTTCTCGTTCCTGTGAGATCCTGTATGATATTTTAGATGGTATAGAGACGAAAACTCCTAGAAGAAACAAGTAAATAGTTGAAATTTTCCTGCATAGACAGAATACTCGGCATTTCTTAAACTATTCTGAATCTAGCCAACGAGGATGTGTTAAAAATACACCTACAGCTGTAACATACAAATCTTACATTGGGTATTTTCTCGAATACAACTCCCTTATTTGGGACGAAGCTTGGAAAACCACGTACAAAAGGGACTTAAAACCCGAGAGAGGACCCCCTTTGCTCGACGATCGACCGTCTGAGCCACCGTAGCAATGTAGCACCCCTGACAAAATTATATCGTTGCGATCATAGACAGGCAAGACTCTATAAAAAGTCTGGATTTAGTAATGATGCCCTCGAAGCTAGTGGAACCATGTAAAGCTGAACTAGATAGAATAAGTACAACGTTACTTTCGTCTGAGTTCCTGGTCATAGGAGCATAGATGAGAGCGAGAAAGCTGACTACCAAGCTACGCAGGAAATCTTTCTCCGTGACTCGGAGAGCGAGATGACCGGTAGCCCAATATGCAGAACCAAAAACGCTGTTTTTACTAACGCCTGTTGCTATGCAGCCAAAATTTGGAGAACACTGGAGGCCTGCACTATCTCTAGGGCGACTTGGCCGACTTATAACGAAAAAAAAAACAAACAATGGGCCTCTTAAACAGACCACGACGAAATATTGCCACGGCATTTATCACGTAAAATTGGCCCATAGGAGACCATGCTGACAAGTTGCGCATCCTGTTCGACGTGTGTTGCTGCAGCTGCGTGGAGACGAACGAGAGAGAAACACTTGTACACTTCCTGTATAAATACCCGGATTTAGCTAAAGTTTAACACACACTAGGTAATGTAAGTAGAGCCAAGTGGAAAAGAGGACACGCACTCGCGAGGATGCTGAAGCGACGTCTCCTTATAACAAAAGTAGTTAGATTTGTCCTTACTGTATGCAGCGTTTGGACGCTTTGATACTAATGTAATTATTTTTCTTTCGTGTTTCTCTAAACTTCCTTTTTTAAAGGAAGGTTGCCGGGAGCTTTTGAGTTGTCTGGGATCTTGTGAGAACAATCATCTCTCTTTTTCATTCCAAAACAATTTACTAACAATTTTAATCTCTCAACTCTAAGTAACTACTTATTATTTCTGGATACATGTTTCTTACTAGTATGGCTAAACAACTACCTACTGGTTATCTTTGGATACATGATTCCTACGGGTATCGCTAAGCAGCTACCTACTTATTGCTTTTCTTTATTCGGATCGCACACCTCGATAAGGCCTGGGCAACATTCCACAGTTATTCGGTAGTGGCCGGTATGTAGTTAGTATATGGTCGGTATGTGATGGGGGTAATAGTAACAAGAGTGATTAGGTGGAGCTCAAGGACAAGTAAAAGATTTAAAGATATGAAAGAAGAGATAAGCAATAACATTAAGTAAAAATTCCAAAAAAATATTAACAAGGCCTCGGCTACATCCCACCAGTATGCGGTATGCGAGTATCCTTACCTTGCTGGATCATACACCTCGACACGGAATAGGACCGCAGAAGATAATCTCTCCGGAAGGAGTTTGGTGAAAGACTGAATTTGGCCTGGTGAAGAGGTTTCTTTTATATCTGGAAAGCTCGTCGAGGTAGGAAGAGGACGAGGAGCATGTCATCTTTAAATGCCCGAGATTTGAGGAGGACAGGACTGTGCTGGAAATAGTCACCGAGGTCAGCTAACACTAGAGAACATCCTGGTAGAGTAGAGAATCCACTAGTGGCTTAAGCAATACGAAAAAGAAATGCCATGAGAGATAGCAGCTAGATAGTTGATCCAGTTTCGTGACGCAATAGCGTAAGCTGGTAAAGCGGGGCAAATGAGAGCTAGAAGGAAGTTTTTTTATTAGGATGGGCTAGAGATCCACAGAAACAAGAGGCAGGAGCTTCTCGATCCTCTTTTCGCGGTCACGGCCATTCAAAGGAAATGGTGAGATTAGTTCTTTGGAATCTGACACTACCGTCTGAGTGCAAATCTCCAGCGGTATCTCCTATAGTCTTAGACAGGCGGTCGCCCACATTCCCTACTGTTAATCGGATGTAAAATTCTCATCGGGATTAGGACTCCCCTCAAAGCTGGTACGACTGATCAAATGAGCAATGAATTATTCATTGGCGAAATGAAAGTTCTAAATGTAGTAACATAAGAGTTCTAAGAACGAGAGGGTCTTAGAAAAGGGGATGGGCTTTTTCCTTTGCCTTTTCATCTCGTCCTACAATGGGTGAAAAGGAAAATGTCGATTCAGAGAAATAGTCCGATAGCAACACACTCTGTACCATTACTTGGATGTGAACTTCGTGGGAAGGTCCTTATTGGCAGCAAAATAAGTTTATATCGAACTAAAATAGGCAGCAAAGCCATTGGCCCGAATATCAATGAAGGAAAAACAAAAGTGATGCAGCTGTGCTGCAAGATTCAGAATAGAAACAAAAGCAGAAATACCAAGAAATAGACCAAGGAGGAAATGGATAGACTCTATGTCCGCTGACGCAGAGGCAATGTTTAGAGATTCAGAAATGCAGACATGCTGCAAGGGACTATCAGCCCAGAGGAACCCAAAGCTAGATTCATTACATTTAGGCGCAATTATATGGATGAATAATAAATGCATACATACCTTAGGGCAAAATTCACACTTATAAGGCTTGCTAGTTTTGTTACAATTTATGTGATAATACTGCTGTGTTCTACTAGCAAAAGTTTTATTACAAATTGTACATTTAAATGCTATAGAATCGCCATTAAAAATCTTTTTTATATGTTTCGGTATTCCTTTGGCAGCACGTTTCTTTCTAGCTACAGATTTACTTTCTTCGCTTGTGCAAACTAGGATATTTTCTAATATAGCAATTTTCCCAGTATGCTCTGTGCTATCTAATTTACTGTGTATAATAGCATCTGTTGTTTCTTCATTTTGGATATTAGAATTATCACGTTCTTCTGGATTTTGTTGTTTATTTTCATCATTTGGTTTGCTTGAAATTTTCATGCACTCCAGACAGCCAATTTCTTCTGAGATAAAGCACTGCCTACACTTCGTATGTCCACATTCTTCTTTAATTAATCTGCTTGAAGGTTGTAAGCAATTTGGGCAATGAACTGTGCCCATTATCATATATAAAAACTACAATTAACAATATACGTTCTTTGGAAAATCACTTTTAAAAACATTCGGATGATTGCAAAATATTTTTTTTATTTTGGGGAAAGTGTTTATTGCTCTTGAAATGTCATATTCAAATTACAGTGGAGGATTTAAAAATGATTCGAGAAGTGAATTTAATATATATGCTAATTTAGTATTAAATCTTTCCTGTTTTTTTTTTTTTGTGGTTTAAAGATTAGTTTTTGATTATTAATTTTAAGTAGATACTGCAAACATTTTGTTTCAACATAAGCAATATTTTAATGAAAAATATCCGGTTTGAAATTCGCAACTATTGGAATTGGTACACAGCTTTGTTTCTTTACGAAATCCCAGGATCCCAAACATCCCGAGTTTTTTTTGAAGGGTGGGGATAGAAATGTCAAAGAGTGTGTTCCGTAATATACTCACTGACATATACTACGTTTCCATGACAGCTTGAGTACTCGAAGGCTTGAAAATCTCAAGAACTCGAGCGCGTATATGCTCTGCCTACTTGAAGCGGCATATTAGCTTGAACTGAGCTTGAGTTCTTTAGCTGTCATTTGTCATACTATTATATTTCTTTTATTTCTTCCTTTTATGGTGCTTTTATTTCTTCATAAATATTTTTGTCTCCTCATATTCCCACACTTTTCCTTTAGACACATTTACAGGCCTAACTTTCGCAATTTCGAGCACTCAAGCTTTCAAGTTCGGTTTACATGACAAGCACTCGAGCCGATCACAAAAATCTTTTTGATCGACTCCAGTCAAGCTGGTTGCGTTTACATTTGTACTTGAAGTACGCTTCAAGTAAGCTTCAAGCTGTCATGGAAACGCACTAATATAGTAATGGACTGCTAAATGAGCAAAATCCCATACAAAAAAATGGCACCAAAAACTATTCCTGCCTCGCTCCCACGTTAAATCCCAATGAACTGTAATCGTCAGCGTATGTCAGCGATATAAACATAATTAGAAAAAAATAGACAGGTATAGTTTTCGTTCTTCTGTCTCACTCTTGAGCTATTTTGAAAACTTCGTTAATCAGGGGAAATAACCGTCACGGTTTTGGAATAAATACATTTATTTAATGGAAAAACTGCTAATAAATAAAAATGAGTGATGGAAATTTGTTTCCGTTAATTATAACAAACATCTTATCACTTATTTTCTCCTAAATTCGAAGAAAATTTTTTTGTTTGCATAAAAAAGGTTATCTATTTCTGGAGAAAAATGGTGCCATTCAGCATATCGTCAATCAGCAGTCCATTACTATATGTCAGTGAATATACTGGGAGCACTGTGATTTTAGACGTCATGCCAGTGCACTGCGAAGCACGTTCCGTTTAAAAAAGTTATACTGAACTGTACATTTAGTACAACTGTACAGCAGTACATTTTTGTATACGGAACGAGCGCACAGTATACTGGCTCCGCCTCCATATTTTTCTGCTCACGACACTAGGCTCCATGCCCAGTATATTACGGAACGCACTCAAAGTAAAGAAACGCTTTCTGGGAGTTCTGGAAAATAAAGAAGAAGAACGCGAATGACATTTCAGTTTTCATTGATTTACCACTTCGTTTATGTTCTTTAAACGATTTTGAAAACTATTATATATTTCGCACGATTTCAGCTTTTAAACTTCAGATTCTTCAGCTTTTACACGCTTGAAGAATTTCAGCAGTCTGCCTAGTGGTAAACTTGAGTGTTAGTAGGGACTCCTCGAACAAAGGGACCCTGCTCCTCGCTATTGCGGGACACTCACCGAGAATGTGGAGGGCAGACTCATCCGCTTCCCGGTAAAGCCTACATGTAGGGTGCTCCGCCCTGCCTAGCCTCCATAAGTGGTAATTTAGTGCAGAGTGTCCGGTAATCAAGCCAACAAGTGTCCTGACATCACTCCTGCTTCGTAACAATTCCTTGGCCGTCTTAGAGGACGGCACAGGAAGGACCCGCTTGGAGTTAGCCAGTCCCGGCGCGGACCTCCAGCGTTCAGTATGTTTCATCAAAGTCCGATCGGCCGTGGTGTGACAAATGTGAAAAATCCTGTATATTGTCGAATTGCGTACACCTATTCTTGAAAGATAGTTGCTAGAGTGCCCAGGCTTATAGCCCTGCTAAATCTGGGGCTTTCACTCCAGATTCCGGCGCCTACACCTGTCTCCGTTTTAGTGCCATCCGTGTACCATACTAGTCCGCCCGGCAATACTTTAGGAGAAGTCCAGGTTAGACTATCCTGTATGTGCACAGAAGGTTGTTCAAATTTTGAAATTTTAAAGGGCATGCTGTCCGATAGCATCTCTGCTTCCGGAATCTGTGCCACCAAACTACAGCTCCATAAGTTACCATGGGCCTAATGATGGTGGTGTATATCCAATACATGGTTTTCTGGTGCAAACTGCAGGTGAAATCACAAGCTCTGCGGCAAGCTCACAGGGATCTGTGCATTCTACTCATCAAAGTGTGCATGTGCTGGTTCCAGTTGGGCTTGGCATCTAGCGTCACTCCTAAATATTTGGCTTGTTGTGAAAAGCCTATAGTTCTCCCTGCGAATGTAGGTTACCAAATTCCCGGTAGTGATCGTTTCCTGGCGAAAGGAACCAGAATCGTTTTGTCGGGATTGACTTTTAGACCTACGCTTTCGCACCAGCTAGAGACCAAATCCAGTGCCTGCTGTAGGCGCCTTGACATGGCTCCTTCAGTTTCACCTGTAACTACTATGACGACATCATCAGTGCTATCTCAGTGGACTTGCCCGCCTGGTTCACATGCTTTTAGGAGCTTGGTTGGCGTTGAAGTTTGAAGATAAGTTTCCCTTATCGCCTGGTCGACAATTTTCTTTATTGTCTTCAAGGCAAAAGAATTCGTGTAGTATTTAATTTTCATTTCACATAGGATGTAGAAACATTTGTATATATTCCATGCTATGTGCCAACCAAACCAGTCCAACCAACCAGTGCTGTAAGCCATGGATATATCCGCTGAGGCCATAGGCCATGCCACACAATACATTTGACAAAATAATGAGTGGGAAAATTACTTTATACCAGCAAAGACGAAAAGAAATTACATTTGAAGATTTCCTTAAAGATATGGATAGAAATTATGACTTTTGCCTTTTGTAACCCACCATTTTTGGCAATGAAGTTCAACGTGCTAGAAGAAAGCCCACTTGCAAAGAATTAAAGAACGCTGTCACAGGTAATAAGGACGAGCTGCTGCTCATTTTTTAAACAGAAATATACACATTTATTAGTTATGATTAGGTATATTAACATTCCAAAACTGTTTTAGTATTTATATTTCTTTAAATCCATTTATCAATTAATATTAAATGAGTCATCTGTTCCTGCTAAATAGTTAAGAACAACCTGAAAAGCGGGGGCACGTCTTTTTGTCTCTCTGGATGCAGATACTATTCCTAAGAAGAAGAATTTCTTGACCTTATCATAAGAGTTTATAATTCCGTAAGCACTCTTGCAAGCCCTTACATCTGGGATAAAGTTTTGAGAAATCATTGCCTCTGATACATTTGTGCATCCTAATTTTCCACCGAAAGCCATATATACTTTCCGAAAGAACGCAACATTGAGGTCCGTGCTTTGTTTGCCAATCAACAAACATAAAACACAGGCTAAAATATCACCGAACGCCCTATTTTTATCTCCAATGAAGGCAATTAATTGATTCACCTTTTGTTCTGTATAACGCTCCATATGAGTCTTCAACATTTGACCATTGATTGTAACATATACAGGCTCATAGTCTAACCTTCTTAAATTATTCACAATCACAGTAGTTTGATCTTTACTGATATAATTTTCCATCAAGCTCACAAACATCTCAAGATATCTACGTTGTTGTGTTTCTCTTATGTCCTCAATGTCTTTACCTTTATCCACCCAGCATACAGGGTCCTCATATACGTAACTGGCAAGAAATAAAGCAAATGCGTTATAGCCTGCAAAATTTACAGCAATTTCTGGATCTAGGGTAAATATTTTGTATGTTTCTTTAGGTGCGGGCATATATGATGTTATGGCACTGCTCTTCACTAAATGACGAGGAGCTATATCTAATTGCAGACTCTTTAGAGTTGTATGGGGTGCAATTGCTGTGTCTCTTTGCAATTTATTCGGCAGAACAGATCCAATCGGGAGATCTGCAGATGATCCTCTATTATTTCCAGCTGGAGGTAAATTATTTTGAAATACACTCTTTGGGAAGACATATTTTTCGATGTTTGCCATTATTATAGGTAACAAATACAATTGAATTGATACTATATAGTATTACTTTATAAGTAAATAAACAAATTCGAATTTTATTGTTGTGTTCTTTTAATATAGAGCAGAATCGTTATCTAGTCGTTAAGAGAATAACTATTAAACTTTATCGATTATGACTTCGAAGTAGGAATGTCATTTTTTGTGTTGCATTTTTTGTTTTTTTTTTCAACACCTACTTTAATGGAATTGGTAAGTCTATCCAGGCGGATATACCTATCAAGCTACCTGTAGATACGCCAATGGCAACTAACTCAATCTTTATGACTCCTACCAGCATGGATGAGGTAGAACGTGTTGCTCTGAATTTAAAAAAGAATGCAGCTCCTGGTAAAGATGGAATTTCTAATGAAGACATAGTCGATGTTATAGACATCATTAAGAAACCCCTCACTAACCTTATAAATGAGGCAATGAGTAGTGGCACTTTCCCTAGCTGCCTCAAGGATACGATTGTAATACCTATTCTGGAAGGAGGAGACTCGGCTGACATGAATAATTGCAGGCCCATAGCACTCATAAGCAACGTGGGAAAAATTTATGAAAAAGTTCTCAAAGATAAGAAATGGAGGTCTAGACAGTAAGCAGTTCGGTTTTCAAGAACGCAGTAGCGCTGAACTGGCTGCTTCGGAAAGCCTTAACCTAATAAACAGGTATCTCGATGCAGGTTACTATGCAGGGGCAGTATTCATCGATCTTAAAAAGGCATTTGATACAGTTCATCATGACGTCCTACTAAGTATCCTCTACAACCTTGGAATAAGGGGCTCGTCGAATGATCTGCTGAGGAGCTATCTTACTGGGAGGCACGTATCAACTAGAGTTAATGGTGTCTCGAGTGATCAACTAGTGCTCCCAACTGGAGTTCCCCAAGGCTCCATATTAGGACCACTTCTATATTTGCTCTACATCAATAACATCAAATATGCAAAAAAAATCATTATGAATTAATAAAAATTCATTGGAAAATCCATAAAATGGTTAAACACGAAAAATCAGAAGCTGATTTTTCAAGTTAGACGTAAACATAAAATATTTTAATAGCTAACGAACTTGGCCATGAACCGGATGAATATAATCCGCCATGTTTTTTGGGGTACATGTGACTGTGGCGCCCTCATTAATCAAACGAAAATTTTCAGGACTGGACAGATCAGAACAGAATTGGGCAACAAGCAATTAAACGTTCAAACCTTTTAGAACAACTTTGAATAAAAAATCAAACGCTTTCTTGTACTTTTTTGTTCTGACAATTTCCGTTGTCAAAATTTCATATACACATTTGTCAAAACTAGAAAAAAACAATAACAAAAAAATCTTGTCCAAAACAGTCCCTAAAAAAATCGAGAACAAAAAAGTGAAGCTTCGGACTATTTAGAACAACTTAATGAACACCAGACTAGAACAATTTCGGACTAAAAATAACAAGTTTGATAACTAATGAACGCCAAAACGTGTACTTTTCTATCCTAGAATGTTTTAAATCGTTCTAGGACTGACTAATGAACAAAGCATATAGCAGAAATCTTGAACCACTGACATATAGTAACTACTATAACTACTTACTATGGGTGTGTTTCTTTATTCATTCCGTAGAAGGAATAGACGGAAAATGTGTTTCTTTATTCATTCCCAAGTTTCGAATTGACAGATGAAGCGTTTCTTTATTCATTCGGAATATTCGGAATGTATTCTTTTTAAACTACCTCTTGAGATGGAACACTTTTAGAATAAAGGGAATTAACCTCACTAATATAACATAATATAAATATATTACTGTCATAATTGTGTCATTTGGCAAGAAAACGGCAGCAATGGCCCTTATTTATTTGTTATCATTTTTAAAAGTATTTCTAATAATAATAATAATTTCAGATATGGATAATAATAATTTCAAATGGACCCCAGGAGCCCAGGAGACATCAAAAGTCTAATCTTATTTTAGTTTACATATAGGTCCCACAATATTTTTAAAATACACAACTCTTTTGAATAAATCACAATTTTTCTTCAGTTTGTTTACTGTCATTCCCGGTGCGGTTCTTTATTCATTCTATTCCGAATATTCCATCAAGTATTCTTTTTATTCTATTCCTTCTATGGAATGAGTAAAGAAACACACCCTGAATGTCAGTGAAAGAAACACAAAATTTGAAAATTTTTGTCCCGCGGGATCCCACATTCGAGTTCTGGAACAAAGCTACGATTTGGGATCCCGAAGATCCCGGGATTGCGTAAAGAAACAAAGCTAAAACTATGTATATGACATTTCTCTTTGTCAAAGGCATTTGAGATTCTCCCCAAAATAACAAATAATTTTTAATAATATAATGTCTGAAGATAGCACTTTTGAGTATTTACACGCTGAAGTAGTGAATTATTGCATGACAGGTAATAAGGTAAGACTATAAGGGTTAATCTTAAACAAATCTAACATCTATTCCTCCAGGACAATGATCTGTCCACACTGGAATATATAGGATACATAACAGGCTACCGTCTAATAGAACGTCTAACACGAGAATGGTCAAGATTTAAGGATGAGCTAGATACTATGAAGTTTATTTGCACTGATTTTTGGACTGTACTATACAAGAAACAAATAGATAATCTTAGAACTAATCATCAAGGGGTGTATGTACTGCAGGATAATGCATTCCGCTTCTTAACGCGAATTTCACCTGGTGCAAAACAACTAGAGCATGCACCTAAGGTTTGTTTTAATATTTTAAATAAATATCATAGACCAGTGCAAATAATTTTTTGGGGAAAAATTTAATAACATGAAAGATGTTGGAAAGGGAAGGAGCGTCATTACAGGACAAATAAATTAAATTCGATCCTAGTTACGAGGGTGAAATAGGAGAAACTTTAGGGGATGGAAATGGGGTTTCAAGATTTTCAGCGAAACTATACCTCCTATTGAAAAAAGTTAAATGTAGAAGTTGTAGGTAATAAAAAGATCTACAGCTTTTGTACAAACTAGTTTTTTACCTAGCCTCAAATTTCCAGAGAAAAACCAAAATTTACCTCATGAAAGTAAATGAGCGTGTTACATATAGAATGCCTCTGGTTGCGGCCCATATTCGCCGAAACTCACACAATAAAAGAAAACGTGCTCTGCATTATCCTATTCATACCAGTCATAGCGCTGAGCTATCGTGCTCGAAACGATGGAGTTATTTTCTATATCGTCCATTTCCAATCAAGACCTGCGTGATCTCGTAACTCACGCTCCCTCGTACCCATCTATCTACATTCGGGATAATTCTGGTCCATTGACTCTTGACACATTTGTCTCACTTGCATTGGCATTACGTTTCAGAGAAGCAGTACGTCAACTGACATCGCACTGACTTTGTCTCCCCTTTAACATATGCTGGAACATAAAGCATGCCTTCTCTCGCTAGTATCTTTATGGGTATAATTCCTGCTGTCACGCTCGCCGCCTCGTTGAATATGGTCCTGGATGTGCAGCACGCGCGAAGTGCGCTTAAGCTGGAGACAGTTACATGCGTACGTTGGGGCGTGCGGTGATTGATATAATAGAAGTGCTTACATTCAAATGCAAACTGACATATAGGTACGGTAAAAGGACGCACGCAACGCAAAACTTGATCTACTTTCAACTTTTCATCAATGTCGCATTCATCATAGTCCAAATATCCAAACACAAACCGCTCGGCAGACATATGCACTCGTTGCTTAGATTTTTTGGTTATTTGTCAAAGACTAGATGGAATCTAAGCACACAACTGTCTGTCAGCAAAAATTCAGACCTCCTCGGATAAGTCGTCTTCGCACGCACGTACCTGTTTCCAGCGTTAGTTTGTATGCGGCCCTCCATTTTCTACTGTTAGCTAGACTAAGCTAACCACCCTCGCCAACAGGAGACAATGGATTGGTTTGGGCCCTCACGTTAGGCAGCATTTTTGGAAATGCTGCACAAATAGCGGAAGCTTTGCCCCTAATGTCCTCCAAATATGTTTTAAAATTAAGCCTGTTGTCGATCACCACTCCCAGGTACCTTAAGGCGAGCTGTGAGTGAATGATCTGTTGCGATACCTTGATTTTTGTTTTGCCAGGCAGTTACTGATCAGCTGAGTTACAGCTTTGTGCTCAGCAAATGTCATAGCAGCGCTTTCAGGCCACGTTTTAATACCTCAGATGGCTTCATTCGCATACGACGCGATTTTTTCGAGGGGTAGCCTCAACACATCATGATATATTATAATCCACCGAGAGGCCCTAGGACACCACATGTTGTTCTGTACACATTCGGCCCATCTTCCAATTCACGATTAGGTGACCTACCTTCTTTCCTTTTTAGGAAAGGTTTTTTATCACATAACAGTTTCAGAGGAAGGTGTGTTTTTGTCTGATTACCCATTCAGACCCAACACGATCCCCCGGCACTGCCTATTAGTGACGCTATATTTCCGTTCCAACATCTTTCATGTTCTTATTATTATTTTTTTTTTGGTTTTTGCTTTTTTTAAAAGGTGTCTGCACTGGCCTATCAATCGTATAACCTTTTTTTTTCTTTTCATAGCATGTTGCCTTTACTTGCGGTCTAGTTAGAGGCAGTCTGGCAAATCTAGGCATTAATAGCACAGTTACAGCAGAGGTCCAATCAATACCATCCTGTAAATTTCACATACAAGTTAATAGAAATTAAGTTTATTGAAACTTATATTTAAATTAAATTTGCATATGTTAATTTTTGTCTATAATTTAATGTTTTATCACAATAGCTTTGCGGGAATATAAAAATAATAAAATTCGATCAATCAGTTATTCTATAATACTATAGTTTTTTTTAAATGTAACTAAAACAGCAGATATTATTTTTTTGTATAAACTGCTATAAAATCTTTTGTATTGCCTATTTCACAAAAACTATACAAATTCCACGTATCATCTTCAAATCCCGGCTCAAATGGTTTAGGATCTGTATGGGTGCCTCTTCCTTCTCCTGGGCCAATAATTATTATGCAATTACCGTGGAAAGCACTTAAATATTCTAAAAATGCTTCTCTGCAATTAAAGTAACAAAATAAAAGAGCGAAATTCCAATCAGTTCTTTTTGCACATTTTTGTAGAAACTCCGATGTTATGGCGGCTTCGGTAAAGTTTAATTCGATGAAACTTTTTGGGCAGTAATTGCTGCTCCACCAGGAACGATCCAGCTCTAGCCCTGAGACTTTTGTCCCTGTATATGATTTATTTGTTAAAATATTTTGCAGATAATAAATAAATAAAAATAACTACTATACCTGTGCTTTCTTGTAAAATCCACTCTAGCAGACCGGAACCACAACCAATGCTTAATACTGCTTGAATATTTAATCCCTTCAATACATCTTGAAAGAAATTTATATTTTGTTCAGTTGGCCAAGCCCACAAATATCTCGATTTTTCCTCAATAGGAATGTATTTTCCCAAATCAATTATATTTTTCCAGCTTTTGGAGATTGCATGCTCGCGAATTTCTTCAATCCAAGAGCAGCCGCCCGACATTTTTCGCAATTTTAACGTGCAACGGTCTCAACAAAGTACAATGTCTAATTGTCTGTTTGCGGAACCTCCGTGGTCCGTGGTATCTATCCCCCTGTGGCTGAAAGAGCTTTTATGGCTTATTTTTAGTTTTAAAGTAGAAACCGATTCGTTATTATTTATTGCTAACAGTTCCTGCTAAAAACATGCGCGCCTGCGGCGCGTCTTTCAAAAACCATTTCGTAATCCTCTAACTCACATGGTTAAACTATATTTAAATTTTTATGATTACAAAAAAAATGTGGACTTTAGTGTTAAAATAGCTCTGTATTTCAAGATTAAATAATATAACAATATTGCATAGTTATTCTATTTATGGAATGTAAATTGTATGTAGGACACCATGTGTGGAAAACGCTTGATTGCTTAATTTTTTGAAGAAATAATTTTGGCCTTTTTATTGGATTGGTTGATTTAACCCCAAGCAAGGAAATGTACTTTGGCCATGCAGTGATCTAGATTCTAGATCAAGGGAAAAACGTGTTAGTTGATGCTAAATTTGTGCGTGTTCGAACTTATAATAGACACGTGCTTTTGATTGCAGTTCTTGTCGTTAACGAAATACGCTTTGATTTTTAATTATATTTGGATATCGATGTAATTGGAACAAAATTAGATATATAAATAGTTTACAAAGTAGATATTTGGATTTTTAATTTTAAATATCGTTTGCCCATGTTTAAACTCACTTCTGCCTTTCACACAAAATTATTCTAGCTTCATTATTAAACGTTTCGCTCGCAGAAATGTTCCTCCTGAGCTTTGTAGATAAAGGGAGAAATGGGGTTGCACCTCTTATCGTCCCCACTTCCCCTTCTTCGACAAAGTTCGTGAAGAACGTTCCTGGAGGTGAGCCAACTAAGCCAAGGCACGCACTGAAGTGAAGTGGCGGTGCAATGGCGGTGGCATGGTGATTAAGTTGCAAGTGGTGTGTTAGTAGGATGACTGCGGGACGACATCAAAGTAGTTTAATCCGCACCGAAGTTGCAGGCACCACTTCGCGGTATCGATTTACCACATGACTTTTTCAATTAAAATGTGGTCGTCGGACGATGAGAATGCTCTTGCAGGTGTGCAAATCATTAACCTGTACAATAAAAAAATTCAATAAGGAAAAAGTGGCATTCGGTTCATCCACTGACAGTAACGTACTGCATTTATTATGTTTTCTCCCAAAATATAAACCCAAGTTGGCGGTGAAGTGGCATTTGCCACTCCAAAATTAAATTTGTCGGGCACTAGTGGCAACCAAGTGGTGTCTACTTGCAAAACACTACACCATCTCGATGCGCGCTGGCTCCCTTGATTCCGTATGATTAAAATATTTCACCTGCCACTTCCTCACGTTTCCGCGTGGCAGGCCAAAACCTCGCCACTGCCACACCACTTCAGTGGGCGCCTTAGGCCCTCTTAGGCCTAAGGGATCCGCACTCCATTTTGAAATTAGTCTTTTCATATCTTGTTTTTTTTATCAATTATTAGTATTATACGTTTCAGCCTTCTTGCGTGAATACGAACGATGGTCTATCTTTTTAGTGAGTTGGTGAGTTTATAGCATTTCTTTTCGGGATTTGATGCTATCTCCGAGAATTCTCATTCTTCCACCCTTGTCAGCCTATCCGGCTTAGTTACACTTATTCTGGAGAGTCTAAAAGTAAGGCAAGTTCGTGCCCGAGATTGTCTCCATGATCTAGAACTGATACAGAATTCTAGATCTTGAGATTTTCTAAAATATTCAAATTCCGTAATTTACATGTCCTGAATTCATCCCCGCCTTGAATCAACTCATTTATTCGGAGCAGTTCTCGAAAACCGTCTAAGCGCAGCTGGACAATATGTAAAACCGCGCCCTTAAAATTGTTGGTGGTGATGGTGGCAATCGCTCTTAGATTGACTCATTGAGCAATCGTAGGAATGTAACAGCTCTAGCAAAATTTGCGTTCCACCTAAATAAATAACTGTCCACTGCAAAGATTTTCCCGCAACACAGACTACCCCGCTCTGCAGTGCCGCGGCCAAACAATTGGAGGTCCTGTGCAAAAATTCAGCGAGAGTCCCGCTTCGAGTCATCGCTTCGCTCGTGGAACTTCCTCCGTGACAGAATTATGGAAAATGGGCCCTATTATAATGTTTAGTTGTCGATTTACATGCGCTATTGAGAGGGCGAAATTTATCCGCGCGAAACGACTGACAATGACATTAGTCAAACAATCGTATTCGATTGAAATATAGCAAAATTGGACAATCAGTGATCGGACAGGTTCCGCAGATATAATTTTATTAATTTCGGTTTGGAGAAACCTAGCTCCTGGGTAGCGACTCCAACTGGACGCGTAAAGCGACCGGCTCACAATCGATAGTTTTGGTTGTACATCCGCACTTCGATGTACATCCAATTTGATCGTGTATGGGGGCTTAGCACAATGCATAGACAAAATCTATCGTCGGACATCATCGGCCTAGTGCATTGGCGAGCGTGAACCGAGAATAAAAGAGAAGATTCGCGCTCGGTCGGTGTTATACGTTATGGCCCCTGTGCTGAATGTCGAGTCATATGACAGTCGCATGAAGATGTCGTCTCGTTCTTTAGATGAAGTGCTGAGAGTCGGGTGGCGTGACAAGTCGTTTGAGTTCAAGAAATAGTCGTTTCAGTAAAATTACGACTGTCAGCACAATAACAATAATGAATAAACATTTTTAGTTTGAAGAATAAACATTTTTGAGTTTGTTTCGCGAAAATTTTAATAAATTATACATAATTTGAGATTAAAGATGATAAGTTCTTGTTGTGGTTTAGTAGTTTGGAAGATCAAGATGGCAAAAGCGAAAAATTTTATGTTATTATTTCTTCCCAAAAATCGGTGTAGTTTTTCAGCATATTTCTGCCATTTAGCCACATCTGAATGGTTTTCTAAAACTTATGTTTCGAATTGTTTTCTATTTGTAATTTTTATTCTGAAATTATTAAAAACTTAAAATTAATCCCTCAAAAATAACAACGTCACTAACGCAAACAGCCCGACCAAAAGTGACAACAAAACGACAATAAAAACGATTGTCAGCACACCAAATAAGTTGTCGTTTATGTCGGCAGATTTTACACGACAAGAATCGACTATCAGCATACCGCTGCATTAGCTTCACTTCATATGACAGCAAATACGACATTCAGCACAGGGGCGTCATGTCTTGTTATTTTGTAATGTTTTCGTGCTTTTTTTGCTCGTTTGGCCAATATGCTGATTTGTGTTGCCTATTCAATGAAGTAAAAATTCAAATAATCAATTCAAATGAATTTTGTTGCCAAAACATTTTTTCATGCGGGGCCTTGTGCAGTTGCACACTCTGCACATATGTTTCCTCCTTATCCATCTCTCATTTTTTTTTGTAAGATGAAGCTTTAAGAGTCACCCTTTGTACTACTAGTCCGTCATGTCTTACAAGTCATGGTGCAATGTACAGTAGTAACTCCACCGTGGCCTGGTCCCAACCAAGCCCAGGGTGTGAAAGGAGAAGGGTGGTCGATCTGCCGAATTGACCAGAATCGGGAAACCGAAGAAACTAGGCATGAAACCGCATTTTTCAAAACGGCACCGACAGCAGCGTATCCGTTGCTGGGACGTCCCGCTCGGACCGCCAGCTAACGGATCAAAGAAGAGGACGAATGTATAGTAGTAAGCTGATCTGAAGGAAAGATGAAATAGGAAAGGTTAGGGGTCTGGAGGGTGCTCGGATATGAGCTCTGAAACACCGACTGCGGAAGAGAGTTCCACAATCGAGTTGTTCTATTTATAAACGAACTGCTAAACCGTAATGTGCGTGAAGGGGAGGGCTGAAGGGTGAAGGGGTGACCCGAGTTGGCTAGTCTTGCGTTGCGGGAAAAAAATTGCCGTGTAGGTAGGAGGTTTTTGGTTTCAGTGGAGCAGTCGCTATGAAAATAGCGGTAAAACTTGTTGAGCGCTGCTACATTCCTACGGTGGCTTAAAGGATCAATGCAAAGGGTGCTATTGCCAATGAGTTTGATGGCGCAGTTTTGCACCTTGTCTAGCCAAGCCAAGGTGGTTTTTCGGGCGCCCGCTTAGATATACGAGTTGTATTCAAGGCGTGGCCGAATGTAGGACTTGTAGATTGTAGCCAAGGCAGCTGGATGAGGGAGAGACTTGCATCTCTTAAGGAAGCCGAGGCATTGATACTTGGAGTATGTGATTATTCCATCGCAAATCGTTGGATAGAGTCACGCCGAGGATGTTAAGATATGGATCAGCTGTTATATTATCCTCACCCACTGAAATGGAGAGAAGGTTGGGGCAGGTTTTAGTGGAGAATAGACAGTGTTGGTTTTGGTTTCATTGAACTAGACACGGTTCTTGCGGCCCCAATCAAGAATGAGTTGAATATCCGCGTTAAGAGAGTTGGACATGAGTTCGTGTTCTAAGAGACAAGGTCTGGCACTTGCTTGTCCTGTGTTGTCGGAGGGACATGAGTAACGCAAAGTACCGTCATCGGAAAAACTATGAATTGGGTTGGAGGGGATTGAGATCAGATCATTAATGAATATACTCATACTCCCCTTAACCCTTCCGTTCTTGCTTCCAACCAACTTGAGCTTATACTTTCACATAACAAATTGCAACTTCATACACTTGCTGTTTTTTTCAAAATTACATCAATGTTCCCTTATTTAATCGCATAATCAAAAACAGTAGTGTATTATAATTTTTTGTTTTGGTTCCTATTGATTGTAAAAAAAATAATTGACAATGACACTTAAATCAATATTTTTATTTGGATCTCATGTCTATAACCTGTTACAAATATATACAGAAAAGGATAAACATTAAGAAAAAGTATCTAACACAGTTAATTCCAGAAAAGTGCTTTGTTCAGTTCCTAGACTATCTGGAAAATATCAATACCCAAATTGAGGGCGTTACTGCAGGTCAAATAACATCAGAGTGTGTAGAGCTAGAGCCGATCAAAAATAGTTTCAAGAATTTAACCGAATATTTCGTTGCTTGTTTAGAAAGGATAAATGCGAAGCGGGAGGGCGTAAAATTTGCAAAGAAACAAACTTTATTTAAGGACTTTTTATACAATTTGAGAGATTGTAAGGAAATACTAATCGAGAACTATTGCAAATTTGAAGCAGAGATCGAGGAGAGCGCAAAGCATGTGTACGATTTGAATCTCTTACTGAACATAACTGATAATTTGAATAGTGTCAGGAGTTACCTTAACGTAATATTGAAGAATTTATCGAATCTGGAAAAGAGCATCTTGTGCAGGAATATAGAGGAGACATTTACCAAGCTCTGTACCGCAGTAGAATTTTCTATAAAAACCCAATATAACAATCTATTAAAGAAACTACCTAGAATAGTAACTAATTCCAATTTAAATAGTAATAGCTCTACAGTCAAGATGGCCGAAGAACACGATAACTGTGTATGCGACGAGCCTTCTCAATCCAATATCGATGATTTGTGCCACGGTGTAGGAGGGAAAAAACCGAGACTATATGGCCAGGCTGAATTAGCATTTGTTGAACAATATGAAGATGAATTTAAAGAAAGAAGAACGCAGCTATACGAAGTGCTGGAAAACTTACTGGTTTCCAGTCGAGAGATCACCCGCTGCGAAAATAAATTATTTATGTTAGAAAAACAATTAAGCGCGGATAAGGATGCATTAATGGAAGCAGCAACGAAAGCAGATGGTTTAGTTAAGGATAAAATAGATCCACTCGAGAGAACATTTCAAAAGCAAAAACAATGTATCGAAGCTGAGAAGCAAAAACTCCGAGACAAGGCTCTGGTTGATGTTAGAGAAATGAAGAAGATCCTCAACAAATTTACAACCGAACATTCGTGGTTATTGTATCAGCTTGAAAGACTCAAGCTTAAAGTGTCGACTTCGTCTTTAGATCAAATTAATGAGAAAATTCATCGGTTGAGTGTTGATTTTAAGCGGGAAATAGATAATATTGAGGCATTCAAGAATAAGGTGTCGAATTTATATATAGACTTTGATGAAGCTGTTAGCATAGGAAGCACGTCGTCGGTATCGTCGACGTCAGTACCGTCAGCGGTAGCTGAAACTGACGCCATTAAGTGCCAAGGTATGAATAAAAATATATTTCTTAATTTTTTCCAGCATTCTTAGGTCCTCGCCTGGACACAGTGGGATTAGGGGAAACTGTAGGGCAAATGAGCTTGCTTGACAGTAAACCGAAGTGGAAAGGACGCCCCACCTACAAACTAGCTGTGAGGAAAATCAGCTTAACTCGAGCTGGGTTGAGATGGACTACAGCAACGGTGTGTCGCACTCTTCATGCAAAGTGGCCAACTTTGGGCGCAAATCGTTCAAAGTCTCTTGTTCAGTTGGACAAAATGGAGATAAGCCATGTAGTAAAGGTGTTGATCGTTCACACGGCCCGCAGGCCGTTAGACTAGGACTTCCTCACAACGACTTATGCAGAAGTTGTTGTAATGACGAAGAGGAAGAGACTGTCTACCATCTTCTCTGTACATGCCCCGCCCTAGCAAGGAAAAGAGGGCCCTTCCTTGGCTCACCCTTCCTTATTGGATTGAGCGAGCTGCAGATAATGGTGTTCCTAACCTCTGCTTTATCAAAAGCTCAAAATGGCTTGAAATGGCCTGAGCTTTGTCCTGACTTTTCTTCTGCTTCTAGCTGTGCCACTGCCTTTCGTTCCGGCGAAACTTCTTGCTTAGTCTTCTGCTCCGCAAACTGATTTGGTCCTGAAAAGGATCGCTTCTGTTTACCATTTCGTCATTCGCTTATAATTTATCGATCAATTCGCTTTTTGGACCGTTTTGCGGTTCATAATTAGGGATTTACGTTGCAGTCGATAGATCAATTGGTCTGTCTTACGAAGATAGCTTTTAGTCCAGCACGAAATAATAAAAGTCGATTCGAAAATTATCGGCAGCTGAAGTGCTGAGAGCGTCGACGGTGGCGAACTTGATCACCACCGGTAACTCTGCCGGAATTACTATTATTTTGGCGGCAGCTAGAGCTTTTGTATACAGCAAATCGTACGGCGTTGGCGCTTCGGTATGTGGATCGCGCATATTTACGAAATGGTATCGTATTACGCATATTCGTCATTTGTCCATAGGGATGTCCCTGTTGTGGAGTCGAAGATACTCGAGCAATTTGACCTATCACGAACTCCATGACCATCTCTGATATTTTGGCCTCGATGTCGGCCCACAGGAGGTCCAGGAGTCTGCCGGTACTAGAATTGGCATCGGTTAATGCCACTAGAAGATGATCCTTCACTACTTCGCTCATTGGCCTGTTACCCGGTGAGCCTGATTGTCGTGTTCTTGAGGTAGAAGCTTCCCCGACTATCATTGGTCTTGAGAGCTTCTCCTTTGTTGGTCACTATTTCAAGGCACTGAGTTATTTTGCCGAGATCTCTCTCTTTTTGGAGCGCTTTCCACTCTTTAACGGCTGCTTGAAATGTGACTTTGTTGGTTTTGGCCTTCTCCGAGATGATACCGACCGCCTCATTCTCGGCAGAAGTGCAGAAGGCGCGAGTGTGCCTTCTCTTGCGGATGAACACTCGTGATCTCTGTTTCTCAGATGTGCCATTTTGGCTGGTGACTCCTGGCACGTCTGTGGTTATGTTGCCTGACTTTGAAGTACTGTGGTTGGAGCCCGCAAAGCCAGAGCTGGCGATTGCCTCACTTGGAGCAAGCTAAGAGTCCTTCGAGGGGAAAGGTTCGTAGACCTTGGTCGTAATCGGGTCGTCTATGCGTACATCTGCTTGTTTTGGTTTCTTTTCATTATTATTTTTGTTCATGTTGTTTCCACGAGCAAAGCTGGAAATGAAATCCGTGTTGGCAGAGCCGCATACCAAAGTAAGGCACTTAGACGCACCAACCTTGCCGGGCATCAGTGGGGACCGTTAGCGGCCAGCCTGTTTTATACTCACAGCCTTCGGCAAGGTACCTGGTGAGTTTAGGACCGATCGATGGATAGTGTAATTTACTCCGTTAAGGCTTTTTTGACTTCAAATGCAGATTAAAAAATTACAGGTCACAAAAAGGTATCGATTAACTACTACGTCCCACGGAAAACTTATTCTGACCCAAGTTATAAGAAAGATTGCCCACATCCTTGTCCTAGAGTCTAGACTATACTTTGTAAAAACCGAAAATTATAAATGTATTATGTTTATTACAGATCGTAAAGTAATGAATGGGGAATATGTTAAAACAGTAATAGGAAAAGCATTAATACATGGATTGGCCGCAATAACAGTTACACAGCCAACAGATCCTATTTACTATTTAGCACATTATTTACTTCATTATAGACATAATGAATTAAGTCTGATGCAGAAACAATTCTATTTTGAAGAATTAACTGCAAAGCGAGACTCATGCCAAAGAGATATGGCGTTGGTACGTCTATTTCTTATTTTATTTTATTTTACTTGTTTTTTGTTAACCTATTAATTTACAGAGAAACGCCGAGGCCATGGATATATGTGATCCATGTAAATATTATAGAAACTCAACTCAACATACGCATAATGAAGGTGCCAATGAAGGTCAAATGTAGTATATTTTTATAAAATTTAAAACATATAAACATAAAAAATAAAACAATTTCGCAATAATAAATTTATACAATATGACTTGAAATTGTAACAAATTATGTGTTAATAAATTACTCTAACTATTAAATATTAATAAAAATAAGCTCTATTATTTATTTGTTATGATGGCATTAGCACCAACTAGAGTCGATCTTACATTTTCCGTAAAACCATCTTGTCATCAGCTCATTTTCTGGACTCATACCTTTGATACTTTCTTCGATGTCATAGTTTGCAATGTCGTCCTAAATATTTTTTAAATAAAAGTTTACATGAAGAAAATAAAAATGTTTTTGTATATACATGATAGAACTATAACTACAAATCACTTAATTGTTAGGTGTTAATTTATAGGATAGTAACGGTGAAACAATGTTATTAACAAAGATGTAAGGCAGCATTCCATGGGTGTAGCGAGGAAGAATATGTGGCGTCTGTTGTTGTATTATAACCTGATGGGAAAAACTTAGGAGCTTAAAAGAAAACACCTTACGCTTCGAGATCCAAGAAAAGAAGAACGTTTTATTGACATATCAAAAGTTATACAGGTTCAGTGACTTAAGCTTATACATGCAAATGTCTAATTCAGCAAAGGCTGAATTTCTATAAAGATGACAGCTGTTAATTTGACATTTTAACACTTCCACTAAATTAACAACTTCATCATGAATCATTTGAAAGTTAAATTCATGTTACTACAATGTTCATTATGCTTATCTCTAGGCAAGGCTTTGGTGAGAATGTCTGCAATCATGGATGAGGACGATGTCGGTATAATTTGTATCTCCTTTAGATGTACCTTTTCCCTGATGAAATGGTGTTTTACATCTATGTGTTTCGTACGAGGATGATGAACACTATTGCTTGACAAATTAATCGCACTCCTATTATCACAGTATATAGGAACTGTTACATTTTCTGAAGATAGTAATTCTTTCTCGAGATTTCTTAACCAGGTAGCTTCTTGCGTAGCTGCGGAGAGAGCCATGTACTCGGCTTCCGTAGTTGAGATCGCTGTGGTTTGTTGTTTCTTTGTATTCCAGGTGATGACACAGTTTCCGTTAAAGAAAAGATATCCAGTCGTTGATTTTCTGTCTTGTAAATCGCCTGCAAAGTCTGCATCTGCATATCCTTTGATTAGATGTTGTTCTGATCTTCTGTATGTTAGCTTCCACTGCGAAGTTGCTTTCAGATATCTCATGACCCTTTTTACTGCTGTCCAGTGATCCCTGGATGGTCTGTTGCTGAAACGACTAAGTAGATTAACTGCGAAATTGATGTCTGGCCGCGTACACTGAGCCAGATACAATAGACTGCCTATTGCTTCTTGATACGGTATGTCGGATATTTTCACATCTGTTTCCGGTTTCGGTGATTTGGATAAATTCAGATTAGGTTCCATTGGTGTAAGTGCTGGATTACAGTCGGACATGTTGAATCGATGAAGAATTTCTTTGATGTATTCTTCCTGATCGAGGTGTATTACTTGTTTTTCCAAATCATGAGTTATCCTGAATCCAAGGAAGTTTTTTATAGGTCCCAGGTCTTTGATGTTTAACCTTTCTTTCAGGCTCTTCTTTAGATTGTTTTTCATCTGTATATTATTACTCATTACTATCAGATCGTCTACATAAATAGCGACGAAGATTTTATTATTTCCTTCTTTCATGTAGTATACGCAATTGTCAACTTCCGAATTTTTTAGTCCTAGGTCATGTAGTACGTAGTTTAATTTTTCATTCCAAACGCGACTTGCCTGTTTTAATCCATAGATAGATTTTCTCAATCTGCAGACCTTCGAGTTCTGTTCTTGACCAGGAGGTAGTTCCATGTAAATTTCTTCATTTATTTCACCTTGTAGAAATGCGGTTACTGCATCCATTTGATCGATAACTAAATTGTAATGAACCGCTAATGAAAATAAGTATCGGAGAGAGCTGTACCTTACAACCGGAGAAAATGTTTCTTCATAATCCAACCCTTTTTTCTGAGCGCATCCTTTTATCACTAGACGTGCTTTAAATCTGGTTGACTGGTCAGGGTTTTTTTTCTTTTTATATACCCATTTGCATTTCAGCGCCTTTTTATTTTCCGGTAGTTCGGTAAGTATCCATGTGTTACTTTTCTCTAGGGAGTTTATCTCTTCTTCCATTGCCTTTTTCCAAAAAATTGCTTCATCGGTATTAAGTGCTTCCTCAATGGACGTTGGAACTGGTGAATCTTGTAATTCTGACGAACTAGTTTTGACGTTGTATACATAATCAGGATGAGTATTCGGTTTTAATTTTCTTTCTGTGCGTCTGATTGGTGTGTTCTCGACTCTGACTTCAGGGCTCGTAGGCTGTTGTAGTTCACTTTGCGGACTTGTAGGAAAACCATGAAAGGAGTTCAGTGAACTGAAAGAGTCTTGTTGACTTGATGTATCTGTATGCAAGTTTTGATGATCTGTAGATTCAGTCTCTTGTATGCAATTTTCATGTTCTTTTGTGCAGTTACGATTGATGTCTTCTGGCAACATGTCTAGGATGACGAAATTTTTCTTCGAGTATCTTTCGACTGCGGCTTGTTTATTTCCGAGAATTAAAGGAATACTATTAGAATTATTATTTATACTATTAATAATTACCGCTGGTTTTTCCATGAATATAGCGTCTCTGGTGATGAAGACCCCTTTTCTGCGTGGACTGTAGACTCGATAGCCTTTCTGATTGATACCGTATCCGACAAAGATGCATTGCTCTGCTTTGTTGTCTAATTTCCTTCGTTTCTCACTTGGAATTTTCACCATCACTTCTGAACCAAATATTCTTAACTCTGCTAAACTTAATTTTTTGCCTGTCCATTTTTCTTCTGGTGTGACATCCTTCAAAGCTGCACAGGGTGATCGATTTATTAGATATACTGCGGTGTTTGCCGCTTCTGCCCAGAATTTCTTTTCCAAATTTCCGTCTGTCAGTAAACATCTTGCCCTTTCAACTATTGTCCTGTTCATCCTTTCGGCAACTCCGTTTTGTTGAGGATTGTAGGGAACGGTAGTTTGATGAATGATTCCGCAGGATTTGAGATAGGTAATTAACTGTTCGTTGACGTATTCTCCTCCATTGTCTGATCGTAATATTTTGATGCTTTTTTCTGTTTGTTTTTCAATTAACGCTTTAAACTCTTTAAATATTTCATATACTTCACTCTTTTTTTGTAAGAAATATATGAAAACTTTGCGCGTGTAGTCGTCAATGAATGTGAGAAAATATCGAGAGCCTCCAATTGACTTTTCTTCCAATGGGCCACAAAGATCACTGTGGATGATTTGTAATTTTTCTGTTGTTTCTGAATGTGAAAGTTTGAATGGTAATTTTGCCTGTTTCCCTTTCAAACATACTGCACATGGTTCTGATAGGCTTTTATCTATTAACTTTTCACCTGTTATTTTCTCCAGCGCTTTCATATAAGTTTCATTTAAGTGTCCTAAACGTCGATGCCAAAGTTCTGTTTTGTGCTCAACGAAGAAGGATTTTGGCTGTGGTAGATCTAATTTATACATCCCATCATTTAAAGTTGCTGTTGCAATAACTTCTTTACCGTGTAAAATTTTGCAGTAGTTTTTATAAAATATGATTTTTTTTCCAGTTTTCGCAAGCTGACTGATCGATAGTAGGTTTGTTGAAAGATCTGGTACGTGTAGAACATCTTTAATGGTTGTGAGAAATTCTGTGCCATTAATTGACAAATTTACTTTGCGATTTCCTACCATATTTGTCGGGATTTTTCTGCCATCTGCCATCATAACCTCACTTTTGTCTGGTAGTGTTCTTATGTCATTTAATCCATTTCCATGTGGTGATATGAGAAGAAGCTCCAGAATCTATGTACCAATCTGTGCTTTTCGTAGAAGCAACGGTGAATACGGTGAACAGCGAATTTTCTACCTTTTTGTGGTTAAATCTTTTGTTGGGTTTTCTGCATTCTGATGCAAAATGACCATTTTTGTTGCAATTGAAGCAACGAATGCGATGTTTTCCCTTTTTTACGTATTTTGAATCAGTTTTGCTGTATAATGCAGCATTTTCACTATTGGACGTGGGTTTGTTGACTTCTTGTAGTAGTTTCGTTTTGATAAAATCGGCATTTATTGTTACGCCCGAACTTTCGATTCCCATTATCATTGGCTTATACACATCCGGCAGACCCGCTAGCAGAATTGTTTCTATCCATTCTTGACTGATTTCAAAATTAATATCATTCAATTTTTGGGCAGTAGATAAAATCAAATTGATGTAATTCTCCACATCAGTGCAGTCTTCCAGCTTGGTGGTAATTAGACTTCTCATTAGGCTTACTTTTCTGGATAAACCCGAATCTTCAAAAGCTGCTTTCAATCTGTCCCATACTTGTTTTGCAGTTGTAGCATTTCTTACATGTATAAAATTACTGGGTTCGATTAACATTATTAACCTGGTTCTGGCTTTTGTGTCTTTTCTATTTCTTTCTGCAGCATCTGCTGTTGTGTCAGTTCCTTCGACACATTTCCATAAATCTTCATGTTCAAGGAAATTTCTCATGGCAAAAGCCCAGGTATTGTAATTTTCTCTACCTGTCAATTTCTCTAATGCAGGAACGAACGAACCGGCCATTTTGTTTTTTAATGCTGAAACAAAATTTTAGATAGACTTTCTTTATGTTAATTTTATCCTTAAGTTTCCTTTCGACATCACTATTATGCTATTGCATTTATTTTTTTAATTATTTATTTATAGAAAAATTCCTGGGTCCATAACCTGTTGTTGTATTATAACCTGATGGGAAAAACTTAGGAGCTTAAAAGAAAACACCTTACGCTTCGAGATCCAAGAAAAGAAGAACGTTTTATTGACATATCAAAAGTTATACAGGTTCAGTGACTTAAGCTTATACATGCAAATGTCTAATTCAGCAAAGGCTGAATTTCTATAAAGATGACAGCTGTTAATTTGACATTTTAACAGCGTCGGTACAAAAGCAGACAGGCTGATCTACTCCAGTTAGCATGACTGTCCTAGAGCAGAACAGCTCATGGGGAAAATACCAACCTGCCTTTGTCCACTTCCATCAGCTATCAGGAAACTTGTGGAGTTCTGCGCAAAGAGAAACATTCAACTGGCACCACATTACGTGCAGAAGCATCAACACTAATTCTAGGGGCGAGTGCCTTCTTGACTTCAAACAGTTTACAGGTTATGAAGAGAGGCGCCTACCTTGCTCAATGTGATTAGGCACAAGGTGATTGACTTATCTCTTGCCAGCAGTTCCAGAATTCTGAATTGGTGCGTCTCAAGCGAGCCATCAACGTCTGACCACAAATATATAAAGTTTGACTTGAGAGCTTCTGCAATATCTTCAGAAGCATTCAAGTTTATTCCACAGACGAACTCAGAGGTTTATCGCACGGCCCTCAGGTTATGAGTCAGCCACATAAGTAATAAACCTATCACTGAGGCCGTTCTTGATCTTGTACCTGCCAATCTACCGAAAGCGATCGTGACAGCTTTCAATTGCGAGTACCCTATGAAATCACGAAGCAGCAATCGACGGGTTGCGTGGAGAAACAGTGATCTCTGCAGAAAAGGGAGAGAAGTTATAAAACTATCTTAAAAAATGTGAATCCAGCGATCCCTTAATTATCGGCCAATACCAATTACTTCTATTCTCTCAAAAATCATAGAGACGATAATCAACAAAAAGCTTATGGTATATCCGCTTCCGACATAAAAGGTCTACTGGCGATCTTTTAGTTTGCCTTAAAGAACGTCTCAACCGTCTAGTCTGGTTGCTTTAGATATCTCCAAAGCTTTTGATGGAGTATAGCAATCAGCTCTGTTAGGTAAACTCAAAGCTATTAGAGTTGACCCACTTCTACATAAGTGAATTGAGAGTTCCCGGCCATTTAATCAAGGTAGTATTGGAAGGCGTCAAATCTGAATCTCTCTCCATTTCTGCAGGGTTCCCCAGGGGTAAATTATATCACCTGCTCTATTTCTTATCTTAATAAATAACCCACTTTCAATCCTTTCTAACCCATTTCTCAGCTTCGCTGACGACGGTACCCTACGTTACTCATACGCCTTCGATAATGCAAGACCAGCACGTACCAGATCCAGCCTTAATGATTGCGAACTAATGCCGAAACTCAACAATAATAAACTCATTCTAGATTGGGGGAGTTAAGAATCGTATCGAAATCAACCCCGCCAAAACCAAGTAGTGTCTTATTTCCAATAAAAATGCAATACTTCTCCATCTGTGTTAGTGGATCATGTTGAACTAATGGCCGACAAATTCCTAAACATCTTAGGCGTGACATTAGCCCAACAAATAACAAAGGCTATTCTATTACTTTCTAAGACAACTCCTTCTCCTAGTTCAATCGATCGTAGAACTTCGAAATTTTGCATGATGGTACGTGGGGGTCTCCGTCTCCTATGATCCACCACAAAGCTTGATTTTCGAAATTTAAAATGGCCGCAGAAACAGGGTTGAATTTGCCATTCCGATTTTAATGAAAGTGGGTAGGTATCTAGAGGTTTTTAAGGTCGCAAATAACGAATTTGTGGTCAAAACAAAATGGCCGCGCCAAAATGGCCGACGAGTTTTCAAATTATAGTCCGATTCCAATGAAAATCGGTATCTGGGATTGTTTAAGAAAGCAAATAACGAATTTGTGGTCCGAACTTATAAATTCAAAATGGCCGCGCCAATATGGTGGACGAATTTTGTTAATTTTGTTCTGATTCCAATGAAAGTTGGTATCTAGGGTGTTTTAAGGTAGCAAACATGATGATTATAACCTAAATTTAAAATAGTCGCACCAATATGACCGATGAGTTTGCCAATTGCAGCCCGATTCCAATGAAAATTACGCTAGCAAACAAACTCGAGGTTAAGTATCTAGGAATTTGGATGGGTTAGTACGTGCATTACGAGAGTCATATACGTGCAGCTATAGTCAAAACTTGTAAGGCTTTCCAATAAACGCAAAGGCTCTTCTTTAGTAAACATTTTTACTTCAGAGTAAAGATGAACTGCTACAAGACCTTAGTCAGACCGGTACTTACCTACGGCTGCCCCGTATGGTGGAATATATCACCATCATATATGGAGATGTTGAGGGTGTTCGAAAGACAATGCTTAACGGCATGCATGTATAGAACACCCGAGTCGAGTTTCAAAAATGCCATGCCGATATCCTATAAGGAAAAGCAGCAGCCATGCGGACAGACAATCTCATAATCAGATCGACCCAAAATCACATTGTAAGAGCGATAGAGAGCAGCAATCCCCTCATTTTTGGGGCTTATTACCCCAAACTAGACTACTATAACATGACAAGACGGATAGACATGGACCACCAGACGCATTCCCGTGACTAGACTCATTAGATCTGATACAAAACGAGGGAGTACGTATGTACGTTTTTCGCCGGGCGCGAGATAAACGTGTGTTACATGAGCGCAGAGCAGAGCTCCTGCGATTCAGCACGAAAGTCAGCCCTTCAAATAGAGAGGAAGCTGTCAGAGCCAGTTCGAAGTACTGGTGGCTGGAAGAATCAAGAGGATGAAGCGGGTTAATGTGTGTGTTAGTGTAATGTGTTTATGCATGGTTTGAGTGCAGACCAGACGTTAGGCTAAGTAGGATTAAGGTCCCAGTACGAGAATTAGGTAGAGTCCTAGTATTACCATTGTTTAGTTATAAGCTAGATTGGTGGTTTTAAGGTTTAGCTAGGGGTAGACTTGTTTTATAAAATAGATTAAGTTAACTAAGTTTAGAGAAATTTTCTTCGCTTTAAGTTCAGAATTATGTATGTAACACAATTAAGTTAGATAGGGTTTAGCTTAGAGCGCCCACGGAATGCCACGAAGTTAGTTAAGTTAGATAGGGAAAATAGGTTTAAGCATAGCCTGTAAGGTTTTATGATACGAAAAAAAATGAAAAACATTTTACTTACAATAGGAACTGGAAATATTCTTTTCGTATCAGTTTTATGAATATGCTCTATATATGCTTCACTTAAGAATTCACGAGTTCGCTTTGATAAGCAAGGAAAGCACATTTTACACATTTTATCTGTACAAGAATTGATACATGGTGACTTAGAGCATACATTGGCTTCAACAGCGATATTTTTACTCGAAGATATAAACTCGGCAGTATCAAAACTATAATAATAAAGAAAGAAACAATAATTACAATCTCTTAAAAACAAGCTTAACATTGAAAAATTACCTTTTATGTTTTTTAATTGGTGATCCAACTCCAACAAGATTCAATGCACTATAAATAACTTGTTCATACAAAAGTGAATTTTGTTTAAAATGTGCAGAAGATAAATTTGGACTCATATTAGCTTCCATTAAATGCACACGTAAATTATTATCGATTATTAGATCAAAACGCATTAACTCAAAAAAATTCCGTGTACTTTTATAATTATTTAGCACTTTTTCAATGTTTTCTTGTTTAGCAAGAACAGCAGAACGTATTGCATCTTCAATATCTCTCCAAATAGGTACTGGATCTTGATTTTGTTCTCTAACATAAGCGTCGAAAGAGTCTTTCATGCTGTATTTAAGATCATTAAAGTAGTGTCTCAACGAAGGAACTTCCCAAGTTGGTAGATAATCATCACCCACTACATACTTATCGATGTTTTTGTGATCAAAAGGATAATACTGCACGGGACAGTAACGGAAAAGTACATCACCTTTATATATATAAATCCGTAATGGACGAAAGCTTGTAATTATCACATATACTCCTATATCGAACTTGTAACCATCTACTAAGTAGGGATTATCAATAAACTCTTGAATGAACGTTTCATTAGAATCTAAATTAATTTCTTTAGCTGACTTAATATAAATATGACGATGTTCGTTGTGCTTTTGTACAAAAAGTGTTTTTGGATATTTTTGTGCAAATTTAATATAATTGTCCTTGTCCTTAGGCAACCGAAATGCCTTTGGCATAAATGGCAGATTTGAGGTGCATAAATCCACTTTATTAGTGATATGACCCGATCCTGGGAAATGATTTACTTTCTGATTTTTATTCAATTGCTTCAGTTGCTTTGTTAAGACACGAAACGGATAATCATGTGCCCATAGTAGATCCCATCTTTCTTCTACTGTTGATCTCTTATAGCCAAATATATCTAGAACACTTTTCACGTGTTTCAAATGATCTTCTGAGGAGCTCTTTCCGTAAATAGCAAACGTTGGTCCATTATATTCGGGAAGTTCATCACATTGTTTAGAAATGTCTGATTTTTTAGTTAAATAATTAAAAACATATTGAAAATCAATTTGGAAGTACTGGAATGCTAACGATGATATTATTGTTGATATTAGAAACACGATCATTCCTCGATCGCGAGAATTTGATGGCGTGAAGAAGCCCATGTCTGTATAATTTAAGTGTTTATTCTAAAATAACGAGTACTGTTAAATAAATACAATATGCAGAAATGAAGGTGTTACTTTTAATTAATTAACGGATTGATTGAAAACTAATCACTAGAGAGAGATACATTGGCTCAAAGTTAAGACTTTACTACTAGACATCAGCATGTTAAAGATCTTCCGACTGATGGTTGTACTGGCTGGCTACCTGTTGTTATGATGGGTTATAATCTACACTAAAGAATTTGGGTATGTGTAAATAACTGTTGATTGACCAGGTAAGCACAGGTAGGTACCAGTGTTGGCAACTAACAAATCCCCCCCGAGTTTTAGAACATATTTAAAACTGGTTACTTAAATGATCATAAATTTGTTGCAACTAATAAATAATTTCTTTCTTGTTTATATGCATATGTTAACATTCGTATTTTAGCATTAACTTTAGCTATGGAACTTGGAGAATTAATTACTGCATTAACCTAGTAGGAAAAGTCGTTATGCAATGGTCAATGGCCAGATCATTGTTGAAAGCATTAAAATAGCGTGCGCCATCCTTTGTCTTAAAGTTTAAGAGATCAGGAGGGGTTCTTTCCCGGGATACCCCATAATGTGTTATTTACATTAGATACGGGGCGGAATCTCGATGCAGGATGTGGATCGAAGAGATGTATGTAAGTTTGACCTCATGGATGCTAGTTGGAATAGGTAGTGCATAATCGGGGTAATCTTAGTTCTGTCGCAAATCGTCTTGTTGAGATACCATTTGTTTTCTTCCGACATGTGTATAGTAAGGTGCCGT
Source organism: Thereva unica (assembly GCA_949987705.1). Classification (NCBI taxonomy): domain Eukaryota; kingdom Metazoa; phylum Arthropoda; class Insecta; order Diptera; family Therevidae; genus Thereva; species Thereva unica. Next base: position 151,647,902 of record OX465283.1, read on the forward strand.
GTATGAACATTTCCCTCACGAATTTTTCGGTTTCTTTTGCTATGGTTGGTGAGATGGAGAACCAAATTGGGAATGCGTTCGCAATGATGAGTCTGAGTATTGTTTTATATAAGAGGATTTATGTCCGTCTACATAAGTTTTAGGAATTAAATAGAGGTTTCAGACTTGCCACTTGCTTCGGCAACTTCAGCCTTTGCTGTAGGTATACGCCTAGATATTTTATGCTTGGTTCTGGCGATAACGTGTGACCGTTCAGTTTGATAATTTTTGTTTCTCCAGGGATATTTATGCCTTTTTTCGGATGGGTTAACTGATGCAGAACAGTGCGCAGTTCTCCTGGTTGATGTCTATGTTCCATCTGTATTCAGGTATTCAGCTATGGGTTCCACATGTTGTTGAAGAACCCCCTTGTCTTGCATTTGCAGTGAAGTGTGGGGGTTTCGTGTGCCATATACAAATATGCTAAATAGCATCGGGCCCAGGACGGAACCTTGTGGTATTCTCGTTTTTATCTGGAGTGGTGTTATTATCAGATCGCCAATTTGGGTTATCCCTCTCTATCTTTAACGAACTAATAGATTATCTTGACAAGAGAAGGCGTATGAATTTGTTTATGAATCCGCCGGGTCAGTCATTTGAGTAGAAATAAGTGATGTTTCAGTCAAACTACATCTTTTAGCACAGGGGATTAAACTCAACTTAGCACTTCCATTCTCTGGCTTCTTTGTCGAAAGTCAAATTCAGCTCTTACCTCGTTTACCATTTCTTTTGTGTAGAGATCTCTCGGGGTATAGCTGGGGCACTTTATACGTTGGGGTATAATTTACGGATCGAGAACTTAGCCTCGGAATTTACGGCAAAGACCTCGGAACGTTGGTCCCAGGAACTATGATTTAAGGAATAACGATATAAAATTTGCAACATGGAATGTGAGAACATTATATAGACCTGTTTTAACTATAAGAATATACACAAAGGGACATGGAAATCGCCAGAGGCAGGCACCATAACCAAATCGACCATGTTCTAGTAAACACTAGGCATGGAAGCACTATCCTGGATGTAAGGAGTTTCCTAGGAGCGAATGTAGACACCGGTCACTACCTAGTTGTTAAATTTGTTTGACCGTTGATGGGGACCTAATGACTATGTCAGTCTATCAGAGAAGGAATGCAACATTTTTACACACGCTCGCACACAACTATATTCAACGGGGAATAATTTATGATTTTATATGGGGATAAAATTGATGGCTTAGTGGATATTTTTTCGTTGCTCGTAAAAAACAGCTGATTCAAATTTCCTTCCTGTTCAGTTCTGCATACTTTATCGAAGAGAGAGAATCTGGCTTTGTCTCGCCGAGTTCCCGATGTATGCGTTGAGTTGTGCTCAGCGGTGATGTTCAGATATGCACAAATACAACTAACTGCGTAAAAATTCTGTATGAAGATGAAAGACTTGTTATTGCTAGACTTTGGTTGCGCAACTACTGGAGTGGGTAGTCATCAGCGGTATAAGGGGAATAACATGTAGCATAACATGCACGTGCCGCAACTATTTCGGACTGATGAAAGCGCGATCATAACCTCCTAATGGACGCCACTGGTAACTATCCTATGAAAGACGATAGGCTAATATGATCGGGATAGTCCCTTTCAAGTAAGGTTGCCGTGAGGCCTATAACCTCACCCGGAAAAAAGAATTATTACGGAATCAGCAACATTTGTGTCGTTCAATGTAGGAGTGGTGTGGCTCCATATTTTAGGGTATTGGAGGTTGATTTGCTTTGGAGTCACATTTTGTCATATCTCGCTGTGAGAGCGGAGCGGCTCCAGAGATGCACTATCTGGAGTCGCTTTGGTTTTGCAGCGGAGGATGTGACGGAATGTGCCTCCAAAGCGGGTCAACCTCTAGTGTTTTGGAAGTCTGGAGCTGCACCGCTTTTGCAGTGGGCGATACATTTATTGCGGGAGGCGAGGACCGGATCCCGGTTGTAGAGCCTTTTAATAATAATACTCGGGAGTTCCAGAATAGAAAATATCGCCCAATGGAACGCAGGTAATGTTAGATCATCAGGAAGGAGAAGAGTAGGACGACCAAGAAATATGTGGATGGATGACGTGCTAGAAAATATACAGAAACTTCGTATAACAAATTGGAAAGAGCTAGCAAGACGTAGAGACGACTGAAAGAGGAGACTTCGAGAGGCCCGAGTCCTGTAAGGACTTTAGCGCCATTTAAGAAGAAGAAATCTCTGTAGTAAGGTTAGGACTGAAATGTGTTTTCGAAGTATTTTCTAAATTCTTGTCCTCCATCTTGGAGAATATTACCCCTTCAGAGCTATTATGAGAAAGATTAGCTGAGTTCGTCATTTGCCAGTAATGGCCTTAAAAGCTTGCGGTGAGGGGTAATTGTTTGAAGTAGGTTCGATATACCCTTTGTTCAGGTTGAATTTGATACCTTCCCTAATAATTCTGCATAGGCATTAAAATTGGTCTTTATGCCTGAAACATTGGTTTCTAGATATCATTATTAATTTGAGCGTGTGACCTCGAAATATTCATTATATAACAAACTATTTAACAATCGCCGGATTTACCAATCTATTCAATTCCTATACTAACATAATAATCAAATAACAGCAGTGCTCGCACCTTATAAAAATGAAGAAGATTAAGTATTTTGAAGTTCACTTTTGACATCTTCACATTTGTTTTCTTTTGAATTTACCGTTTTGCCATGTGTGTTTGCTTTGATTTTATACAATAAGTTTATACTCGAAAAGGGAAAAATATGGATGAAATAAAGGAGATCAACATTATTGTTAAATGGAGCGGTAAGGAGTACCCAATTTCAGATCTAACCGAGCAGGACACGGTGGCCCTGCTAAAGCATGAAGTTTTCAAGAAAACCCAAGTGCAGCCCGAAAGGCAAAAACTTTTGAATCTCAAATATAAAGGTAAATGTTTAAATATTAATTTATTTATGAACAAATATTAATAATAGTTGTTTTTAGGCAAATTTGCTCCAAATGAGGTTAAGCTGGGTCAATTAGAATTGAAGCAAAATTTCAAAATAATGATGGTCGGCTCAACTGAAGCAGATATCGAAGATGCTAGAAATCGGCCTGAAGGTGTTGATGATGTTATCGACGATTTCGATGATGCTGACGAAAAGGAAGTATCAATTGAGAATGCTGCTATATATCTAGCAAAAATACAGAAACGAATTAAAGAATATAAAATCACCGAATTGAACCCGCCAAGAGACGGTAAAAGTCTTCTTGTTTTAGATATTGACTACACGCTCTTCGATCATAAGTCTTCAGCAGAAACGGGTGCAGAACTGATGAGGCCGTATCTACATGAATTCCTAACATCGGCCTATGAAAATTATGATATTGTTATTTGGTCTGCAACAGGAATGAAGTGGATTGAGGAGAAGATGAAGCTTTTAGGTGTTAGCAGTCACACGGACTATAAAATAATGTTTTATTTAGATTCTAGTGCTATGATAAGCGTTTATACAGCTGAAAAGGGTGTTATCGATGTTAAGCCCTTAGGCGTAATATGGGGCAAATATCCGCAATACAGCGCCAAAAACACAATTATGTTCGATGATATCCGGAGAAACTTCTTAATGAACCCCAAGTCTGGCCTGAAAATTCGCCCATTTCGTCATGCACACATTAATCGTGATAAGGATGCTGAACTTTTAAAATTAGCCAAGTACTTAAAGGATATTGCCGAAAATTGTGATGATTTTAATAAGCTCAATCACCGAAAGTGGGAGGGCTATAATCCATCTAATTAACGTCTTCTTAAACATTCTTCATAATTACAAAAAACAAAGTAATCAATTTCAAAGCCTTTATAATGTTTATAAATAAAAACTTTATTTCATTGATTGTTTACATAAAAAAAAGTGCATTAATGGAGCTTTATTATTGTTGAAAAGGATTTATGCTCCCACTCCAAGTCTATTTTAAATAATTAGAAATGCAAGGCTTTACAAATTAACAAGATTTTGGTTTATAATCAAGATGAAATACTTTATCGTTAATCAAGTCTCTTGGATTCATGTAAGTGCAATTTGATTTTATTAATATTGTACGTTTTTTTATTAAAGCGCATATAATAAAGGAAAGGTGAGGAGAAATAGTTTTTATTTATATGGATTACAATTATGTATAGTTTTTTGTTTGTTAGGGCCTCGTTCATATTTCTGCCACCTTCAAATCCTGCCTATCATTTTATTGAATGCAGTCTTACTGTAGAAACTAAAAGTTTCATTTTTAAAGCGAAAGATGTTTGTTTTGCAATATAATTAAAAAACCTAGAGACTCTGTTTTTATTATTATTATAAGTTTTGGGAAAGTTGCATGTATTCTTCAACCCCGGTAATAAATGCATTTCTACTATCTAATGCCAAATAGATACTAAGTACTCAGATAAGGATTGTGAACTTTTATCACTGATTCATCCTCAATTTGGCTAAAATGTTAGTATCATATAATGAGCCCGTGTCGCCAAGAGTTATACCTCAAAATAAGGCTGTCACCCGCAAAACCAGAGCCGGCGGATCGTGTTGGGCCCTGCTGGGTAGTTAAAGATCGTAGGTCAGTCTTTATTCAACTTGATTCGGAAGATGACCGAAACAAAATTTTATTAGATACACGAAACAAAATACGGAGTTCCGCCTTGATTTGTCCTGGGCCCTCTCCTGTAGATCACAATGTATGATGATATGTTGAGGTTAGGTCTCTCAAAAGGAGCAGCTGTGATAGGCAGATGACCGTACCACCACCCCGGGGTCGTAGGACTCGATAAGATCGAATTGTGGCCGAACTGAGCGATCTGGGAGATTAAAGTGTGGCCCGAACTCGCTGGTCTGAACTGAACTGTGCTGATCAGTATACGGAGAAAGCCAAACCCTATAAGGTTCAAAGTATGTACGTGCCTAAGATCATTGACTCGCAGCCCACCCTAATTTACTTGGTTGTGATGATCGACAGGAGTGTAAATTCTAAAGTACCCTTGGAAGGCATGACGGAAGTGTCCGCTACTTGTGCAGCACTCCCAAGAATCAAGCGTCACCTCCTGATGACGTTGAACAGGACGGCTAAGAGCAAAAGATGGGGGCCTGCATCTATATTTCTATACTAATCGCCTTCCACATCTATATTTCTATACTAAAAGCCTTCAAGCTTCCGGATAATACGTTTGAACATATCTATATGGATACAATTGGGCTCATTCTGCCATTTCGAGGAATCTTGTACATCCAACCCAATACGGGATATAACCGCTTCAACTGGGACAAAACACTATGTCTGAATACATCACACGATTAGTCGCACACCTCGAAAAACCTATTGAAGAATCAGGTTACCAAATTAGTGGTGCTGAATTAGAACTACCGCCGACCGACTGCAGGCAAACGGGATAGTTTCATCGACAGCTTAAAGCTGGGGCTAAGCGACACCACTACTGGTTGGAGTAATTACTTTCGCTTCGTCGTACTAATAATTCGAACGCACCAACTAGCAATGTCCACCATCAGAACTCGCCTATAGACAGAGTTTGAGATTGCCCAATTGTCCGATGAAAGACCTATTGAGTTCTCCGGCTTTTTATTTATCTTCGTTTGCATATGACTTGGAGAGATTTAATACATCTTCGACAACCATGTCAAAAAGATGTCTTCATGCGCATCGGCCCTTCATATGCAGGCTCGTACAAAGCAATCGAGCGATTACGTAAGCCTTATCGAACGGTAACAATCTGTTAGGCCCTTTTCCAGAGGTCCATTTGAGAATGATACAAGTTGCGCCATGTGATGTAAGATCGCCGATCTCCTCCTGGAGGAACTGGAATATGGAATGTGAGAACACGGACGGCTGGCAAGAAAGAATTTCAAATGAAGAAAGTAGATTCTTGAGGAAGCCTAGATTCACAAAGGGCTATAGAGCTAAATATACAAAGCATCTTGAGGCTCCTTCGCCACTGTAGGTAATACTTAATATAGATTGTACAGAATTTTTGATATACATATGTAAAATAAATAATAACAAAACGAATTATTTCTCAACTTACCTGTGGAACAACTAAAGCGGTTAACACTATACTTGTAAACAAATTAAGGTGACATTCTGCTTGTTTTCTTCTTTTTAATAAAACACCATATTCTAAGAAATAACGCTCAAAATACTCGAAGGCAATTAGCCATACTTTCTTCTTATATCGGCGGTAACTCGATAATCACTATTGTGAATTATGGTTCATTCAAGAGTTGTTTGCCAGTGTTTCCAGTGCTATACCAATAAAAAATACGTCTAAAATCACGACCCCGCAACTTCAGGTTAATTGCTCTACCATATTAGTATAATTATTTATACGTAGCTTTGGCAAGACCGTCCTTAGGACAGTTTTGCTAATGAAAAGGGTTGCCCAAGGCAATTGTTTATTATTGACAAGAACAAGAAATGAAATGAAGTTGACAGAATGGAGCGATTCGCTTTTAATTTAAGTGAAGATGTCCGATCAAGTTTATATAAAATCTGCCGTCTATGTGGTATTGAAACGTCTGAAAAAATAACAATCGCCGAAGAGATAATATGCTTCGATGATACCAGCGCCCACGACGATGAGCCCAGCTTGTGTGGTAAAATTTTTCGGTGTATCGGAATCCAGGTTGGCTTTTCTCAATTTTCCCCCAGAAAGTTACAAAAAAACTAATTTCAAGTGATGTTCATGTGAAAAATATATGCATTACTATGGAAATTAATAATTTATCATGTTTTCTTGTTACATATGAATAATGTGATGGGTTAAGAAAATTGTTTGACAAAAAAAAATTCTTACAGGTGGAAGGAAGTGATAATATGCCGCAGTCTATTTGCCGTCTGTGTTTTGATAAAATCAATGATTTCTTTGAATTCCGCGAAATGTGTTTATCCACAGACCAACAAACTAGAAGATTGTTAGGGGTTGCGGAACGAGAAAAAGTATTATTATGTTTACCCATTTTCTAATGGATTTAAGAAAACTACAAATTTCCATTTTTTAGTTGAATGTTGAAAAAGGAACACAAACCGAAAACATATTAGGCATGAAACCAATTAAAAGGAGGAAAAATGTGCAATCAACTTCAAGTACTTTATCACAGCCGAAGGCAAAAAAGCTTAAAATTGGTGCTGAGCTACATAAATCTGTAGGTGATGCTGATGTACAGAAAAAAGCTGGTAAGCCGAAAAAAAGCTTTAAAGTTGAAAAGGATTCTACATCAAGACACAACAACAAAATCACAAAAGGTGGTGGTAAAATTGTGGAGCAAAATACTGAATGTCTACTGCAGACATCGTCGACGTCGTCTAAACAGACTAAAGCTGAAGATGACACTACACCTACACCTATAATATCTGAAGATATATCTAAGGAGATTAAGGAAGAAAAACTAGCTGCAGACTTGAATATTAATAAGAATATTAATCCCGAACAAATGGAGGTCGCCGCTGAAAATATTCCCCAATTAGAAGGTGCAAAGCCTGTTATTAAGAAGAGGCGAAGGCGGTTTGTAAAACGATTAACTTATGTTAAGAAAAAGAAGCGAGCTCCTACGACTACTATGGTTGCAGATGTAAGGTAGGTCTGCTGAATTATTTATATTTTAAATATACAAATTGTGTTATACACCACCACTAAAAACATGGTACGTATGGTGTAATGCGTGCTATAATTTGATGTAAAACAGTCTTACTAGATACACGGGTCATATTTGCTTACTTAGAAACACTAATGTAGATCGTCAGGTTATTCAGGTCATCCATGGTTCAATGTCTAGTAGAAAGCTTAGTTCGAAGGATCGGATAGGTTAAGTGAAGTCTAGGAGATGCATTAGGAGGAGACGGCGGACCTCACATTTGAACCCTTGGATTTTTATGAGTTCATTTTATTAGGCAGGTCTGTGTCAGAGATGCAACCGTCGTGGTTAACTGGAGACATTGCTCGGCGGAATGTTATGACTACTGAACCAAGTGAATCTCATCAACCAGTCGACAAACATTGTAACGCCTGCAGTACCAGACTGTCAGATGAACAACGAGATGTATTGTCCGCTACATGATGACCTGACCTAAGCGGAACTTTATACTCATCATATTTTGATAAAACGATGAATCGTAAAAAAATGAAAACTTTGCTTTATTATTTTATACCAAAAGTGTTTCAACAATCTCCGCTAGAATAACGACGTAGTCCACGTACGTCCAGAGTTAGCGATGCCAAACTGGATAACAACGGCTCAGAATCGGGACCGGTGAGGCGAGAATAAAATGAATGGGAACGATTTCCATAATTAATAAAACTAAAAAGTTTCATAAATGGATTTCAATGTATAAAGGCCCCAATCCACTATCAGTTTTGAGTGTCATGCAACAAGGTTATTTTCCTATCCATTATCATGCATGCAGTCACACATTTCGTGTATGGATAAAAAACGTCATTGTAATTTCCTCCTCAAAATTCGTTTATCGGCAACAACACTCCCTCGATCTAAACACAACAAGAGTGGCATTGAGACCGTTGAATTGTGATTGGGAATATAAATGAGCGGGTGATTTGGGGTTTTTAAACAAACGTAGTAACACTTTTCTTTTCGAATGTACTTTCGTTGTGGGATTTGGGACTTTCACTGCCCATTAAAAAGCGATTTTGAGATTCCCAATTGTTTTGTCGCACGCCATACTATAGGCTTGTGAGTGCAGCGAAGTGGACCGGATTTCAACTAGTAATATATAATGTAGAAGTACTTAATTTATTTTCAAACGGGTGAATTTCGTTTGCAAAAGGATGAATTTAATTTACAAAAAGGAATTTAATTTGCAAAGGGATTAATTTGATTTGCAAATGGGTGAATCTAATTTGAAAAAACTGTAGATAATGCGAAAACTGTATCACTCACATTTACTCCAACAAATTCTCACTACCTTGAAAGTAAGGATTAACTGCATGCATGTAGTTTTAGACGTTATGAAGACGTCTTAATTTTGTAGGAAATAGTCGATTTATACTGAGGGCATTACCCTGAGGCGTTTAATGGGAAAAAGGTTACGTTCTGACAAAAATATGTTCCCACACCTTAACCCTCAATCGCACACCGTTCAATAGCAATATTGAAAAAATTATGAATTTAACCTCGTCCTTCACATGCTATTTATAGATTCATCTTGCTATTTATAGAATCATTGACCGAAGTAAAAATACTTATAGTTTGGCAGAATTATTTTTACTTTAGGATGGGACGCTACCATGCCAAGTCTATTTTTGAATCATTCTTAAACCGAAATTTATAGTTTTATTATTTTGAGCTTAAAATGGCAATGTATTTTCAATACATCCATGTGCACTAGAGTGAAGCGTTTTCCGTCATAAGTTTTGGCTTGTTTTGTAAAATCTAAAGCTCTCTCTGCAATGAGCAATGGTGTCAGTTGTCAGTGTACGTTTCGTCAGTCTAACGTTACTACCCTAGCTGGACACCAAATTAAGTACGTGCTACACTGTACACCTTGATCATAATTAAAACAATAATAAGTCCAACTCTCACACATGGTGCGGAAGTATGGCCAGAAAGAAAAGCAGAAGAAAGGAATAAAGAATTATGTCAGTGCTGTACAAACGGAAATTTTGGATGCCAAAACTTTGGAAGCCCTGCTGGTAAAGGCCATAGAAGTGCCCCTAGAGAAGCAAAATTGATAAGAGTAACCAATAAGGGTTCTATTAGTAACACCAAAGGAGAGTATTAAATACCTCCGATTAAACTTTCACAATAGGCTAAAAAGGAATCCATATGTTCGACTTAAAATAAAAATGCTCGGATAGTAACGGCCAGTCTTCAGCCTCTAGGCGAGGAAATATAGCCTCAAATATAACCTTAAATTTTTTGTGCAGTAGGTCGGATTGAGATGGGGTTTTTTGCATTCACTTCGTTAACTCGTCTAAAAACTTTGCGCCATATGTTGCATCGAGAAGTGCATTCTATAAGTGTATTTTTATGTAAACATAGGGTAAATTCAAAAACTCATCACGACCGCATCACTGCGGAATTCAGCTACAGACTTCAATTTGAAGTCTGTAGCTGAATTCTGCATTGATGCGGCAGTGATGGGTTTTTGAATTTACCCATATTCTGCAACTTGATTTTGACCCACTACCATATAACAAATGTGCGAATCAAGATGGCGGCCGAATTTTCAATTGTTATCCTCGACCCCCGACATGGGTATCAAATGAAAGGATATGACAAGTACTATACAATTAGCTATGTGGCGTCATTCAAAATTCAAAATGGTCGCCAATACAAAATGGCGGTTTATCTTTTTCTTTACAACGCCCTCGGTATGGGTATCAAATGAAAGGGTATGACGATCGTAGTACAGTAAGCTGCCTGACGACATTTTAAATCTAATATATATTGACATTTTAAATCTAACATAATAATAAACTAACAAGTAGCCATGCATTAGATAGGGCAGGGCTATTGCTAGGCGCAAACGAAGGGCCCAAGTCATCAAGTTTGCATACAGACGGAGTTTCTTGAGAAGACAATAAGTTTTACTCACTGTATAACGGATGTGATCACAACAGGTCATATCGTGGCTTAGAGTTTCTCCGATCGACACGTGTCAGACTGGGGTTTACAGAGTATGCGAAAACTAGATATTGTGACTTGCCTGGATTGAGTGATAGGTGATTGATCGATGCTCATAGAAGAACAATTGATCCTTAGGCATAGAGAGGCGCGGCTGTTTTTCATCGGGCGTACATGTGGGTTATTACTCCAGAAATGTCATTAATGAATATATTGAATAAAACAGGGCCAACAATAGAAACTTGCGGAACGCCACAGCAAAGGATGGTTGAGGTTGAAGCACGATTATGCAACATTACCTGTTGCGAACGTTTACTTCTTCTTCTTCTTCTTCTTCTTTGATCCGTTAGCTGCCGGTCCGAGCGGGACGTCCCCGCAACGGATACGCTGCTGTCGGTGCCGCTGGGTCTCGAACTCTATTCACGATTCGCTTCCACTCTTGCCAGTTTTTGGCGACGTCTCGAGCCGCGGTAACTAATAACCGTTGATTCTTTAGGTCACCCTCGACATTCTTCAGCCAGGTTTTCTTCGGTGCCGATCGCTGGATTCTCCAGCTTGCGGGACGGTCTCGCCAGAGAAGTTTACGTGGCAAGCGGTCATCATCCATTCGGCAAACATGTCCAACATTTATTTAAGAAACTGCATACGCTTGAGAGCAGTTGAGTCAACATTCAAAAGTCTTGGAAACTTCCGACTTGGTTCCTATCTAAGTAATTCCTTATTACTGTTGTGATTTTAAGAAGTTCAGTATCACAGCTATGGGATTTTCGAAAACCAGATTGCCAGGGATTTATAAACTGATCACGTTCACAGAGTTCGACAATTTGCAACGCAAACAGTTTCTCAAGAGCTTTTGCTAATAACGGTAAGATACTAATAAGACGAAAGTCAGCACAGGGGAAGAAGATTTGGCAACAGGCAATACAAGGGCATGTTTCCAAGAATTGGGAGTTTGGAGGTAGTAAGGCATGAATTAATCAAATGAGTTAATATGATCATGTAGATAATAGGCAAGGTAACACTGCATTTTGGATCTTTACTATGAAATCCGCTTACAATCTGTTAGTACCTTTATAGCTGTTGAATATGTGTGTTAAGTTTAAATTTTATCATCACATAAAACAAAGATTCGCCGTAAATCAGCAATTAAGCATTTTTTTGTTTGTATCAAAATCTAAAACATAAAGATATTAACTATTGTTCAAAACATCCATAATTTCATTCCCTTACTTAATATAAAATACTTTCAGTGCACTACAAGAAACAGCCCCAGCAGAGGAAACACTTGAAACTACAAATGTCGATGAATCTGTGGAGCAAATGGACGAGAACTTTGATGGTGAAAAGGAGAGATGTACAATATGTCTTAAGCTATTCTTACCTGATGATCTTGTAATGCACATGCAGACTTTCCACATTCCTCGTGTTGTACGGTATTATTGCGTTTATTGCAATGAAATAATTTCAGATAAGGTCGAAATAAAAAGCCATAATCTATGGCATAAGTTATCAAAAACCCCATTTAAATGTGGTCGATGCAACAAGTTGGTTGATACTTTAATTGGTTACACAAAGTAAGTTTTGTTATATAAATGTTTATAATTTCTTGTTCTTGCTGGAATTATTTTGTTGAATTATTTATTATCTTCTTTGTTTTGTTTCAGACATATTCACGAATGTTCAAATTACCGGCCATTGAACATAATTCCAGAAATAACTTGTGAAAAATGTAATGAACAATTTGCCACACATAATTTATACTATTGGCATAGTTGCATTATTGAATCGCGACTATGTCCGAAATGTAATAAGAAAATCGCAAAGAAGAATAATATGTTGGGGCATGTTATGAATTGTTTAGGAGTTATACAGAAGAAAGTAAAGACTGAAAAGGATGCTGCCGGTACAAAATCATCTGGGCAATTGAAAGAGAATAAATTACTAGCAACAAAGATTGCGGAAAAATCAAGAGTTATGCCAGATGTATCGACAGATATTAAGAATGAGGATGAAAATGATTTACTTGAAATAACCGAGAATAGATTTGACAGTATTGATTTTCCGGAGGTTATAAATCGAGGAGGAAAAGGAGTTACAGTAGCTATTGAGGAAGTACTGAAAGATGAGTTTGAGTTTGTTAACATTAAGGAAGAACCACTTGAAGAAAGTGAACATTCCGATTTGGAAATGGAATTAAGTCCGGAAGTATTACTTTCACCAGTAATATCTGAGATTAGAGTTAAGGAAGAAATAATAAATCCGGAATATGGTGAAGAGGTAGTTGCTGATGATGGTAATTTGCTGAAGGAAATTACCACAGCTGATGTGTCTGATGGAAATGATATGGATATTGCGGAGGATAGGGACACAACAAAACCAATGATAAAGCTTAAAATTAAGAAGCATCATGGTAGATTGAATTCATCTCTTGTATGTGAAAGTAATAGTTCCGCTGAAGACAGTCCAGCTAAGAAGAAAAGAAGAAATATAAATCAATTATTAAGAAATAAATCTCATGACGAAACTACTAAAGAAATAGTAGAAGGAAAAGAGCAAGATGATAACAATAAAATTCAAACAAATTCAAAATCGCATTGCAATCGAAATAGCTCAGACAATATTCCTGTTATTAGTGGAGTAGCCACTGTTGAATCTGATAAAGATGTTGATAAACAAAGGTCTGGAAACTCTCAAGAAGATTCAAATAAAGATATTGAAACAGGAGAAGCAAGACCTGAAAAATCAACACTTCCTATTATTTCTTCTGTTTCTAGTGGTGTAGATAATGTTCAAATCGAAAATGTTATCCTTCCACCTAAAGAAATAGAAAATATTTCCAATACAGCATTTGCAATGCCTCAAATTTCAAAAGTTTCTGGCGGTGTTGATATAAATAATGATATTGAGTTTGTCCAGGTTAAAACTGAATATGATAATGAAGAATTTTATGACAATATAACAACTGATAAACAGACAGACGAGTGTGAAGTTGAAACTACGGATTTTGTTAATAATGTTAATAATTCTGATCAATCTGTTAATGAAACAGTTAATATTGAAAGAAATATTAAATGTGGGAATACAGAAAAAACTGACAAAGATGGTGGCAAAGATTTAGAAGGTTTTGCTTTTAAGAAAATTAAATTAAAGCTTCCGGTAGAAGAAACATCTCCTGCAGACAGTATGAAATCAGAAAATGTCAAACAGAAAAGTTTGAAAGTAGTACGAAGACCTCGGAAGAAAAGAATGGTGGCAAATGTGAGTAGCGGTTTACCTATAAGGAATAATACACGTCCTAAAAGGAATATTAATAAAAATATTGTTAAAAAGGATGAAGAATTATCGAAATCAGAAGCTAATAACGATGTTTGTAGTAGTAAATCTACTGTAGAAGGAGAAAAAGATTGTAATCATGCAGGCAATGATAATATAATAAATACAACAGATATTTCGGCGGATCTTAGCCAGGTAGAGAGTATAATTAAAAAACCATTAATAGCAAAAACTATAGCAAAGGTTAACAAACTTGCACCAGCTAAGTCTAAAAAGCTTGCAAAGAATAAGAAAAAAGAAGATGTAGTTAAAGAAGGCCAAAAATCTTCTGATTTTGAAGATTTAGATGATTTACCTTTAGGTGCAATACCTAAACTCTCTAACACAAGTGAAAGTTTGAATTTAGAAAGCAGTAGTTCAAGACTAAATGCGCCGCCAGAAAATAATTCCGAAAAGTCTAATTTAATAAAAACAAATGAAACAGAATTATTAAAAGATTCTCAAGCAAATGACGAATCACGACCTGGTAAAATTTTAAGCGAAAAGAAACAATTTAATAAAATAAAAAATAAAACTAATTCTGGCCGTAAAAAATCTTCACAGATTATATCTGAAAGTTCAGAAGATTCTTCTTCGAGTAGCGATAGTACAAATGATGATAGCGACTCATCAAATGATCAAGATACGTTTGATGATACAACAAGTTCATCTGAAAGCTTTTCACAAGCATTCGGTGACGATACATCTGATTTGTCCAGTGATGATGATGAAAAAATTGTTGCACCTATAACTAATAAAAAACAGGACAAAAACCCTGAAAAACCACCTTTAAAAATAATAAAACAACTAACTACACAAGTAAAAAGAAAACCAGTATGCGTTACTAGCACACCGAAAATAATAAATTCTATATCATCTAGAAAGATGTCAGGTAATAAAGCTGGTAGAGGTGGTAGAGGTGGAAGAGGTGGAAGAGGTGGTAGAAGTATTAAAAAATCTATATTAAGTAAAAAGTTAGCAACTCCAAGTATTTTCATTCGTAATGCTCCTAATGCAGGTGGTAATAAAAAGGAGGAGACAATTTTAAATATATTATGTAAGAAACAGAATAAATTATTAGCGGAGAAGAAAGATGATTGTAGTAGTATTGATGTTAGTCATGTACAAGCTCTTGGAGATTTTGCTACACAATTTAACTTTTCTGCAAATCTTCCTGCTGGGGGGATTTTTAGTGCTCAAAAGTTACAAAGATTATCGGAGGATGATTCTATGGAAGGTAATAATAAAGATTTGATAAAAGATTGTAGTGATTTGATTAGGGAGATTGAAGAGGAACAGAAGGAAATTGATGATCATAGTAAAAATGAGGCGAAAAATGATCAAAATAGTGAAGAGAAAGATAAAAATGATTTAAACACACTAAATTTAGATTTAAATACACAAAATGATAATAAACCAAATAGTAACGCATCAAGCCCGGATAAGAATGTTAAGGATTCGTGTGAAATGACAGAAAAAGAAGCGCCTCAGTCGACAACAACAGCTGATGATAATAAAAAAGATTTAGAATCTACATCTCTAGTTGAAGAGAGCAAGTCTACTGAGAAGTCATTAGAAAGTACTCAGAAGTCTTTAGAAAGTACTCAGTGTAGTTCCGATGATAAAGCAACATTATCTACACTTGAGGTGTTAGATGATAACAATATCACACTAACAAAATCAGTTTATTCTGGATTTGACACTATAATTAAGACAAATGCGCCGAAATCTCCTGAGAATTTACCTGCCGTAACAATAACACCAATAGACGAGTCTAAATCATGCGAACCACTGCTCCCAAAAGTTATTCCTGAAGATTTGACAATAATAAAGAAGACGACCGAGTTAACTGATGATGTTAAAACTATTGAACCGTCTCCAGAAAAATCTAATTTTAAAATCGATTGTCAATTGGAAATATCGCCAAAGAAAGCATACGATGATGACAACAACAAAGACTCAATTTTCGGCAAGAAAGTCTTGAGTGATTTTCGTAAAAAAGAGAAATTTCCACTCTATAAGCCGCAATATTCTCGCTTTAGTAATAAAGATACAGAGAAAAAGTTTTCCATGTTCGATAGAGGATATTCAGTTTTAAGTACATGCAAGCAAGAATCTCCACGTGTGTCGTCTTCTTCATCACATTCATCGCAAAATTTCGCTATAAAACATCAAAACATGCAAGAAAAAGAAATTAATTTCAACAAAAACGACATGAAATATCGTCATAAAATATTCAGTAAGCCTAGTTTATATGCAAAAGAACTAAATCCAGCCGATTTGAAGACAGTAGACACTCATGAACAATATGCAACTGCAACAACAGAACCAAATCAAATTTCATTTAAAGATAACCTAGAGACTATCTGCATTGATACAACTAGCTCAAGCAACTCAAATGTTCCTGAAATACTAAAATCAATTACTTCACATTCATTTGGCAAGGATCTATGTTTATCCATAGAAAATAGTGATCAAGACAGCTCGTCAATGCCAAAGAAATTTGATAATATAACAAGTAGCAGTGATAATAATCTCAGTGGTATTAATTTAGGTGAAGTATCAATAATGCCAAGATATCTGCAAAAATTGGACATAACATCTTGTGGTGAATCATCGTACAATAAAACTTTAACAGATACCACCACTCCACAAACAGATTTAACAACATCCAGCTTATTTTTACCATCTGGTAGTAATAACTTAACTCAATTACCTGAAACAACATTACAAATAAGTTCATCAAATACGTCAGGATTAAGTGGTAGTAGTATTGATAAAGCAACAACATCATCAACATCAACATACGTTCCAAATTTTTTACTTACCAATCCAGAAATTAGCATTTTACCATATTCATCATCACCATTAGAAAATATTAATATTATTGCTGAAAATCATAATAATGCTAATTTAGAGAAGCAATTGCATAAAATTATGGATCTTGAGGATATTTCATCCGAATCGAATTTAGATACGGAGGATTTATTAATACAGGAAGAATCTGGTTTAAATGCAAGTTCGCACAGTTTTAATTGGAGTACTACACAGCAGAAGACAGCAAATCGATTTTTACCTGGGGATTAAATTGTTTTATTGGTTCAGTTATTCATTCAGAAAAACAGGTACGTGATTTGTTTTATTTAATATAATATGATACACACGATTTCTGAGACAAGAAGTTATCGATTTAATCAAAACAAAACAAAGCCGATTTAAGAGTTAATTTTGCTTTGCTAGCCAAGGCGTGCACTGAAGTGGGGTGGCGGTTAAGTGCCGGTGGCATGGTTATTAAGTGGTGTGTTAGTGGGATGACCGCGGGATGGTATCGAAGTAGTTTAATGCGCATCGAAGTGGCAGGCAACACTTCGCGGCATCGATTTACCACATGATTTTTTCAATTAAAATGTGGTCGTCTGACGATGAGAATGCTCTTGCATAGTTTAAAATCATTAGCCTGTACAATAAAAAAAATCTAAAACAAAAGTGCCTTCGGTTCATCCACTGACAGCAAAGTACCGCATTTATAATGTTTCCCTCAAAATATAAACCCAATTTGGCGTTGAAGTGGCATTTGCCACTCCAAAATTAAACTTGTCGGAGACTAGTGGCAACCAAGTGGTGCCAGTCCACTTGCAAAACAACACACCATCTCGATGCGCGCTGTCTCGCTTGATTCCGTGTGATTAAAATATTTCACTTACCACTTACTCACCACATCATCGCCACGCCAATTTCTCACCACATCATCGCCACGCCAATTTCTCACCA